>JAWZSL010000008.1:0-642500 GCA_034769285.1 Lutjanus argentimaculatus | reverse complement strand
ACGATATACAAAGATATTACAAAAAGAAAACAATGTAACAAGATGAAAACATAAAAAGACGTAACAAGGCGAAAACGATGCAACAAGTTGTAAATGACGTAACAAGATGAAAACAACGTAACAAGATGAAAACGTAAATAGACGAAAAGGACGTAACAAGATGTAAATGACGTAACAAGACGAAAACAATGTAGCAAGTGAAATGACGCTACAGGACAAAAACAATGTACAAAGATGTCACAAGAAGAAAACGATGTAACAAGCCGAAAACATAAAAAGACGAAATTGATGCAACAAGATGAAAATGAAGAAGAAGACAAAAACTTCACTTTTATACTTTGAGAACATTTCAGAGGCTGCACTTATGCACTTTTACTACAGTAAAGAAGTTGAATGAGTACTTCTGCTTTTACCAGTCACTGTACTTATACTCCACTGATTGTAAAGTTGTTGAAGAATACACAGATGAAACACAAGGGGGGGGGGGGGGGGCTTGAGGAAAGGCATCTCCTCCAGGTGTAAAATCCTGGCAGCATCTCTTTGTCTGCATGAAGTGAGCTGACTGCAATAATCCAAAACTCTGTGCAAGGAGTCTGCTGTGCCATCGATGCCCATCACACTGAAATATGACAGACATTAGGCCTCGCTTGCTGACTTAACATTCTTTAAAAAAAAAAAAGATGCAATCCTGTAAATATGTGCTGCGTGAAGAAAAACAGGACGGAGGAATTTAACAGAGAGAAACAGATGAGCTGACAGTGATGGCTACGTGTACAGTAAGTGGAACAGGAGGGTGGGGGGGGGGGGTGGGGTCTTCATGGATGGACATTGATCAAAAGCAGCGCTGGAGCAAATCCTCCCCGGCAAATAGACTTTGTGTAATTATGTTGGTGATTGGAGCAGCGCAGCACTGAGGTAAGGAACATTCATCCTCTCAGCTCCTGGGAAACACACCAAAGTTGTCTTCTCCACTTTGAGCACGAGTCAATAGATGGACAAATGACAACATTCCTGTCAAACGCTCCACATTACCGGCAGCTGAGTCTCTGCGAGCTCGGAGAAAGAGCTACATGAAGACATTTCTTACAGTACAAGCTGAATTGAGCCTGAGATCACTGATAACCTGTCGCAGAGGGGAGGATTGAGATCTTAATTCTTTATCTGAGGAGGTCAGCTGAGGCTTTCTGTAGCAGATCCACACCTGATAAAGATGTAATTTGGTTTTCAGACGGACTGGAATAAGACTGTCAGGCCATGACGGCAAGTCACCGCTACACGAAGTAAACGAGCATGTAACTCAACATGGACTGAGTCAGTCATGTCTAAAACTCTCCACATTGCGACGTAGCATTAACACATTGTTCACCATTATAATTTGGCAGAGGTGGCAAAGTACACATAATCTTTACTTCAGTACAAGAACAGACAATAGTAAAAGTAGAAGTACTGTTTCAGCTTCTTTACTGCTGTAAAAGTGAAAAAGTACAGACTCTGAAACGTCCTCAAAGCATAAAAGTGAAAAGTCGTCCTCTGAAAGACATTCTACTGACTGTTTCTGTGCAAACCTAACTGAAGCTCTTTCTTTTGTCCGGGGTCGGGTCTTCCTCTCTGTCTTGTAACGTTTGTTTCGTCTTATTACATCTTTTAAGTCAATTGCGTCTTTTGTTGTTTTTCATCTTGTTATGACATTTTTGTCTTGTACATTTTTGTCTTTTACGTTGTTTCTGTCTTATGTCATTTTTGTCTTGTTACATCTCTTATGTTGTTTTTGTATTGTTACGTTGTTTTTGCCTCGTTACATCTTTTTGTTATCATGTCTCTTATGCAGTTTCTCGTCCTGTCTTTATCATGTTTATGTCGATTTTGTCAAGTTGCATATTTTATCTTGTTTTCATCTTGTCTTTTTTGTCTTGTTACATCATTTTTGTCTTTTTAAGTCATTTTCATCTCGTTACAGCTTTCTCGTCTTGTTACGTCTTTTTCATCTTGCGGTGCCTTTGATGCCGAATTTCGTCCTGTTACATTATTTCGTGTCTTGTTATGTCTTTTTCGTCTTGTTACGCTGTCTTTTGTCTTGTTACATCGTTTTTTTTAATCTTTTTAAGCCGTTTTCATCTTGTTACGTCTTTTATGTCATTTTCATCATGTTACATGTTTGACCTTGTTTTCATCTTGTCTTTCTTGTCTTGTTACGCTGCTTTTTGTCTTGTTATGCTTTATGCCCTTTTTGTCCTGTTATGTTGCGTTGTGTCTGTTGTGCATGATAAGCACTGATGAATAAACTAAGAAAATGTCTTTTCTGCGTTATTGTTCCATCCATTTAGGCTGAAATCAGTCTTGATTTTGGGAAGACTGTGTGCAATGATGCAAAATAAAAATAATCACAATTCCCTTCAATTGCATTGAAACTAAAGTAAGGAGCCTGTGTTTGTGTAGGAGTAGAAAGATATTTGTGGTTAGATGTAGAGAGTAAATGTAAAAAGCTGTCAGAAAAAAATACTCAAGTACAGATACCGGAAAAATCTACTTAAATGCACTAATAAAGTACTTGTACTCAGTTACTTGCCACCTCTATAATTTGGTACCAACAACAGAAGATGAAAAGATAAAAGAACAGCAGGGAAGTGCTAAATAGTGTTGGTGATGGCATTTAGAAGGACAGAGAAACAATCAAAGCAAAATCAGCCTGTGGTCATGAGAAAAACGGCTGTAGAGGTCGACTGTGCAAGTAGCATATTACAACCCCTATTTCCGCTTATTGTTAGGCAGTGACACCATGTGGCCATAGTGATTATGACGGGAGAAACAGTTCATGGAAAATGAGAGTCCACATAACGATAATGCCTGACAGTCAGGACTTTCACTCAGAAGACTCGTGTGAAGCCAGAAGTCAACGCTGAGTCGAGCAGTATTCCCGTCATTTTGAAACCAGGAAGTGACAAAGGGGTCCTTAGCTTTCAGCTAACCCTTTTTATGCCTGATTAAATCATGTTTTTGCCCAAATCTGACAGAGTTGATGGAAATCTGGGACACAACTTTAAAGGGCAAACTTTTTCATGAAAAATCGATTTTAAAACAAAGACAATTATGATAGTACATTTTTACACCCATGTCATCAGTTAGTATTATTAGTTTTAGATTTGAAGGCTTAACACATTTTGAAATTGTCTTTAAATAATATATTTTCATTAAAATTGGAATTTACAGTGTTGGTATTAAAAATCTATTTAAATTTTTTGGTAGGACTTGATTTGTCAGAGGTACTGTATATAACTCTTATTTTGAAAAATGTGTACTTACACAGTTAAATCTTTGTTGTGTTGTACGAAATGAGCAAGCAGGCACATTACTTCTAGCTGCTATCTTTAGCCATACTAGTCACTGACATGTGTATTCATTCATACAGTCCACAGTCCTTCAGATAAAACAAAAGCATAAAACACTAAAGCACTCAGAAACTAATTTTTCTTTCCTTTCCCACTACACAAAAAATCATTATCCGAGACATGAGGTCAGGAGTGGATTTTCTTTAAAACACAGCAAGCTTCGATCTGTTGATGTGGGTCAACTCATCTGCATTTTCCTGCTCCTGCGTCTGCCGCTGTGGGTCCCCAGCGCTGAGAGCTAACAGAGCGAGTGGGTGTGGGAGACTAATTGAGTGTCGGGCCTGTGTGAATAAAGCCACTCTGGTAATCGTCTGGCTCAGCAGCAAATGGGAGCGATAAGGAGCGCTGAGTTGATATGGTGTCAAAAAGAGGAGTTTCCCAGCCCTCCGCTGCCATCACTCTCTCCTTTCTCTGGCTGTCTGCAGAGGAGGGCACAGATAATATCTTCAGGAAGAGGAATGCACACTCAGCCCTTAGTGCTGATAACAACATCATCTTTTGCCACTGAATGGGCTGCGGAGGGGGCAGGGGGGTGTGGAGTACATTAAGAACTCAATGGCAAACACTACAATATCTGAGGTGCTCTGCACAGCTGGAGGAACACCATGAGGCCAAGTGAAGGCCAAGGGCCACAAACATATACTCTATATCTATATTTTACTGTATATTGAGATCAGTCTTTTAATATTAAATATGATGCTGGTTAAGGTTCAACTGACACTCTCAGATTAATATCCCTGTTAAATTCCACAGTATAGATATTATTGGCAGAGTGTTTAGTGATTAAGTGAGCTGGGAAAAGAAGCAGAACAAGCTCAAAAGGCTTCAAACCACGTCAGCTATAAAGAAGCTACAGTATCCAAATACAGGAGCTTTTATAAGCTGTGTTTCCATCCATGTATTTACATACAATATACGTTGATGATCCCTGAGAGCTTCCCCATCCCGCTCTTCCTTGTGTCTAAAAAGCCCCGACAAAAACAGACAAACGAGTGAAACCAACAAAACTAGCAAATGAAAGACCAATAGTAAGAAATAAATAACACCATAGGCGTGTGAAAGAAGAAAACAACAAAAACTAAAAAACATACAAACATATTTGGATACTATAGCCCCCTAATGTAATAACATTAAATCAAATAATTCATTTTCCATTGCATGTATTATTATACTTAGAAAAAAGAAAAAAAAAAAGGGGGGTGGAGAATTTTTGCAGCATCCTGATGGGCAAAGAAAGTAATAGGGATGCCTAAATAGGTTAAAGAGCTGATTAAAGTGATTACAGATGTAAAAAAAAAAAAAAAAAAAAAAAAAAGAGAGAGAAGAAAATAAATAAATAAACACAAGAGCAAAAATAAATAAATACAAAAACAAAAAACAAAAAACAAAAACAAACAATAAATTGCAAGGCTTCACAGAATTCACAGGGATTCACTGAATTTGCATGAATTGTTATGTTCACAACACCACAACTTCCTGGAGGGACTGAACGATGTAGGCTAGCTGCTGCTTAAAGCTGGCGACATAAGGGCAAAAATCGCCAGTAGAGGCAGCGGGTGGGTGCAGATTTGACTCGGAGACAAACGCAGGCAGCGGGTCCGTTCCGTTCCTCAGCTTTGTGTTGGCAATCGGGGGCGGATTTGCAAAACTCAAACCGTGCATTCCCACATTATTTCGTTATTCCTCTAGCTTTCTGCGTTGACTTTTTATTGTGTGCTGCGGACGTACAGTAAGTCGTCCGTCTCTCCCTTTTGTTTGTCACACAGTGGATCAAGTTATCACAGTTTACTCTAGCAATCAATGACTCTCATCAGCTCACTCCACAGCAGCTGTACCTGTAACAGCAAAAGCAGCTCATTTTGTACACTATGTGCCCAAAACACACAAAGGTTTGCAAAATGCCAGGAAAGCACTAGCAGTATGGAATCGATATTAATTTTTCAGGAGGCGGTGGAGACCAAACAGTATGAATATTGAATCTTGCCTTTTACATTTGTTCAGTGGCAGAATACAGAACTCCCAAAAGGATGCTAATGTTGCTCAGTGGCCTTGGTCAGACTGACAGCTCAGATTTGTTTTTTGCCGCAGGCTATGAAGATTGTATCTAGATTGATTTAAGAAAATCTGAAGCAGCAAAAAAAGAGAGAAAAAAAAAAAAGAAATGTGATTTTTGCAAATCAGATCCAAGCCACATTTGAAGGTTAGGGTATTTCTCATGTTGGAAAGAAGCATCATGAAGGAGTTACTGATGCCTGCGTCGTTACCACAGCAACCGATGCAGATAGGTTGCCGATGTCTGGACATAGAAATCTGATTTGATCATTTGTAAATAACAGTGTGGACAGTCTGTCTTAAAGATCTGATTTGAGAAACAAATCTAATTTGTCTGCAGTCAGAGCAAAGCCTATCTGTCACAATACGCAGTCCATATAAACATTTGGCACTTATTCAGTCTGCATACAACGCTGAGCTCTGCATCCTTGATGCTACACTGGAGCTCCCTCCACCTCCACTGCCTTTCTACTTTTAACAGCTCGAGGAAAGTTTAATCAAGAGCTGAGCTCTGGCAAAATCTTCAACTGTACTTAGAGACCATGTTTCTAAAGCTGGAGATTCCACCTTTAGATCACAGCAGGGCATTAATACTTGTTTCCAGAGAGACAGCCATTATAACAGGCCCACTAATGGCAAAATTAATGTCAAGGAGATGAGGATTTTCACGTGCGGATGTAAAAGACAACGGGGACCTAAATGCAGACACTGGCTTAACGAGAGACTGTGATCAGAAAACAGCCTCACATTCAGCAACAGGAAGACATTCTGAGCAGACGGACGAGTCTCAATATCAGAGGCAGGAAGGCACCGCAGAGACACCACACTCTTTGTGGAGGGGGCTGTGAACATCTCACCTTCTACTTTAGGTCAGAGATGGGAAGTAACTAAGTACAAATACTCCCTTACTGTGTTTAAGTTAAGTTTTCAGGTACCTGTACTTTACTTGAGTATTTATTTTTCTATCAACTTTTTACATTTGAACACAAAAAAGTACTTTCTAACCAAGCTGGTTACTTTAGTTTTAATGCATTTGAGGGGAATTATTGATTATTCTTATTTTGCATCACTGCGCGACACATTCTCAACATCAAGACTGATTTTAGCCTAAATGGACGGAACAAAACAGAAAAAACGATTTCTCGGTGTATCCATCAGTGCACAATGTAACACGCACGACAGACGTAACACGACACAAACAGTAAAAGATGAAGCAAGATATAACAAGACATAAAAAATACATAGTAAGTATTTTTTAAAAATGTAACATGATGAAACAGATGTAAAAGACATAAGATGTAACAGGCAAAAAATATGTAAGAAGAAAAAAAAGGACGCAACAAGACAAAAACAACGTAAAAAATATAACAAGGCAAAAAGAATACAGGACGAAAAAAAACATAAAAGACATAAGACACAAACAATGTAAAAAGATGTAACAGGACAAAATAGACGTAAAAGATGTAACAAGACAAGAACGATGGAAAAGACACAAGACAAAGAAGATGTAACAACATGAAAAAGATGTAACAAGACCAAACAGAAGGTCCAAAATGAAAATTACTTAAAGAAGTACCAAGACAAAAACAACTTGAAAGATGTAACAAAACAAAAATGACATAAAACACATAACAAGACAAAACCCAAAAAAGACAAGACAAGAAATACAAGACAAATTAACATAAAAAAAAAAAATAACAAAATGAAAACAATATGAAATAACAATATGAAAAAGACGTAATAGATGTAACAAGATAAAAACAACGCAGATGTGAGAAGAAAAAAAAAAAAACAAGACAAAATTGGCATTAAAGCAGAATAGGAAAAAAAATGAAGGAACGGACATAACAAGACAAAGAAGGCATAGCAAAATGAGAAAGCAAAACAGACGTAACAGGACACAGACATACAAGATGCAACAAGACAAAAATAACATAAAAGGTGTAATAATATGAGAAAAACATAAAAAAGATGTAACAAGACAACAATGACGTAAACAAGACCACACAACAGAGGGAAACTCCACCGCAGAGAAAAGGTAGAAATGTCCTTTTACTTTTATACTTCGAGTCCATTTCAGAGGCTATACTTTGTCACTTTTACTGCAGTAAAGAAGTTGAATCAGTACTTCTACTGTACTTTTAACAGTATTTTTTTTTTAACACAAGTATCTGTACTTCTGCTTGAGTTAAGAATGTGTGTGCTTTTGCCACCTCTGCTTTAGGTGATACAGTATGTGACTTCTTTGTCTGACTCACATCTCATTAACAAGGACATTGTCTTTCTGAAACCTTCATAAGGCTGCAGACAGATGGCAAGTTTTTATACTGTAAATTACAGCTCATCATTCAACTGTACCGGTACAGAGCCAAAACATCATTTACTGTCTGGGTGGCTCATGTTGGACAGACACTGTTGTTGTGTACCTGTTTTCACGCTGTAATATGAAAATATATTGCTTGTTTTCTGCATTTCCTTCAGGCATCAATAAGAGGAAGTATTATTGTTGGTGGGAAAATGAAGCTGTGTGCAAACTGTGATGTTCCAGTAACTAGGTCAGTCAGTGTATACCCAACATGATGCTGACGTAATACCAGTCACCCCCATTCTGTCGTGTGAAAAGATAAAGCTGACAATATCCTATAGTTTTCTTATTGACAGTGGATCTCATGAAAAGACCCCAACAAACAATGGATGCACCCTACTTACAGGTATTGTGTGTGTGCATCAAAGCCTGCTATCTGTGTCTTACAGGACACACTGCATACGTCAACAGATTGTACTCATTTTCATATGGAGAGCAGGAGATTTGGCCACGCAGTGCATGATGGATACAGCACGGGGAGCTGACGGGCCAATGGCTGGATCTGAATTTGCATAATCATGACTGGACCTTAACTTTATGCAAATGACAAAAAAGAAAAAAAGCCATAACAAGATAAAAACTACATAAACCATGTAACAAGACAAAAACAACATGAAAGATGTAACAAGACAAAAAAGATGTCACGAGACTTAACAAGATGATAATGACGTGAAAGACATAACAAGATGCAACAGGACAAAAAAATAAATAAAATAAAATAAAAGACGCGACATGACAAATAAGACATAACAAGATGAAAAAGGTGTAACAGACATAACAAGATGTAACACAACCAAAAATATGTCATAAGAAAAAAGACGTAACAAGATAAAACAGACATAAGACACAATAGATGGAAAACAAAGACAAAAAATATGAAAAAGACAAAAAACATAACAGACATAACAGACAAGAAAGACGCAACAAACAAAAGCAATGTAACGGATGTAACAAAGCAAAAAAGATGATAAAGACATAACAAAATGAAAGAGACTTAAAAAAGGACGCAACAAGACAAAAAACCCATAAAAGACGTAACAAGGCAAAATAATATAAAAGACGTAACAAGACAAAAAAAAAAAAGCTAAACAAGATTGACATGAAAGACATCAGATGAAAACAACAGACAAAACAACAAAAAAAATGAAATGAAAAAGATGAAAAAAGATGTAACAAGCCAAAATCACAACTGGACCTCAACTTTATTAAATTAGTCTGTAAATTACAGCTGTTGATTCTTTACACTTTATTACCAAAATGTGCATTATATGCACATATGTGGGACAACACAAAGGTCACAAACTCTGTCTTCAAATACTGTATTTTTTGTGATTTTGCTGTTCTGTTCATGTGACATCTATGGCACACCTGTCCATCCTGAAATGGGAATCCCTCTTCTGTGGCTCTCCTCTGAGGTTTCTTGTATTTTTTTTTTCAAAAACTTGGTTCATGTTGACTGTTATCTACACTGACTATGGATAAGTACCTCATATAACCCCACTTCAAAAAATCCCAACTTATTAGTGCCCAAATGATTGTATGTGATGGACAGTAGGCACGTGCGCACAACCTGTGTGTATGAAAATTAAAATAAAAAATGACCCCTCAGGCCCACTGCTGTAACATCCATTCCACATGTGGTTTAGTTAAGAAGAAAAATACTCAGTGTGCATCTAGTTCTGTAATTAATCATCAGTACTCTGACACAGTAGGAATACACTTAAAAATGTGACTATCTGATTTTGTAAAGATGGAAGCACATTTTAACTGAGATGCTCATCGCACCACCACAGAATACATATTTTGGTGTAAAAATTGCAACAACAAACAGCTTGAATGAGCAGATGATTAAGTGTGTGATTAGTTGGCATCTCCATGTGTTGGATATTCACACATTTACAAAATAGCCATGGGCACAAACATTTGTGTTGCATAGAAAGTGTTACTGAAACTGTGACTGAAAAATATTTATTGGATGCAAGAAAAGCAAACTATCAGGTTAGCTGTGTTGTAGCCCTGCTGAAATATTTTTTAAAACGTGCTTTTAAAATGTATTTCTGGTCTTTGCTTGATCTTTAACACCAACCCTTCCCTAAGCCCCGCCCTCCTTAGTTACTGTTGCTACTTCTACTGTGGCAGATTTAACACCGCAATTATCAGAAAATTTTGAAACGTTAGGTCTTCAATTCCACAGAGAAGAAAACAAAAACAGTTTCTCATTTCTAGCTGATGACCGTGGATTCTGTCAGCTTAAATGACAACTCCTTCGCATAAATGTAGCTAATGCCTCCAGCTGACTTTTTAACGTTTCCATCTGACACATTTTAAGAGAAACACCCTGTGAAACGGTCTTAAATATGTGAAGTTATTTAACGGCTGTGTACATGATATAACGTTAATGCTAAAAGACTGAAGCTAAAGCTACATTCCAGCAAACACTGGTTGCATGGTGAAATATGGCACATATATGAATATGATAGATGACAGAAATACACTCATTAACATGAGGAAGGGAAGCACAGGGATTAGACTAAGTAGAGCAAACCTTAAGACTGTCACCCAGCCTCACAGGCAGGCTGCTATCGCCCCAGGAAGAGAGCTAAACCTAAGAGCTAGACTTCAAACCTACGTCTAAATCTGAAACTTACTCTTAAAACCTGGAAATAAGGTAGCATATTACCACTTCCTGTTTCTTCATCTGGACATCCATGTGTTTTTTGAAATATGGATAAATAGCTGAAGAAAGTTCTGTCGTGAACACAGTCTTAAGAGATTTTCTCAGTTTTGTTGTATGACATAAAATACATCAGTCAACACCCCATCTGTTACGTGTCTTAAAGAAGTGGCTAAGTGAGACAACCCTACAAACACAGTATGTCCCAGCAACGTCCTGATTATGATGTTTTATTTGTCACGTTATGATGCCATTACAGCAACATTAGAGTTACAGTGTTACCATTAGTTATGATGCTGCAACACTGCTGAATTGTCAGAATACAACAGGTATTCTATGGTATTTTCGCAACATCTGTTCAACGTCTTCTGCATGACATTTCCTGTACTTTACATAGCGACGTTGCAGCATCGTTCCCACATCGTCACACTTTAAACGTTACGTTGCAGCGACCCTCCTGCAATATTATAATATAAACATGTTACAGTGACGTTCCCACAACGTCTCTGTCTTGGTAGGGACATTGCATGCAACATCCAGGCAATGTAAAGTGAAGCTGTCACAACATCCCCAAAAAGTAGTGGAGACGTTAGGACAGCATACCCCCGACATCTAAAAGGACGTGCTAGTGACAATCACTTTGGAATTTCACTTGGTGGGACGCTACAACGTAATACTGTACATGATGTTCCTGTAATGTCACATGTGACGCTGTCACAACATCCCCAAAAAGTAGTGGAGCCATTAAGGACAACATACCTGTGTCATCTGAAGTGCCGTGGTGGCAATGAAACTTTGGAATTTCACTTGGTAGGTCGCTACAATGTTACATACGATGTTCCTGCAATGTCACTGAAATTATATTGCAGCAACATGCCTGCAACGTCTCTGTGTTAGTAGTGTACAGTTGTTGTCATGGACATTAAACATCATTACGCTGAACTCTGGTCAGTTAGTGAGGTGATGTTGAGTCATGCGACCATGGTGTAGTTCACTTATAGGCTAATGTCAGCTTTTTACTTCTGGTGATTGCGTTTACGCGTCAAAAACCATAAAAGTAGTGTTCATTTGCAAAGGTTATCTTGCTGAACAAAGCTTATGCTTAAGTGTCATAAACTTTTGTTCAAACGCAGAGCTTATTTTCTGCACTAATCAAAAATCCAGTGAAAAAATCCCATCGGCTTTTTGTGCAGGGAACCAGAGCGATGCTAACTTCCGGGCTGGCCTACAGAAATATGTCATCTCTGCAGCACTCTATTACATGGTGCCTAAAGTGAATTCAGATCAAATCACCCTTCAGATCCCTGCTGGCTCCTGCTGAACATGCAGATCAGAGGTCACGCAGCCTCCGCTGACCATCTGAGCTGGAGGGATTCACTGACTTATTGCTCAAGGACGCTCAGTGGGCTGGATGTTGGCTCAGTGGGATGGATGCACAGTTTAATTCCCTTTCCCATGAAGTCAGACAGGAAAAAATTAATTTGTTCATATACTGTTACTGTAATTAGCATTCTTTAAATAGTTTAGGATGTTTTATTTCTGCCTTATGTGGAAAAGAAACAAATGCATGTCAAACTCCATTCAAAAGTATCATAATTTAAGCTTTCCTCAATCATTACAGAAGTAGGCAGTTACTAGAAAAGGCCTTTAAGGTCAAGGATGTTAAGACCTTAAAATTAGCACTTTGAATCTACAGAGGGTGCAGGAGGTCCATGGAATCCACCATGTTTCGCCGCCATGTTTCTACAGTAGCCCAGAGTGGACAAACCAAACGCTGGATCGAGATATATCTATTGTGTTTTATGCTAGTTTTGCAGCCACCATGGGTTCTCATACACGCTTGGAAAGAGGGAGTGAGACAAGGTGTTTGCAATCTCCAAGAGCACCGCTAGATACCACTAAATCCCACACAAAGCTAGTCCTTTAAAGCTACTATTTCTGACATTTCTGCATTAAAATGTCTAAAAACGTGAAAGCTGTGCTATATATTGTCTTGAGCTGTGTGCATACAACAATTGTCGAACGCAGGGAGGCTAAAAGAGTGTTTCGTACTAGCTGCTAGTTGGTATATCTTCCGGAAAAACACGGGCTATGTCAAATAAGTCAGAGTGAGGACAGAACTCAATGTAACGTGAATGAATCTGTAAGAGATTACCTCGCCGGTGAGCATGACTTGTGCCTGAGTCACGTCAGATAGATTTTCATCAGAAATGATGGTGGTTTAACAATGAAAAAAACAACTGCAGAGAGAGTGGGAACTGTGCTAATGGTCACTAAAAGTAGACATTTTGTGAAATAAAGTGCTGCTTTTTTGGATCGCTATTATGCCGAAATTCAAAGAAGTTCTCAACGATTCGGGACGGCATGTTTACATTTTCTTCCTTGTGTGCAAAAGAAAGAAATGTTGAACCCCCTTCTGAATTATGACAATTGAAGGTTGCCTCAATCATTAGATAAGTAGGAGATTACTAGAAAATGTCTTAATACATGACACACATCATTAGTCACCACTCTTGATTTCGGCATTAATCAAACACTTCAAATTAAGCTTAATTAAGTCAAATATCAACTTGAACATCTGGTGTGTGTTTTACAGTCTCTTAGTGAGATACTGCAGAGAGCGTGGGAACTGTGCTAATAGTTTCTAAAAGTAGAAATGAAGTGCTGCTTGCTGGATCACTATTATGCCGACATTCAAAGAAAGACAGCACGACATGTTCACATTTTCTTTCAAGTCTGTTTTTTTCCATAAAGTGATTTTTCCATAAACCCCCACATTTCAAAGGGAATTCAGCACACAGCCCTCTACAGGGGGATTCAGTCAGATTCCTTTGCCTTGTTTAGTGACATTTAGTCAGAAAAGCATATGTAATATTAATCTGCTCTCCTACTGTTACTGTATAAAGCAGCTTTTCAGTACCTTGGGAAGCCTGTATTTCTGCCTAGTGTGGAAAGAAATGAATGTCGAACTTCCTTCTGAAATATGACAGTTTAAGGTTTCTTCAATCATTAGAAAAGTAGGCAGTTGGTAGAAAATGCCTTAATAAATGGCATAAAACTGAAGTATCCACTTCTGATTTCGGCATTTATGAAACACTTCAAATCCAACTTAATTAAGTAAAATATCAACTTCAGCATGTGGTGTGTATTCTGTTATCTGTACACTGAGGACAGCGTGGGAAATAAGGTAATGGTTCCTAAAAGTTGAGATTTTATTGAGATTAAGAGCTGTTTGTTGGATCACTATTATGCCGAATATTAAATAAACCCTTCACGGTTCAGGACGACATGTTCACATTTCCTGCCAAGTGTCTGCTTTTTTTCATGAAGTGATTCTTCCATAAACCCCGATATTTCAAAGGGAATTCGGCGCACAGCTGAGGGGGGATTCTGTCATGTTCCCCCGCTGAAGTCATCAGCGAAGATGAACTGTGCTGTGCGGGTGAGCGCCACCTAAACGCTGGTGTCATGTGGTTAACAGTGTCAGTTTAACGAGCGCTCCCATCACGCTGGGTGAGACCCCGTGTTGCCGTGTTGCGGTAGCGCGCCCGTTAGAAATAATAAAGCGCTCCGCTCCGTCTGCGAGCAGCGGCTGCGCGCCGTCGGGTCGGGTTGGTACCCTGTGCCAAAAGGACTTCACCTCCAGCTCCCCGAGAGGAAATACCGCGGCTCTCTGCTCTCCGCTCGGCTGCACCCAGCCAAAGGTTAATCTGCGGAGGGAGAGGAGCATCAACTGAGGATACAAGTTTGAGAAAATAAAGATGTCAGGAGCAGCTGCGGGATGCGGGTAAGTTTCTCCACGCTGGCATGTCTGGATGGGATTCTGCGGAGGACGGCTCGAATATTTTGGATACATGTGAGATTGAAAACACACCAGAAAAGTTGTGAGACGTGGAGATGTGCTGCAGCTCATCAGAGCTGTCATGTGCGGAGCGCAGTCTGGGTGGGTGAACTGGGTCAGGCTGTGACGCGTGGCTGCTTTCATCCAGGCAGGTTTGTTTTGGTGCGTTTGGTGCGTGTGGAAGTGGCGGAGCTCTGGACCCACAAACACGCCGCCAACTTCAGCCCCAGCCCCACTCTGCCTTTGTAGTTTGTATCTGGTCATGCTGCGTTTGGCCATCGAGGATGAATGTGCATGTGCGCGTTGGCGGAGACAGTTTGGATGCTGATAATGAAGATGAGGGAGGTGATGGTGTGGAGATGAATGCGATGGCACTTAACCTGTTGCAACCCACAAGTGACCGGTGTGATCAGTGCTGCAACAGTCCAGCAAAGTGAAGTAGAGCTGCAACTACCTATTATTTTCATTTTCCATTAACCTGACGATTATTTTCATGATTAATCGATTAATTGTTCAGTGTATAAAATGTCAAAAAAAGTGTGAATGTGAAAAATTTACAAGAGGCCAAAGTGAAAATTACTTCTTTTGTCTAACCAACAGTCAAAAACCCAAAGACTCTTCATTTACTGTCATAAATGAAAAACGAAAAGCAGCAAATCTTCAGATTTAAGAGGCTGGAACCAGCAAATTTTTTACATTTTTTGCTTGACAAATAACTAAAAAGATAAATAGATTAATCATTTAACATATAGAATGACAAAACAATTGTGATAATTCTCATCACAATTTATAAGAACCCAAACTAAGGTCTTCAAATTGCTTCTTTTGTCCAAAACTATTAATTTGCTGTCATAAATGTCAAAGAAAAGCAGCATATCCTTACATCTAAGAGGCTGGAACCAACAAATGCTTGGGCAAAAATGACTGAAATGATTAATCAATTAATCATTCAGTGTATAGAATGTCAAAAGAACTGTGAAAAATGCTCATCACAATTTCCCAGAGCCAAACATATGGTCTTCATATTGCTTCTTTTGTCCAACCACACTCTAAAACCCAAAGACTCCTCATGTACTGTCATAAATAACAAAGAAAAGCAGCAAATCCTCACATTTGAGGAGCTGGAACCCGCAAATGTTTGATGTTTTTACTTTATAAATGACAGAAACAAATTATCGATTAAGCATTTAGTCTACAAAATATCAAAAAATTGTCAAAATTTCTCATCACAATTTCTCACAGCGAAAAGTGATGTGTTCAAATGGCATTTTTTTGTCCAACTAACAGTCCAAAAACCCAAAGACTCTTCATTTCTTGTCATAAATGACAAAGAAAAGCAGCCAATTTCCACGTAAAAATGGTCAAAAATACTGAATATCCCAGAATCCAAAATGAGATGTTCAAATTGCTTCTTTTGTCCAACCAACAGTTCAAAACCCAAAGAAAAGGAGCAATTCATCACATTTAAGAAGATGGAACAAGCAAATGTTTGACATTTTTGCTTATAAAATGACTGAAATGATTAATTGATCGATCAGCTTGACTACAGAATGCCAAAAAAAATTCTCAGAGCCCAAAAACAAGGTCTTCAAATTGCCTCTTTTGTCCAAATAGACTAAAACTATACATTTTCTGTCATAAATGACAAAGAAAGGCATCAAATCACCACATTTAAGAAACTGGAACCAGCAAATTCAAAGATTCATAGATTATCAAAATAATTGGCAACTAATTTTCTTTTGACCAAATATTTGTTGCAGCTCTACAGTGCAGTGATTGCAGTGCACTTTGGACATTTCTTACTCTGCACAACTGCATCCAGAATGCACAATTCATTTAAAACCACACCAGCATTTGCTGGTTTTGCACATTTATTTCTTCATTTATCAGTAGATGCTTTCCAAGTGCAGGTTTCCATGTTCGTTTTTAATAAAAAAGTGATTTATGTTCCAGAAAAGGAGAAGTGGTTTTAATGCAGATGCTGGATAAATGCATTTATTCATATTACAGCAGAACAGGAAACACTCAGTTTATCAGAATTCAGGGATATGAGAACCAATAATGTTGCTCGATGCACAAACAGAGGATGACTAAAAAAAACAAGATTGTTTGAGCTCTTCTTCTTCTTCTTCTTCTTCCCTCCTCCTCCTCCTCCTGCAGCCAGTGGGGTGTGAGGAGTCTACCTTCCTCCTCTCGTCTCCTCTCGTCTCCTCTGCTCCTGCAGGCTCTGGCGGCTCCTCTCCTCTCCTTTTGAAAGCTCATTTCCCATGCCTTTCATGCCTGCAGTTTAAACCCTTTGATGTTTTCTCGCGCTCAACCCTGTGCATTGAAACCACTCTCGAGTATGTTAATGTTCTCTGATTGACTTATGAATCTTTTAATTAACCCACTTGTATGCGCACCGCAGCATTGTCCTCTGTGAAACGCCATCAGGGGGAAACGGAGCCATGACAGAATGACACGCTGTCAACGGGGATTTCAAAGTCAATGGCAGTTTGTGCTTAACTGATCGCCGGTTTGATATTGTCTGCAACTTATTTCTGTGAGAAAGCCTCTCCATGGATGAAAAAGTAGTGCTTTGCACGCTGGGGGATGTGGTGATTAAGACTTCAGCTACACTATGCAATATTAATGACTTTGGAAGATATCAAAGGATGAACCTCAGAGATGCAATAGCCTGCAGTAAGCCTACATTAATAATGTGCTTAATTCCATCAGCGATTCCAGTGTTTCTTTAGCGCTTTCATGTTGAGCCTTGTGCCCAAATCAAAGCTTTTTAATTATTCCATACATTTTCATTTTCTCGCCATTTACATTGCTCAGATGTGGGCTCTGTTTTCTGCTTTTTTCCCCCTCTCTTTTCAAAGCTCAGCATCCTCACGTTTCTGCACAGCATCCTCACATTTGTCACCACAGATTTTTCCAGCCTGCATGTACAGTATGTGGAGGGCGCATGTGAAATGTGATTAGTCATGTGATTACCAGCAGCAGTCAGTAGGTGGCAAAGCGCTCTCAGGGATAAGAGCAGATCTATCACAGGCTGCCTGTGTGACATTCTGAAGGGCAGCTCGCTGTAGTCAGAGACGCTCAGCTGAGTTTCAAAGACGGCGCTGCCGCCGCCGCTCCTCCGTCTCATCCCATTTCGGCGTTCAGAGGATGAAGCTCAGGCCTCTTTAAAAACACATTCAACCTTATTACAGGGCGAGAGTCTTCACTGCTCTGTCAGAGAGTGTAGCCTTCAAATGACTCGACTGTGTTTGAGGGAGAAGTTCTGAATTCTAATTTAGGTGGTGTGCCGTGCACCAGAGTGCATGTTAGGGTTACACACGCGCTTTAATTTTCAGGGTTGTTGCTTATGTGTTTCACAGCCACTGTATGTCAGCTGGTTGTGTGTCATTTGAGCATTAACCCTACTGATGGGGGCACCTGAGACCCCAGGGGTTTACTTTTTTGTCATGTGACGCTGGTGCTTTAATCTATCATACCAATTTTTCATGACTTTGTCAATCATGTTGTCCCAAATGTCTTTATATCAGGACTGTCACAACATCAGATTTCCATTACACAACTGTGGCCAAAAGAATTCTGGATATCTGTAGAAAATTTACTAAAAACTCATCTATTACATATTCATCTGTCATTTTGCTTATTGTGCATTTTGTCTCTTTTTTGGCAAATGTAGTACACTCAAAATAAGTGCAAAGGTGGACAGAGAGTCTGTGACCATAACTGTTACTGATTTTAGAGCATTCTATGGAAGCCCATGCTGCCAGTAGAAGAAATTGTAAGTATTAATTATGAGATAAAAGGTTTTATCTCATAATTATGGCTTTTTGTGTCACGCTTTGGATGATTTGTACTCACTGTGGGGATATTTTTTTCTTTTACTGGCAGGAAATGGCTTCCATAGTATGGATTATTTTCACTGTGAACCCCAATAAGTAAAAAAGAGGCAATTAGTTGCCTGAGTATTGACTTAAGATATTAATAGTAAATCAAAATATTAAATTAGATTAAACATAATTTTAGCATGTAAAATTAAATCATTAAATTGATTTAAATGTACATAATTCATTTTAGTACACTGAACATAAAAAAATCAGTAAATTCTACTCAAAATACCTAATCTAAAAGTATAAATATATTTAAGCTGAAATGACTGATTTTTTAGTTTTGAGCCCAACTCAAACAAAAAACCAAAAGTTTTACTAAACCAACAATGTTCTGCTGAGATATTTTACTTTTCATCTTTAGATAAACTTGAATCTTTGAGTTTTAGAAACCCAAAATGATTGATTTTCAAAAATTGTTGCGTAAACTGAAATTAAAGTGAATAATGGTTAATAATTTAATATTTTCAATTGCAATCATTGAATTTTCAAGCAGTCAAATAACAATTTTTGAAAAACAATTTAAAACTCTAGTCTAGTCTTGGCAGTTGTCTTGAAATTATGAGTTTCCTTAACTTTTGTTTTACAGTTCTGACTAATTTTAAGTATATATCTCATTATTTCCTGTCTAGCAAAGTTCATATTGATTGAGGTTAGAAAAGACAAAAGACGAGAAATTCTACTGGAACTCAACATTTCGTAGATAGTAGAACTTACAAATTAATTTTAATTTTTTAATAGTTTTTACTGCTTATTACAATTAATTCATGTAAGTGTTTGGTCTCACAGTATACAAAATATGATCATGTGTATTATTAACATGATATGGATATTTCATTTTTAAATATCATGGTTCAGGCTCATGGGTCATCATTAATGTCAGTATATCTCATCAGCTCTACTTCTTATCACTGCTTTCTGTTTCTAATTAGTGCTTTTTAAAAATACTGTACTGGGGTCCTGGGTGACCGCAGTCAAAACCAATTCTGCCCGTGCAGTTTAACAGAAGGAACTATTTATTTATGAGTTCATGTTTGCCGTGGGTCCTAATTTAAAGTAACACACAGTATCAGGGGGGTATGAACACTCCTCATGTGCTCTCTTTAATTTTGTTTTACACAATATTCAAATTACTGTAACTTTACAAAAAATAAAAGAATCTGTTTTTTTTTTCACAGATGACATTAATTACATAGCTAATAATGTTTTGAGAGGAAATAAATTAATATTTTGCTATGATGGTTGTTTCCAGAGCTGAATGAGTTTGACAAAATATTTAATTGTGATTCTTTTGATTAATATTGCAAATGTAATATGATTCTCAATATTAGAGGGAATGATCAATTTTACAGCATTCTCATTTTCATTGAAAAATATGATTATGGTGTGATTTTTGTGGGGATCTGTACCACACCAAGATGTTTTCTTCAGTGTGTATGATAGGATGTGTAAGCCTGGACATGTCTGCAGCATCTCTGCTTGTTATTATGTTGTTTAGGATGAGGTTTAATTACAAAGGTGAGACTCAAGGTCCCCTCACCGCTTAAAGTTGAGGTAAACTTTGACATCAACGAGAAATCCTAAAAACACATGAATAATGGAACATCACCTCTATGACAAGCGCGCAAACAAGAAAGTGTGGCGTTGTCCAAAGATCCAGAGGAAGTGAGTCGGAGGAACTTCAGGGAAAACTGCTGCTTCCAAGGTCAAAAATAACGTCTAAATAGCAAATGTGCCCAATAATTTGCTTCACTGAAGTGAAATATTAACCTAAACCTTAAGGATTAGATTTATTTTCATTTACAGCACACGAGACAGTTGGAGAAATGACCTTAAAAATGTATATACAGAACATGTATAAATTCCAATATTTCACTTCACATGAGTCTGAATTTCCTCTTGGAGAGAAATACTGACTTGTTAGATTCTCACTGATATAAAAGAAAAAACACGCAAAGGACAAGTCAGCCATGGTGCATGTATAATACGTTATATAGGTGTCAGACAAGTATCAAAAATAATTACAGTTACATTCAGTATAGTAGCATAGTGTTGTTTATACAGGGATGGGGTAGAGTGAAATTAGTAGTTTAACTACATTTAGCTTACTGATAGTTCAACTACTTATATATTTGCACAGTGATTCAAGCAGTTAAATGACAAAGACAGTTTGCCAGAGGAATTATTTATTTTTTATTTCATTGCTTCTCTGCTGACTGATGGACATTGTACATAAAACCAGACAAGAAAGACATTCATTGCACTTGAATGAATAGTATTGTATATTGAGTATTTTACTCAGTAAACTCAAATAAACTAAATGAAGTGCCTTTTTTTTTGCTGGTATATGACTTTTTAATTATATTTTGTTATATGATATCTTTTTAGTAGTTTGATCTACTTTTTCTAAATAGCTTTAGTAAACCAAACTAGATGTCTCCCCAGGATGGCTTTGCTGCAGTTAAGAGAATCATGAAGAACTAATGTTGCATGACAACACTGAGCTCCAGTTTGAAAAATGTACAAAAACTACATTGTCATCAACAGAAAACAAACTGCTGCAAGCAAAACGTGGAAACGCAATAACTTCCAACTTCGTTCGACATTTGAAGTTGACATAGAACAGTAATATGAGGTTAATATTAACATAGTTAGCAAGCTAATGCTTAGCTAAAGTTAGCTTAAGAGCTCTGTAACTTCTTAAGTCAGTGAGGCAGGAAGCTCACTGTTACATTATGACATGCTTAGGACTTGGGAATGATTTGGGACTTGGAAAACAATGACTTGGTCCAACCTTTGCTAACTAGGGATTAGGGTTGGGTGATATGTTATAATTTTCCAACCAACCATCATCAGCCCATTCTCAGCGATTGGTGATACTATGTCCAATAAACAGCAATCAACAAACTCACAAAGTGTCAAGAAATTAAATATTCACCTTCTCAATTCAAGTTTCTCTCTTTTACCGAACTAAGTCGAGCTTAAGTGCCTCTTAACTCCTTGTAAAACACACTTCATTCAAACTCAACATAAAAACATGTAAAGCTCCCTAAACTGTCTTTGTTAGTCTGTACACTCTTCCAACAATCACCAGCAAAATAGCAAAATAAAATGACAAATATCGCCCCGAAAATCAACCAGGAGGAACAGCTTGCAATGGATTCAGCCCATCATCAATAGGCAATATATTCATCTAATCGGCCAACTCTACTAGGGATGTCACAATACCAGAAATTTAGTAGTCTATACCAGTGTAATTTCCATAATTGTGGATACTTATTTTAACAGTTAATTTGAGGAGAATAGTAGTACTCTTCTGAGGATCTATACTGTATTTTTTACCCTGGTGTTCAGCTGCACTGTGTAGAAAAAGAATGGAGTCCACAGTTTCAAGATTTAACTATTTTGTCGTGTTTTAAGGTGAGCTGACAGAGCCACTGGATGCACTGCTGTGTGCGCTGCTGCAGCCGGCGTGTGTGTGTTTGACTGAGAGGGAGACACAGAGGGGAAGAGGAAGGTGGAAGGAGTCATCAATACTTACTGTGACCGCTGCTTTGTCACTTGACCTTTTGGATGAGTCGAAGCTGCATGAGTAGTTGTAGTTGTTCAGCATTAGTAGGTGTTCTTCTCCTTCATCTGAAATCTAACAGCAGACTACAGCACTGGTAAACTGTCCCCATCATGTCCAGAAGAACTTCATCTCAGGTACCTCCAGTCCTGTAAAAAAAAACAAAAAAACAACAACAACTTAGTACCAAAGTATCAGTTCTGGTGACTTCCCTCTTGCTAACTATTACTGTTTAAATACATTTGGTGAATTGCACCTGTTGACTTGTTAAGGACTTGAAACCCAAAGTCTGGGTTGGTCTTAACTTAGGACTTGATTCTGGACTTCATAGCCAAGACTTGAGACTTACTCAATGATGACATTGTTACGATTCTGACAGCCAGTCTGAAAAAGTTTCCAAAATGTATAAATTATACATTATTGATAACTTCAGAATTTTTTAAAGTTTTTTTTTAAAACGTAAATGTAGATTATAATGGAAAATAAAAACTCTCCAATGAAATCCAGACGAATTAAATTCTTTTAGATTTAGCAGCACATTATTCTGAAGGATGATGCACCTGTTCAATAACAAAAAGACATTGGATAGGGTTGTGCCTTAAAATTAAGACTTAATAACAGAAAAGGTTAATAAATGAGCATCTTTATATCAGCAAACCAGCTCATCTCTTTAACAACCCTCACAATTCTTCTCCCCTCCCATCACTGTTGTAACTTTGCCCTCTGTTTTCTGAGCAGCAGTGTTAGCTCCCAGGGTGAGCACTGAGGCTAACAGTCTGTGAGGGGGTGACAGCTCCTGCCTGCCCCACCGAGAGCCTCCACTCACTGCTTAACAAATACCAGCTGAGTCCTCAACATGCTCCCCTCCACACATCTGAAGATGAAGAGGAGGAGCAGAGGTGTCAGGAGGCCAAATATGATGTCAGAGCACGATTGACTGCAATTGCTTCTAATGATGAATACATGTTGGAGGCTCTTATTAACAGTGGTCCTGTGGAATGATCTGGGGACGCTCCCGCTCCCTGCATGCCATGACTAGAACCCTGGCAATGTGTGTGCCTTGCTCTGGGGAATGGAACCACAAACTTTGGCAGTGTTTGCTCACCCATGTTAGTCATGGACAGCTGTCCAGCAGTGGCCTGGCAATCAAGTTCTTTTCTTCTTAAGCAGAGAGCCAAGCATTTCTTTAGTTTGTAAGTCAGAAGCTAAATGGTTCGTTTGGTTTGTTTTATCTCTGCAAAAAGTCACTTTTTTCCAATCTAAGATGAGTTTAAGGCTCTCAGTGTGAGGTGCAAGAAAGAGGTCAGTGACAGTGAAGGAAAATAATGAGGTTTTCAGTGAAAACAGACCCTTAGTGGCTCCTCTAAGTAATGGAACTCCTAACTCTGGAAGCATTAAGATTATACTGCTGCATCTGAATGTTGCTGTAGCAAAGTTGGAGTTGTCTGTGGTGTCAGTATTGTATGTATACAGACACTAGCAGAGAGACTATCTGGACATCACAATTACTGTTGTCTGCTTAAGATTTTCAACTGTTGCTGCTGTTTGTTAAAACAAGACTAAGGGCCCTATCTTACGCTGATCTAAAGCACAAGTTGACTGCATGAGGTGCAATGAATTTAATCAATTAAAGGTGTGTCCAAATCCACCTTTGCTGTCTTGCACAATGGACCCAGGAGTATTCTACTCTGTCCTGCCCCTTCCGCCAGCTGTGCACAGATAGGATATCATCTGTGCCCAAGTGCCTCGATTAATTCATGGGTGAGTTTAAGCCGAACATGCAATAAAGCAATTAGAATTTAAGAAGCTGGTACGCCAGGAACGCAAGTGTTGACAGTGTGATGGCTGATTTACCAGGAGAAAACAAAGTGAAGAGGTTTTTAAGCAAGGAGACAGATGTCCTGGTCTGAGAAGTGAAAGCATGAGAATGCGCAACATATGGAGACGGCAGGACATAACGCACAAATGGTTTTAGTCCAATACACCAAGCACCAGATAGCAAATGTGCCTGGCCATGCCTTTCGTAAAATAGCAAATCTACCTGTGCCACTGGCTTTGAATCAGGTGTATGATATGGCCCCAAGAGTCTCCAGTCGTGCCAACAATGTTAAAGGCTAATGTTTGGCAGATATGTTTATTCATCATGTTGTTGTGTTACCAAATAGTTTAAGTTAATTAATGTTAGCAGGTAACAAGTTTTCAAGTCCAATAAAGTTACCAGGTAACACATTCTCAAGTTCATAACATTACCAAGTAACAAGTTTTCAAGTTAATTTGGACGACCACTAAAACCTTTCAGTATTTCTGCCCCCTCAGTCAACAAAAGGTGATTACAGATCTAGATTGGATCTTTGAATTTTAGTTTTTGTAAATTTAGTTCCTTGCAAATGTTGAAAACTAAACTTAATTTGACTTGGAGGGATTCTGAGTCGTTAAAGTGCTGTTGAACCTCAAACACATTCAAAGGAGAAATCAGACACAGCTTATAAATAATTTGTTGCACAGTTGACATGGCTACAGCAACACCTTAATGCAGCGTACCTGACACTTAAGTGTCGTAGTATATAGTCAAACTACTTACCCTGGCAGATATGTGCACTGTAAATTATTAGGGTAATGTAGAGCTGGAACAATGATAGCTGCACATTACAATCCATCCATGCTCTTATGCATGGAAATTTAGCTCTTAATAAAGATACCACAAATAGCAGCTGTGCACTGTTCATGCTGCTATCATATTATCTACTACAAGTGATGGCATAATTAAACACGTATGGCGAGGGAAGCAGTAAATGAGTAAGATGGACCATGTAATGTGGAGAGTCAGAGAGCGGAGGGGTGGGAAAAGAGAAGACAAGATTATAGAGAAGCCTTTGATGCCGAGTCTGGCTATGGGAATCCTAGTGTGCCTTCAGGGGAAAGCTCCTCTCACACAACATCAATAATGAATGAAAGATATCTTGTTCAGTGGAAGACTGAACTTAACTGGCATACTGATTTGTTGCCATGAACCTTATGTAAAAATTGCATCAGTGTGTTTGCTATGCTTCGTTAGCCAGATAAGGAGCCATCACTGAGGAGAATGGGTGGGGTGCCGAAACAATAACCCAGCAAAAAGACAAATTTGCATCTTATTTTTCCCAAATTCTGTTGTTTTGAAACTTCTCCTAACTGAGGAGGGGTTCATTTGTTTTCCGTGGCAAAGAATATGACTGTGTCCACAGAATATCTGAGGTGTGTTTCTATAGGAAGTTCTTGTGTAGGCGTGTGAGACAGTGCTTGATTTGGAATAACAAAGGTGTCAACTCAGCAGAAGCCTGCGCAGCATATATGCAGCCTTTTGGGGCATAAGAAACAAACATTTGAATTCAGAAAATACTTATTTTTAGGAAGTTTTTCGGCCCTGATCCTGATGTGAATCCTTTAACATTGAGTATCTTGAGTCTGATCTGGTCTCAACAAGTTACCCTCAGAATTCATCATCTTTTCAGGTAGCACTATACCTGGAAGTTTTATACACGGCTTTTTGCTAATTAGGAAGATACGGGGTTAGATATAACACTGTTGCCATAGGATCTCAACAAATATGTGGATTTTGCAGATCCAAGAGTCAGAACAGAGCAAATGATTTTTCACAGTCACAGCGGGATGCTGCAGTGTAGAGTTTGGCTGTGGTGAAGGAGAACAGTGTTGCAACATCGGCTGAGATGAACAAAAGTAGAGAGTACAGGAAAGAAAAAAGAAAATCATGGCCTGGACAAATGAAATATGTCCTGTTTCATATCACTGTTGACTTTTGTTAAAAGACAAGTCTGGTGTGATTGTTTTGTTGTTGTTCTTGTCTGCAAATTCCATGAAAAGACAAAAACCAAGAATGACTGGATCCTCTAACAAGTTTTGTGTGTGTATCCTAAGTTTGATATATGTTCTTCCTCTGTGCCATCGAGCTACATTCTTGTCAAAAACTCTTGTAGTGGGTGACATGCACCTTGAGCACCCACACTGCACTTTATTTTGACTCAGTTCCACACACACTGCCTGCTGCCACAAATATTCCCAAAAGCGCCACATGTGTATTAATGCCTAGATTCCCAAACTGTGGTACACGAGCTAACTCTAGTGATTTACGGAGGAATACCAGAAATATTTTCTTAGAATTAAATCATTTCAAATATAACTTCTAATCATTATAATATAATTTTGGAATGAAAATATGTAAAATCAGAGATAATTGAAATATAAGTTAAAATCATTTTGACTTTCCTGCATGTCTGTTTCATTATCAACTTGCTCCGCTTCAAAAAAATCAATCATTGCTCCAAACTGGAACTATTATGATGAGAAGTGCAGATCAGACAGTGAAGTGTTCACATTATCTGCTACCACCAAACAGCACAAAACAATAAAGTGGTACTTGGAGAGCTCAGTATTTTCTGAGGTGGTACATAGCATGAAAAAATTGAGAACCTGTGTATTAATGCACTGCTGGAGGTAGTCCCCAACAATTGCACTATTTCCTCCTGTCTGAGTAACGTTTGGTCAAAAGTCCAGGAGAATATTGAGCCTTTTTTAAAAAAACAATTATGGTTTCAGTAGAAACCACTGGTCTTTGGGCTAAGTGCCATAGTCAGGGTAAAGAAGTTGAAGGTCTGAAAAAGACTATTGCAGACTGTCCTCACCAGACGAAAACACATTGACTACAAGCAAAATATTCCAGCATGCTAGTCCATCATCATCAAACAGCACAACACATCAGCATCATCCAAGCATTCACATCATGCCAATAAAAACTATAATCTTACTCAGATATCACTCCAGGAAATATCCCACGATACAAACCCACAAGCACAGCCCCACAGACACAAAACAACCAAACACTCTCTGTCTGATCCAGTTCATGAACTGATAATCCATAGTCCATATTTATATCAATTCATTTCTGAGGAATTTATCAGTATGTTTACTTTTCTCCTTCATTCCCATGCTTTAAAAAGAAAATCAGACAATGCATAAACATTATTAAAAAGATATTCAATGAAAGGGATAGTTCACCCAAAAATGAAAATGAAGTCATTATCTACTCGCCCTCGTGCCGATCAAAGGTCGAGTTTTGTTTGCTGGAGTTTCACAGGAAAACAGTGTTGCAGAATCTCCCAAACAATGGAAGTGACAGGTGACCGGTTTTCAAACATAAAAAACAGAATAAAAACATTAAATGCCTCCATACTGCTCGTCTGGTGTAATCCAAGTCTCCTAAAGCCCAAACACGCCAAGCTGACTAAAACAATGTTATTTACACCAGTTTTTAACCTGAATCTTCACTGTGAATCTTTAGCTTGGAGCCACATTCACATACACATGCACACTGTCTGAACCGGGTGTGTGTGGTGTGACGGTGTGCCAACAGCATGCCGGGGTTTTAGAAGTCTTGGATTACACCAGAAGCAGTATGGAGGCTTTTTATTGACTACAATTTGTTTTTTACTTTGAAAACTGGTCACCATTCACTTCCATTGTTTGGGAGATTCTACAACACTGTTTTCTTGTGAAACTCCAGCAGTGTTTTGCAGACTAACAAAATAAACCTGACCTTCAATCAGCATGAGGGTGAGTAAATAATGACTGAATTTTCATTTTTGGGTGAACTATCCCTTTAAAGCTCCATTCTCCAAACCTATCAAATCCAAATCAGGAGCATGATTTTTTTTAAACAGATTGTCTCGAACGAACAGACAAAATAAAATGAATCATATAATTTGATATAAAGCTTAATTCCTCTTCCTATACCATCATGTTTTAGTTGACGTACGTGGATTTTGTAAGAAAACAAACAAAATACACTGACTAGAAATGGACAAATGGTAAAATTTTGCAACTTTCCATTTGAGTTAAAAAAAAAAAAACACTCAGTATCTTTATAAAAAATAACACATTCTCTATTTTTCTGAAACATATTTGTTGCTACAGCTTCACATCTTCACATTTTTGCCTCCTCTTGCAGCAGTTTGAACAGGCCTGTTTTACTCGCCACAGTAACTACTCCATGAGTACAGTCATATATTTTAAAATGACTGTAGTGAGTGATAGTAACAGCAGTGCACATGTCAGCACTCTGTACCGTGATTATGACCCACTTTGAACACTGATCTGATAGCATACATGATCAAATAAACGCATGGACGTAAACTTTTCCTGACCCGCCTCTAATCATTCATCTCATGTGAAAAGACACAGTTTGTCTTCCTTTTTTTTTTTTTCTTTTGTTCCAGAAAGTCTTCTTTCTCCAACACCTTCCACATCCACAACAGTATATATACTGTAACACCACCCACGCACAAACACAACGCTGGCACACTGCGTGACTGTGCGTCTCCACACCACGTCTCCGTACAGTTTCAACTCCACGCAGTTCGTCACGGGGTCTTATTGATTCTTTAAGCCATTTAACCTGCGGGAGGAACACGGAGTGATTTTAATGAATTAATCACATGTTGAACTCCCTTACAAAACTGTCCATGAAATGATTATGACACAGTCTGCCGTATCTAAGAGAGGAGGCTGGGCCGACGATAATTTGGTGTGATGGTGATGTTCAGTGTGGAAGCGCTGACTCTTTCATGTGCTGCACTTCCCACCTTATAACTATTTTAACAGGGAGGAGAAGTGGGATTTTTCTGCAGCAGAAGTTATTTGAAGGGCATGTTACTCTGCTTTAAATACTGTTTTAATTTGCAATGCAAATGACCCTCATTCTCATCTGAATAATCCTCTCGGTTACCTAATACTCTGGCATATTCATGCGCTGTAATGTGTCTGTCGCAGGCGTGCCGCTGTGGTAAACCGCTCGTAGTCTTTGTCAGTCCCCGCTCGCTCTGTGCCGCCGGAGCCAAAAGGTCAAACAGCGTTTACACATACGTGCTGTTTGTTTTACACCTTCACACACAGCTCTGAATGAGCAGGGTTTCCCAGCCCAGGCCAGGTCACATAATAATGTACAGACTTTTTTTTTTTAACTGAAACCAATAATTGTCATGTTAAATGTTATGTTAGATCAATTATGAAGCAAACTGCATCATATGTCAGCCTGGTCTCACTAAATATGGCGTGGCAATGTCTTAAGTTGTCTCAAGTGCCTTTTTTGCTTCCCACGTGCCATTTCACGCCATTTAGTCTGTGCAGATATATGAAGATGCTGTGACACTGTACGCACAACTGTCACAGAGAAAAATATGTCAGGTGATGTAGTGAAAAGAGTGCCAAGAGGAAAATTTTGCTCCTCACAATCGCATTTGCTTTGTCTCATGAGAAATAAATAAGATTCTTATTTTAAGTTCGCTGAAGTCTCATCTGTTTCTCCTAAACCCTCCTGTAGGAGAAAAAAGAAGCAGAACAAAAGAAAAGCAGGAGATCTTCTGCTGAGCTCAGAAGTGCAGAGGTTTCTCTTTGACGACCGTGTGGAGCAATGCGACTCTAATTTGACCACGGAGACAAATTTAAGATCTCAGTTAAGACAACCAAGTTTTCTTTTATCTCAAGAGCTGATTAATTAAAACAAATTTAAGATCAGTGCAAAAAAATCAGTACCAAAAAAAGAAATGACTCTCAAGCTGAGATGAGACAAAAGCGACTTCTCAGGAGTCGAATTTAGCAAGTATGAGAAAATGGTCAAAGTCTCATTGGTCTTAATTTGAGCTCATTTATGTCTAGGAGACAAAGACAAAGACAAGATCTTATTAAGAAAAAGTTTTGACACGGAGCCGAGAAGATCGACAGACATACAGTCGCTTACTCCGATTCCTGCTCACTTTTCATGGTTGTAAATACAATATTCAACCCTAATTCCATTTGTCCCTGATTGAAATAATCCACAGACAGAAGGGAGACGACAGGGAAGTGAAGGGACAGTCAATGAGGGAGAGTGAGACAGAAAGATGCATGCTGCAAAACATGTCTATTATACTTAACGCAAAGTCCTCCTGTTTAAAACAAAAGTCTCAGTGAGTTCATTTTGCTTCAGAAACTCTTCTTATTAGTTTGTGATTCATGATGTGCTGTGTATGAGAAGCCTGTGTCCCCCTGCTGATTTTATGATTTTGTTTGTTTTTTGCTCTTGATTAATAAATGTATTCTTTGATTTTGAAACGGTAGCCTTATGTTCTTGTTATTTAGCCTCTATGAAATGTTGCTGACAGTATTAACTGTCTGTAGTAGTGACAGTAGAAAGTGACCCTGAAACTGTCCTCACTGCTGAGCAATTCCATGCATGCACTTGCATTCTACATGTTTTAGTAGCAGTGGGCTCCGCTGAAGGCCACTGTATAATGCCAGTAATAAAGACAGATCATTAGCATTTAAGTGATTAAGTTCATTTTGATCCTCTCTGTCCTATGGTGAGGTATGCTAACCCTGTAGTTATACAAAACTTTATTGCATTATTGTATTGTTGGATTAAAGTCCCCCAAACCAATTCCTAACACTCCTTACATGCTCAGACAGAATGCAACTCAGATTTTAGTCTGGAGTCACTGATGTGAATTTGACCCCTGGTGTATTTTGGCAGTGCAACTTTAGCAAACAGCCAATGTGGAAACAATAGTTGTGAGCTAATTATCATTGCGTGCATTGAACTGTGTGTTGTGACTGATCTCTCAGCTTATCAGGTTCTCTGTACCTTTATGAAGTTCATAAGATTTATAAAAGCTTGGTTGGATAGCTACAGAAGCTGCTTCCCCCCCAAACCTTTGCTACGTCGTAATTGAGGGTCCACATGAGACCGTTTCTGTGACTTTCCAAAAGCGACAATCTGAACTTTACATCATCTTTACACCATGACTGGCCAACTGTGTGAAGATAAGCAAGAAGCAGGGATTTGAATTCCTCTCTTCACCTCTTTTTTGATTCTTTACACAACTGTTACTGTCACTTTTCAACGCTATGAATGTTGTCCAGTATAGAGCGCCATCATCCACGCATATAAACAACAACTACATACATTACAGACATGGGAAGTAACTTAAGTACAAATACTTTGTTACTGTACTTCAGTAGAGTTTTCAGGTCTCTATAGAGGTCTTAGTACAGGTGTTTGTAGTTTCTGCTCCGTACATTTTCAAAAGAGGCTTGTGACATTAGATGAAAATTACGTATCAATACATTAGACAAAATGATGTCAAAGACATAAGAACACAAAAACAATGTGACAACACATAACCAGCCAAATATGTGACAAGATGAATACCAGGTAACAAGACAAAAATTACAGAAAAATACATAACAAGAAAAATACCATGTAACAAGATGAAAATGTAAAAATACATAACAGGACAAATACCACGTAACAAGACGAAAATGACATAAAGACATAAGATGAAAACAACATAACAATACATCAGACATGTAAATGACGTGAAAGACATAAGCCAAAAATGAAGTAACACAACAAAAACAATGTAACAATACATAACAAGACAGAAATGACGTAGAAGACATAACAAGACGAAAACGCGATAATACAGACAAATATAATGAAACAAGATGAATACTACATAACAAGACGAAAATGACATAAAAGATGAAAACAACACAGCAATACATTAGACAAAAGTGACATAAAAGACATAACAGGATGAAAACAACATAAAAAGACACCACAAAACAAAAACAGTGCAAAAGATGTAACAAGACAAAAACGACATATGATGAAAGCAACGTGAAAGACAAATCGAAAATAACATTAAAGACATAACAAGACAAAAACAACGCACTACATAAGACAAAAGGACATAAAAGACATAAGACGAAAACAATGTAACAAGACAAAAATGAGATAAATGATGTAACAAAATAAAAACAACAGAAAAGACACAATGAGACAAAACAGACGGGGAGACTTGACCACAGAGAAAAGGTTCAGTTAACTTTGCACAGAAGTCTCCTTCAGAGGACAACTTTTTACTTTACTTTTACTTTGAGTACATTTCAGAGTCTGTACTTTTACTTTACTCCAGTAAAGAAGTTGAATCAGTACTTCTACTTTTACTAGAGTCTGTTTTACAAAAGTATTTTCACTTCTAATTGAGTGGAAACCGGCCTTTAACCCTCTAAAACATGCTTTGTCCTCAGTTTGAACACACATAAACAACCAGCAAATACAAAACGGAGCAACAGACACTTAATGGAGAGTGTGTGGCTTATTATTGTCGCCTCATTTGGTACGTTACTGTAGTGTGCGCAGTGTTCAGCGCTCCACAGTTAAGAGACAGTTTCTTGTAAAGTTGGTATATTTCTGAGAGGTGGTTTTAACTCAGTAGTTCACTTTTCCTGCTGTCGTTGCTGTCTGCACATGGAGAGCACAGGCGCTGGTTCTCCTTCCACAGCAGCAAAGTTGCTGTCAAACTTTCTTAAATGTGGATTTATATTTGACATAATGGTTGAGCTGTAGTTCTAATGGTGAATGTAGCACGAGTAGATACATTTTTCTCCCCACTCATCCCTAACTTCTTCTTTTTATTTTCACTTTCTCTTTTCTGGGCTTTCTGAGGGTAATTAAAGCTACTACATTGGAAAATTGTGTTCAGATACGCTCCCCACTCAGCAGTGGGACTTAATATGCAGAAAGTAGGCTGCTCTAATGAACTACACTTGAGTAAGCCTAGTTAACAACAGATGAGCACACTCGTGCTGCTTACGCTCAACTTCTTTTCCTGCTGAGAGCTGAGTCAAGTCACTAATTACTGTACGCTGATTCTGAATCAGTTCATCAGAGTTTGATCCTCTGTTTAATTACAGCCTGCACGGTAGTTTCACCTCCACAGGCCTCTAAATATCAAACACACCTGACAGGTAATAATGATATTTTGGTTACTTTATTTTAAGAAGGCACATTCACATAAACCTCTCTTTGATTCATTATGTTCATCTTTTTCAACTACCTAACACGTGATCACACACACAGAAAAGGATGTATTGCAGTTATGGCATCAGAATAGAGCTCTACCATCCATGGCCTATATTCACTGCTTTACTATTCTCTTTACAGTCATCTGAAGGCAGCAGGTATCTGTTCCACCTGCAGTCTCTAATTGGAGGGATGTTATAATGGTTATGCACCATGAATCCGAGGTAGAATTTTGCACAGCCAACACCTGAACTCTTGCCATCTTGTTCCTAGATTATTAGTTGTTGATTTGCATGTAAAACTGTCAAATCTGACCCAATTAAACATTAAAAATAATTTAAGAAATAAATACATAATACAACATGGAGAAAACTGGACTGCATTGTTCATTCTAGACTGTAAAAAAAAAATGTTGAGAAAACTCAAAATTTTAAGGCAACGAACTGCAATAGATTTTTGAGTTTTCAACTCAAAAAGATTTATTAGATATATTTAGTGTTTGACAAGGTGTTTCCTCAGGTTAGACATGTTACCCTCACAAGCGTTGCCTTTCACATTACAAATATTGCAGTTTTGGAAACTTTAACCACACCTTGCGACTGTTTTTCGGCTCAACATTGCCCTGACTTACTGTGACTTCAACAAGCTGCAGAGCATGGGCCAGACCAAGCTTTTTTGTCACAATTTTATCTATTGCTAAGATACATTTTTAGATTTTATTTTGAAAAAATCACCTTGCGCATACCAGCCATTAATAACAAATTTATTACAAAAGCAAACATGAGTACAATCAAAGATACAGCGTGTTAGATTTAGGGGGATTTATTGGCAGAATATGGCGGAAAGCATGATTTCATTAGGGTATAATAACCTGAAAATAAGAACTGTGTGTTTTTGGTACATTAGAAGGTCCTTTAAACAAAGAGTTTATACTAATAAGTGTAAAAAATAGTCTATGTTACAGAAATGCCAAAAGATACCGACCTAATTTGGTCAGTAAAAGTACAGTTTAGTACCCAAAGCTAGTGTTTGGTCTGTCACAGCCTCATGAATAGTACCAAAGAATTATGTGTTCTTTCTGCACTGTAACAACTGATGACAGAATTGAACATGTCTTGCATGAACTTGCTTGTCACCACTTGTTTCAAGCAGCAGCTTCAGTTCACCGTGACGCACAAACATCATGAGCAGATAGTAGTTAACATAAATGACATTATTTTGGTTTGTAATGTGCAGCCGATGATGTTTGCAGCTGCAGCTCGCGGCGGTGTGTACAGTACAGCATGCAGTGTGTTCCTGTGTTTACTGTTGGTGAGTGATGATTCACCTCTCACTGAACCTTCAGAGTCGATGCTTGCCAGAGTGGCTGTTGGCAAATTCGTTGCCTCGCTGTGCCAAGCGTTTGTACCCGCTCGCTGTGTCTGGCGAGGGGGGTGTCCCTGGCACCTCGCCGCCCCCCTGCCCCCCTGTTCCTCAAAGACGACAATGATAACAGGGAGGGGATGGGGTGGGGTGGGCGGGGTGTGAAAATCCTCTTCAGATTCTCAGCTCGCCGAGCCAGAGCCATTCAATATGTTCCTGAAAATCCTCCTGAATGAAGACGAGCGGAGGGAGCTCTGTGTCACCAAGCGTCGCCCTGGTATTTAACTGTCACTCAGGGTTATTTATGCCTCACATGCACGACATTCCAGGGGTTATTTTTGGGAAGTTTGGAGAAATGGAGGCTGGTTCAAAGTGAGGACATGACTCTGTACTCCACCCTGTCCTCTTCTAGCTTCTCCTTCCTGCTCACCTTCCTCCCTCTTCCTGTCGGGACACAGCAGGCCGGGCCGTGGCCCTGTCAGTTAGCTCTGTGTAGCTTCAGCATCCTCTGACAGCTGATACAGAGCGGTCTGACTGCATGACAGCTAACTGAATGAATTCCCCTTGTTTCAATCATCCTGGTGCTCAAAGTGGCTGTCAACAATCATTGTAACTGACTCACGAAAATGTGTAGTTGTAACATTTGACTTGAAATTGCACTTCGAACACCTTGTCTACACAGAAGGATAGCTTAATCTGCAAGTTAGCAGCCTCAGCGGCCAGAGAGTAAATAGACTTCAAGTGTAACAAATTCGTCCACTGCATTGACAATTCAGTTTCAATTAGAAGTGCTGCGCATACAGCTGTAACACTTTCTGTATAGACACACCATCAGGCACTTCAGCGTGTCTTCAATTAATATTACGCGCAGAGTGAAGACTATGATAGAATAAATTAAGATATGAAACTGAAAGAATATTTCAACAAATCCAATTCATAATAATTTTTCCCTTTCCCACTTCAAACTCTTTCAACTATTTCTTCATACAAAGTTAAGCCTGCCATGCAGTTTAGCTCCCAGCCATTAGTCAAGCAATGCAGTTTAGCTCTGAGCTATTTTGCATGCTTCATAAGTTTACAACTTTTCATGTTTCTTCAGCAGCTTCTTCCTACGGTTTTAGAGCCAGAAATCCAATTTAGCGTCAGTCTTTCAGCAAACCCTAAAATATTCACCCTCTTTCATATATTTTTGGTATTATTCAATTTTTAAAGCTAGTTATGCAGTTTAGCATCAGGTTTTCAGCATCCAGCACTCACTGATCAGTTTCTACAGAAATGGACCGTCTCTAGTTTGAAAGAGCAGTTCAACATTGTGAAAAACTGACCTAATCCCTTTTATTCAGAGAGCTGAAATGAGAAGATTAGATTAGAGTCTGTCTCATGTAAGGGGCTAATGTCAGGACGTGTTAGCCTAGCTTAGCATTGAGATTGGAGGCAGGGGGAAACAGCATGTCTGCTCTGTCTTAAGTTAAAAAATACACCCACAAACTACTCTAAAGCATACTAATTAGTTAATGAAAAGTTTCTCAATAGTTTTAAGTTACGCACAAAGTTGCACACCTCAGTTTTGTGCTGGGTCAGTGCAGGTTTTGGTGTCTGCACAGGCACAGTGGTAACAAACTTGGTTGCCACAGTCACTGAGTCCCACTTTGGTTCCACCTGGCAACTAACTAACTAACTAACTAGTAACTAACTAACTAACTATGGACTGTCATTTCTACATTTCTGTGAATATACGGGTTAAAAGGACAAGATACATTGTGTATTAGGCTGCTCTAAGGTTGATTTTTTTCGCAGAGCCTGTGGTTTCTCCTGTTTCTGGTCTTTATGCTAAGCTAGGCTAAACACGTCCTGACTCCAGCCATTGTTGTCAACTATTTTCAATGAAATGTAGCTACAGCCCTCTGGAAAGGCTGCTAAATCTGCCAACTGGCATAAAGAAGAAGCCATTACGCAACAATTGCAAACGCATGTTCATAAACAACTGTAAGTTTAAAGGATTAAAAACTCTTTTTTTAAAACATAAACTAAGCTGAAGAGTGCCCTGTGGAGATTTCTTTAAATTTCTGTTTACATGCAGTGTTACTCAACAAAAACCATTGTGTATGTCCTTGAGGCCTAACAAATGTGTTTAATGCACTTCCCTCCTTCCTCCTACAGAGCTTATTTGAAACCTGCATTATTTACATATATGTAAACATGCTAGAACTCTTCTTCTTTGCCGCCTTTTTAGCAGCAACCAGCAGCTCTATAGGTCGCTCCCTCGGTCATTCATTTGGTCCAAAAAAAAAATGTCCAATCCTTTAGCAGCCACAGTTTTCGCCCTAGGAGGCTGAAATTTGGCATTGAGGTCAAGCGTTGTGTTCATGGCAACTGGCTAAAAGGGGGCGTGATAGTGGAAGTGGCCTATCATAATAATAAATCCAAATGGATTCACAGACTCGCTGAAGATTTAGTGGAATGGTTGGTCATGAGCCTAAGGACACCGGGTCCACGTTCAGACCGAGATCTGTATACCTATGAAACATCAAAAGTTTTGCAGAATTGATTGGATGTCAGGAACAGTGGTACGGTGCGTGCAGTTTTTTTAAAATACCATTATCTCAAGATCACAAGTGTATTTTTTAGGTTAGTATTCTCTTCCACTTTGCACATTCTGCTCATTATCTGATATTCTGAGTTGAATACGAGTTGAATAATTATCATGCTCTTACAATGTGATTACAGTGCCTAGTGATTCCACATGAGCATCATTAGGCTTTTTTTTTTATTGCCAAAATCAAATTTAGTTAGATATTCAGTGGAGGGGGAAGCGTGATCACTAACAAGGAACTGGAATGCTAATTAGGCGCGGTCATTTCACTAGCTGTAAATACACATTTCTGGCCCAGGGGAAGACATTCCTGACATTCCTGCTCATTTTTAGAATAAACGGAAAAAGGAGAGGAGTCTTTTGTCATGTGTGAGTGCATTGAGCTCTCAGTGCTGCTCTGCAGGCTCTGTTATTCTTCCACATCATGTAGGATTAGGAGGTGATGGTGGACACGTGATGTCTGAGGTGACAAATAACATTCTTTTAGTTCAAGTTTTCACTACAAGAATCTAATCTGACGCACTAACTGGAAGAACATGCACGCTTAGAAATAAAGGTGCTAACTAGAACCATAAAGGGTTTTTTGGCTTGTCCCCATTTGTTGCTGGTAGAACCTTTAATAAAGGTTCCACTTGGAAACGGTTGTTAATGAAGTCCTTAGTCTTACAAAGAACCCTTGACAAACCCTTTCTTTAAAAAAGGGGTACAAGGAAGCAAATAGTTCTGCGTAGAACCTCATTCATTCAGGAAGAACCCTTTTGGAACCCTTATTTCTAAGAGTGTGGTTATCAGCAGAGAAGATGACTTGTTCCATTAGCCAGAGGCATGCTTGAATGGAGCAGAATTGAACAAACATCTGGAAATAATCACCTCTAATGGTTGTTGATGGTAATAATTAGTTTAGTGAATTGGAGGATATTGTTATCACATGAAAACATTTGTGATCTTAATAATGTGATGTCACTTTGTTAGTACTTGGATCCATTCTTATCTATCTGTGGTCTGCTGTTGATACATGTGGTGATATGTTTATACTTTCTGAAGCTTTAGCCTTTTTTTAAAGACCCATTTACACACTGAGCTGTCGTCTGTACCCAGGTTCAGGTCTCATTCTGCTTAATCTGCCTACATGAACCTGTGACTGAGCCTCTCTGTTTTCATGAATAAACCAGTTAACACAATATTTCCTTCACCCCTGACTGAGCAGTTGTGCCTTGTAGCTGATACAGAGGAGAGAACCACCACAGCAATACAAGTTCTCTAGCGTTCATGCTGAAAATCAGAAGTGAAAGAGACAAGATGTTCTGTGACATTACATAGCACAGCTGGCATGGAACAAATTCAGACCTGATCTAGGATGGTAAATATTAGATATCACCATTCTGGGTGGCCAACAGATTGAACCCTATGGAAGAGTTTTATGACCAGGCATAGGGGAGGAAAATTGGAGGAGGAAGATTTTTTTGCATTTCATGAATTACATCAATATCAAGAATATAGCTGAAATATGGAGTTGAACTTTTTTAACCTAATGCGCCAGATGATTTGTTGCACAGAACCATCTTTAGAAACAGTTTGGAAAGGCAGGCACTTTCAAAAAAATACTTGGCAGGTGATTGGATGAACCATCTGTCTATCACATCTAACACAGACTAATATCAACCACCATTGTTTGTTAGAGACAAGTCGCTTCCATGGACGGTTCTCACTGTCATCACCTAAAACCATGCTTGTAACTACCAGTAGTACCTCCCAGGACACTGATTGGCTGCACCACTTTTGGTGCGGACACAAACAGGTTACTTGAAGCCTCGCAAGATGGATTATCATGTGATCTCACGAATCCAGCTGCCTCACACGATAAGAGTTTTTTTTTTTCTTTGAGAATAAAGTCGAAATACTTAAACTAGTTGAAATGTTGAGCATGAGGTTTATAAAAGATTTCTTCCTTCATTCTCAAAATAGTATGACAACTTGATTCTCAACATTTCAACTTTATTCTCAAAATGAAAAATAAAACAGCCTTATTCCTCTGATATGTTTTGATATATCTTGTGCCTGGCAGTGAATACTGAAAATCCACTTCATTCTCAATATTTCACCGTTATTCTTAAAAGGAAAAATAATTTACTTTTCATTTTGTCATTCCTTTTTTTCCCTCTTATGTCTAACCTGGTCTGACACTGCTGTCAACTCAACTGTCCATTTCTGGTGTGGACACCATTCAAACCAATCTCAGAAGCATACCATTTCATGTGTCATTTCATTGGTTAAAAAATGTTCTCACTTCCTGTTTTGGTGAACTAGCAGCGTGTTTGCTCCCAAAATGTGGACTGACAGGGGACCATCCTTGACTCACAATGAAGTGAGAAACACCCGCATTATCAAGTTTTTTAATACCCACAGTTCACTGGAGTTTGCTGATTTGCACTTCAGATCAACGCCAACATGAACAGAACCTGATGGTGCTCCATTGTGAATGATATCCAGCTAGAAATTGAGCTAATTGTTGTCTTTTAACCCGCCAACAGTATGAGCAGTAATCAAATGGTATGTCCACCACATGTCCTGTGTTAATAATGTCTTGACAATGTCTCAGCTGGAAAAGTGAAACAATGTACCACCCTTGATTCAATATTCATTAAAGATAACAAAATGCTCATCAGAAGCAACAGGTACATAATCTATTTCCTTGCACACCAGAGGGAATGTATTTTGACACTGCGGGATAGAAAAATAACAATTACAGACATGTCTTGAATTAATGAGCAGAAAAGAGACAAAACAAACTGTGGCTTCATACAATCGCCTGCGTTGTTCTCTTCACTGAGATCTGAGTAGAATTACAGTCTGTACTTCTGAGAGTGTAAAACACTGATGACCAAAAGTGCAACTTACACTCTGTTCAAGTTAGCAGAGATCAAAAAGAATGTGAAAGCACCCGATGCAAACCAAGCTATACATCTATAGCTTACATCATGAACCTGCAATACTGTGACACTTGTTGCAGATGGAATTTCAAACAGTGAAACGTCTTCATGGCTTCTACTTGATGCTGGGGGCTTAGTCTGTTTGTACAAATTCCCATGGTCACGTTTTTAGTCTAAAAATAATTGCAAGAAGAACTGTTTTTCATGTAAATTTCAGGTTTTCATCAAATGATAATTCAACAGGTCAAATCATTCTAGAATGCTTTTTAATGTGTTATGCTTTTTGTTATGAAGCATTAGTGCTTTTAATTATAATTATACATTGCTATAAGCACAGTATAATGCAATATAAATACGTTTATAATGCATTACAATGCTTTATAGACAATGGGTGTCATAATATGTTATGATTATTGTTAGACAGCATAATGAATATTTATAAGTGCTATAATTACACATTGCCATAAGAACAGTGTAACACATTATAAGTTTCTTCATAAACTATTCATAAACCTTATAGACATGAGCTTTCTAATATCTTATGATTACTGTTATAAAGCATTATTATACATTGCTATAAGCACAGTATAATGCATTACAAGTATGTTTATAGTGCTTTATAGACATGAGCATTTTAAAATGTAGTAAATATTGGAATAAATAATTATGAATATTCAAGTGCTAATAGCAATAAGAATACATTGCTATAAGCACAGTGTAACACATAAGTATGTGTAACACACTATAATGCATTATAGAGTTAGGCATCATAATGTGTTAATATTGTTATAAAGCATTATGAATATAAAGCATTATGATTGCTTCTAATTATATGTATACATTGCTATAACACATATGACTAGGTTTATAATGCATTATAAACATGGACATCAAAATGTGTCAGGATTATTGTTATAAAGCATGATGAATATTTGTGAGTGCTTATAACTATACTTACATATTACTATAACACATATGACTATGTTTATCATACATTATAGATATGGGTGTCAAAATGTGTTATGATTATTATTATAAAGCATTATGAATATGTGTGAGTGCTAATAATTCTAATTATACATCGCTATAACACATTATATAAACATTATAGAATCGGGCATAAAAATGTGGTATGTTTATTGTTATAGAGCATTAAGGATATTTGTGAGAGCTTATAACTATAATTATATATTGCCATAACATATTATGCTGATATTATTATGTTTATAATGCATTATACACATGGGTTAAAATTACTGTTATAAAGCATTATGAATATTTGTGAGTCCTATATAGATGCTTTATAGTGCAATATAGATGCATTATAAAAATGGGCATCACATAAAGTGTTACTGAGACAGTCCTGTGTTACATTCACCATTTGAATTAGGAAATTGCAGAGCATCATCAGTCCAAACATCGAATGCTTTCACAGTCAGTGAAGATGCATTCAGTTGCAATCTGGCACCACAGTAATGCTGGCGTCACTACAGAGCACTGCACGTAAATCAGGAGGCGAATCAGGCTTGTATGCATCGACCCAAACAGGCTGATGGCCAGTCTTTATTCATGTAAAGGTAGCTATAATGTTATGTATGTTCCACCTGTAATCATTATTCTCTAGTAAAATGCTTCAACCTGACTCTCCCAATCATGCTGAAAACTCCCCCTCCTCTGAACACGTCATTAGGCAACACGCTTCCATCTCTTCACATGTCATCCATCTCACCTCAGGGCTGATGGAATCCATCACCTCTTCTGAGGCCCCTGACCCGGTCTAGGCAGTCCAGTCACGTCTGCGGGCCCTCAGAGCTGTCTTAAACACTGCACAGATCATCTGGTCTCAGCCGCTTTGATCTCACAGAGACGGCACCGACTTCTCAGAGGCAAAATCCATACTAAAGCTTTGGGACTCGACAATGCCGAACCAATCTAGCAAATGATGCCGGGATATGAGGAGCCTTTCAAATGGTGGTTTGATTTCCACCTCTTTAGTGAGATGGACTCCGCCAAGGCATCCAAAGAAAGAGAAAAAAGACAGTGAGAGTATCGCTGACTGGGCGGCCAACAGAATACAAATGGCTACTTTCATATGTGGCCCTGGAGAAATGTGTAACTCATGTGCACCAAAGGCACAATGATCTGCTGTGCGCTGTAGAGAGCAGCTTTTGACAACAGACACTAGCTTTCTATTTATTTTCCCCAGCAGCTCTTAGTCTATGTCCTGGGGAGGATAAGATATGATATGATTAATGATTAGCTAAAATGTTATTGATCCCTGCAAGGAACTGAGGTTGTTGTAGCAGATTGTGTTGTAATAGGAAACAACAGGGGGAAAACAGAAGATAAATAAGAATAAACAAAGGAATGTATATAATCATTTATCTCAAAGGGAAATCTGTTGAATGGAGCTAAATAATGTGTGGAAAGCAACAGAATAACATCTTGTCAGAGACAATAAGAATGATATGGATGAATGCAGAAAACAGATACATAAACGTTGTTTTGTACACATTAAGTCAGTTCTGTGTGCAGCAGGAATCCATCAGGCTAAAGCAGATGCTTCTCCAGTACAGACAAATATGGAAAAATAAATGTGGTAAATCTGACTGATTAACTAACTTACTGACTAACTTAGATACAAACTGGGCGACAGACTGGGCTGTACCAACAAGGACTAATTTAACTCTTTCCCGGCCATTGACAAGATATCTTGTCATTTAAGCCACAACACTTCCCTGCCAATGATGAGATATTCTGGCGATTGCTGTTTTCACTGTGAGGTGGTGGGGGATGCTGTGATGCATCATCTGACAAAAATGTGTAACTCTAAGTAGAAGAGAACTATTAGAACTGAGCAGCAGAAGAAGAAGATGGTGTTATCTAGCATGAGAACATGGTGCTCAGCTGCAGATCCGTGGGTCAGTGAGCATCATCATCTGGCTACAGAGCCCGGCCGGAGAGCGGGGCTGCTCATGCTGCAGCCTCCGGACCTCCACAGCAGCTGAGGAAAGGCCAGGCTGCAAACAACGCAGTGTCTGGGAGTCACGCCACAGCCGGGTCAGAGAGCGCAGTGATCCAGGCACAGAGCCTGGGCGCAGAGCAGGGCTTCTTGCGCCACAGTCCCCGGACCTCCATAGCAGCCGTGATACAGCAAAGCTGCTCCTGGGACCTGCGCTGCAGCCGGGGCAGAGAGCGCTCCAGTCCCTGGGCCTCTCAGACAGTGTTTCAGGTGGATCCGGAGGGACGCACAACCACACTAATGACAATAATGTCACACACGTAATATGAAGCCAAAAATAAAAACATGACATTGATATTCTACTTAAAAATGTCTTCCACAAAAATGCTGTTTTCTCCATTTTTTGTCTAGAAAGTGGATTTTTTGATGAAACTAACCAACATTCAAGTGCTCATGAAAAAAGAATGAATGAACCTAGAACAAAACATTTTTGTTGTCTGAAAGTAGAAGATCTGTTCTTTCTTTTGATATATTCCATGTTAACAAAAACATAAATTTAGTCTTACACAATTTTAAGCTAGTTCAAAAGTTTGGTGCAACATAATTTTAAGTAAAACCATTATTGAATCAAGTTTAAAAATGAATCCTTGTTGGTGCAACCCAGCCTAGGCAACTACAAATCTGACTGACTTAATAACTGACTGACCAATAAAATTGCCAGTAGTGACACAAGATCTGTTTGATTGACCTCCATTTATGATATATCATTGCCAAAATAGTTGAGTACATGTATATCCGTAAAGTATGCCAGTCAACATTAGTATTACATTGTGTTCCCTTTGTAGTGCCTGACGAGGTGTCCAGAATCAGGAAGTAGCCTAACGGACTCCACAGAGGCGGCCATTCAACATGCAACCCTTGATTCAAGGTCATTATCTCACTTACCCCTTTTCTAGACCGCAAACGTCATATCAGCATCATGCTCACATGACTACAGTGTTCACGCCACACTGAAATGTCTATCTATACATACTCCGTCTTGTCCATGCATTTCAAAGTGTCCAGCAGCAAATGAGCATCCAAACTCTCTGTGCAGTGTGCAGTTTTCATTCCATATGTGTTAATATTTCTGAGTTATTTTCCATCAACATGATGCATAAGCACTGCAGTTGTGTGTGTGTGTGTGTGTGTGTGAGCACAGTGAGTGTGGATGAGCAAAAGAGAAAAAGGAGTTCTGTTAGCTGCTCTCAGAGCAGACAGGTGTTGGCGATTAGAGCAGGGGGATTAAAGTTTAGCAGTAAAGTTGTCTAATGGCAGTAAATTTACAGTTTGGTCATTAAAACACTACAGAACAAAAAGTTGTGTCTTGCTTCCAAGCTGCTGGGTGAAGTGAAGGGAGAGTCTGTGGGATTAAACCAGTACAGAGTGAGCAGATGTGTGGCTGTGGAGCACACTTACTATTTTATTTTGTCAATGTTGATTATAATGTATTATTATTAGTTTCCCACTAGGACTGGTGTTATGTGTGTAACATTCACGCCCTCTGCTGGGCTCCTGCAGACTTGAGGGGTATGACTTCAAAGTTGGCTGTCAGAGAATCTGTTGTTGTCAGAGTAAACAGCTTGTTGGAGCCAAAACATGATGCTTGTGCCAGAATCATCACATGCAAGAGAAACTACACAGCTGTTACACTGTCATGGCACTGATGATCTCTGATGAACATTATCTATGCGAGGAAACATCACTTTGTGTTTTTGTGAAAATGGGCTGATTATCTTGTTATCTCAGGATAATTAGGCTTGTTTTTGCAAGATAACAAAATAATTATTATAATTATTATCTCAAGATAACAAAATTTGTTTTCTCAAAATAACAAAATTATCCCATTATCTTAATAATAAAACTTGTTTTCTCAATATAACAAAACATCTAGCTAATTATCTCGATAACAAAGCCTGTTTTCTCAAGATAACAAAATAATTACCTCATTATTTTGATAACAAAGACTGTTTTCTCCAAGTAATAAAATAATTATCTCATTATCTTGATAACAAACCCGTTTTCTCAAGATAATGAAATAATCATGTCATTGTCTATAACTAATAACAAAGCATTTTTTTCTCAAGGTAACAAAATAGTTATTTCATTATCTTGATAATAGAACTTGTTTACTCGATATAACAAAACAGTTCAGCTCATTATCTCAATAACAAAACCCGTTTTCTCAAGATAACAAAGTTGTCCAACTATCTCAATAACAAAAATTGTTTTCTCAAGATAATGAAATTATCCCATTATCTCAACAACAAAACTTTTTTTCTAAACACAATGAAACAATTATCTTGTAAAGATATAAAGTGAAGTTTTCTCAAGATAACGCAATAATTATCTCATCATCTGGAGAAAAAAGCTCATTTCCTTGACATAATTAAACAGTTAACTTGCAGTCATGAGATAACATCATTTAAAAAATATTGCAAACTGTTCTGGGGTTCAGTGATACACCGTATCCAGTGGTGTTATCGTTTATCTTTTAAAAAACTCAATTAACATAAATTTTCTCACTGTGTACAATGACGTAATTCTTCATTTGAAGTTAGTAGTTGGTTAAGCACAGGTGCTACCAATGATACTAATTAAGGTTCCATTTAGTGTAGCAGAGTCTTTTCAGTGAGCCAACAGAACGGGAACACCTGTGTTTACTGGACTATTTCACGTCAGAATGGCTGCTGTGAAAGAGGTCCATTGTGTTTTATTTGTTTTTAATGCTACAGCTCAGTTGAAAGAGTTCAGGCCAGCTGTGGTGTGGAGAGCATTTGTATATTATACAAGTTACAGCTAGGATCCTGGTGCTGCTGCTGCTGCTGCTGTGTGTGTGTGTGTGTGTGTGTGTGTTGTACTGTATACAGTGGTGTGTACTGTAGGAGAGTAAGCTCTTTTGACCTTGCTGCTGATTCTTCGATTTTCACTACTCTCACTGAGTCAGACAGATGTATTGTGGTGCATTGATCAAGTCAGGATTGAAATAAACCTCCCTCCCTCTCTCTCTCCGCCATCCCTCTATAGCTCTCTCTCATACTCACACACAAACACACAGGGAGGGAAAACAAAAATGCTGATTAATTGCATGTTTCGGCAGATGATGGATGGTGACCTCTGTTTCGCCTCTGCTGTTGTCATTGTCCCGCAGTATGAAGGATGGACACCAGAACACAAACCAATGATCTTTTTCCCATCCAGCCCAATGCCTCTGAGTCTGAATAATTCAATTTGTATCCACCAAAGCTGCATTTGTCATAGCTGCTGTGTGCTCTCGGGCTCTTTACCCAGGATGCTTTGCTCTATACACTTTGATTCACCACATTCAGTGCAGGTTTCAAGAGATCAATCCGCACATGGGGAAGCCGGGGTGATGGTATTTCAAAGAGCTCGCTCAAAAATGTTGTACTTCATTTTGCTCAGTTAAAGGCACTTCAGAGAATATATACTGCCAAATTAAAAGTGCTTTTCAAAAATTACACTAATAAAATCATGATAGAAAAGTAAAGTATTAATAAGTATTAGTAAAGTAGCTTCAGTTTGTGATTTGTTAACTTTTGACAGGGTGGGTGGCCTATAGAAAAAAATATATTTGTAATCATGTGTCCCCTAAAAGATTTTGTTACAGATGTGTCTTGGTCTGGGGGTGTGGTTTCAACAGCACAGGGGGAGTCATTCATTGGATAAGGAAACTTAAAATTAAACTCAAAATAAGAAAAAAAGAGAAAAAAAATAAAATGAGAAAAAAAAGTGTGTTTTATATCTTATTAATGATTCATCAATTAATCAAGTGTTAGCATTTTCATCTAAGGAAAATGCACAAAATGCATAACCCTAACAGAGAGGTGACACATTTTGACATTAAACTTTCTGTCACAAAAACATAATTTTGGTTGATAAAAGCAAAATAACATCTGATTTAATTTGATGAAGAGGTGAAATAATTGTTTTGTGTATAAATATTTCATTTACGACAGCTGTAAGGTGCTGGAAAAGCTTGAAAATGCTTGAGAAGAGCTTGAATTTGATTTTGTAAAAGGTGCACGAATCCTGAAATTGTGGTTTTAGTTGACAAGTGCAAATCTGATTTTGACAACCTCAGGGCAGACAAATCTTGGGGATCCCCTGTGATTTCTGGCATCCCCTTAAGGGGGCCCGGACCCCGGGTTGGGAACCAATGCTAAAGAGTATATAGGCTACACTATAGTACAAAATTGAGAATTTATTGCATGTAGTTCGAGATGAAACTGACAGAAGGGCAGGACTTAGAGAAAAACGTGCAATAACAAATCCGTCTGCTACTTCAGCACCATGGAGCCATGGTCAGGGCCATAGATTCTAACTTACACTAATTTTAGTGAAATAAAGATCAGCTTAATAGCATCAGCAAACTTTTGTGTATTTCCCCTACATAAATCATGTTTGTTCAACTCTGTGCCATTCTTTGTTTATCCATGCCCCCACTGCAGTGGCTCTAATATTATTGGCTTCTACTATTATTATATTATTAGTAGTAGTGGTGTTGTAAGGGGCTAATAAGCTTTTATAGTGCTGTCACTTAAAACTCACAAAGCCATGCTATAGTGCATTACTGATCTCTATAAGACACTATTACATTTCAGAAATGTAGAATTTATAATCTGTTATGATACATCAGCGAGGTTTTATAAGTGGCTAAAGTCATTGTAGTTATAATGTGCTGTGTAACCCAGGGTCCAGATTATTCTGTCAAACACTGTTGTCATTTTGGCATTGAACTATTAAGCATTATGAATGCTGAACTTACAACACATTATGTCAACCACTTATAATACTTAATAAACCTTGTTATAAGGTAGGCTTGTGCAATATAACTGTACTGCGATATATCAGGGTATTAAGAAATGCTGACAGGGGGCCCCTGTGGCTCAGTTGATAGAGCATGCGCCCATGTACTAAGGCTGATGGTACTCTGCAGCAGCCACGTTTTGATTCCCACCTGCAGCCCATTTGCTGCCTCTCTCTCTACCCCCTTTCCTGTCATATCTTTGGCTGTCCCCGCCAAATAAAGGCAGTATGATTTTCATGATACAGATGCTCCTCTTTCCATTAAACTGATAGGGAGACACTGTATTGTGGTACATAGCACATGCCAGCAGGGGTCAGTCTCTGCGCTGCAGCACAGCTGAGCAGACAAACCTAGCTTTCAAAAGAAGAAATAACATAGTGTCTGGGGGATAAAGTTACAGGACTAGTTAGTTAAAAAGAAAAAAAATGTCTCTGCCCCTGTTTTGGAGTATTTGTGGATTTAGTCCAGATGATGAAGGTAAGACAGCAAACACTGCAGACCACTGACTGGTCAGAGTATCGTCGTGAGTGTGTAACTTTAGCGAGTGTGAGAGAGGCAAAGTGGCACACTAAATACTGTCTGTGGTGGCAGTGGGTTGACGGTGAACGTGCAGTGAGCAGAGGAAAAGGCGAGCAGTAAAGTTTTCTTCTGGCAGTGTGTGAACAGCGACAGCGTTGTAAATGTGCAGTTTAGGTTTGAGTTTGTCAGTGAATAAAAGCTGCAGCTTCTCGGCAAGGAGAGCTCCAGCATCACTATGACGATCAGCTCCGCCCACGTCAGACAGTACAACAGTACAGTGGAGTACAATAGGGATGAGCAATTTCATGCAAGTTTTACACAAATGCTGCCTAATACTGTATACCCTGTTAAAATGTCAGGATGGTATGAAGGTATGAAAAAACAGATACCGCCCAAGCCTATTATAAGGTATCATGCATGATACTAAACATTTATAAAGAGTTTTATAAAGCCTTCTGAATGCGTTACAATGTCTTATGAATATGTTTATAATACATCATAGACATTACCTCATAGAAAGTGTTGGCAGCAAGAATTTTATTGTGTTTCTGACAAAACGGTTTTAACACAAGTTCAACTTAATAGCTGCCCGATCTTTGAATCAACTGTCACTGCAAACTAGTTCAGGTTATAAATGCTGTGGTACATGACATTGGCCAATGCTACGTTTTTAATAAATCTCAAGTACTTGAGTGGATGGAGTTTGCTCAGTTGTCACTGAAAATGTCTCTGGTGCTTTATTATCTATGTACTGCTACTCTCAGCTGCCTGCTTGCAATCTCTCATACTCCACACAGTCTCAACAGATATAATATAATATAATAGATGTAATGAAGTAAGTACACATGTATTACACATGTACTTTGTATTCTATTTCCAAGACAAAGAATGGGGTTGCAGTTCCCCCTTTTTTACATCTCCAGCTGCACACTCAGGGATCACGCGGGCCTATTATTTCACAGTGTCATGAAAGGTTAGTTTAACCCCCGAACATCAAACTGCTGCTGTCAAATAAACAGGAGATTGATGGATGTGACCTGTAAGTGACCCGTGAAAGAAGGTCATGGTGGAGACCAGCGACAGTTGGCGTCCACCGCCAGACAAATTTAATAAGCATCAGCGTGTTTGTTGGTGAAAAGGACCTTAATGGTGAGGGGAGGGAGAAAAAGCAGCAGCAGCCGATCCCTACACACTGGCTGTAGTCAACAGCACTTAAATTGAGTCCAAAATTGAACAGTGTCGAGTCTAAATCCAAAATGGACTTGGGTTTGTGTCAAGACTGACAAAACTGACAAAAACAGAGCCTTCACCGAAGACCAAAGCCAGGAAATCACCAGCAGTGTAGCATACTCTAATGCAGGTGCTGGACTATAAATTCAAAATGATATTATGATATACATGTAGACATGCTTTCATCAGCATAAAACCTGAGTCGAGGCTCAAGTTTTAGACCTTTTTAAAACCGAAAAGTTACAAAATCAGAGTGCATCAAACACACAAACAAAGTTGTACAGATGGGATTAGAATGTTCCATTGTTCCCTGCAAAGCATTATTGGGAGAGACGTGGACAGACAGGGAACTGGTGGGAATGACTCAAGCTGCCAAACCTGAGACGAGTCATGACCGCAAATCTCACAAGATCAAGACAAGTTTGAGACAGAATAAAGGAGGACTTGAATTCTGCCCCCCTGCTTAGAAGTATGGCTGAGAGTTCTTGTGTTGATATTAGCTTTTTATTAAAGCGGCATTAGTTGATTAATTTGGCCATTTGGGGACAGCATTAACAAGCTGTAAACAGAACGATAATATAACTAATAAAGATGTTGAGGCTAATGTGTTAGGGGACTGCCTGTTTACACATCCAGCATATGGAGCAGCATTATCATTCATTTGGAGTTATGTTTCTGTCTGCACAATTCCAATATTCTTTCTCCATTTAGGGGTGTTTTAATCTCCACCAACTCATGAGAAAAATATTTGGTTCTTCAGCAGCAAAATGCTCCACTGTGTTCACTAGTTATTTACCAACTTTGGCTGTTCATTGTTTGGTGCTGGGCAGGTAGCGTTTAGGAGTTCATTTGACATAGATTGCAGAAAATGGGGTTGAACAAGAGACTGAATGAAAACACCAGAGTTATCGGGTGTAAAACCAAGAAAATGAGCTGAAAGATGCTGCAGCGCCCTGCAGAGCTGAGAGGAACTGCAAAGTCAAGTCATTATATCTGTGGGTTTGTTATAACAAATGACTAAGCTTGAAATTACAAGTCGTCATTCAACCCACTGGTAATGTCTTTATTATGACAACTTGACATTAACCAAGACAACATAACTTGTCATAAACATGCCATAACAGGCCTAATTATCAAACTTGTCAAGACTATTCAGCTTTATGTGTTCACATGACATTACTGTATACTGTCATATGTGGTTGGTTTTGACACTGGACTCCTGACACCATTATAACTGTGTCATGAATATTTTCCTGGATCTCAACTACAGTGATACATTTTGGACTTGTCATAAAGATGTCATTAAGTTTTATGACACTGCTGCTTTCAAATGCTTTTATAACAGTGACATAAATAATCCCCTTGACCTCAACTAAAGTGGTAAATTTTGGGCTTGTCATAAAGATGTCATAAGATGTTATAAGGCCAGTTTCACGACAGAGTACATTACCAAGGTGATTTACAGTTTCCTGACGGATCGATAGCTAGCTTTGCTTGTTGCCCCACGTCCAGCCCGTGAGGAATTTCCCATGAACCAGAGAACCCGGTGAACATGGTTGATAAGAACATTCATTAAGTCTCCTTCATTTCATGTCAAGTGTCATGTCATGGTTATGACAGTGTCATTGTCAGTCTTATGCACACCCTTCAGATAAAGGTTTACCAAATACTGATACATAAAAAGTTAAAGCCTTGACTTAGATTCTCAAACTGAGGTACGTGTACAAGACAAGCGCCCTCTAGTGGAAGAATGTCAATTTTTAAAAAAATGAAATTAATTATTTTAAAAACATATGATACTATCAAAATACTACATGAATTCAAATGAAAATACATAAAATATTAGATCACTGAAATGCAATTTAAAATAATTTTAGTCTTTCCTGTATTTTGGTTTGAATATCAGCCTGATAACTGGTAGTTACGAGCTGAACCGTGATGGTATGACAGCAAAATGCAGACACTGACAATGGATGCTTTAAGAATACAGCAATCGTGGCTCCAAACAGGAACTATTGCAAAGAAAAGTGCAGATTAGGAGCAGAATATTTGGAGCAAGCCATGTTGTAAATGAAATGGACAACAATGAAGGGAGCACAAGCGTTAGTGGCTGCTTCAGAGGTGCCGTTGACGTGTTCACAACCCCTGCTAGCCCAAAATGGTACAAAATGGTAAGTGGCGTTTAACTTGTGAGGAAGCTGGATTCACGAAATCATGTGAGAACCCATCTTGCCATGCTTCAAGTTTTCCGTTTGTGTCCGCACCAAAAGTGGTGCAGCTAACCAGAGATCTAGGAGGGTCTGCTGGCAGCTACAGGTGTGGTTTTACGTGTAATGGCAGCGGGAAGTGTCCACAGAAAACTTGTCTCGAACAAACAATGGCGGCTCCTGCAGAGGTTAGCATAGATACTGTGATAGCATCAGTTATATCAGAACTGGAGAGTATTTCTTCATTAAAAAAAGAACAAAGAACAACACTGAAGGCTTTTCTCCATGGAAAACATGTTTTCGCTCTTCTCCCGTCCAGCTTTGGCAAGAGTTTGATCTGACTGGTTCACCTGCCAAGTGTTTTTTTTTTTGAAAGTGCATGCCCTTTTCCAGACAGCTTCTAAGGATGACTTCTCAGATGATTTTGTGTAACAAGCATGTTGACGTAGTGTAAAAAGTTTGAGAAATACTGATCTGTGACATGTACACTGTTTTCCTTGGTTTTTTTTGGCAGGAAGTGAAAGTCACACTCCCAGCATGCCAAACCATGCACAGCATATTTTGTGGTTTTGCAATCGCCAAACTTTCCTTTTTATGTCCCCCTCAGCACTTAGCTCCCAGGCTCGTTCTCTGGTCCAGGCCGTGTGCGGTTTTAAAATGAAATATTCATCCCTGTGTGTTTACACAGCTGCTTTTTTACGATGAGAGCATGCCGAGGAAGAGGGACAGGAGGATTGCAGTGCCGAGGTCCCACCTGGCGGTCAAGCCAATGAACCTGTCACTTGAAGATTTCAAGGGCTCGCCTCAGGACAGAGCCCACATCTGCTAACGTAATACCTTCAGCATCCCCCCACCACACACACACACACACACAGATCATCAAAACTGTGAGTAACTGTGAGCAGAATGATTACTCCTCCATGGTTTCATAATGTCTGATGAAAGAGCGATGCAATATCCAAATCATCTGGAGCGCGCCGCATTAGATGTTGCAAGCTCTATTTACTGTTTAAAGCAATGGCAGTGGTTGTGGTGATGTGTCCTCAGGGTAAGACTTTTTTATGTCATTTGGTGCCTTAACACCAATTGTAAGCCTTATCTAGCCTGAATTATTGACCCTTACAACAACTCCTGCAGCTGGCTGTAGGACCTAACCATGGATTATTTCTGTCACTCATTCATTTTTATAGCACTGGCAATCAAAATGAAGCAATAGCAAAGTGTGTTTAGAAGAACAGATAGCTGTGATCTGACTGGGGTAGTTCATTCTACTGCTCTACAAGGGGTAGTTGTCTTTTATGGCCTCTAGAGTAGCTGTGTATACAGCTTGGTTAATTGAGAAAACAGCTCGGTTGTGTAGTGTGGTGTGATTTAGTGCATTTGTTAGTTGAGGCAGAGCCTCAGCATTGTTTTGGTCTTAGCTTGAGACAAAGCTGAATGATTTTTGTGTCCAATATTCTCATTGCAATTTAAATGTAATTTTATTCTAAACTCAGAGTTTGTATTTGTGGTCTAAAGTTTTAACTAAACATAATCGTCACCATCTTTTTTTCTACATGAACAGAATCAGATAGAATGATAGACAATAAAAAAAATGTGTGTAGTTTTACAATTTAACTATTAGACAAGATATTACATTAGTGCTATGACAGTGAGTGAAACAACTGCCTGCCTCACTGCCCACCAAACTCCATTAACATTTTGCCTATTTTTAACAGTTATAAACACTTTTCTACAAGAGTATTAGTAATTTCTTCTGACTTAAAACAGACACTTACTCATTCAGCGAAAAATTGGCATGAATTTGAACTTGATTAATGTGAAACTGACATACAAAACTAGTATTCTGGCCCAGAATGGAAATTTCAAGTTTTTCAACTTAACATGTTTCCCTGATGTCTGATGACATATTGTGGTCATTTCATGATTTATTACATTAATTATATAACAGATTTTAGAATGACAGACAATAAAAACTCAGTCAGAACAATATAAATTTCCTGCGTTTATAGTTTTCTAAAGGAAAACCTAACAATTATTAGAATTTTTACAGGGGGCGGGCGCCCCATAGCTCAGTTGGTAGAGCGTGTGCCCCATGTCCTGAGGCTGTTGGTCTTCTGCAGTGGTCGCTGGTTCGACTCTCGCCTTGCTACGTGTCATCCCCTCTCCTCTACCCCTTTTCCTGTCATATCTTCAGCTCTATCAAAATAAAGGCAAAAAGCCCAAAAAAAAAAATCTTTAAAAAAATCTATATAAAAATAAGATTAGCCTTTGTTAATTATGCCCCTAAACTCTGGAACAATCTGCCTGAAGGTCTGAGGGGCTCTAAATCTGTTGAAACTTTCAAACGAAATATTAAAATACATCTTTTTTTTTTTTACCATTGTTTTCTCCTTAAATGTGTTTTTAACTGATGGTTGTTTTATCCTGCAGTTTTAACTCATTTTATTTTATTTTATTTAGTTTTATTATCCGTGGGTTTTTTTTTGTTTGTTTGTTTGTTTTTAGTCACAAATGTTTTGATTTTTTAATGTTCAGCATTTTGTGTTGCATTTTATTTATGAACTGTTCTTTTATTGACATGAGCTACATAGTTGGACAGTTGTATTAATAATGACAAACTATGACAAATGTATGTATTTTTATGACAGAATAAAACTAAACTAAGGCAAATCTAATTATATTTTATATTAGACTGGTAACGTTAACATTAGCTTCACAGACTGACTGCTTTCCAGCTCTGAATCCTGGAGACCAGAACTTCTAACGTTATGTTCACACCGACGACAAAGCATCAGGCTACAAGACATTTTCAATGGAAGCCGGCAACATGAAGCCAGAAACTGATGTCTGACACTTGTTGCTGTGTGTCTGCGTGAGGCGCTAGAGATTAAATTTGAGCTGGCCTTAACTTTTTAGCTTTTGTTTCATCACTTCCGCTTCCTGTTTTCCCATGATTCTTGTGCAGTGTAACCAATGGAAGAAAAAAGGATTCTTGTTATTTGCCAGTTTTATTTTACACTACCCTTTTTTCTTTTTTCTTTTTTTTTTTTTTTTTGACTTTTGCCTTCATTTTGACAGTGACAGCCAAAGATAGAGGGGATGACACACAGCAAATGGAACACAGGCGGCCACTGCAGAGGTCTAACAGCCTCAGTACATGGGGTGCACGCTCTACACGTTGGAGTCATGGTCCCCCAACACTATATAAGCCCCACGAACAACACCGCCCTCCCACATGGTCACTTACAAATGTACCTTCAGTGACTCTCTCAGTCCAAATCAGCCCAGCATTTCAATCAACTCACTTCAGTTCCAACAACCTGACACAGAAGAAAAAAAACATACCATCCTATCACCTTCCTCTGGCTCTGGTGGCTCAGACATGTCTGGACATGTCCAATAAAGCTGCTAGACAGAGCATGCATGTTTCAGGTCGTAGTGGTGTTTGACACTGAGACAGCATAGTGGACACACCCGCAGTGTTTCAGAGCAGAGAAAACTGATCATTTTTCCATGATTTTGAGACCTAATTTAATATATTTAGCAATTTTATTAATCATTCAAATTTGTGTGGGTGGTTAAAAACACGTTTCTGTGGTGTGACAAACTCACAACACACATTTATTGTTGCTTTACATGACCTTTGAGTTATGTTTTATATATTTTCTTATGTAACTAACATACCTATTTCAGTGTGAATCATTATCTTTTTCCTAAATTTAAAGGACCAGTGTGTAGGATTTTGTGGCATCCAGCTGCAAACAAATCACTTCACCCTCCCCATCCAAGTGTGTAGGAGAAAGTACGGTGACCGCAAAACTCACGAAATGCAAAGGTTTCTTGTAGGGGTGCAACGGATCAAAAAACTCACGGTTTGGATTGTATCACGGTTTTGAGTCACGGATCGGATCATTTTTCGTATCAGCAAAAAAGAAAAAAGTGATGGGATTAGGGTTAATAATAATGATGATGATAGTAATGATAATGGTAATAATATTAAAAACTTCAAACTTATACAGTACTGTACTATATTGGGATGTTCCTGGCGACTAATTTCCCAGTCGATTAAACGCAAAAAAAAAAAAAAAAAATAGTCGACTAGTCTAACACTAAGAAAACAGTCAGAAATCAGTTAAAATTAAGCAGAATTTTTAAATTTATAATTAAACTACTGTCGAAAAATTCGTCATATTAAGAGCCATTTGAAGCCTGTTACAGTCAACAATCGCCAAATTGTACTTTAAATGCCGCTGAAATGTGCAATACAAACCAAACATTAATTACAAAACATAACAACTCAATAAATGCTTCAACTTTTCAGACCAAAGAGGATCACGGAGTCTGCAGGTAAATGACCCAGAGCTGACGTTAGCAGCCAGTCTGCTACACAGTGTGGCTAACGTTAGCAGTGTTAGCAGCAGCAGCAGCAGCTGCCCCTTGTAGGTTTATGTTCGTGTCGTGCTTAATGTGGTCACATGTTGCTCCAGTCGAGTGAATATATATCAGCTTATTATGTTTACAGTCTACATTCAACATTATTTACATTCGTCTAGATTAAAACACTGCCAAACCGCGATGGTTTTACTAGCTGTCATCTGTCCGACTTTGCTGATATAAACATCTGGGGTTACCTAGGCGATCGGGGCGTACATGCTGGGCGAGAGGGGCTGCTGTCAGTGCTGCAGCCCCTGACTAGTGAGGGCTTTTAAATCAGTCGCTCTTCGCAGAGATGCGCTGCACACAGCAGCATCTGTCCTGTCTTTTCACTGCAACTCTGCATTGAGATTTCAGGTATTATAACTTATACAAAAGTAACAGTGCAGTAAAACTATGATGTTCACATGTAATCCACAGATCACATGCGTGCCGAACCGTGGAGGGAGATCAGTACGGGACACGGGTCAACTGCGATCCGTTGACACCTAGTTTCTAGCAGTTTGAAAGGTAAGCCCACTGACCAAGCTGCCATATTTAACAAGTTGGGAGTGAGAACATGTTGTCAAATCACGAGTTTCACATAAAAACTATTAATTGTTCAGCCCTAGTTTGAGATAAACTGCACTTGTCGTCAATTATATCCAATAATGTTGTAGATAACAAATACAATGATCAGTATTTACAAAAGGTTTAGTTTCTGTAAATCCACATTATGACTATGGCAGCAACTAACGATTATTTTTTGATTAATCTGTTTATTATTTTCTTGAGTAATCAATAGTTGTTTGTTTTAAAATGTCAGAAAATGGTGGAAACTATTTTTTTTTTCTAAAAGAAATAGTCAAACTGATTCGCTGATTTTCAACTTAGCTGGGGATTAATTTAATAGTCGATTGATTGATTAATCAATTAATTGTTGCAGCTCTAGTTATGACTCTGATAAGTTTATCAGTTTAAAGGCGTTTACTGTATATACAGTACATGAAGTGTAAATGTATGTGACTGAGATTTAGTTTTACATAAACAGATAAATAACCCGACGAAGCAAATCGGAGCCTTTCTGCATATCAGTTCCCACACGGCTGCATGATTGAGAGTTGTTCTGCGACGTTCTCGCTGCGGTTTCATGCTGTTGCAGAGAGCCTGCTGCTGCTGATGCTACACTACGTCTGAATAGGCCATTTGTCTTGGATGATGATTGGTGTCCCATTTAAATGAGCATTAAGGCGTGAGGTTTGCTCAGAGACTTGGGCCGGGAGATGGATGACACCCTGGAGGTGGTTGGAACACTGCCTCCGTCTGCCCGGATTTGTCAATATGAAGGAATCTGTCAAACCGAATCAATAGGGGGAGGAGGGATTGCTCTCGCCAAGCAATTATAGCTCCGTAATTGATACATTTCCTATTTTTCATTCCAAATGTCAGCCATAGATTTATTTTCACATCATGGTCAATCTTTCATTTGGTATGTAAATGATTAACAAATTACAGCATCTCAGTATTATGCAGAAAAATTGCCTCATTCTGCTGTGCAAAAGTTTTCTCCTCTCGGATTATAAACTGAAACTTAAGTGCTTTCAGTGGGGACTTCTGTGTACAGTATGAGGCAGACAGTAGAGGGCACATAGAAAAATATCAAGGACTGCTAAAGTAGGCATACTGAATATTTAATTAAATATATGCTTAAGTAAAAGTTAAAAGAGGCACATCTGACATTTTAATTTCAAAAGCCCCTGACTTTATTCCTGATCTCTCCCATGCAAAGTAGAGAGAAACACAGAGTTAAATAAGTGATCCTGGGAGGGGATGCAGACTTCTGCCTAAAATGCACTTTTAGCAGCTGTGCTGCTCATGCGTGGTGCCAGAAATCTATCTTGGTGTAATCAGATGGTTCAATGTTCGAACCCTGTGCACTTGAAATTAGCATTTTTAAATCTCACTGGGAAAACTGTATAAAAACAAAAGTGTGTTAGAGGGCTTCGGGGACCATTTAAGGGTAAAATTCACAACTTATCATGTGGATGTCCAGTCAGTGAAGATGTTAATGTAGCCAATCCAAGCAATAAAGTCCTCAGTGTGTTCTGTAATGACAAAGAGAGCTGAGTTCATTATGTAAGCTATGTTACATTATGTACACAAACTTGTAGCCAACATACTTTTTTCTTTATTGCTTTATTGCTTTATTGCTAAAAGTTAATCATCCAGACAAGTGCTTCTTATATATATTATATATTCATATATATTCATTCATTCACAGTTTTCTCAACCTCTTCCCAAAATGGTATTATGTGTAGAATTTGCTTTTCGTTCTCTACATCCTCTCCAATAACGGCTCCCTTCTAGGGGGTAAAATTTGCCATACATGTAACTAACATACTTATTTTAACCAAAACCTTGATCTTTTCCAACCCTAACCAAGTAGTTTTTGTGCCTTTTGTTTTCTTGAAAGTCTACCCGGACATTGCTAAATTAACCGCAAAACTAACTAACTAAATAACTAATAATTGACAGATGTCTTTCTAAGGTGGCATGGATGAGTTTTGTATACAGATTGACCTCTAAATAGTCCTTTCACTGGTTGTCAGCAAGTTGATTTACGTCTTAATACTGAAAATGTCCATAAATAAGCTGTCATAGCATTATAACGATGACTTTTCTATGCCCTTTCTGTCAGCACATTCTTACAACAGCATATTAGGGCCATTGTAGATTAAAATAAAGTTTTGGAACCTGGGCAATATTTAGAGAAAAAAATAATGTTTGTGTTGAAATTTATGTTTCTCATAAAGTTTGACTTTAATTTAACTTTAATAGTTTTGTTTTTAATAGTTTTGGCTTTAGTAGTTTTTGCATGAGTTTTTTCTCCTAAATTTATGGTTTTTTTTTCCTTCATAAATGTACCAGTTTAATCTCAGAGAATATTCAAGCTTTTTTCCTTACGACAGCATATTAGAGCCACTGTAGGTCCAAAAAAATGTATGGAACCTGGTTAATATTTAGAAAAGAAAAAACAACTTGTGTGGTAAATTTATGAAAAAAAAAAAAAAAACTCAAGAATTTAGGAGAAAAACTTGAATATTCTCTGACATTAAAGTAATAAATTTATGATTAAAAAAACAACATATTTTTCTCACAAATTTTGACTTCAATCTCGGAGAATATTCTTTTTTTTTTCTCCTAAATCCGTAGGTTTTTTGTCTCATAAATTTACCAATTTAATCTTATGGCATATTCAGTTTTTTTCTCCTAGATTGGGATTTTGTTTTCTCCTAAATTTGTTTTCTTCTCATAAATTCACCACTTTAATCTCAGAGAATATTCAATTTTTTCTCCTAAATTTGTGATTGTTCTCTCCAAATTCGTGACTTTTTTCCCTAAAAAATTTACCTCTTTAATCTCAGAGGATTTTTTTTCTCCTAAATTTGTGATTTTATTTCTCCTAAATTTGGTGAATTTATAAGAAAATCCCCACAAATGTAGGAGAAAAAAAATCACACTTTAATCTCAGAGAATATTGATTTTTTTTTCTCTTAAATTTGTGATTTCATTCTCCTAAAATTGTGTTTGTTTTTTTCTCAGAAATTCACCACTTTAATCTCTGAGAATATTTAAGCTTTTGTCTCCTAAATTTGTGAGTTTCTTTCTCATAAATTTACCACTTTAATGTCAGAGAATATTTGAGTTCTTATCTTGCAGATTTTTTTCTCAGAATATCCCCCCCCCCTCCCCTGGCTCAGTATAATTTTTCATTTTAATTCCACACATAGATGAAAAGAAAGATGCACCTGTTGTTGATGTGTTTTTTATACTGGGTGCACTGTGCTGGCCCTCGCTGTATAAGATGAGTGTGATCTGTCAACTGGGGAAAAAAAGACAAAAATCCTTGCTAGACTGAGTCCCACATCAGGAGTAATTTTATATAAATCATGGACGCAGCTCAGGGAACACCGACTTTAGTCTCCCAATTCATTTGGGCCTGAAAGAAGCAGGAAAAACTTTGATCTGCGTTCGGCACATATGGAAACCATCTCCGACATTCCAGCCAGACTAAAGCATGTTTTTAGAAGGCGTTTAAATAGCCTCATTTCTGACCACAGTGAATAGAGTTTCAAAGAGCGTGTAGATTCAGTTACTGTTAATACGGGCCTGCCGCAGGAGTGAAACACAGGTCAGTGGAGGAAGAGACGGAGCCGGAGATGTACTGTCCACAGAGATAGAGAGAGGGAAAGAGAGATTAATGGAAGCTGAGAGTGAGAGGATATTGTGTGTTTGTGAGTGTATGTGTGCAATGGAGATAAAGTGTTACACTTTTTACGGGTACATTAATATCAACGTGCCAAAATGAGAAATACTGTGAATGCTGTACTTAACTGGAAGAACTGTAATTCCAGCCTCGCACACAGATGAATGGGCGCTTGTTTAAGATACATGATGCAGAATAAGAAAGTAAATAAGTGAGATGAAGTTCAACATGAGGTAAATAGAAGTTCACAGAAATATCCCGCTGTTCCACAACTGGTATTTCTTTTCTCCAATCCCTCTGAGGAGTTCTTAGAAATGTATTCACTGTATTTATGAGCATCCTCACCCGGGCACACTCTCTCACTTGACACATCGAGGACACAGTGGCTTAAAAGAGAAAAAAAAAAAAACTGCCAAAAAAAAAAAGAGAAATAACAACAACAACAACAACACTAAAAAACAAAGGGATTTATGAGTTTGTGATTTAGAAGTCTCTCAAAGCTGCAAATATTCACTCTAGACTTGCTATTACTTGAATTATCTTGGAAATGTCTTGCTTGAAGTGGGAGTGACAGAATGCTAAAAAGGCAAAAGCATCAGGGAACACCCTGAAGCAGCGTGACTGTTAAATTTAAAGTCAGGCTCCATCAGAAATTATTTTTTACGAGGTTTAGAACAATATATTTGATGCAGCTGGAAAAAGTACACTCATAATACACAACAAGTCATATTTTGTACCAAATTAGACAAAAACTAGAAATAATCTGTTTTTATTAGATAGTAAACAAACAGCTATACCCTAATCGGACGTCATACAACTAATGGTGCACTAATAAGACATAAAAAGTGGTACCTTGTATTAAATTAGAAGTAAACTGGAAAGAATATGTTGTTTATCAGGCAGTATTAGACTCTTTAGTTGACCCTTATTAGACTTTATTAGAGGGAAGCATTACAACAGAACTGTACCGTAAACAGAAGTGTGCTATTTCCAACTGTTAGACCCTTATTAGACTTCATAAGATGGTAATTAGGGGCAAATTACAACAAAACTGTACTGTAAACTAAAGTTACAACAGAACGTTAAGTAAAGTGTAAGTAAAAGTGTATGTAAAGTAAGTGTAGTAAGTAAAGTTTATTATTTCCAAATGTTAAACCCTTAGATTTGAATAGAAGTAATTAGGGACACATTACATCAAAGCTGTACTGTCTCAAGTAAACAGTATGTGAATATTCACTTTATTTACAGAACAGTTTGTCCCTGTTCTTAATGGTCCCATTATTAGTTGGTATTTAAGAACATTAACAGCCTCCTATGTAAACTAATGTTAGTGGTTAGCTGTCGTAGCTAAATTAGCTTATTTATAATGTAGCTGCTGGTCTGGCCATGTTGCTAAACTTGGCGTTGGTTCCGTTGACAATGTGGAGAGAAAATAAAAAGAAGCTGTTTGCTCTGTTCATTGCTCTACGTCTCCATGCCATGTTTATCATTTTCTTTTTCAACAAAACTATGTTGCAGTGAGACAAAGACCCTTTAGACCCAGCAAGGACAAGGTCGTCCATCACGATGTTTCAATGTGGACATCATCATAAGCCAATTTGCAGACATTGCCCAACCCACAAAGATATTATTTCTAGTTTTTGTCTGATTTGATATGAAGTGCAGCTTGTCCGTGAATGTTCTCATTCGTCCAGGTCATTGTAATCTCAGGAAAAGATTAAATCGAAAGCAACTGGACTTGTTTAAAAGTCTTATTGAAAAGTGCAGCTTGTTACTTACTACTCAGTCTACTGCAAAATAAAGAACAACCACAATTTTTTCCAAGAATGGATATTAATACAGAAAACACACAAAACGAGGTCTATTTATCCTGTTTTTATGCTTAATCCGAGCAAGGCTTGGGCCAGCAGTGGCAGGCCTGAATTCGGCATGCACAGTTGCCAGGCTGGTTGTGAATGAGTGGCCAGAGTATTTGAGCCAGTCCCAGCATCCCCAAAAACATACCCAAATCTGGCAGCGCCATTAAGGGCCAGAGCTGGCACAGCCCGTTGAGGTTTTGTGCCGACATTCAGCCAAGTTTTCTGCCTACCTGTAAATCCGGAACAGTTTCTGAAGTAGTCCTTTTGCTCTGAGCTCAATGCTGCTCTTATGTTGCTTCTGTGTTTTTGTGCTAATGTCTTTCTTTTGGTTTGTTTTTCTGGGGGGCTCATTTTGGCCTTTATTTTTCATTCTAATTTTCATTTATAGACTTTAAAAAAAACTACTTATTTAAACTTTTGTAAACTTATTAACTTTGGATTTTAAGTTGACTAAATTTGAAAAGATGTATAAACTTTTCTAGTTAAATAAACCTGATATTAATTCAGTTATACTTGAGAAAACATATTCAATAAGCTTAAGATACTAAGTTGAACCAACAATTCAAAATGTGATTTTCTTTCACATTTTCTCAGTTTGAAGAGTCTTCATTTCACACAAAGACCTCACAGCCACAGCAGTTCCAGCATTTGGCACAAAGGCAATATGTGAAACTGCTCCCAGTGAATTTATTACGTTTTAAGTGGAGGAGGGTAGGCACTGAATTCAATCTAACCCTCAGCATGGTTCACAGTGTTTTCATCATTCTGAAAACAAGCAACAATGACTTATCTTTAAGAGTATTAGAGACACACAGCAAGGTTTCATCACATCTGTTCTCGTCAAACTATAAAAAGAAGGGCCAGGACTCAGGAGAGTTTTAACTCTTGCACAGTACATGCTAATGTTTGTAAGTTCTGAAAATAAATACTAGAAATGTAATTAACATGAATAAATAACCCTTGTTTATTCATGTTATGAGTGATTTTTACAGTAGAGGCATACAGGAATCATGGGGAGAAACAACAGCAATGGACCCCTGCTAGTACGGAAATGGTGATGTTATAATTGCATGCATTTTAGACCACTATGCCAGGGCTTCCCAAAAGAGAAATTAGGCTTGTCATCAGGAACCAAACTTACAAAAATACATCACGAAATGCCATAAGATTTATAATCTGCTGTAGAGAACACAACAAACCACACCACTGACTTACTTTCCAAACACTGTCTCCTCAAAGTCTTTTCTTCGCGCAGGAAAAATGCGCTGGACTTGCCCCCATGCTGAGAAAGCATCATTTGGAGATGTCTGTCCAATTTGTTCATTTGTAAGCTCTCATTACTGAGCACCCTCCTCCATAAACAGCCTCCACACAGCATCTGAGCTAAACAGACCAGCACCGCAAAAAAGAAATACTATTAAAGGATGTAACTCCAGTTTTGTGGAGTTCATGCATTGCTCTCTCTTCAGCTTTAGTTCCAAAAATTAATTCACATATCATAGCATTGTTATGCATTTTACTCTGCTAGTTGGTGACCCAATAAAAATGGTTTTGTGACCCATTTTGAGTTACAACTCTAAGTTTGGGAAAGGCTGCTCTAGGTTACCAGGATACCTCTGCATCCTTACTTTTGTTAATCGGTTGAAGAAGCTGGAGAATAGTAGTTTCACAAAATAATCTTAATTCAGATTCCCTTTATGACCTCATTATAGGTGTTCAGTAACATCTCACAGTTTCCATCGACTGACTGAGCTTGTTCAATTGTCAAAACTCCCAATCTGACCACAGGGTTGAAAGCTATGGGTTCCCTCATACCTGTAGGTCAATGCCTTGATTCCAGAACAGACTTAGCATCATACGAGGTTCACGTTCATCCACAGAGGACCATCATGTCGGCTTTTTCCATCAAGATGGAACCGGCTCCATTCTAATTTGAACCGTTCTGACATGTCCACAAAAAATCAAATGGTGTGGAATCTGAAAATTCCCAGTTGGAACTAAAAAAGATTTTCCTTGGGAGCCAAAGTAGGTGTGTCATATTCTCCAGGTTGTGTGCAGTGTTTAACTCCCTCTGTTTTAGACATCCTTGATTACCATGGTTCAACTCAAAACTGGTGCTAACACGAGCTGGTTCTCTGTGATAGTACGCACTGTGCCAGAGTACAACCCCCCTGCCCTTTCCATGTTTTGGTCCAGTTACTTTCACACCTGATGCTAGGGTTGGGCGATTGGACAATTATATCGTCTATCAACAATGGGCTGAATCCATCGCCGGTCGCTTTTTTGGGCTGATTTTTGGGGCCGTATTTGTCATTTTATTTTGCTAATGTAACGGTCTGCAGAGTGACAGCTGCTGCTCCGCGCTGCGCTCTCATCCAGCGGCACAGTACACACCCACTCGCCGGACCATGAGTGTGTTGAGCTGGCTTTTTGACTTTTTGCACTCTTTTCACGCAGTGAATTAATAATTTAACTCGACCAAACCACAGTTGGTGTAGTGTTAAAATAAGTGTGACAATATTTAATTTCTTGACACTTTGTGAGCTTACTTTGTTTATTGGACACAGTGAATGTACGCAGCATGCGCAACAAAATGATTTCTCAGCTTGCGCACATCTCCCAGCTGAGACCAAAGAGGATGGTAGGGTGGACAAAGATATCACCAATTGCCAATTGATGGCCTGCTATGGTCGTTTGGAAAATTTTAACATATCGGCCAACCTGATGCAGAGCATGCCTGAGCATGCACAAACCGTGCTCCAGACTACCTTTTCAAATGGACATGGACAAGGATCAACGATCGTGTTATGCAGTGTTCACACTTATCAAACAAACTGGATTTTGGGGTCAAGCGTGCTCAGATCCGTGCCCGGGTCCCTAGTTTGAAAGCAGCCTTAATCCAAGCTACATAGCTCTAAGAATGGGAATGCAGGTCAGTCAATAACTGCTAGCATTAGCATTCTGAACTTAGCATTAAGATTGAAACACCAATGAAATATTTCAGGCTGCGTTTGTAATCTGCACCCACAGACTTGCAGGTTTTGCTTTTACACCGTCAGATGTCACTGTGCATTAGAACGCCCCCCTGCCCCCCCCCCACCACCATCTCTCCCGCGCTGCCACACCCACTCACAGCCCATCACGTCTGCTGAGTGATCGCATCCCTGCGTCCGCGCTCGCCTACATCACTCCGCTAATGTGTTGACTCCATGACACCTTAAATCTGACACTAATGACTAACGCCGTCATCAGCGGCCCGGTTAATGACTTCAGTCATCAGAGCCATGGATTAGGCCGTGCAGTCATACCCCGAATGAGTTGTACATTCTGTGTATAAATATGCGCTGTGAGGAATATTAGCTGCTCTCAGCCCTGTCGTTCTGATTTCATAAAAAGGTAATGAATTGTTAATGGCATGATTACTCTGAAAATAGAATAACTGTGGAAAATGGTCCTGGCATTATGGCTCCCATTGCTTTCCCTCCCCTCGTCAAATGAAAGGTTATTCATTATGTGTCAATACTTCCACAGTCCATTTGTCTAGCTGTGATCGAATGAAGAATCTCATTACGGAATATGAGAGCCAATTATTCTGTCTCTGTGAGCCTCTCAGGTCAGTTATCATTGTTAACAAGTGTTTTTTCTCCCGTTTTGTCGCTGATGGGTTTTACTTTGAACGTCTCAGCACTGCGCCCTGCCCACAGGGTGAAATAGAATATTGACTTTTATTCACTGCTTTTTTAATCAAGGCCTTACAGTTTGAAGGGTCGCTTGTTTGATGCCGTGTACAAAGCTGTGCTCTGCCTCTCAGCACGGCTCTCTAACTACAAGGCACATGTTTCCACAAACGCCATGGTGCAGTTCTATCACAAGAATTCAAATCTGCTGAGAAACACTTGATGCCGGTCGATAATATTGTTCCACGTTTTTCGTCTTGTTCACAAATCCCATAAAAAAACATTTGTCTGTCCAATACTTTTGACTTTCCCATCCTGTCTGTAGCTCTCAGCCCCGAGTCCACTGATTGATTTGATTTATGGATTTTCAGACATAAAAACAAACAGGTGGAGTTTGCACTCGAAGGAGTGCACATCCCCACCAGGCAACAGATGGTTAAACACCTACTACAATGCCATCATGTTTTTAATGATATGCTTTTGCATAGTACAGTCTCAGTTTTCTATAAGATGCATAAAATAGTGTAATGTTGTAGCATCCTGGGTTCACCTAACTGTGTAAACTTAATAAGAAAACAATAAACAGGACGATAAATCCAGATTACTCAATCTAAATATTGTTATTGACTTAGAACTTTTTGTTCTTGATTTAGAACATTTTCTTATTTATTTAGAATATTTGATTATTTATTTCGAACATTTTGTTATTCATTTTAAAACAATCTTGTTTTTTCTTAAGAACATTTTGTTATTTATCAGAATAGTTGTTATTTATTTAGAATATTTTATTATTTATTTGGAACATGTTTTATAACATCTTATTATTTTTTAAGAACTTTTAGTTATTTATTTTGAATACTTTGTTAATTATTTAGAACATTTTATTATTTTTAAACATTTTGGGTTTTTTTTAAATATTTTAATTCTTAGAACATTTTGTTATTTATTTAGAATATTTCATTATTTATTTGTAACATTTGTTATTTATTAGGATATTTTATTATTTATTTGGAACATGTTTTATAACATTTTATTATTTTTTAAGAACTTTTAGTTATTTATTTTGAATATTTTGTTATTTATTTAGAACATTTCGTTATTTTTAAACATTTTGTTTTTAAAAAATATTTTGTTAATTCTTAGAACATTGTTATTTATTTAGAATATTTCATTATTTATTTGTAACATTTGTTATTAGGATATTTTATTATTTATTTGGAAATTTTTTTGAACATATTGTTATTTTTTTAAGAACTTTCTGATGTTTATTTAGAATATTTTATTATTTATTTGGAATATTTTCTTATTTATTTAAAACACAATTTATTTAGAACATTTTATTTATCTAGAACATTTTGTTATTTATTTAGCACAATGTAAGCACTCAGGCAGCTTTACAACAATATAATATATATCAAATTAATCTGCAGTTGCTTCAGTTTAAGATGAGACGAAACTTTTCAATAGATGTCAGTTTTTGAGCCACGACAAAGGCCAAAATGAGGCCTGCAACAGACTGGTAGGTAATCCTTGTTTTTAGCCTAGCAGTTGTTAATGACACGCAGCCCCTACTGGCCGGTGAACAGGAGTGAGCAGTCAGCAGTTGACATGAACAGAGCAGTATAGGTTTTTCAAGGTTTTCCAAAAATTGTGAATCAACCACAACCTGCCAGAGGTCCTTGAACAGTCATAAATGTGCACAAAAATTTTAGGCTGATGGGGCCAGTACTGTGTGGACAGAATGGACTGTAGGTTAAACACGCACTCACATATGCAACCTCCTGGTGGAGATAAAAAAAAATGAAAGGATAACATGTTACAGAGAAATTGTTTCGGAATTGGTCCCAAGAAGTTAGAAGACAGAGAAAACACAGAGAGGCCCCAGATAATCAACATAAAAACTACACAACACAATCCTGAAATTCAAAGACATGTCTCCACAGTTTAGGACATAAAAAACAACTCCCACAAAACCACAAGGACAGCTAAAGTAACAAGAATATCCTAACCTGACTTCTGGAAGCTCCCTTTTATATTTAAAAATTTGATGTAGCAAAAGGCTGCTCGACAACATGGCACCAGTATTACAAAAAGGCTCAGTAAAACCTAAAACAGCTGGGCACTGTGGTTTTTAGCAAATCTTGTCTCAAACAGGAGTAGATGGTGCATTTGCTGGGGACTATTTTCAGCTGTGGATCAATACACATTTGGTACACCAGGATGGTGGTTGAATTATATTACAGTGTAATGAATGAACAGAGACGTCACAGCCTGACTAGTCTCTGTTCCACTTGCTTTTGTAATTCAGTGCAAGGTTTGAAAACTTAAAACACTGTCCTAGGTTTACTATCAACACTCAATATTCTATCTTCTAGAAGAATTTGTAATCTTATTTTAAATCTAATCATTATTGCATTAATAAAAGTAAAAATGTATTCAGAAGTGGGTTTTTTGTGGGTTTTTTCCTAATACATTTGCTTAAGAACTGCAAATTTTCGATCGATTTTTAAAGACACCTTACAAAACGGAGGTCCCTGCCAAAAGCTAATGCTATCTGGGGGCCTATGCATGCAAAAGTTTGAGAACCCCTGTTCTACAGCACTTAAAAAAACTCAGACCCTTTGTGATTTTAAAACATACCCCCATGTTAAAACTACTCCAGAAACAACATATATAACTGCTGGAAAGTACCAGCAACAGGCTTACCGGATCTTAAGTATGTGAGGTAGGTCATGCGGAGATAGACACGTGGTTTATGTGTGAAATGGCAGAAGTTTGGTGAGATTTAAGCATGCTAAACTCAACTAAAGTTAGATTTAGAAAAACAGACTGTTTTGGGTTAAAATAAATGTCACATATTTCACTTGACGGAAGTAACTTACCAACATAACATAACTTAAATAACTTCAAACTTTAAATAAGTCAGCAGTGACTTTTGGTATGACATATACTTTCCTGTCATAACTGCTACAGCCATTAGAGGTCACCCCTTAAAAATAAATGTAAATGGGGTATAATAATCTGCTTGTACAGACAACCTGGTGAAGACAAAATGGATTTTAACAAGGTGTAAGGTATGTAATGTTAGGTGTAACAATGAATAATAGGTTAGCACTCGGCAAAACAGCATAGTGATTCATCTTTCTAACTTTTCCGCTGTATTCTCTGTATAAATAGATGCTCCGTGGAGTGAATGGTACAGCGTACTGCAGAGAAACATTACTGGCTGGAATTCTATATGAATGATATATGAAACGTAACGTAGTGCAATGTAACAGTGCAACGCAACTCAGCATAACACAACGTAATGCAGCTAATGCAATGTGACGTAACGTAATGTAACGCAATGCAATGTAATGTATGTATGTGTGTAAGGTAATTTAACATTATACAACTTATGTAACATTTTAAAAAGACGTCAACTCTGACTACTGGTTTCACACAGGAGACAAACCCTTGTCTCCTGGGTCCCCACCTCCTCCATTAGTGGACTTCATCACTCTTTGTATTCCATCACCTGACTCTGATGGCTCATTAACACATAGTGCTAGAATGGTGTCTCCTGAAACCTTCAGAAAAAAAGCAGCATAGCCTAAAGATACTGAAACAATTAGAATAGAAATAGAAACTGAAATAAAGTTACGCATGATCTGAGAACGGGCTGGCTATATCATGCTTTGGATAGACAGACAATACTTGCCATCTCATTCGTGGTTTTTGGTGTTCTCATGGAATTTGTTGAAAGTAAGAAAAATATGAAACACTGCAGCCTCATCCTTTAATATTTGGATTTTGGCATGAAAATTGTCAAGTTTAAAGAGATCTAGGTGGCTGCTCATGCCAAAAAACATCAGCATGGCTCTTTAAACCCTTCACTGGTCAAACCCAGTTGAGAGCCCTCCAGCCTCTCTCCAGCAGTAAGCCGTCTCAATGAGCCGTGATGGAAGTGAAGCTGAGAGGCTGACAGCAGAATGCTCACCTGAGCCTCCATTTGTCAGCAGCGTCTTAATATTTCAGAGGCTTCCTCAAACAGCCATCCCCAGCAGTTTCTGCGGGTTTCTCACTGCAGGCGGCTCCAGCAGGGGCTTACTCGGCTTTAATTAGAGGAGGAGGGCCCTTATCACAGGAGCAGCCGCCGCCGCCGCTGCAGCAGCAGCAGCAGTGCCGGGCGCCAGGATCCTGCTCTGAATGTTTTATCAGACTCTGGGCTGCCGGGGAGCACTTGACTAGAGGTGTCAAACAGAATGTGGAAAAGTCCCGAGGCGTTGTGTGTATCAGCACTGGAAGATGTTTGTATTGGGGACTTTATTTGAGGGTGGGAGCGTGTTTGGGGCTGGCATGTCTCCAATTGCACAGTTGCATTATGTACACGTGTGCATGAGTGTGGGCGCATGTATCTGTAAAGAGTCCTTTAGGAACCACGCTGCATTTTCAATTTGCAGCCCCACACCGCTCCAATAGTTAATCTTTGAAAATAGAAATGGAAACTTATTTGGCCGGCTGCTGCGATAGGCCGAGGAGAGCCGCTGCTTAAATATGACCAAAAAGCAGCTTATAAACTGGAATGTTTTTTTTGCACGTCTCATGAGTTTGCGATTGGATTGAGACAACAGCTATTACATATTTATCCATTTTAATTTATAATGGCGCAAGCTATGAGTCTATCACTGGCTGCTATTTTATGGGAAAGATTACAGGCGAAGGAGGGTTGAATCAATTATTTAGGCTAAAATGAAAAGTACAAAGGAGCCATATCGCTGCCTGCAGCAAGCTTGGGAAATTAGGTCAGTTTCATAATATTCTAGTGGGATGTAAGCTCTGCAGCTGCTGCACTGAAGGAGAGCTTGGAAACAGAGACGCCTTCCATGGTTGGGGATGATGAAAATCCACCGCTCAGCTATAAAAATCATTTAGATTGATCAGATAGGAGCCCAGACACAGATTTTCTACTGTACTGTACGTGGCTCCCTGGGTTCATCTTTAGTTTTCTGCAGGCATGAACAGTATCTTATAAAGACACACAGAAACTAATAGAGACGTTGAGTATAACAGGTCATAGCTGAATTTTGTTTGCTTTATTGTGATTCAGCTGCTCTCTAATGATGATTCTGCTGTGTTATAGTGAGGTTTGGGGAGTCACAGATTACATGGAGTGGGATTACATTATCTGGATACAAAAAAGGTAACTGTATTCCATTACAGTTACAGATAAAAAAGATGTAATCAGATTACAGACACTTTTAGTAAAAATAGAGATTATTAGTAGGAGTAAAATTTTAAAATAAAGAATGGTATACTACCAGACACAGTGCACACAGCTGCCAATTCATTATCATGACCTCTAGTGGGTGGAAATTTCTTTCTTTAAATCGATCATTCAATCAATCAAAAAACTGCACACAACAAAGGAAGAAATAGCTGGACAAACTAACAAACCTAACAATGAACATAAAGCCCTCAAGCTGCAGAGATTAATCTATTATTGATTGACTATTAAATTAATCTGCATCTATTCTAATAAATTATTAATCATTTTGAGTCAATTTTTAATTAAAAAAAAGTCAAAATTCTCTTATTTCGGCTTCTTAAATGTGAATATTTTCAGGTTTCTTTACTCCGCTCTGACAGTAAACTGAATATTTTTGAGTTGTGTACATTTGATGACATCATCTTGAGCTTTGATCAACATTTTTCACCATTTTCTGACATTTCATGGACCAAACAACTAACTGAGAATTAATCGATGATGAAAATAATCAGTTGTAGCCCAAACACTACATTAGGCTAAATAATGTCAGCATCTTTTACACTGAAGTAATCCAAAAGTAAGAGAAAGTAATCAAGTTACAATACTTTGAAATTGATACTTGGGTTACATCACTGACTACATTTTGTAACAGGTAATTAGTAACTGTATGGGAAAACATTTTTTAAAGCAACCCTAACCCTGATTATAGTGAATCAATTACTTTGAACTGAAATAAAATTCAATGTAATTCATAAGTTCTCCATGTATGAAGTAAAGGAGAATCGAACCTGACACTTTTTATTCAAAATTCAAACTACAGTTTGAACACCAGATTCAAAATTCTCTTGTTGAAGTATATTTACTCAACTACTGTAATTAAGAACAATTTTTATCTAACAGGTCTTTCCTTGAGTATTATAATTACAACACATATTCACTTTTTATTCTACTCCACTACATTTCAGAGGGAGATACTGTATCTTCCACTACTTTTATTACTTATTAGTAGTTACTGGTTCCTTTGTATCGGGCTATTAAGATTAAGAAACACTAACATGCTAATAATGCATCAGTATGACCCAAAATATATAATATGATGTACTATAACAAGCATAAGATAATACAGTATGTGGCATAATGCATGACATTTTTTGCATAATTCATGAGTTTTTACTTTACATGATCATATTTTGCAGATACTTTCACTAAAATACAATACAGTTTTACACTATGGTAATTAATAGTATATAAAATGTGTTGTCACTGTGATCCAATACAAGCAACATGTCCTCACCTAAACAACAGAATAGGTCAGTTACCAATGACTCCACCAGTGACTGCTGGAGAATACCATCCATCTCGACCTCCTCCCTGTGTGCCTTCTCACACCTGTTAGTTAGAACCAAAGATGGTGTTTTGTTAAATGCCATCAGTTTTAATGTCTTCGCACTAAAAATGAACCAAATCACGAACCAAAACAGCCTGTTTTGGTTAACAGCCTGTTTTGGTTAAACCAAAGTCTGGCTGCTCGGTCTGAACCGTGGTCTGGGGACGTCTCACACTGGTAATTTTGGTTCAGACCAAACTGAAAAGTCCAAAAGTCCAGACTGAACAAGATCGATGTGAAACGGCTCTATGTGAACTTTCTCACTCTTTATACTCCTCCAGTCATAATTACTACTAAGGCCGCACCTAACGATTCATTTTTAAACGATTAATCTATTGATTATTGTTCCGATTAATCTTTAGATTAATTCATTGGCTAATCTTACTAATTTTTTATTATTGAATTATATATTAATTTAGTTACCTAAAATACACATCAGAAACTCGTCACATTAATATTTCAATGTTTTATTTGATCATAATCCAGGAAACTAGACACATAAATCAGATTAGAATAATGATAATAGTGTCATATTTTAAAGTTAGTCTAATTTCCAGCCTGTTTAATAGATTCCATGTCAGATGCCTGATCAGAAAAATAATGGAGCTCAAGTTCAAAAGGAGCTGTGATGCATATTAATTTAATCACTAATCACTGTAAACCCTTCACTGAACTGGACAATCAGAGTTTTGACTTAAACTTAAACTGGTTCTAACATGGAGTTATTTCATCACTGGTCACACATGCAGGTAAGATGATCACTGGCAGTGTATTTTTGCATCAGTGTGGGCCAAAGAAAATACTTTTCTTTGTTTTCCTGTAGACTGAAATGAATTACAGACCGTCTTAAATGTTAGTTTTAGCCATTTCTGTCTCATACGTGGCTGATAAAGTGAACAGAAAGCACAGATTGGCAGAATAACACTGTTAGATGACACATGGTGTAAAGTTAACAGCAGTGGTGCAGACATCACTTTTAATACAGCGGGTGATGAAGAAACGTCTAGAAAATCTATCTTAAGTGACTTCTACTAACATAAACATGTTCCACGTGTTGATAATCTTCATATATGCTGTTTGGGTGCTGACAGAAAGTAAACAGGACGATGCTGCTGCTGCAGGAGGAGGACAGGTCGCTCGGTGCTTCACTTCCAGCACTCGCGTGGAGCAGTTTGTCCTGCTGTGATAAGTCATGTTCAGTTTGTGGAGCTTAAGAGAGCCAAACTGTTGTGTCTCTGTCTAAAACACAAACACACTTTAGATGAACGCCGTGAGTCTTGCTCTCTGCGGCTTGTTCTCCAGGTGAATCCACACTCTTATCGGGCGCAGCAGTTCATAACAACGCGTCAACGTATGATATGCAAATCGACGTATTCTGCAATCGATGATGTCGATGAATCGCCCCACCCCAAATTACTACGACCATTAGAAGTCGACGCTTAACAGTACCCAGCAGTTCTTCTGATGAGGACGAGCCCTGTTCAGTAAACTAAGCTAGCGTTGTTTCTTAGCTAACGCAAGACAGAAAACTAGCAAGACGTGCTGAACAGTTAATCATGACACCAAACAACCTGAGAAGTAATGTGAGGAAGCATTTTTGATTTGACATCATAAAGACAAGGTATTAAGGTAATGTAGTGTTTTTTGCTTATCAAAGTGCCACTGTCTTACAGTAACATTAGCTTGTGAGTCATGTGGGGGAGCAGAGACACAGTGAAGGAACAGAATGTCAATTTTTCAATGTTATCTTTTTTGAAAAAGTGACAACTCTGCTGAATATTGCACTAGTTAAGTAATTTAGCAGACCCAAAAGCTTTTTCAATAATTTTCTGAGATGTTGCTTCTTTTAAATGTACAGAAGCACTGCGGGTTAATGATCACTCAAAATCTAATCATCAAGGCACTAAGTTTAAGGTCATTCAGCATCACAAAGCCAGGCTGAAAAAAAAAAAAGAAGTCCTAATCTCTGCTAGTTTCCCACCATGGACCGTCTGTGTGCTCTGTGGCTGGTGTTTGAGAAGGACACGATGTGCCAGGGCCTGTCTGGACTCTCTGCTGGGGTTTTAATGAGTGCTCTCGGACTGGATCAAGGCCCCGAGGCAGCAGGGCTCTATCAAAGAGGAGAGGGATTGGAGGCTGATTATCCCGCCATCAAGAGCAGGATCTTCCCTTGACTTCAGTGTGGTGCTCTGCAGTCAGTACCGAACTCACTGCTCATTCTGTCATTTAGCATTCACAATGTCTGACCATAGTAGTATATTTATTACAAGCATGGAAAATGAAACAAAATGAAATCTGTGCAACCATATAAATTTCACAGTTTTCAAATTTATATGTGCAATAACTTGAATTAAAAGATACAATACTGCTGGTGCCTGTCTTTTCCTAAAAATGTCTGTATTTTCATTTCAAATTTTTCTTATATAAATTACACAAAAGGCATTGCCACTGTTAAATTGTTACTTTTTGCACAGTTGGAGATGCATCTTGGTTGCTTAGCAACTATCATTGTCTCTGTCAATAAAAATGTATGTATAAGTAGGGGATACCAGAATACAGTCAACACCTTTTGTTCAGCACCTATAACTCACTGAATTTTTGTTTAAAGCTCTCAAAATTGAAACAAAGTACCCTTACTTATTACAAACAGCAATGTTTACAACTTCTTTTGGTTTTATTTGTACCGTTTCAGCCTTTGCCATAGTTATGATTATTTTTGTGATGGTTCTAGGCGGGAATTTGTTATTATTAATGTTAAAATAACATGTTCATAATCGTATAAAATACATTCAACTGTTTCTCACTCTGAATAATTCTAGATGAAACTAAAATTTGAATGGATCACTGATGGTTATTATCCTACAGAAAAATACTGCTGTCAATATATGCAATCATTACCGTTTACTACATGCAATGACATGCATATTGATAAATATATAAATACCATTCATCCATCCGTCAGCCACTTACCTGAAGTCAGGTCGTGGAGGTGGGAGTTCCAGCAGGGGACCCCAGACTTCGCAGCCACATTAACCAACTCTGACTGGGGGATCCTGAGGTGTTCCCAGACCAGGGTAGAGATGTAATCCCTCCTCGTAGTCCTCAGTCTGTTAAATTTAAGTATATAAATACATTTTACAAAATTTACATTTTTGTGTTATTTCATTTTCAGAAAGATACACTAACAGAATAAATGCACTGAACTCTTAGTCTGATATTTATCATGAGAGATAATAGAGTTTGGAAGTCAAAGGTCAAAATGACGCTTATGGCCATTTTAGTAGTTACAGAATTCTGGCACTTCTAGTGTTAAATACACCCATTTTCCAGCTAAAGAAAGCCTGTAGATTTCTGCCAAGTTCTTTTGTCAGGTATGGTCACTGGTGGAAAATGCCTTCACAAAAGAAATGACTAATTGAGACTGAATAGCAGAAACTGTTTCTTAAAAAGCAGTGATTGAGCTTTTATTGTACAAAAATTTGGACTAATCATTAACTGTTCTTCAGCTCAGTGAGGAATGGTTGAAGCATTCATTGAACTGCCATCAGACACATGGAAATTTACATATTCAAAAGAGACCTCGTCTCCAAATTCATGCACTATGAACACACAATGAAAAAATGATTCTTCTCAGATTTTAATGGCAGCTGGCAACCTCCATAAAAACCCAAGAAGAAGAAGAAGAGAAGAGAAAACAGTAAATTGCAACTACATTAGTGCAAATTTCCTCCTTAAAAAAACATGATTATTTGCAATGTTTTCATTGTGAGTTCACGTTGCATGAATTTGGAGACAGGTCTCTTAAGTTAAGTGCTGTAATTTAGCCAAAGACATCATGGTTAAGGAGTCTGAAAGTCAGAAGATTGAGCTCAATTTATTAATCAGCATTTAAAACATTGAAAAAAATGTGTGTATTTAAGAGTCATTTGAAATTGTTAATCAAATTCTTCAATAACTTAACTGTATTTTAAATGCATAACCTTTTGATCATTGTGCTCTAATCTGGATGTGATCATTTTGCACCTTGACAGCGTGTATTCAGGCTCAGTATGTTCCATTAACTTTCCAAGCTGTTAACTAAGTTAAGTTTAAGCATATCTTCCAAAATCATTGCCATGATAAGCAGCGTTGTCTTTTCAGACCGAACAGGATCACAGTGTCCGTGGTTAGCAAAGTGTGGCTAATGTTAGCATTGGTAGCACCAGAGTTTTGGGAGATTTTGGCTGTAGAGATGTCTGCCTTCTCTCCAGTATAACGGGACTAAATGGCGCTCAGCTTGTGGTGGCAAAGCACCAAAAAATACAAATTCGAAACCATTGTCTTTTTCCAAAAATCATGACCTGGTTACTCAAGATAATGAACAAATCTTGTTGTGTGCAGTTTCACACAGGAGCTACTTTCTTTCTTTCTTTCTTTTTTTTAAATCTTTTTTATCACTTTTGTTTGTTTTGTTGATTATCCCTGATCCACCTCTCCATCCCACCTTTCCTTGTGTGACAGCATATAATTTCCGCAAAGAAAAAAAAGAAAGAATTTCCACAAATGAATAAAAACAACAAAAACAACAAATGAAGGATCAATAATAATGAGTAAATAACACCATAGGGGTGTAATGTAGGCAAGAGAAAAGAACAAAAATAAATAAACATAGAATAATAACATTAAATCAAATAATAAATTACCCATTGCCTGAACTACATACTGTATGTGGACAAGAGAAATGAAATAAAATCAAATGTGGAGAATTTAAGCAGCATCCTGATAAGCAAAAAAAAAGTAATGGCAGGAATGGAGCTACTTTCTTCTAGTAGAAAAGAAAGTAGTTCCAGTAGGTTCTAAAGTAGTTCTGGTAGATTCTTACTGCTGAAAGAAAATAGTCTTGATTCGGAACCCTGCAGAACCCTGCAGAACCCTTTGTCCCCGCCACTTGTGGCAGCTTAAATACAAATTTGCCTAATGCAGCTTTAAGAGTACAAATGTCTAAGTGTTACTGCATCTTTATACCATTATACATCTTTGTAAGATGAGAAAAACACATAAAGGCGTACTTTCCAGGAGCAAACAATAAAGCAGCATGATCTTTGTCCATTATCTGTCACATCATGATAAAATAAGCTCGTGGCCTTGAGACCTCTTAAGGAGAGGGTGGGTGTAACATACAGTAGATGAATGAGTGGATTCACTGGGATAAGTCGTGTTATCTCCTCTCCACACTAACAGTATTAAACAGTATTAAAGTTTTAGGCGGGCCTGGACCTGCCGAGGCTGACCTGGAAACAGTGACTTAGTGTTCAAGGCCACAGGATCTCATGACTTAGCAGACGGCGGCTTTTGGCGGAGGAAGTTCACATCTTTGTTTTTTGTTTGCCTTTCCATTCGGACCCCACAAATCAGTCATGTGCTCCCAGAAGCGCTTTAAAAACATCAACGCCGCGTACACAATCGTCCGCCTCCGCCCTGCAGGACAATGCCAGGCATTGTTTGGATGTTATTCCAGAAAGACCTTGGTAGACAAAGAAACATCCATTTACAGGAGGGGAAATCATTAACAGATTACTCCTGTTATTGCTTTTTAATGAAGGATTGCACAATAGAGCAGCATCAGTGTTTGTCCTTATTTTTAAATAGTGAGCCTAAATTACACTGGGCAGCTCCGGCATGTGTGCTGCTGATTATGCAGAGTGTGCTCTGCATGCGTGGAGGCAGCACACATGTACCGTACAGTCGCTCTAACGTCTCATTTTTTCAGAGTTATGTTCAGCGTTTCTCCTCTCGCACCAGTTTATGCGTGTATTGATTTGTGTTGGAGCCTTGACACAGCCCATAATGAGTATCAGTGGCCAGTCTGATTCACATTATGTTAAATGGTGCTGCTCTGCTCCACTATTGATGATGTCTCAACAAACTCACTGGCCTTTCCTCAGTTTTCTTTCTTGGCATTTTATGGTTCAGTAAAAGCAGTCAGCACTTTTGAAATGTGAGGAAGACGTGTGTGTTTGTTGCTGCGCTGGTATCACTGCAGAGAGCTGCCAACATGTTTGTGTGTGAAGCTTTATGTCGGTGAAGCTGCAGTCAGGGCTGGAACCAGGAGTCTACAAATACAGAGGTCATAACTCCCCCCAGCGCTACCCCTAAATGTCTTGGTAATTATATGGATTTGCAATATGTTGTGTATTTTGTTGTTGTTGTTTTTTTTTTGTTTGTTTGTTTGTTTTTTGTAAGTTTTACTTACCAAAATTAAGGTCTTAAAAATTGCATCTTTCATTTATTTATACATTGAATTTATTTAAATGTACCACTGGGTCACACTCCTTATAATCAGATGAAATGATTTACAGTCCACAGACCAGAAGAGCCCAAGTGAAGTTACAGTGAGCAGAACATTAGCCAGTTAAAAAGAAGCAGGAGGACATTTTTTATTTAAACTTTATGTCTAAATTTTGTGGTTATGGTGGTGAAAACACTACCGCTTTTGTCCACAGGGGGCTCCAAAATCAACACAATATGCACATTTCTTGTAGCCCCTTTAAGTAAAAAACAAACAAACTGAGAAACAGAAACTGAGAAATGCATGTTTTCACATGTGATTCATTACACGTGAAATGTGGGAAAACCACATCCACTAGTCTGGCTTGTAGGCAGAACTAAACAAGCACTTTAAAATATGCAAAAATGCTGTAATATTGTTATGTTGTAGCAGTGTTGTAATGAATGTAAAGAATTTTACTGCTTAAATATGCCCAGAAGATCCTGGAGAACCTGTTACAAAGTAATCTCAATCATGGATCTTCAACAGCACAGTCCACAATCCCTGGTTCAATAAATGTCTGAAAAAACACATTAAGATTATTCCAACATATTACTAGTAGGGATGCACTGATCAACTAGCCAGAGACTAGAACTGGCCGGTTTTCTGCGTGACCGGCCCTGACTGGTGACCGGCCAGTCAGTGTCTATATCCGATTCTGTGCCCATCACATTTGCACATGTTCTGCACGATGGTCACTTCACGTGCACAGCAGACACTGGCCATGATGCCACACCCACAAAAGTGCTGATCACAGCCACACAAATGCTCATATGATGTCGGTGGTAGCGATAGATTCCAAGAACAGGATAAAGAGAAGACAGTCTACAACGAGACAGAGCAGCGGACAGTGTCGGCAAACAGAAGTAAACTTTGTAGCTCTTCATGCTAATGTTAGCCAGCAGCAGACTGATGTTCACAGACTGACAGTTAAAATCTCACCTCCTGTTCTGGCTGAAGAATAAACAACCTGTGTTGATGTGTCTCCTCAAACATTTTCTCACCCAGACTCGTTTAACTTCTGCTTCTGTTTTTTTCACTACAAAGTTTTAGTCTCCAAAGTCTCCAGTTTGTTTACATCTGCTCCTACACGAGATCACGTGACATTGCAACTCACGAGATCTTGTAAAATCTTGTAATTAAAAGTGTAATAATCACTATTTAATCAACAGTCTAGAAATGGCATTTCATTTGTTGAATAAGGAAGAGAAGGTGATGAAAAAAAAAGAAAAAATGAAAATGAGAAGAAAATAAGTTTTTGAAAAATGTGTTTTGTATCTTATACATTATTAGTGACTAATCGATTAATTGATTGCTAGCATTTACAATTATTGGTTAAGGAAAGTGCACAAAATTTACAACCCTTGAGGTGAGCATGACCACTGAACTGAACAGTGCAGGAGCTGGAGGCATTTAGACTGAACATTTGATTGAAAGCTGCTATTGATAATTCATTAAACATTAATGGTTAAAAAGTAACTAATGCTCTGAGCAGTTTTTGACAAGTACTTTGTACTTTTACTAGTACTTTTCTAACACCAGTACTTTTACTTGTAATTGAGTAATATTATAGTACTGTGAGTGCAGATATTCAGTATTCTCTCCACCATTGCTTCTGAGTCTGAAAATATCCAGCAATAAATCAGCCACCGTTCTCCCCCCCCCTTGCTGAAGACCCCAAATTCACCTCCAAAGTGCCGGACATGACTTGGACGGTACCTCCGGTCCTGGCTGCAGTAAAGTAACGCATTAGATCTTTTTTATTAATGGGCACATTTGCTCTCATTGAGCACAGCACAGAAAATATTTTACTGTTTGAGTTTTCTGAGGCATTGTGTCAGAGTTATCATGCTGCTGCCTGTTTCGACATCCATCCTGCACTAAATTTGCCACCCTTCCCCCTCACACCTGACACAGCTGCCTCTTTACATGTCAGCTTGATTTCTTGTGTGTCTCCCGCTCAGAACAGAGCCGCATCAAATCTACAGTGTAGAGTATGACGCATGAGACGAGGGGGAAAAAGAGGAGACAGAGCTTTCTTTATTTAACATTCTTTTTCTCATGTCCCTTCATTGCTTCCAACCCCCTGCCGCTTTCTGCGAAAACGGGCAAAATCAATTGTTTCCAGTCAAGTTGGTTAAACGGGGTGTATCGTGCTAGAACAGAGTTTTGGCAGATGACACAAATTTAGCCTTGGCGCCCCTGCATCATTTCCTCTCCCCTCTGTCCCGACGCTGCAGCTGAATGACAATAGGACCGGAGGCGTCTCGGCGCTCATTTCTGCCATGCCTGAATAACGACAGAGAGGAAGATGGAACGCCTCTCCGGGGTCTTGATGCGTTTTCATCCCGGTGTCCCCCAAATACAATCAGCAAGGGCGCAGAGCGGCGAGGTGCCACGTGCCTCCTCCCCCCGGGGTTGAAATTTGCATGGAGATAATGTTGATCAAAGCAGGCATCCCCTCCTTTCTCTACACGCATCCATCGCACAACAGCTGGATAGACTAGCGTGGATTTTAGCTGCTGGAGGAATATTTGTGAAGGGCTAGGAGAGAGTGTGACAGAGGATAGTGAGGGCTTTAACTGCTCCTGAGACACCTCACTGCTCGAGGGGTCACGAGCTGAAACACACTGATGAAAGACTGCTTTGTGAGAGAGCAAAAAGGTCATGTATGAAACTTGTTATTCTCTATTTCTCTTATCTTTGTATTATGTTGTCATTGAAAGGTACGACCACTATGTTATCCATTATCTGACTGATTATTTAAAGCTACTATAAGTCACTGTGGACAAAAGCTGTAGTGGTCCCACCAAAATAACCACAAAATATAACGTCAAAATTAAAATAATCTCAATAAAAATCTCCTCCTGCCTCTTTTTAACTGGTTAATGTCTTCTAGAAGGGGGTGCTGATGGGGGAACTGGCTGCCCCTGAAATCTAATTTGCCACCCCAAGTGCCACCCCATTATCCTCAAGTACGAGCAGCTGTCTGTCCAGTGAAAGGCAGGACCACAAGTTGAAAAATTTGGGGGAAAAAAAAACTTGAGGCATAAATAAACACTTCAGGTCATGGATGAGGAATGATCAAACAATATTTTTATTTTATGTTGCAAAATAGAGGTATTTGCGAGGTTACCACTGTGAAACAGTCATAGTCGCATTTCTGTGGTTATTTTGGTGAACATTACGCAGACGTAGTGTAATGCACTGCTTCACACAGACAGTAATATTGTAAAGTAACTTATTACTTTCAAATGCAAGTAACTGGTAATATATAATATATTACATTTTGGAAATAATTTGCCCAACACTGCTTGTGAATAGCACATTTAGCAGCTTTTTCTACTACGGGTTGGTGGAGACCAAAAAGAGAGCTAAAAGAGAGTGAATATTTATTACTCCAAGTGAATGATAATGTTGCTCTGAAACTGCTGGATGCATAAATGAGCAAGATGATGGTGTGTCAGTCAACTTGTTTCCATTTCCCCCTGAGTGGCCAATAAAAAAATGGTACTATGAAAATCACCCATTCTAATTTTTATAAAACTTCTTAATCTTTAAAAGATCCAATAAATAGAGAACACTATTAAGGCAAAAAGGGAAAAAATGAGAGGATGACAATTTTTTTCATTTTGCATTTTGAGAATAAAGTCACAATGTAAAGAATGAAGTCAAACTTTGAGTATGAATTCCATGCATAAGAATAAGATAAATCAGAGGAGTTGAAATACCATTTCAAGAGCTAGAAGAGGTCACTCTGTATAGTGCAGATCTCTGCCAGGCAGCAGATGGTGAAGCACCTACTGCAATGCCACCACAACTACCAGATGCAACCAGCGGAGATTTGCAGATTACAAACTGAAGCAGCTGTTGATCACTTGCGGCCCCTTGTGGCTGGTTAAGAAGAGTGAGAAGTCAGCTGTCAATGGTCGTATAAAACAGAGAAGTCGAAAAATAGAATCACTGCCTCACAGTTGTTTGTCTCCACCAACCAGTCAAGTTACAGTTTACATCCATACATGTGTGATTCCAGTGAATAATTTCCAGTGAGAAACATGCTGTCTTCACTTAGAGACTATTTTTACAGAGGAGGACAGAGGACTGATAGAGAGCTGAACTTTATGATGTCACAGTGAAGTTGACCTTTGACCTTTTGGATCTAAAATCACCTCATAACTTTATCCTATCAGATATTTGTTGGAGATGCACCGATTCCAATTTTCTTGGCCGATTCCGATTTTTTTCAAGGGTCTGACCTGCCGATTCTGATTTTGGCCGATTCCGATTTTCAGTCATTCTAAGAAATATAGTTGACAGCATTTACAAACATTTTTGCAACTTTTCTTGTAAAACTAAATTGGAAGTTCATAATAAAACACTGATTATTAAATAACATATATTTGCTCCAGATTACAGCCAGGCCTTATTATAAGATTAAATTAATATTATGTACTAGAGGAAACGCAATCTGGCGAGATTTCGCAAGATGCGATTTCACGTGATCTTGTGTAGGAGCAGATGTAAACAAACCGGAGACAGACATGGTGCAACAGTTTGCTGTAGTAAAACTTTGCAGTGAGAAAAACAGACGCAGAAGTTAAACAAGTCTGGGTGAGAAAATGTTTGAGGAGACACATCAACACAGGTTGTTTATTCTTCAGAACAGGAGGTGAGATTTTAACTGTCAGTCTGTGAACAGGAGTCTGCTGCTGGCTAACATTAGCATGAAGAGCTACAAAGTTTACAGCTGTTTGGCGACACCGTCAGCTGCTCTGTCTCATTGTAGACTGTCTGTCTTCTCTTTATCCTGTTCTTGGAGTCTATCGCTACCACCAACTTCATGTGAGCATGTGTATGAGTGTGTGCTACTATGATCAGCGCTGTGGTGGGTGTGACATTACAGCCATTGTGTGTTACGCGCATGACGCGACCATTGTGCAGAGTATGTGTGCGAATATGACGGGCACAGAATCGGATATGTGGCACTGACCAGCCACCAGTCTCTGGCTGGTCAATCAGTGCATCCCTAATATTTGTGTGCAATTTTATCATAGCGTATGAAACCTTGAGTTATGGCCAAAAATGTGTTTAGTGAGGTCACCATTACCGTCTTTGACCTTTGACCATAAAAATCTAATCAGATCTTTGGAGTTCAAATTTGTGTTATGTTTGAAGAAATTCCCTCAAAGTGTTATTGAGATATTGTGTTCACAAGAATGGAATGACCTGAAAAAATAATGCCTCCGGTCATTAAAAATGTTTTTAAAGGTTTTTAAAAATCTATGAATCACAGAACTCCTTCAGCATGCAGTCATGAATATGCACAAAAAAATTAGGTTAACCTGTCGAGTGGTATTCAAGATTAGCTTTGGACAAGATGCAGGTCCAGTGATCACTCACACACACTCACTCACACCAACACAGAGGCAAATACATGATCCTCGCGAGGGTAATAATAAAATCAAAATGGTATTTCAACTTTATTAGCAACAATTTAACTTTTTCTTGGCTTCATTTTGAAAATGCAAAAAAGAAAGAACGAAAATCCTCATGCATTTTTCATATTTATATTACTTTGACTTCATTCATGACATTTCGACTTAGAAACATTTCCTCCACCCCTCTTTTTTCTTATGCCTGGCCCTACAGATCCTCCATACTTACATATGTAGGGGTTTAAAGAAAAATCTTTGTATATTGTGTAAAAACATGCCCTTTTCTTTGTCATAAATATATGTGTCTAGAACCTGAAGGGCATAAACATCAATATGAGTACAAAAACAGACTGGAAACAGCCAGTATGCTGCAGATCAATGCATATCATATTGTGGATTAGCTGCAGCTATAAGTCAGATACTGATTAATTAGTGGAAGTCAAATATTGGCTGATAAACTAATCTTTTTATTCCTTCTCATTATACTAAAGTCAAAAACTTAATATGCTGATGCTGGATCGGTGAGTTGGGCATGCTGAGCTCAGTTTTCTGTCCATCCAGTCAACCAGAAAGTTAAAACATATCCAACATCTTACTACAGATTGTCTCTACAGCCTATTAACACACTTTCACATTCTCGCAGGCATGAGACGAGCTGAGATCAGCTGATAAATATCTAAATTTGGACCTCCACCGCCGTCACTCTCCCTCTCAATGCTGCCCTAATAAATCAGTCATCCACTGATATGCATCTCTCCTCAGCCCTCAGACCGGTCCAATCAGCCAACAGGAGCGAGGCGGGGAGGAGGAGGGAGCGTCAGAGTCAGTCAGGTGGATACAGTGGAGCCTGTAGGGCTCGCAGGAATCTGTATGCCGCGTGTCAGTATGAAATTTTAATGATGGCGGGTGGTTGGGCATGAGTGCTGAAACGTCTGTATTAGGAGCTGCAGCAGCGCTTGGCAGGCTGGGAGTCCTTGGAGAGACAGATGAGGAGCTCATCCAGGGGAGGAGAGCTTTGATCAGCTCCTCTTATTTCCATATCGCAATACGCCAACTGCTCTTCCCGCTAAATGAAAGACGACATGGATTATGAGTCACTGGGCTCAAGCGGCAGAGCTGCATGCGCCTGTTTCTTGGACGAAAATGAGAATGATGATCCATTATGCTGTTTAGTTCATCCTGTGCCAGTGCAGCATTATTCTCTGCAACATTTGCACGCTTCACCTGCACTCTGTTGTTCATCCATCGGACACTGCAGAGAACACTTCCGCGTGTGGGCCTTGAGGTGGTGATTTTACACTCCCGAAAGATGATGGACAGCTGGTATCTGTGTTGTGTAGAGTGATCGCATTATTTTAAGTTTTCCTCTAAAAACATTATACAATTGTGGAGTTAGATGATTTAACTGTTGTGTTCCGGACCTGAAACACAACTCAGTGACATGCCAGCACCATGACCCCCCAACTCTATACAAGCCCCACAAACTGACAAATGGCCCCCTCCCCTCAGCCTCCATAATGGTCAGTTACTAATGTGTCTTCACGACTCTCTCAGTCCAAATCATTCCAGCAGTTCACTTCAGCTCACTTGAGTTCCAACGACCAGACAAAGAAGAAAAACAACAAAACATCCTGTTGCCGTCTTCTGGCTCTGGTGGCCTAAACAAGCTGATCCCCAGAATACTGAAAAATCTGTGCATTTGGCCGTCACCCTACTCATCACTAGGGGTGTAAGAAAATATCGAGAATACAAAGTACTGTGGTACTATGCTTTGTGATACTGTATCAATTTTCAAAACACTGTATTGTGGTGTTTTGATGCCTGCATATACGTATTTGTAGCAGTAGTTCATTTTGTGTTGTGTTTAAACCCACGGCCACAAAATAGCAGTGCTGTTGTCTCTCTTCCCTGTTGTGATTGCAGAAAAAAGTCACTTTTTTTTTTTAAATGTTATGCGTATTGTGATGTGTTGTTTATGTCAGGTTTCCTGAAATTAGATTTAACAAATAGCAATATCTCACCTTGCTTACAGTATTGAAATATATCCCAATATACTGAATCATAACCTCTGTAATTGTGACACATATGTAGCACCATTACTAGAAAAAAATCATCGTATTACTGTAACGTAGCGTAAGACAGCGTAAGACAGCGAAAATCAAATCCCATCGTTGAAGTAAAAAGGTAGCGCCATCACAGATCTTCAGGACCAGAGGCAGTACAAATGCAAATCTTCAAAACAAAGTTGACTCATCTCAGTTTCACAGTTTTAATTTTGGCCACGGAAGAAAATGGACTTCATATCATGTATATACAGGAGTTAGCAGATGATTGGCTTCCTAAAGCCCTACTTCTTTTTTTGACAATATGACAATGACTAAAAACAGGTAAAATGGAAAATCCCTAACAATTCAACAGCTCTAACACCATTAACATGAAGTGTTAAATTGTTTGTGGCCCTTTGAGCCAATCACCTGCCAAATACTATGACATAACTCCTGTTCTGGCCGTCATGGCTGCCCCCAAGATAGAAAGAACACAATGAAGTGCCCTTTATGGTCTCCTTCCAGTAGGTCTGCACAATTTCATAAAAACGTCATATTGCGATTATGTTGACTGAAATTGCAATTGCAATACAGTTAGTGGAAATGATCAGTTTTGCATCACAATTTTCATATTCACTGAAAAAAAATAATATTAAAATCGTCATGATGTGATATTTATTGAAGTATGTACCAAACAAAGATGTTTTCTTTCATCTGGAGAAAAAGATTTATTGGCCAGGTCATCTCTGCAGCACTACAGTACCTGATTATAATACTGATATCTCACACATTTTTCCTTTTTCAAAAAAAAACTCGATTTGGATAATGCACTTGGCCATATTATGATTTTATTGTAGGCCTGGGCAGCCTGAAAAACCTATCACGATAGCAAAGTTTCATATCAGTCAATATCGATAATTATTGATCATTCAGGTTGTGACATACAACATTACAGGGGGTGGAAGTGGCTGATGTGATAAAATGAGTAAATATAAATATTTTTGTCAAAATACCCCGATATTGTAACAATACTGCATTGATGATTGTTGTTGCTTTCACAAAATATTAACACAATGAGATTTTTGATAAATAATCATCAGTAAAGTGGACGTAAAGACTTAAGTGGGCAAAGACAAATAATGGAACAGCTAGCACAGTCCATTAACTGTAACGCTGCCTTTATAACCAGGAAAAGACAACACTAATGCCATATCACTATATAATGATATCCACAGTCTATCACAATATCTAGTCTCATATCACGATACGATATAATATCAATATATTGCCCAGCCCTATTTTATTGCAAATAATTATGCAGCCCTACCTTCCCGCAGACAATAAAGTGTCCTCTATGATGTTCTCCAGTGGACAAAATGTAATAAAATGCTCTCAAAGGTGCCGTTCCAGTGGGCAAAATATGATAGTGTGCAATGATAGTGTGCAACTTTATGCATACAGCTGGTACCCTTTTTTTTTTTTTTTTTTTGTCCCTGCCCCTCACACAGCCTCCTCACACAGTCCACCACTGCTGAAATGTTAGCATATCCAGAATAAATGGATGACACGGAGATTTTTCCCCTTAGTCCTGACAATCTGTTTGTGTGCTACACTTTTACTTTTGGATACACAACGTTGGGAATGTGTGACTGGTTTCCGCACCACAAACAAAATAGTGGGAAAATGCATCCTTTCAAACATCTGACTAATCAAATCTGAACATCTCCCTACCAGCTAACTGTTTTGAGCAAAAAATCCTGACTGTGTTGGGTTCATTATGGGAAACGTAGTGGAAGTAAAAGCAGCATGGACCCAACTCAGAACACCATTTAACATCATCTCCTGCATTTTTAAATATAAGTTTCTTCTTCTTCTTCTCTGTATGTGTATATGGAGCACTTTGGTGTTGATACCGTATGCAGCGAGCGCTCCTGCTTGTACAGTGTGCTTGTCTGCTTCTTTAGTGCAGCAAACTCTGTATGTTTGATGAATGGAGCTCTTTTCTCCCTGCTGTGTTATATGTTAATCTCCTTCCCACTGCCTGCTTGTTTTTTTTTTTTTTTGTTTTTTGTTTTCTGTTTTTTTTTCACTTTGGCGCTGAGCTGATGCACTATTCCTCAGGGCTCCAGCATGCATTGTGCGCTTCTGGCATCGGAGGATCGGGAAGGGAGGAAAAAAAAATACATAAAAGAGGGGAAAGAGGGGGTAGAGGCGGCGGCAGCGGCAGCGGGGAGAGCCATGACAGCTGTACGACCCCCAGCTTTTCGCAGGAGCCGCAGTTAAGTGGAGATGTTTCCAAAAGCCCCGCTCCTCCATCTTTGATCATGGTTATTACTGGTGCGTGCGCGATGTTAATCTGCATCACTTAATGTTCCTTTTGTCTCCTAATAGAATCGGATGGGATGGAGTTGTCTCCCTTTCTAATTTTTCCACGCTCTGACACCTTCAAAGGATTTTTTACACCACAGTTATGCCACATCACAGCATCTCTCCACCCCCCACCCACCCGCCCGCTCAAACGCTTACTCCACCCGCCCCACTTGGCCCAGTTTTCTCTGCATATCTAATCCATTACACTGTGGCGTTTGTTTGTTTGGCCTATAATGATGGCCAAGATGATCACCAAATGAAGTGTGTTGTCGAGTCAGTGTGAGTCAGTCGCTGACAGAATGAAGGGATTTACAGCGGCTTTGCTGCCCGTTTTCAAATCATAAATGAGGCATGAAAATGAGTCAACAAACTGAAAAAAAAGATATGGAATTATCATAAAATGACAAAAATATTCTAACGAGTTCTCCTGACACTGGATATCCTGCAGATATTTACTTTAAATGCGTGACATCTGTGTAAAAACGTGGGCAGGATGTGTTCGTGTACTCGTGCAGATTATTTGGAAGCTTTTTCGTTTGACTTGACTGATGTGCTGAGCGGCACATACTGTACATGATGAGTGCGACACAGACAAAACCTGCGGATAATGTGTTACTGCGTGATGTTTATGATCAGTAAAAAGACAGCTCACCCCAAAATGAAAAATACACATTTTTCCTCTAGCCTGTAGTGTTATTTATCCATCTAGATAGTTTTGGTATGAGTTGCAGAGTTTTGGGGAAATTGTCTGTAGAGATGTCTGCCTTCTCTCCAATATAATGAAACTAAATGGCACTTGGTTTCAATGTTTTGACTGACAATGATTTAAATTTTTAAAAATCAAAACCATTGTCTCTTTCCAGAAAAAAATGACCTGGTTACTCAAGATAATCCACAGACCTTGCTGTGAGCAGTTTCATGTAGGAGCTCCTTTCTTTCCAGTAGTAGTTCTGGAAGATTCTCTTGGCGACATAAAGTAGTTCCTACATGAAACTGCAAGGTGTGTGGATTATCATGAGTAAAGGTCATGATTTCTGGAAAGACATTGCTGTTGAGTTTTTCATATTCATTTGGTGCTTTGAGCACCACAAGCCAAGTGCTATTTAATTCCATTAAACAGGACAAAACATCTCTTATGCTGATATCTCCAAAACTCTGCAGCTCACACCAGACCATCTCTTATAAAAGAAAAAATCATTTTGATTTTGCCGCACAAGCTGTTCTCTGGGAACTGAGACTACAGTAGGTTTTACTGCTATGTGATATCCACATTATCGCGGTCATGTGATTTGAAGGGTCAATCTCATATTGAGATCAGAGCATGGATCTATTATACACCTAGGGATCAGTGCTGTCATACACAAGTCAGGGACATAACCTCTGATTGGTTGCCAAGTCAGAAACAAAACCTGTGATTGGTTGACAGACTTAACCCAAAGCATCATGGCATTGGTAGTGGGCAGCTAACCCCATGCTAAAAAGGTTTCTGAAAGAAATATGACATTAGAAAGATACAATGCTAGCATTAGCATTAGCCTAATGTTAGGCTTTCCTACACTGCTTACTCCAGTGCTAACCTTTTACTGCAGTTGGGAAAACAATGGATGAGACTTTTCTTGGTTTTGAGAAGCAGCAGCGTTCACTTTACATTTCCTGCCACACTGAAAACTTACTTTTAAGTTGAAGTTTCTGCTCAGCTATGTGCAACAGCAGCCAGTCTGCCACTCGCTCTCCTTCACCTGCACACCACACACACACTTACACACTGCTCTCTTCCTTCAATGGGCTATGCTAATGACTGTATGCTTCATATAAAGTTCAGTAAAACAAAATTATTAAAGCAGGAATGCAGGAATTTCTTGCTTCGCCATCACAGTAAGAAAGAAAACCATATGGTCACAGCACTGGTTGGTGTTGAGATTTAATTTGATTGTTTCTTTTCTCGATGGTCTGAGGTCACATTCCGCATGAGACCTTCAAGTACAGTGTGGAAATAACAGAACACTCTCCGTCTACTGTGAGATTTGTCAGGTTTTTCAGTTTCTATAATGTCTCAACGTTCAGCCAGTGCTGTGAAAATTCTGTGAAGTGTTGAGGTTTTGAAGTTGACCTTGACATGACAAGGCTGTAATTTTAAAACATGTTTCAGTGGTGACTACAGCACTATCCAGCAGCTGCAGTGATTACTGCACATTCTGATTATTGAACATCTGCATCAGTTACACTTACTGACGTTGGTTCTTTAGACTCCACTGATAATAAACAATCTTGCAGTATTTCATCATCTTTGCAGAGTTCTCTCTCTCTTTTTTGCAAGAGAATGAAAGTATAAATCCTGCACTTTAAAACTACATTTAAAATAGACTGAAACAGTATGTAAACTACATTGATCAACATTGGTTGTCTAATTTTTTTACAGATACAAACTTGTTAATAATTTCAACCATGTCACGATAATGAAACAAGACAAAGGTATGCTTAGACAGAATGAGCCAATGAAAGGACTCGGCAGGGCGAACTAAAATGAAGACATGATAGCTAAATGCTGATGCCAGCATGCTAACACGCTTACAATGATCATCATAACATGCTGGTGTTCATCCTCTTTTTGTCTTTAGCATGTTAGCATGCTAGCTGACAACCAAACCACAGGGTTACACTGCGTCCAAGACTCAAATATCTACACACAGTGGCTTTAATGAAGAAGTAAGAAGAGCTGAGAATGTTCACTTTGTGAACTTTGAGACACCTCAAATATCACTGTACTCTGAATCAGCTGGATCCTGAGTCCTGGTATCACTGTTTGGTCACTCTATATACAGTGCGCTGTCAAGCTCGCTGCTCACTCTCTGCCAGCCCTGAGACATACGACTGACTTCCACATCTGAAGTCCACACAAGGCTGACGTTTGGCCAGCAGCAACAACGATGAGATGCTGTGTGACAGAAAGTAGCTGCTCATAATCCAGTTCTGATGTGACACTTTCCTCTGTGCATTTATGACACTACAGTATGGAAGAAAATATAACTCCCAAAAAAAGTAAATCTAGGAAATTTCTGAGAAGCTGAGTGCATCAGAAAGACTTCCTGAATAAAAACTTAACTTATAAGACATTCTGTCACATGACTGTCAGTCAGTTTCATGTATGTTGAACACATATTTGGAAAATGTCTGCTGGTATATTAGTTGTATCTTGTTGTGTGGAACATTTGGTGCATTTAGTGCCATTAGCACTTGAAATGAAGGTGGTAACACGTAGCTGATATCATTAGTAAGACTAGGAAACTAGCTAACTCCCTCAGTGGATAAATTTGAATAATGTGCAGAGTCCAATTCGGGGCACTTAGGACATGCAACATGTTCAGTATTGATATACTTTAAATAAAACCGAGCTTTAGAGCTCTGTGGACTCATGTCTTTACTTACAACTGCAGTGGGTCTTTACAGGACATGAAGGAATCTCTATATGTCTGCCTGCATGTATGTGTATTTGTGTATATGACTCTACTTCAAGAACCTTTCATCCGATCGATGTCACCCTGAGGACTCAAGTGTTGACTGTGAAGCTGACTAGATGATGGTTGACAACTTTGCTAACATGGCCAAACATCAAACAAGTGCAACAACACATGACACAGCAAGCCAGCTAATATTACTGACTAGTCCATGGCAATAAGGCCAGCTGGGGGTCTGTTTTGCATGTTGTCCCAGGGCTCCAGACTAACTTTTTTACTAGGAGCACAGTGGCCCCTAACTTAAAATTTTAGGAGCGCAAGCCAGAAAATTTAGGGGCGCACACCGAAATCGACTTGCAAAGTAAATATTCACATTTCCTCTCATTTTTACTGTATTACTGATAAATACTTGATAAGGAGCATCCTTAATCTTCTCGTACGTCTTCCGTTTCAGTGTATCTGCGATGATGCCAACAAACTGTGCACATGCTGTGTCGTTACTGTAGGTTGCGTTCAGTTTTACACCGTTCTTCCTTTGCAGATCGATTTGGCCTTTAAATTTTGTAAAAGGCAGTTCTTCTTGGCAATGAAATAGGCTGTGTTAAACTTTAATATCAATTCAGCTTCCTCGGCGCACTGGTTAGGAGTCTCTTGTCTTCTAAATGCAACTGGGAGTGGAGTTGCACTTTCATTACACAGGTCACGGCACATTTTATGTTTCAGACTGGCACTGTGTTTGCTCAAAGTGTCGTGTTTTAATTGTGTGGTGCCAGTATTATCAGCGAATTTCATGTTCCCCGCATGTTGTGGGTATCGACAGCAGAATTTGCAGTTCATTGAATTCGTCTTCTTGAATACCTCACCCAGGTGAACTCGTGCAGCGACTCATTGCGAAAACAGAATTTCCTGGCTTTTTTCGCCACGACCGTTTCCTCGCAATCTGAGTCGGACTCATTATCAGCATTTGTCTCCTCTGGAACACGAGGTTTACTGGGGAGAAAGTAAGAACTGATAGTCCTCTTCGCCATTGTTCATTGTTTACAAGAGTTATGTGAAACCTGTGGATTTGCGCGATAACCCCACGACCCGCCTCTTTTCACACACAAGCCAATCACAGTGGTTTAAAAGACACAAATATGATATTGGAGTTTTCTCATCACACACTGGCTAAAATCATGAGCTCCCAACATGGGGTCCGGGCCCCTCTTAAGGACGTCCCCAAGATTTTATCTGCTCTGAGGTTGTCGAAAATTTGATTTGCAGATGTTAGCTAAAATCACAATGTATACAAACGTCTGTATACAAAACAATATAAAAAGGTAATTTTTTTTGTTGTAACTCAAAAGTAGGCCAGGTAGTACTCTACACCTTCTGACCTCTCAAGATGCGAAAATACATGTTTATTCTTTTGGTAAGGCCAAAATTCTATTCAGTGTTCACTGGGCATTATTCGATAAGTATTCGAAGAGGGTCACAGACAGGGACCATTACACAACACAGACCACGCACGCACTCGCGCATTACGCACACGCCAGAGCCGGGGCCACACCGGCTTCCGTACATAAAACAAAGCATAAGTGCTATCGCAGCTAGCGCTAAGTATAAACTTCACAAAAAGCAACATGAAACAACAGTGACAGCGTCTGACCACCTTCTATCATTGTTTAGCTGCTTCAAACGAGGCTTTAAGTCACACAGTGTCTCTTAACGCGTCCAGTTCTACACAATGAGTCCAACAGCACCCGAGCTCTGGGAGTAGCCATATTAGCAACATAGTAGCGCCAAATTCAACAGGATAAGCTGCAGAACAAACACTAAAACAACACAAACACAACTAAACTTACACTTTTCCAGTTTGGAGTCGGGTCTCAACAGCTGGTATTTATCCATCACTGAGCTTGAACGGATCCTGGCGGCGCTCGTTAAGAAAGCGTTCAGACGTTGTCATCAAAAATAAACTTTTTGTCCACTCACTCTTCTGTCCTCTGAGGCTGGAGGCTGATGTAACATCTGTGCTGCTTCTCTGACATGGTGTCAGCTAGTTTGGAGACAGTAAATGTTCAGTAAACAGCCGGTTACCCTAAAATAAAATGCACTACCTGGGCCTGTAATAACGCGAGATCTGGTAGTAGTATCGCGTTATTTCCATGCGCCATGACTATTTTAATGTTCGAAAATCATGACCCATCCTTAGTGATTACAAGCTAATTTATTTGAAATGTCTTAGAAATTACCCACAAATTTCATAATAAGTATGTGATCATTCACTAGTGTCGTTTTCATGTGAATTATCACATACCTACCATGAAATCTAGGGGTAATCTGTGGGTAAATTTAGAGAAATTTTAAATATGTTGATTTGTAGTTCCCACCAAATACAAGAAAATGGTACTTGTTAATTATCACATACTTAATCATGAAATTTGGGGGTAATTTGGAGGTATTTTGTAGGCAATTTCTAAGGAATTTCATATATATCACTTAGTAATTACCACCTTTTTACCATGAAATTATGGGACCTGGAAACTGACGTGTTAGCAATATTTAAAATTGTTGTTAAAATTCTACTTTACAATGATGCACTTAATTAAAATTAATAATAATAATAATAATAATAATAAATATAATAATAATAATAAATTATATTTAGCCTTAGCAATAGCAAAGAAATAAATAAATTCTATTTAATTTATTTCTTTGCTATTGCTAAGGCCCCCCGGCACCCTCTGGCAGCCTACTCTGTTGGGTTGTTAAAAGAAAAATTGATAGCTACTAGAAAAGAGACATTTATCAAAGGTAAAGGTTCAACTATACAATTATAATTGATTTGAATTTTTGGCATTAAAGCTTTGGAATTAATCATGGAGGGGCTATGCTTTTCTTACATACAAGTAAGGGGGACTCCAAGGAAAAAAGGTTGGGAACCACTGGATTAGATAACCAATGTGGCAAACAACAACACAGTCAATGTGGTCTTTTAAACCAGTGGCATAATTACACTCACTCAATTTTCATGTGCCAGTGCTTAAATTCTAAGAGCCGTCCTCTGATTCAGAATAAAAACTTTCCAGACACACCAAATCAGCCCTCCCACCTACTTCCACTTTCAATCATTCAGTGATGGAAGAAACATTTCAGTTTGAGGGCTCCTGAGCCAAAATATGACAGAGCACTATTATTATTCCATGAGACATTTCCTCACTGGGTGTTTGTGTTGGACGTCTGCTCCAACACAGAAACTCCTCACCACTCTCTCTTCCTTCCAAGTGCTGGTGTCGTGACGGGGCTTTTGGTTTGTATCCGGAAACATTTCTCCTTCACCTAAATGACATTTTAAATATACTTTAAGCGTCTGTTCATGTGGAAACAGGACAGATTGGAAACTCATTATCATCTTTATGTAATCGCTTCCATGCGTGCGTGAGTGAGTGAGCGAGCGTGTGCGTGATCAGTGGACCTACATTTTGTCTGGAGCTAATATCGAATACAACTGGACTGATCAGCCCAATTTTTTTATTCACTGTGTTAAGTGTGTGCTGAAGGACTTCTGTGATTCGGCATTTTTTAAAAACACTGAAAGACCTTTTTAATGGCATTTATGTCTCATGTTTTTATGACCAGAAGCATTATGTTTTCAGATCATTCTGTTCTTGCAAAATGCGATATCTCAAAAACGCCTTTTGGGAATTTCTTCAAACTTGACACAAATGTTCACTTGGACCCAAAGATGACCTGATTAAATTTTGGTGGTCAGAGGACAAAGGTCACTGTGACCTCACTGAATACATTTTTGGCCATAACTCAAGATTTTTTACTCTAGATGTGACAAAATTACACACAATTATAAATGTATGTTCAGCTCTCTATCAGTCCTCTGTCCTCCTCTGTAAACGCATAGTGAGAACTTCAATTTTGCCAAAAATTACACTTATTACCTTGTGATCAACAACTGCTTCAGTTTGAAATCTTGTTTCAGCTCAGGACAACCTATGTGGAGGTCATGTTAATGTTGGAGGAACCCTGCAAATCTCCGCTGGTTGCATCTGGCAGTTGTGATGACATTGCAGTAGGTGCTTCACCATCTGTTGCCTTGGTGGGGATCTGCACTCTACCGAGTGACCTCTTCTAGCTTGTGCTTAAAAAATGCAAAGATTTAAGAGCAGAAGAGATGAGGTTAAGAGGAATAGATGTTGCTGCTTTAAGAGCCATGTTGTGTTGACGCAGCATGTACAGAATTAGCAGTGTTACAGTGTGGAGGTTGATAGAGCTCCCTGATATTTGAGGTAAATCCATGTTCTGACTGGCCTGTGATGCACTTACTGTACTGTATGTTACAGATAATGCTCACTGTAGACCAAGGGGCAGTAACACATAGTATGATATTCAGTGGGGTCCTGCTTGTGGCATCATCATACTGTACAGTACAATGAGTGATAGTTTGATTGTTACACAACCAAAATGAGCAAGCAAAAGTCTCTTAGTTCAGGCAGGCAAACTTGTTAGGACTGCATGGGGGAGTGCAGAAGCATACTTTTTTTTTTGCTCGTTTTCAATTACTTTTATGATTATTCTGTCACTGGTCACAAGCTAACAGAATAATTACAATACTGAGCAAAATAATTAACAAAGTATTAACAAATAATAAATACACATTGTGTTTGCATCCTGTAATGCATTAGACAGCAAGGTGAATTTAGTGAAGTGATATTTTATGATTCTTCATCTTATAAACAAACTGGGCTGCGCTCTGATTGTCGCCGATTCAAATCATTAGTCAGAGCCCCCTCAGCTGACTGAGATTCTTCCAATCAAGCATTTGTTTTTTTCCCCTTTGTCAGTCAGTGTGCATTACAGTTAATGATAAAACAGATAGAAACTTATGTAAATGCACAGGGAGAACATTCCGATGAGGAATTAAAGGGAATCATAAATATATTTTTATACATATGCTGTGATTGACTGATGAAAGAGGGTGAAAGGAGTAGATGCTAAACAAGTTTCATATACGTCATTGTACACAGAGTGATGTAACAGCATGACAGGCTGTAAATGTTACAAACTGAGTCTTTAAATCACCACAAACCCCAAAACTAACTGTGATGGAAGCAAAGAAGGGTGATAGAAATGGAGAGCAGTGTGACATGCTCTCAGCCACCTCATCCATGCAGGCGCACCCGTGGAACACACAGAGCAGGTGACACTTGCATGTCTGCTTGTTGTTTGTGCTTGTTTTTGTCACTGACAGGCACAGATTGTTACTGTTAGTGTCTAACAACATGGAAAGGATTATGACAATGAGAGACCTTATTTTAAAGAGAAAGATACTTTTTGTTTAACCAGAAACAGCTGTTTAGTTGCTAAGCTGCCAAACTCACCAGAATCCTTTTCCATCATCTTCAGCTTCGTTCAAACTAAATAAAACTCACTAAAAAGGTGGTTGGTTTGTTTTTCCACTGTCTCAACAATCACCAACTCTGGCTTGGTCCAATTAAATCCTTAATTCACATGCTGGACAGTGGCTGCAGCCTCAGAATCTGCAGGTCCACTGATTTTATAACTGAACTACAGGAGGACGCCTGTGCGTAATGTGTATGTGTGTTGTGTGTAAATGGGTTCCTGTCTGTGACTGTGTGTGAACACTGAATCGCATCTTGGCTTGAAATGCTCATTCCCACTGTAAATGTTGCTGCAAACCTCAGTCCAGTGTATTTGACCTCTCGTTGAGATCTTGTGAAGTATTTCCACACAAAGCTGGCAGCAGACGTCGTGTTGTTTAGTGAGGGTAGAGCCACAAGTTACTGTACTAACTGCATTAACAGTCAGAACTGTTTGAATTAATGGCGCTTTGTGCTTGTTAATTAATTAAAGGGATTGTTCACCCAAAAATGAAATGAAAATTCAGTCGGCATCTGCTCCCCTCATGTTTTTCGTTGAGCTGATTGCTGTTCCATTGATATCTGTTGTGTTAAGAGATCCAGTCTTTGTGAGATGATGATTTTTCACTGCAGTAGTATGGTTTTCTTGGTGGTCGTTGGGGCTACAAGTAGTGGTATTGTGATCTGTGTTGAACATGTGTTGATTGTTTCCAGATCACTGAGTATGCATTCAGAAGATATTTATTAGTGTATGGCAGTTTAACTAGGGCTGAATGATTTTGAAAAAAATATCTAATTGTGATTATTTTTACTGATATTTCAATTGCAATATCATTATCATTGAAAAACATATTAAAGGTCTAATTTTTGCGGCGACCTGTAGCAATTATTTGTTGATTAATTGATTAGCTGTCAACTATTAAATTACTTAACAACTATTCTGATAATCGATTAATCAATTTGGATTTTTTTTTTAAAGAAAATTGTCCAAATTCTTTGAATTCAAATGATCAGCTCATCATCAGGCCTCCACAGAAGCCTGATAATGACCTGATTATTTGAATCAGGTGTGTTGTAACAGGGAAACATGCAGGGCAGGGGTCATTGAGGACCAGGACTGAGAAACACTGATCTAAGAAGGACTTTAGCCTTCTGTGCCAAAGAAAGATGTTTTCTTAACTGTAAAAATATGATGTGTAGGCCAGGACATTTCTGCAGCGTGATGATATTTAATTTGAAATAGTAATTTGACACACATTTTGCAGTTAACACATATTGCGCCTCCTGCAATTTGAAAATCGCTGTAGGCTATATTAAATTGCAATTAATTGATCAGCCCTAAGACATTGGGAGCTGTTGGAGACCAGCAAAAGAGCCACATGTGGCTCCCAAGCGGTATGTTGTAGACCCCTAGTCTGGTGATTGGTCCAAAACCTGATTTCTTGTCCTCCACATCACACGTGCAGCTGTGGGTCCAGTGATGAAGGCCCGCTGAGCCTGACTGCTGCATCATTTGGGCTTTAGCTCAGTTAGTAAAGCACCGATTTACCACGGCACAGATCCCAGCCTCTAATCCTGAGTGAGGCTATTTAATACCCAGCTGCATGCGGCTTATCACAAAACACTGCACTTGTTTCACTGCCACTCTGTGACCATGCTGTTGAGTGACTTTGAAGGCAACATAGTTTGCTTGGCTTCTTCCCTTATTTTGCGGCTGCCTGATGTCGGCGCATCTGAGCTCCGTAATGAGCATCATTATGTCACAAAAAATGATGTGACTGAGTTGAGGAATCTAAACTAGCTCCCTGACTGTCAAAAACACATTCATGTCAAGAAGCAGTTAGTGTTTCTACAGCCATATTTCACACAGTCCACAGAGATGAACAAAGAAATCACTTATAAATAGTAACATTACAGCGAGGTTCTGCAAAGTTGTGTCCAAAGCCACTTTTTAGCTGTCGTAAACAGCCGTTAAACTATTCATCAGACTGAATTTGCCAAACACTCTGTGTGTCATTATATTTGACAAATGCGTCTCCATTCCAATTCCGCATTATAAATGTTTTAGCCTGAAGCAACTGTATAAACTTGAAGACTTTCCCAAAATTTTAATTTAAATATGCAGTTTCCATCCGATTCAGCATTTCTTATTCACTTCATCATCATTTGCATAAAAATATTTGTGTAGGAACCTGGCTACTGTCAGCCAGCCACGGGGACTGAGCGTCTGAGAGAGGAGCAAACAAAAGAGCCTCACACTGAAATCATCCAAAAGAATAATCCATAAGGAAAGTGAACACAGACATGGAACAAACAAGGATGCTTGTGTGTTTATGTGTGGATCCTGCAGGGGATTAACTGAAGAGGAAGGTGGGAGCTCACATTTGTGTTTGTTGAGACAAAAAATAGAAAAAAAGAAGGAAAATCATCTCATTTTTATTTATAAAATTTATAATTTTCATTATTATAAAGGTTTTGTTATTAATATGGAAATGTACCTGACCCATTTGTGAAAACTGGGACAAATCATGTCCTACACCCCCCCCCCCCCAAAAAAAAAAAAAAAAAAAGATTAAAGGGATGGATCACCCCAAAATGAAAATTCAGTCATTATCTCCTCACCCTCAGGCCAATTGAAGGTCGGGTTTAGGTTTTAGTCCACAAAACACTGCTGGAGTTTCACAGGAAAACATTGTTGTAGAATCTCCCAAATAATCGAGCCAAGTCTTGTAAAGCCCCAACATGCCAAGCTGATGAATCAAATATTATTTACACCATGATTTTAGCCAGAATCTTCACTGTAGATCCTTAGCTTGGAGCCATGTTCACATGCACGTGCACACTGTCTGAACTGGGTGTGTGTGACGGTGTGCAAACGGCATGATGGGGCTTTAGGAGACTTGGATTACACCAGACGAGCAATATGGAGGCAGTTTATATTTTTATTCTGTTGTTTCTTTATGTTTGAAAGCTGGTCACCATTCAGTTCTGTTGTTTGTGAGATTCTGCAACACTGTTTTCCTGTGAAACTCCAGCAGTGTTTTGTGGACTGAACAAAATAAACCCAACGCTCAATCAGCATGAGGGTGAGTGGATAAAAACTGAATTTTCATTTTTGGGTGAAATGTCCCTTTAATTTGTCAATAGGCATATAATTAAATTGCTGATTTGATCTCTGTTTCAACTCAAGTGTTGCTGTAAATGAAAGAAGATAAAGATTCTTTAACTTGTGTGCAATATGGATCAGTCTGTCTTTTAAATGCACACATCAAGGTCATGCAGTCCCCTTGTGACTACTTATACAGTCATATAAACAGCAATAAATGCAAATCAAACTGGCTTCATAAAATCATGCCTGATTTCAGATAATATATGTAAATTATTCTATACATACATATGTATGTGGCAGTATTCATGGTCAGTTATAGATCACATGGGCTTTAAGCAGGGATTCATTAATCTCATTTAGATTTTATTCCTGCAAATTTGTTTTTATTGTGTATTTTGTATCAAACACTTTTTTATGTTGGTTTCAAGAAGTGCTATAAAGAGAAATATTAATATTCTTTATCATGATTATATTTTATACCAGCCCCACTGCTTCAGTTCTGACTGGTAACACTTGTTCTCTCTGGTTTAAAATTGCAAAATGCTTCTTTTTTTTTTTTTTTTGCTATTGCTCTGGAACCTGTGTCTGAGATCCTCCACCAATCTTTAGTCTAATCACCTTGTAACTGTAGACCACAATGATACAAGCACAATATTTGGAGTAAAAAAAATCTAATATCAGTATACTGGCTGATATTTTATACAGAATATATTGCACATACTATATAGTATTTACATAAACACTTATTTTTCAATGATTCCTCAAAATTGGCTTAACAAAGATATGTAATGGAGACATATTTTACAGTTGAACAGTAAACTTGAAATCAGAGCACTGAACTTTCACCAGTATTTTTAAGTAAAAAAACACAAATAGAGCAAAATATCTGGATATATTAACCTTGAACTAAGAGAATGCTTCCTTTGTGCAATATTACACTCAAGGGTGTGCTTTACCGTCATTATTAGCCCGATAATGATGACAATAATGTGGTCAGGACTGAGGCGTTGCACCGAGGTCAGTCAGCATCACTGAGCTGTTTGCTCGCTGACCTGTCACACACAAGGGAGACTGCACCTGTATTAAAGGGGTGATCTGTAGCAAACTCCATAAACTATATTAATTAAAGAAAGCTGTAAATGTTACTTTAATAGCCTCAAGAAATAGGAGACGGGAGGTCGTAGGCCCACTGTGGTTCCAGATTTATTTTCATGAATTAAAACATTTTGAAAACATCCTCCCCTCTGATTTTGTCACAAATTGCACCCTGTGCATAAATCAACATTAACCACAAAATGATTCATTTTGTATCAGTATTGTAGCTGTATTGTAGACAGTTTTTTGCTCTGGCTCTGACAGATATGATAACAGTGGACTAATATTTTTAGTGATGAGTAGTGAGCATGATGTGCTGTCATGCTAATTTCAGCACATTCTGAATGTCTAGTTGACCAATCAGATTGCCTGGTCAGAACTACATGTTGCACAAATAAAGTTATTACATGGCTTTGCTAAATACTCTATTCTGATTGGTCAATTACAGCATTTTAAGGTCTGTTTTTCTGTATAACAGACTGTTGCTATGGACACAGTTCTCGAAAATCACAAAAATCATTTTAAATTGAATATTTTGTGTCAAATTATTGTTTTTTTGTTTTTTTTGGTACATGACCATGTAGCAAGTGGGATAAAGTACATCGAGCAGGTTGGGGCAGGAAACTGTGCCAGTCCTGCATCATCCTATGGGATTTATTTCCCAATAATAACCTGCTCACTGTACATTATCCCTAACCTTACAAATAAAAACAATCTGCATTATGTTCTGTTAAAAAAAAATGATATAGGTGCATTTCGGACAACATTATATCTGTGATAGGCTATAATATCAGCCAGGCTCTACTTGTAATTTCACATATATCTCTTTGCACATGATACTGTCATATTATTGTGATAGTTTTCTTTGCAAAATGTTTGCAGGTCAGCTTGATGATTTCTCATCAGAGCTTCTGTTAGTTTGAAAAGGGCCCTCAGATGTGTTATTCCCTGTCCACCTTGCTTTGAAGTCATCAGAACGTAGCATGAATTGTAAATAGTTGAATTCAAGTCAAAACTGTTAAAAGACTCGCAGAACATCTCATACAGAGGCGCCACAGCCTTGTCAGTGTGTATTTCATTGAGTTTTGAGACCCATTTTAAGTGTGTGAATAAGGAGGAAAATCCTCTCAATCACTTTACAAATGAATAAGTTGCTGAGCTCCTGAGTTTACAGATGGCAGTTGTATTAATTGTCTCATAATCCGTCCATGAGAATTGGTTTTCAGTTCAAACACTAAAAACTGCTCATCTTTGACTTTTCCTAACATGCAGTCTATTGTGGTTGTGCAAATAGCTGTTCTCTCAGAAGCAAAGGTGGAAGGAGTGTGATGTCACTATAACAAAAAACCCCTCTTCTGCCGGTCGCCGGAGTGTATTGTCAGTGCTCCAACATGTTGTCTCAAGTGTCATCAGTTGAGGACATTTAACAGACTTCACACAGCTCCCTCTGGAGACATTAGAAACTTCATGAAGTCTCTCCAGGTAGTTGCAATGTTGCGATCGCAACAATTCAGCCAAATTCAACCAATCCCTGTGAATTCTGTGCAACCTTGCAATTTTGTCCAAACTCTGCAACCTTTCAGCAGATTTGACAAATCATTGTAGTCTCCTGTGATGTCCACCAATCACAGCAGTCCCAGCCAATCGTCATATCCTAAATGTTTTGTTTAATTATTCACTATTTTTTGCATTTATGTTTTTAAAAATTTCTTCACTGGTACTGAAAAGGACATGAGATTTGTCATTTTTATTGATGTTCATCATTGCATCACTTTTATTTTACAATTTTGTGCTGTTTTGTTTTTTGAGTTTGAGCTCTGAAAAGATTTAGCTTTTTTTTGGAATATTTTATAGATGCACTTCTTCATGTACAAATAAAGCAGATTTTTTATCATTTTTGTAATTCTGAGCATTTTTGGTGAGGTCAGTTAGAACACTCAGAACAGAGTGCGGTTTTGTTCTCTCTGGAAAAAGTTGCCCTTTATTTAAATGACTTTCTTTTGCAATTTTCACTTGCTCCCACAATTTCATTGCAATAAATGCCTGAAAGTGTGGCAACATGCATTGCAGTTTTTTAGAAAAGCTGCTGTAAAATCAGGCATTTTAGGCCACAACCATCCCAAAAATGGCCTGCGAAATCCTGGAGGGACTGTCCATACAACTTTTTCACATATGCAGTTGGACTTCCCAACACCTGGAAACAGACTTGTGTTTTCCTGTGTACAGATTATATGTAGTGTTTCTCATTTGAAATGAAAGACTTTTGAAACACTCTGACATACAATATTTTCCTGCTGATAGTGGCACAACATGATTGTGTAGGAGTGCTTTTATGTTTTAAGGTCATTTTATGTCTTTATCTGCCTTTATCAGAGCAGCAGTATATACATGACAGGAAACGAGGCAAAAGACATGGGGAATGACATCCAAAAAGGTCCCAAGCTGGACGGGAACTGGGGACTCTCCAGTTCATGGTCAGTGCCTTAACCCATAGGCTGCCCCACCACCCACACAAGAGTCATTTTGTAGGGCAGTGATGAATAAAATCTCTTTATGTTGTTTAGTTTGGAGGATTGGGATTGTTGGAAGAGTAACTGCATCACATACTGGTTTCATTGCAGTAGTCAAAGCATAGTAGTTGGTGTGTACTGATACTGGAAGCCAATATCTGAAGAGTTGATGTGCAGTAATGCTTAGAAATAGAGTGATATTCCTAAAAATCAATGTATGGGCCCATATAAACATAATTCCTTTCATAACTTCTGACTCACTAGAAGTGTGTGGTTGTGTCTGTATTTGCAGAGATCCTGCCCTCCGCCTGTTTCTTTTCTTATTTTCTCATGTTTTACTTTACTGAGCTTCAGCCTGTTTGGCAGTGCTGTGTAGCCCCTAGCTAATACAGGTTTTGAGGTCAGAACTCTACAAAAACATAACAACCAACAGTTACATTGCATCTTTTCTCTGCTGAGAAGTGCAGAAAGAGTTTTACACACATACACACACACACAGGCAGAGCAGACGGAGGATCACTTCACACAAAATCCGGCATTGTGCAGAGGTGTGAGTCTGTTCATTTGTGCTTTCGAACATAATGGCTGTGAAACAATCAGAAATTAATGTTTTATTTCTCTCATTCACTGTTTTGTTCTTGCTCCCAGTGTTCGCTCTCCTAATTCATGGTCTGTGCCCCTCGACCTCCCTCTCATTTGTTGGGCTGTGGAGGAGGGGCCAATGTTAACGTATCTTTAAATAAATAAAGACAAACACTACTTGGCTAGCTTTAGGAAATGCTCATGGTTTTGGGTTAAATAAATGTGTTAGTTATGTAAAGGTTGGAAACAGAAGTAAGAGGACATTAAATCTCTACTAGGGTGACCAGATGTCCCGAAAAATTCAGGACAGTCCTGAATTTGGAGCAGTTGTCCCGCATCCTGTCCTGGTTGTTCTGAAAATGAACTGTTAGCCTATAGACATAGATAATATGAGCTGTCTGTATGCTGTATCGGATTACTTTATGCAGGCCATTTCCTACTTTAGTTATTACAATGTTCTGTCCCTTTTTGTAAACTGTGAGATTATTACTGATGTGTTTTTACTTGTCTATTACACTTATTTTACCTTGCGATTTAGCTGGATTCACAAGATGAGATTCACAAGATCACGTGAGAATCCATCTTGCCAGGCTTCAAGTTATCCATTTGTTTCTGTACCAAAAGTGGTGTGAGCCAATTAGTGGCCTAGGAGGGACTACTGGCAGCTACGAGTGTGGTTTTAGGTGCGACAACAGCGAGAAGCGTACATGGAAGCGCCTTGTCTCGAACAAACAATGGTGGAGAGTATTTCTTCAGTGGCAAGAGTTTGATCTGATTGGTTGAAGTTAGTCTGAGTTAGATGTGATAGACAGATAATTCATCCAATCACCTGCCAAGTGTTTTTTTTTTGAAAGTGCCTGCCGTTTTCCGAGCAATTTCTAAGGACAACATCCCAGATGGTTCTGTGTTGACAAAATATTTGGTGTGTCAGGTTACAAAACCTGTGCATGCTGCAGCATTTTGGAGTGATTTTCATCTTTATGTCATGGTTTGATGGGACATTAATTCAAATTGTAATGAGTACTCAGATTACATAGTATAATAAATACTTAAGCACAAGTTAAAGTACAGGATTGAAAATATACTCATAAAAGTAGTAAAAGTACTCTGAAAACTACTTAATTCCAGTAATTTTAGTAAATTTAGTTACTTCCACCCCTACAGCATCATAGTTTGAAGCACTGACAGTGAACAGACTGCTCAGCTGCATGATCTCAATCTTTCATACTCCATACTGTCCACACTGCTGACAGCTGACTACTGTATCTATATTTCACTGATTCTTTTCGGGTTTAGAGGACAGAATTACCCACAGGTTTATCACTGCTTCAGCTGGATCTATAATCTGCTTGTAATGCATCACCACGCTCCTCAAGCAAAGTGTTACCGAAACAGTTTCTCAGACTTTGAGAACGTTACGCTGGAGCTCCTGAGCAAGCAGAGCTAATTGGACGGATAGAGCTTAATCAGGACAACAGCGCTATTGAGGACAAGGCTATTCCATGCAAAGCAGACAACAGGATGCTGAGGGGGGAACAGGAAACAAAAGACAGAGCCTGGCGACTGTTGCCAGCACAGCTCGTACAAACAAGGTGATGAGCCGAGCTGGTTGACTGCCCCGGGGTGTGAACGCGGCGCTCTAACTTTGAGCATACGTACTCGCGGTGATGACAGAGAACAGGCGTGCGGGGCCCGACATGGATGTGGAATACGTTTTAAAGTGGAGATAAAGAGCTGAGTTTGTAGATCTGTGAGCGCGAGGCAGGAGGAGAAAAGGCCTCTTTCCTCTGGAGCCTCGGTGAGAAATGAAACAATATTGTGCCTGGCTGGGCTCCAGGCTCAGCGAGGGGACAGACAGCTCGGGGTGGCTGCGAGTTTATGAAAACAGCAGAGGATGTAGCTGTGATGGCTGGTCTTTAAGTGTTTCTCTTCAAATCTAAAAGGGGGCTTATGTCCCTCAGAGCTGGTGTTAACATGCTGCGGCTCCCCTCTTTATTGGCATCTTATCAGGCACTGTGCTTTCCTGAGCCTGTTTTTATACCAAACCCCACTAATTACACCATTATGTAATGACCCCGTCCTCTGGCCCTGATGAAATGAGAAATATAATGCTCAGCATATTAGACGTCAGAGTCCTGATGGAAGCACTGTTTGTCTGTCAGCTGCTTGTCGCTGGGGAAACAGCATATTTTTCTAGTTCTGTTGACGTTGATGATAAAATCACATATTACATTAAGCATGTTTCCTTTTGAGCTAAAGCTGGAAAATATATGTCGTGATTAGCAGTCAGTGTATCTTCTGGAATACTGCCTCCATTCTGTGTCAAAGCCGAGCAGTGATAAGGCTGACAGGGGATTGCTAAAAGCTGTAATCCACATTTGGTGCACTTAAGATTGGACAGAGCTCTGCTTTCTTCAGATTTAAACTTCATACTGTAGTGTCCACTGTAGTATATTTTAAGCATGACATGTCTGGCAAAGTAGTCACTATTATGTTCATGTTAATCTAAAAAAACATAAACTTGTGAGTCACAGCACCATGAGTGCACCATGAGTTATAGCCTTTCTTCTGGTGTTCACAAGTAACTGTGAAGTTCACAAGTACTTTACAAGCACATTAAAAGGGTTAGTTCACCCAGAAATGAAAATTCAGTCATTATCTACTCACCTTCATGCCGATTGAAGGTTCAAACGGAAAAAAAAAGAAGAAGAAAAAAAAAGAAAAACAAAACATAAAATGCCTCCACACTGCTCACATGGTGTAATTCAAGTCTCCTAAAGCCCCGACTTCTAATGCTACTTTGTAGATTTAGTGGACAAGTAACGATCTCAAAGGTTTTCATTTAAATAAATGTCTGTTAAGTCACCGTCACTGAATAAGGCAGCACTATGGTGATTGAATATGTGGCCCACTGATGAAAGTATGGCAATGTAATATTTAAATATTTGCAGGAGGGATGTGTGCAATTAGTTGACTACACAATTATACGTTGCCACCCTCGCTAGTCGGCACCAGAAATACTAGTCGGTTAAACTCTTTATCAAGATTTTATTCATGCACAGTGCCAGTTAACTGTTGCCTCTAAGGTGTTATGCAGCTGCCCACCACTAGTTGGGGCTGTAGCACCGTCATACGGCAGCCCCTCTTGCTGTATGCCATAAGCTGTATGCCCCGATGGCCCATGCAACCCTGGATGTTTGTATCAGCAAAGTTGGACAGATGATAGCTCATAAAACCAGGGATTCTAGACTGTGATTAACGGCTTCAAATGGTTCTTAATCCACACAGTATTTTTTTCAGACAGTGTTTCAGACATGATCAGTTAATAAATTGTGCTCAATTTTAACTGCTTTTTGAGTGTTTTCTTACAGTTTGACTAGTCATCTGTCTGGATAAAATTTTGCGTTTAATCGACAGGGAAATTAGTTGCGAGGAACATCCCTAATTTGCAGTATTACGAACTGGGAAACATCCCTTCAAAAAATGCAAATGCAAAGTCACTGCTTATGCCAACGGAACATTTTCTACTGCTGAAGCTTTGCATTAAAAGCATTTAACTGGCGAAACAACTGCAACTGCACCGTATTTGTCACAGTCTGCAATCACCAAAGCATATTTTAAATGCCACTTTGCACCATGCAATACGAACATTGCACATTAACCTACAAAACATGACAACTCACTAAATGCTCCACCTTTTCAGACTGAAAAGGATTACAGGGTAAACGGCATCATTTAACCAGACCTGATGTTAGTTGCCAGCATGCTACACAGTGTGTAGCACCAGCTGCTGCTCTCCTTGCAGGTTAATGTCCGTGTCTGTGCTGGATGTGGTTACACATGAGTTCGGTAGAGTGGTTATATAACAGTATATTCTGTCACAGCCTACATTCAACATTATTTCCATTTTCTAGATTAAAACACTGCCAAATTGCGCTGGTTTTACGAGCTGTCATCTGTCTGACCTGCTGATAAAAACATCTGGGGTTGAGCCATCAAGGCATATGCACTGGGCGAGAGGGGCTGCCGTCTGATGGGGCCTCAGCCCCAATTAGTGTCGGGGGGCTGCATAACATCTTAGGGACAAATGTTAACTGGCATTGTATATGAATAAAATATTGATAAACGGTTTAACTGAGTATTTCTGTTGCCAACTAGCAAGGGTGGCAATGTTTAATTGTGTAGTTGACTACTGGTGCACATCCCTAATCATAGTGTTAACTGAATATTAGCATAAAAAATACCCAAGCTTTTTTCAAATAATTTGGAATACATATACTGATAAGCTATACCTGCAGTTTTATTATTGTAATCAAGAGCAAATAAACTTCAATTGCCAATGAAGACTTGAGATAAGCTACTGAAAAAAGAAAGAACAAACAGTACAGTACATATGTTTTGTCTCTATGGCACATTAAGTGACATAAAAGTATCCTGAATTAAATGTTCTAATGTGTCCTAGAACTTTTGTTGCTTCCAGTCTGTATTGTACTCCTCCTTAATGCTGCGATTACCCATACCATATCCGTTACAGTGTTTGTGGCTTGCTGTACTCCTCATACAATAAAGCATACATGCAGTACCTGCTGTAGCAGATAGGTCCACACATCACAGCAGCCACAGAGAGTCTAAATGGCTGCTTGTAACGGTATATCCTTCAGAAGTTATCATCACAGCCATACGTCTGTACGTGTGTGTCCTGAGGAGACAGTGGCCAGGGTTGGTTAGTCACACTTAGCATGATTAGGAGCAGCTTTCAGACATTTTCCCAGTGTGCCTCTGTGTGGAGATAATAACACCCAGAGGAACAGTCTCAGTTTGAACACCTCTCTGAGTCTGTGAGACAGGTATCTGTGTTTGTGGATGTGAGCTCACTGCAAAACACATGCCTCTTCAGCATTTAAAAGGACATACCGCTGATTTAGTATGTTTTGGCCCATTAACCACTAATCATTTCTATAACTGCTGTTTTCCAAAGCATACCAGAACTTTATTCATGAGCAGTTAGTTTGTTTCTGTTCATAATGAGCTGGCTGACTTGAAACTTGCTTTAAATAGATGATACATTACAATGAACATTCATTTCCCTTTAGCTTATGTTCAAAAGAATTGTAAAGGCCACGTAACAACAACTTGTTGTGACATTCAGAGCCAAGTCAATTTATTTCAGTGGAGCCGCCACAATGAGCACACTTGTATATCTGTTTAATTCTTTCACGTCAGGTTCCACTTTGGTGAGAGGAGTTCTTTGCAGTAAGTCACTAAGTCATTGCCACAAATGTAATGTCACTGCACCACTGTCTAGTGTAACTAGACCTTCATAGTGAGGTAATGTAGAGAATCAGCGTCAGAGAATTGTTAATCATCCGCAGAAAATCAGATGATTATCAATCTGGAGGGAGTCTGGTCTCATCTGTTAACTGTAACTATAACAAACTGCAATTAATCAGACAATTATGCAGTCGATGTTCCTTTTTTGTTTCTGTGTTAATGAAAGTGAGGGATCATCCATGTGATACTTTTCTTGTGACTAAAAACCATAAAAGTCTTAGTTAATTCAAGCAATCAATCAAAGAGGGAAAATGTGCAGCCTCCCCTGTGTTTAACGTTACAACGCAGTGAACTGTGGGCAGTTTCCTCAAGCAAAGTCTGTAGAAATAGGCACTCAGGGAAAGTGTGCAGCCTCCACCTCCCTTAAGGTTGCAGTACTATGAACTGTGGGTAACTCCCTCAAGTCTAAAGTCGCCATTCCCAAACTTAAGAATGCCATGGCCCACTTTGAAATCTGAATTTCTTTCAGCCTGCCCAAACTTCTGTCACCTGTCAGATAAATGAAGAATGACACTTAATTAAATCCCATAGCTTTGTTTATGTAGTTCTTTAAAAAAAAAATCTTAAATTTTTTATGGTATTTTCAAAATGATAAAATTGAAACTTAAAAATGCTTTGTTCATTTATTTTTCATGACCTCTCAAGGCCCGCGCTTTGGGAATCACTGGTTTAAAGAAATGCGGACTTGCAGAAAGTTTGCAGATTCCCAGTGTGTAGTCTTACAACGCTATGAATTGTGGGTAATTTCCTCAGGCAAAGTCTGCAGAAGTGTGGACTTCTGGAAAGTGCGCAGCCTCCCCTGTGTTTAATGTTACAAAGCGATGAACTGTGGGTGATTCCCTCAGGCGAAGTCTGCAGAAATGCAAACTCACAGTAAGCTGAAATACCTGTAGGTCTTCCTTAACACCAATGACATCACTGTGACATCACTGGATGCAGGAAGAACAACAGATTTTGCAGCAGGAGAACTCAACTGTCTCCATGAGTATAGCAGCACTGAGGAATTTATTGATTCAGTTGACTACATTTACCAACACTGACTGGACATCTGCATGAAAATTTCTCTTAAAGCTAATAGCAAATTGCTAGGAACAAGCTACAAGGAAAGCTTTCTGTATGTAGCCTAAGTGTAGTGGCTGTGCTTGCAGATGTGCACTTCATAGAAGAGTGGACTCTTGACCTTGGTTGAAGTCTGTGATCTCCGAGTGGCCTTATAGTTAATGGCAATTTCATAAAGCAGTAATTTAGTCTTTTCTCTCTTTGTGGCCACTGCTGATCCTGGTACCAGTCTGGTTTACCTTTGTGCCTCTACAAGGATTTTTCTAAAGAAAGACGTACAGTAGAGTAGGAGCTAATGAGCACACAACATCCCTGATATTTTCTGAAGAGCGGGCATGTGTGCGTGCGAGCCGTTTCATGTGTGCACGTCTTTGTGCCTGTGCGTGACCACGGGTGCGTGTGAATTAATGAATAGAGTTGTACTGGAGTGTCTTCATATCACCTGATACTCAGAATGGGTCCCAAGACTCGCAGCTGGAGCAGCTCCATGCTCAACATGAAACACCCGGCTCCCCCGCATGTCTCCCACACTGAGGAAGGTCCCTTCATGTAGCGTAATGAATAATGCACATGGAGGAAGGGGGGGAAAAAAACTCATAGCTGCTGTATGTATAATGAAGGTATAATGTGTTTGTGCAGTTTGTCTGATTAGGTGAGAGCCTGTCATATATCTCGTCCCTTAAGGGTGCAGAGGCTGCTCACTTTGATTTCCCTGCAACTGAAAATGATGCAGAAATGATTTTGCGATTGATCCCGCGGTGACTGATGTACAATCAATTGTTGTCATGCCGTTGTCGGGGCCCTCCAGCCTCTGATGGATGACGCTGTCGATACCTGTAGTGCCATTCAGGTCTATTGACCTTTCTCTGAGGCATGTTAGAGCCACTTGGCCCGGTCATTATGGCTGTGATCCAGATGCCAGGGGTCGGCGTCGGGGGAGCCGCCATTTATCACAGGGAGCTGCTAAACTGAGCGGGAAGAGAGAGGACAGAGGAACAGAGATAAACAGACAGCGTGCTGCTCAGATGCAGATGTGTAGCAGAGAACGTCTGAATGCTGATACACATTTCATGGTGAAAAATACCTGGCCTACAGACAGACATTTAACTACCGTACCGGAGCTGTAGGCGGACGTCTTCCATTGAAAAATAAAGGCCCTCCAGCAGCTGGATGGGCGCCGTCACAGAGCCTGAGGAAACAGGACCCAGCTCAATGTGGTTTGTTTTAAGCCAGTGTCCATGGCTTGGTCTGGTTCCTCTTCCAGCTCAAAACCAGCTGGGAAATCCTGTGACAAAGGACCAGTTGGCTTTCAGCCGGTACAGTCCAAACAGCCATTGTCCATTTCACTTGAGTATTACATGAGTTTAAAAGAAATAGACCAACATATTGGGAAATACTCTAGGGCTGGGCATCATGGCTTAAAAATAAAATCTCAATATTTTTAGGCTTTTCTGCAGTATGTAATATATAGTTGATTGATTGATTGATCCTTGATACTTTTATTGTCAGAACAAGTCTAAAAATCTGTCTTGCGTCATAGCAGCTCCATTCGCAACATCATAGACAACAAACGTCAGGAAAGAAACAAAACACAGACATCCAGCATGGCATTATAATCATTAAAATGAATGCAGGAGACAAATAATCCACTACATTTAACAATATAGACACAGAAGATGACCCTGTATCTCCACTGTGATGGTAACAAGCTGTATTCACTGTTCAGGACGTGGCTTGAATTAGAAACAGTGTTGTTAGCCAATCTAAATATGTTATTATGGTTGGCTGATTCATAGTTTCTCCAAAGGTTGGCCTACAGTCTGGGAGCAGATTTTCATTTGGTGGAGCAGTTTGGACTTAGAGCTGAGGACAAACACTTGTACCATGTAATATTACAGTACTTTAGAACAATCATAATCAAAACTTAAATAAAAGTTTAAAGTTTTGATGGAGAATTAAATTAGAGTAACTAAAATGAGGTTAAAACAGGTTTAAATGTAATCTTTCTTAATTTTAGCCTAGTTTTAAAGTTTGGAGCAACAGGATTTAAAGTAAAACTGATTTAATCAGGTTTAAAAAATAAGTTCAATCATCCTATTGTGTCATTTAGGTGTGGACTGCAGGACCTATTGCATGAAAAACATGTAATGAATTCAAGTTTATCATGCCGTCATATTGATCATATCAATCTGCTTCATATATAACTCTAGCATCAGTTTTTAGCTGATGCTGCAACAAAGCAAGTCCAAGCTAAGCTGAGGCTGGAGTTACAAAAATAAACACTGGGTACTGCAGCAGCACATATGAGTGGCTCCATCAAATTGTCATTTCTATATGCACTAACTTGTTGTTTTTAATGTCTTCTATTTTTATTCAGCTCGGTAGCAGTGCTGTTATCAGGTTTCTATCCGCTACAGCAGCAGCAGCTACATTTCTAAATTAAGCCTCATGAATTATTCTTGCTCTGCATTGCCTCTTGTTTCTCACTACAATGAAGGGAGGAAGTTTTCTTAAAGGAGCTTGTTTAGAAGTCGTAAGAGCAGAGATGCATCTGCAGGAGACAGGGTAAGTACTGTGTGAACAGCAGCAGATTGGAGAAAGTTGTGTTGCAGTATAAACATCTCTCACAGTATTCCCAGAAGAATCCGTCCTCCTCCTCTGTATGAAGTCCTCCTTCCACCTCCGTTCTCTTTGACATGTGAAATCATTAGAGCAACATTGTTTACCCTTCTACTTGTATTGTTATGAAGTACCGGAGTGTTTTTATCAAGTCTAAATCTGGAAACACATATCTGAGCCATTACTTAAGACTATTAGCAGGACTTTGATAATTCCACTCACTGCCTGTCAAGGTGGATAATTTGGTACATTTGAGGTAAATAATCGATTCTACCAGGAACACATGACCTGCGTTGAAGTGGCTCATTCTTGCAAAAATGCACTCACTTCTTTCTGCAGAGTTTAGGAATTATTTCATTTCAGTGGTACAGTGTGTTCTTACACTAGAGAGACTGTTTTCTCCTGCCACGACTGCACCACAAGTACATAAGATGCACAACACAAACTGCTCTCTGAGTCCTTCCGTGCTCTCCATTAATTGATGCTTTTCTCCAGAACAACTTACAAAACTTCACGTGGATCAGTTGTCTGTCTGACCATATACTTTCCCCTTTATATCTGATCACAAGTTTAACTTACCTGTCTAATCAAATTTACACTTAATGCTTTGCCAGATGTTTAGAAGTTTATCACAAAGCTTTAAAAATAACCAGAGGTGGATATTTCATACCACGGTTGATGGGGACAATAGACATGCCTAAGCCTGCTGTTGCAAAGTTGTTAGGTTTAGTGTCCCCATAAGCATAGTAAAAGAGTGAAAGAGTAAAAAATGTGTCTCTGGCACAGGGCTGCAAAATCCTGGCTCCACTTTGGCCTCCTGTACCTACTGTAGTTGGACACAGTTTCCTGTGCACTGAGGGGCCCTCAATCTTTTTTCCCATATAAAGTAATTACAAAGGCAACAGCTGTAAAAGCAATCATCCTCAGACTAAACGCCAGAATAGGTTGATTGTCACTTCAACAAAAACGACATGTATTACCAGTGGAGGACATGTCAGGAGCGACAGGACCTTAACTTTGTTACGTAGATGAGGTGACACAAAGGATGAAGATTTCTTCTGTATTCTGTTAGTAATTGTCATTCATTCATGCACAGCGGTATCCGATTTTTCTTGAAACTCATGTGGTGTAGCCTTGGAACCAGACGAATCAGCGAGCTCATGCTTCATTTCCCCAACGCCCTCCTGTTCAGACACATACATTTTGAGCGCAATGGCTCACAAAACTCAGATCAGACTGTTAAACTAGGAAGTGCTGATCAAATATAAATCAAGATTCTGTAACTGCACTGTCCATTTCTCACCTCAAATGTTTTCAGAAACACATTTTAGTACACTGTTTAGCTCTAACTTGACCAGACAAGGACCACCTAAACTTGCATGTGCTGCTCAGTACTTGTGGCACAAGTCAACTGCCAACATGAAGTTCTCTGACAATAAAACACAAAAAAATTTAACCTGACTTAATTTCTGCTTCAAAGCAACGGGACATCATTCAGCAATGCCATGCTTTGACCAATCACATTTTGTGCAGGTGCCTCCTGATTTTCAAAGGGAAATTCTATTGTTTATCTGACAATCTTTGAGACAGAGGATAAAATTATTGTTATCATGATATAGATATATTGTGATATGATGTGGTATCGTAAACTGTGCAGTATTTTGCCATATGATGGACCTTAAAACTAATGGATCTACTACTAATACTGGTCTTCTCTGATTCTATCCATAATGTTGTGGAAAAGCAACTGACTTTTGTCCAATAGAAAAAGAAAAGGGATTGACTTCTCCTTGCAAGGCAATTGTTCGTAATATGAAGGCTTTAAGGCGGCTTTGAGGTTTGAAGTTAAAGGATTCCGTTCCCTTGATTATTCACTCTGTATCATGATCTTTCAGTACTGTGTAAAGTGTTAATATGAGGAATAAATAGCTCATGAAAGGAAGGGAGATGATCCTTTCTTCCTCACTGACAGTACTGTACTGCCTCTTCTGAAAGAAAAAGTTTCATGACTGAGGCTTCCAGTAAGTGAGAGTCGAACTTGCTGAATGTGTGTGTGCTTCCTCTGTCCCACCTGATTAAACTGTTACAGTAATGTGTGTGTATGACAGCAGGGAACCCCGGGGGAGATGAGACTGCTGGAGCCAAACAAGCGGCAGCTCTCCTCCCACTGGATGCTGCAGCATCTCTTATCTCTCACTGCTTCAACCTGTTACTGAGACACCACACAGCCCCCACCCATCCCTAACCCTGGGTGACTCCTCACCACACAGGAATAATATTCATATTATCAACTAAAGTTTGACTGTAAGGCTACATGTGACAGCAAAACAACACAAAAAACTCTTTCAGTGTGTGTAGTACAGTATCTCACTCTTAGGGACAAGACAGCAAATGTAATATTGATCAGTTATCCAATAAGTATGTACAGGCTACAATCAGATCCATCATATTGATTATACCAAGATCAGATGACACCTGTTTGTTGAGAACAGATTTTTAATTAAGGACCAGTATCTGCCAAACAGCATAGGCTCCCTCAGATGTTAAAATGTTCTCCCAGTGTTCTACTTTAGCTGGCAGGACTAAGACCTTATGACTTTGTAAGTGTCAGAGGTGGGACCAAGTCATTGCTTTGCAAGTCACAAGTCTCAAGTCTTTGCAGTCAAATCCTAAGCCAAGTGCTAAACTACTCATAATGTGACAGAGTTCCCAGCTGCATTGATTTACAAAGCTACTTTGCTGTTAAGCTAATGTTAGCCAAGGATTAGCTTGTTAACTATGTCCATATTAGCCTATCTTGACTTGTTGTCTGTAATTTTCAACTCGCTTTTCGTGTTTTTTTGTTGATTACGACTATACAAACAAAATGATCTTTGTTATCATTTTTCCAACTGGAGTTCAGTAACATAACGTTAGTTCTTCAAGTCATTGTTTTGCGAGTCACAAGTCAAGATAGACAAGTCCTGAGTGTTAAACTTTGAGTTTTGAGTGCTCATCAAATCATGATGTAACAGTGAGTTTCCAGGCTCATTGACTTGCATTGTTACTTAGCTGTTAAGCTAATGTTTGCCAAACATTAGCTTGTTAATTATGTCAATACTAGAATCGACTTATCTCAACTTGTTGCATCTCCGTCTGTAATTTTCAACTCGCTTTTTGTATTTTTGTTGACCATGTCACTGGAGTTCAGTAATGTCACATTAGTTCTTCATGGTTCTCTCCTGCAAACTGCTGCTGTCAGATTGGTGTCGACTTGCTGAGATTGAGTAGCATTAACGTTCAGGAAATTAAGGGAAATTAATTGATTTGGGGATTCACACTTTTTAAATAACAGACTTTTTAATCTTTGGGGTTGGGGGGATGATGATAAAAGCTCAAACCCAGCATTATTAGCCTGCACAGTATAGCAGTGCACTAAAGTAGACTAAACACAAATCCCAAAATACACTTCTTTATTGACAGAGGTCTCCATTCTGTATGTACTAAAATGCAGGCTACATGCCGTGATTACCACTACCACTGCTGACTGCGTATAAATTGATCATTTACTGGTGTTGTCGCTCTGCATAGTTGTCTGATTTTAGCAGCTTGCAAGTTATAATAAGGTTAACATTACCTGTGGGAACTAGGGATGTATGCGATTAGTCGAGTACATGATTAAACGTCGCCCCCCTCACTAGTTGGCACCAGAAATACTAGTCTGTTAAACTATTTATCAATATTTTATTTATGCACAATGCCAGTTAACTGTTCCCTCTAAGGTGTTATGCAGCAGCCCGTCACTATTAGGGTTGTGGCCCCGTCAGACGGTGATTAATGGCTTCAAATGGCTCTTAATACACACGGTATATTTCTGGACAGTGTTTAACATTATAAATTAATAAATTGTGCTCAATTTTAACTGCTTCCTGAGTTTTTTCTTACTGTTAAGCTAGTCAGCTAGCCTGAATTGAATCTTGTGTTTAATTGACAGGGAAATTAGTCGCCAGGAACATCCCTTCTGTGAAGATTGTGTTAACTTTACAAATGTTTGCTGCATGGGTAAACTAGCTAGAAAGCTAAAACCAAACCCTTAACTGCCTCATCACTTGTGACTTATATTTGGGGGCATATATAATTATGTTACCAGTAACATTCGCTAACCAACCTGTCGCCCTTTGAAGTCCTCAAATAGGTCAGCATGTCTGTCACCGAAATGCTTTGCCAAATTGAAAGTGTTGGCTCCCTTGTGTGTGTGGGCTTAAAACATGGCAGATTTTTACAGATGGGCTTTCTGGTGTGCATGGTGTTGTCCTGACTGTTGGCTGTCAAGTATTGGCATTATGGTAAGGTGGTATTGTATCACTTTTAACAGCTGGGTACCACAGTACTTTTCTAGTATTGGTATAGCATGCAACACTACTGGACAACAGCAAATTATCGTTAAACTACAAAAATTGATCTGCCTATGATTTTGTTCTTTTTGTAAGCAGTGCCATATCTACTGTCTGACTTTTCTGTGCACAGCAATCATGTTTTTATCCACAGTGATGATGTTTCTTCCATCACTGATTGTTCTATTTGTCCTGATGATTTTCTGCTCATGGCAGCACACCTGACAAAATACTTCTACAAACATTTCTGATGATGATGGGTTTGGATGTAGCAATCCAATTTCTGCCCTATAGAAAACACTTTTAAAAGCACTGGACCTGTCTGACTCAGAGATCTGAGTCTTCAGAGCAAGCCAGCAGATCGCATCCCATTCCAGTCACAGTGCATGCTAAGAGCGTGACACACAGATACAGTAGATCATATTCTAATACCACGTCCTCGTCCTTCTCTCCACTCTCACCTCTCCTCTGACTCTGCCTTCCTCGACGGCACGCAGCACAGCAGCAAGACGCTATCTGGTGGTCGTTAATTACAAAGTGTGGTTACAGATCACTTTAATGGCCCTCTGACTGCAGATTAGAGCGTTATGAGCACCATTATACCGGAGCAGTTTATAACTCTGTTAAACAGGATTCAGCAGTGAGGACTGATCACACCTCAGCTCCACCCCGCTCATCTTCATCGGTACCCTGAGTCACACAGCGGCTACCTGGGTTTGAGGAGAGTTCAGCTGATTTATGAGGACAAATCTCCTCTTGGGTGTATCTTGGGAAACCCTTGAAACCTGTGAATTATCATTTACAGCTACTGAACCAAGCTCGTTCTGTCATTGTAGAGAGTTTGTACATTTTTTTGCTGCTGTATCAACAAGTAGTCTGTCTTTGCAGCAAGGTCATCTACTTTCAATCAACCAGGCATTGCAAAGATGCTTCAAGGACACTGATCATTCAAATGAAAAGACGCCATCTTTGTTTCTTTGCTGTCTCTAAAAAAAAAATCTTTTTAAAATCGTCTCTATGAGGAAGAACATGTTATGACCTTCATAAATTAATCCATTTTTAACAAAACTGAGCAGTAGGTATGGAGCCTAGATCCACAATGCCATTAAGCTTTTGCTTTGAATGTGCTTTAAATCAATAAAATTTTATTCCAGTGAAAAAAGGAATGAACTACTACAAGCAGTGCTTTCTTATAAACTGCTTTGCTACAGTTTTTGGTTGGCTTGAAAGGTGAGTTGTGGTTCCCTAAACTGAGGTTTCAAATTTATTTCTTCTAGTTGAGTATCCCTTGCAATTCTGTTCATTTTGCACTGTGGAGGAAATGCATTAATTTGTAAGGCCCCAAGGATACACACAATGTATTTTGTTTACAAGAAAACTCCACAGGGTACCATTAACATTGCCCTAACAATGTTGTATTTGCCATCCAAGGTTTTTCAGATTCGTCCAGTTATAGCATTCTGTCTGGTGCTGTTTTGTGTTTTTGCTGTCTTTATCCTGTAATAAAAAATGCTGAGAGTCTGCTGCCATGCTAGCAGCCCTGTGAGACTGTGCATAGACACAGTGTTTTGAGCTAAATGCTAACATGCTCAAGATGACAATATCCTAGTCGAAACAAAACCATTGAATGACCATGCTGTCCTTAAAGGATAACTTAGGTATTTTTCAACCTGGGCCCTATTTCCCCATGTGTATGTGTGTGTATGATTGATAGGTACAACTCTTTTTAAAATTGGTTCAGTATTGAGGGAGGCGGATGCAGCCGGCAGCCGCGAAATGAGTTATAACGGTAGATATGAGGCCAAATACGTCCCGTAAAAGTTTGTGCATTTTCGCCACAGTCCGGCTCAGATCGTCAGTGTAATCTCTGTCAACAGCATGCAAAATGTCTCTCTTACCCTTCACTTCCTCTGGGATTGTTGTGACGACATCTCGTGGGATCTTTGCTTGTTGAAGAATGTCTTTGTTGCAACGAGTAGGACAGCCTTTTTCTTGAGGAAGAAGTGTTTCGGGATTGGATGTCTTCTCTTCTTGGGCTGGCAGTAGTCATCTTGGGAAAAGTGTGCAGTGCAGACCCGATGGTCTGCAAGGCGCAGTGTCTGGACAGGAGTGTTACATCTCAATTGTAGCACAATTAGCCACAACTTAAGCATCTCGCCGTCCAACAAAGGCAGCCTATGAAAGCTGTGCGGGGTGTTGCGCGACATCCTGTTCTTGCAATTCGGATAAGCACAAACATGAACCATTGTTTTCAATAGTTGCAGTAAAACTTAACTGAACTCCGGGACAGCTAACTCCACTCTGACCGGCTCTCAGCACGAGAGCTGTTTTCTTCCGGCAACAAACGAAGATCCTGCGAGATGTCGTCACACACAGCAAGCAGTAAGTGAAGCATGCTGTTGACAGAGATTACACTGGTGATCTGATCCGGACTGTGGCGAAAAAAAGCTCTTTTAATGCACAAACTTTTACGGGACGTATTTGCCCTCATATCTACCGTTATAACTTGTTTCACGGCTGCCGGCTGCATCCGCCTCCCTCAATACTGAACCAATTTTAAAACAAGTTGTACCTATCAATCATACACACATATACACATGGGGAAATAGGGCCCAGGTTGAAAAATACCAAAGTTATTCTTTAAGGTCTGGTTATACTGTATGTTATGTCCTATATATGTTTATGTGTGTTACATGAATTCTATTAAATTTTTTAAAATATTTTATACAGTATATACACTGTTTACACACTCAGGAACAACAGATGAAAAATAGCATTGTGCTATATCTGGTGCAGTATATTTATTGTACACTGTCCATTTTAAATAACAAAAAATAAACAATAAATGAAGAATATATGAAATAATTTAAATTAACAGATATTTGCGTGAATGAATGCAGATTCTGTAGACAAGGGACCATTTATAGTCTGTTTGTAGTCCAAACAGTACTGACCAATCACATTTGAGCAGATTTTGGTTGCATGCAGGTTAACAGTTTGTATGGAGAGGTGGAAATGCATGAGCCCAAATATAGTCTCAGAACTCACTGGCTATTGTCTGATGACAATTTAGCTTTTTATTAGCTTTTTAAAAAATGCATTTGCTTTCATACTTGTGAAACAATGCATTTATAGATGTTGTCTGTCGACTCCAACTCTATTCTTGGGTCTCAATTTGTGAATAGGACTATAAATGATGACCGGAGCATGGAAAAAGAAATCTTGGTTCAGATATTCATTATCTGGAAGTCCCGAAACATTGGCTATTTCTCCCACAGGCTAAATCACCGATTGGTTCTGGGATTATTAATATGCTGATGTTTAGTAGATTTTATGTTTACCATGCTAAGGTTTGCTATTTAACACTAAAGACAACATACAGCTGAGGTGGATAGGGCATCACTGGTTTTATAGGTGTTTGGTCATAAACCAGAGTACTGGACAAAGGACCCTCATACAGTTCATCCCGTGGAGAACATGAGTGTCTGTACCAAATTTTATGGCAGTCCATCTGGTGGTTATTAAGATGTATCCCTTTGAACCAAAAATCTCAACCTAATGGTGGTGCTAGATGAGAAGTCATATGATCGCCATGGGTATTAGTTATGATTCCCTGGGGACCATGAATGTCTGTTCAAAATTTCATGGCAATGTCTTTTGAGTTATCCGAGTCAGGAGGACCAACCCACTGCCCAACTAACAATGCCATCTCTAGAGCCCTACCACCAGCGAGGCTACAAACTGCACAGTATTGAATTTAGATTCACTTAGGCTGAGGAATGGCAGCTCAGAGGTAGAAGAACAACATTCTGATGAGCAAAATTACCTCTCAAAAGGAAAGACTATTTGAGCCTTAGATTGAACTGCTCTTGAGGGATCAGTCCAAGCAAGACTATCTAAAAAACAACAAGACCAGTCATTTGTTCACTTCATGCAGGTTAAAATAACCTGTTTCTCTTTAGTATCAAAGGAGGAATTTGTGTGTTTACTTTAGCACCAGATACCACAGTTTGAGCTCATTCTCCTGTTAGCAGTCCATGTTGGTTTCCTTTAAGATTGCAGTTTCCTTAACTATTACCACAACCGCTATCATTCCTTGATCGATGACTGTTATCCAAGTAGTCTTGGTGATGTAAATTTGAAAAAAGTACAGCTGGTGCATCTATCATACCAGCCCATTCTCATTGCCAGGTCATTAAATAAAAAATGTCATGGTTTTTGAGATATCTGAGTCAGGACCAAAGTGATGGACCAACCGACCGCCCAAATAACACTGCCATCCCTTCAGCCCAACCACCGATGAGGCTAAAAACTGCACAATATTGATTTTAGAGTCACTTAGGCCAAAGAATGTGTAATACACTCCAAACTGGCAGCTTGGAGGGACAGGAACAACATTATGATGAGCAAAATTGCCTCTCAAAAGGAAATCCCAGTAAGACTGTCCTCTGAAAAACATCTCAGTTAATCATTTGTTCCCAGGTCATCAAATACAATATTTCATGGCAATGTTTTTTGAGATATTTGAATCAGGACCAAAGTGGTGGGCCAACCAACTGACCAACTAGCACTATCATCCCCTGCACAATATCAAATATATATATATGTATACATACATATATATATAAGACACTTAGACAATGAAATGGTGGGATGATGGTATAAAAACATTATTATTAAGTGGGCACTTTTTTTTTTCACAATGTTTAGTCCTCTGTCTTTACGCTCAAGGACAGTGATTGAACAACCAGATTTCAAACAAGCCAATGAAAGATTGAACTGGAATGGACGTGCAAGGAGTCCCCTGAGTGTACCTGTAGAAGACATTGAGGGAAAAGAGACAAATACTAAGTGACAGTGCTATCCCTTGTTGTACCAACCTAATTCCCATGGGTTCCTCATGAATTGCTTTTGTTTCACAAGTCTGTGCAGTTCCATTTATCATATACTGGTGGACAGGCCACAGAGATGTAACTAACTCTTAGTTAATGTGTGTCTGTGTTACAGGGTTAGTGAAACAAGCCTCTGAGTCGACTGTGGTGACACTGAACTCCACCACCATGCATCTCTGGAGTGCTGAGGTGGTACCGCACCCGCTCCAGACACACTAACTGCAGCCAGGGTTCACCCGATGGCCTCCCAGCTTCACCAAGCCTCAGCTCGCTCAGTGCTCAGTGCACCCTCGGCCCATCGCTGTGATGAAGACCGCCAGCCGTGCCCAGCCCCGCAGCAGTCCTCCGCTGGTCCCGATGAGGCGCTACACGCCCGGGGTGTATCCCTTCCTGTTCCCGTCGATCATCAGCTCCCTGCCGCAGCTGCCGCCACCATCACCGCAGAGGCTACAGGTCCAGCAGCCATCCAGCAGCGGCAGCACACCTTCGCCTGTTGGTGAGTACTGCTGTGCCACTAATACTGGCTGTACATGTATGTTCATGGAACCTGGAAAATATTGTATGTGAACAGGCAGCTCAGACATAGAACATCACAATAAGTGATACTGACCTTTTGGAGCTTTACCTTGAACTGCTCAAGGCATCACCCAAGCAAGACTGTCCTCTGTTCCCTTTCTGGTAGATGTAACCCACCTTTCTGTTCAGTATCAAAGCAAGAAGTAGCATGTTACCTAAGCACCAGAGACTGCAGTTGCATTCTGTCTCCTGTCAGCAGTCAGTGTTGGTTTTCTTCTACTTCTGAAGACAATGGTTTCCTTGACCCTTACCTTGACCGCTATCATTCTTTGGTTGAAGGACCTTATCCAAATAGTCTTAGTGGCCCAAAGTGCTGGGACTGCTTGTGTGTCTATACTACAAATGGAGACACCAGATCAGCAAAGCCTGGGAATTAGAGCATCTATTTTGGACGCTTCCACACCTCATGACTTATATCCAGTGTCAACGCTCAGTGCCAATGAAGGAAGTGGTGCACCCTTTCTGTAGCAAGTTAGAAAGTGAGGGTGTGGAGCTTGTAGTGGCATGAAGCCCACAAGCATGCAGGAGATGAGTGTTTGTGTCTTTTCATAGTCCCATTATTGATATATTAATGGTACTCACAATCATTCTGCAACCTCAACCATACCGTAGTTGCCTTGTGCAAAAATTATATAAAGCAAGTGCTTTAAAATGTTGGTGTGGGACCTAATGCTTGCAGAATCGTCCGGTACCAATACATCCTTATGTATGCAAGTCATATATAATGTAAGTAAAATAAAACTTTAAATAAATCAACATCGACTTTTGGTTTCACATGGGACTCAAACCTGGTCTCCTGTATGAAAGTCCTATGTTTGTTTGACCCATCTACTCACCCCAACCACATCCTGACCTGACTTCTTCCTTTGCCATTGTCCTAATTACTACTGCTACTCGAGGTCACCACCTAATGAAAAACATAAATACGGGTAGTAATAAGCTTCCTGCACAGGTCACCTATATGTCAGTTTTTCTGGTGATGACAGGCCAGCAATACAGATATTCTTGTGGACTTGTTGCAAGTTGGCTTTAGAGGTGTTCAGTGTGTGAATGAACATTGAACAAAATCTGTAGCCCTCAAGATGATCAGAATGATCAGTGATTCATAGTGTGCCAATTAGTAGCTTTTTGCAAAGGCTCCACCATGACTTGTGTACCTAGAAAACTGTGCAATTATGTCACTGCTCAGACTGAAGTTTGAATCATTGTGATCTGCAGTTGCTCTGACTGTGCAAGGCTCCTTCTTGGCGATAGGCTCAATGGTCTGTGGTACCCTCCCGCCAATCAGTTGTCCCTTCTACTCTTTCGTAATACTGGAGTCAAGATTGCAAATGCATTTCAGAGTATGAGTATGTAAGTGTGAGGATGCAAGTACTGTAGATGAAAACAAGACTGCATGTGTTCTACAGTGGGAATCTGGGAACTCAGTGACTATTATAATTGGTTTAGCCTCTGGGGGCAACAGCCAAAGTTTCAGGGCTTCCGGTGTAGCCAGCGATTATCCCAGCCAAGGCTTCCTTTTTCCATTTGCTGGTCACTGTTTATAGTCAGACTCGCAAGTTAACTCACAAGAATGGGGCTGGAGGCTAATCTCTATAAATGGATATCTGCATATAAAGGCAGATATTTTTTTAAAAAAGCTAATAAAAAGCAAAATCGTGGTCAGACCATAGCTGATGGGTTCCAAGATTGCATGTTGGCCAGTTCTGCCCTACATGCAACAAAGGCCAGCTCAAACATGATTGGTCAATACTACTTGGACTACAAATGGAAACCAGAATGCGTCCAAATACCAAAACTTGTCCCTTGCCTACAGATTCTGCATAATCATATACAGATCTGTTTATAGAGATTAGTTCAGTGGCAAAGACATGCCTCATGCAACTTTCCTGCTTCAACTTCCTTTTTGCTGCTGCAGATTTTTCCATTGCACTTTACAGTCTCAGTCAAGTTGCATTGTGGGTATTATAGGCTCCTGATTTTGACAAGAAAGAGGAATATGTGGAATCAAAAAGATGACATCTCTGGTTCTGCTTACACTGTCCATTGTGAGTCTGGCAGTGTTGTAGCATTGCAATGTTAAATCAATGGCGCTCTCTTTTAAAGGGGCACTCCACCAGTTTTACATATTAAGGCCAGTTGTTTTGATGTGTATCTTATGTGATAATGTCATCAGAATTATATGGTCTTAGAACTGAAATGACAAATTTCTAACAGAAAGAGGCATAGAGTTGGAAAGATGCAGAAATGTATGTTTCATTACATCTTAGATTGAGCCATAAAACAGTATAAAACAGTCTTGATGTGTAAGGCGTTCAGTCAGATAGAACATGATAACAGTCTCAGTCAATGGTGAGTAATCCACATGGTGCTGTGGTTCCTGGATTATCTCCTCACTGTAAGTGGCCCCTGGTGTCTCTACTGTAGCAATGTTTTGACACACTCTGGTTTGTGTTGCCTAAGCCTGAGCTCTGCTGTTTTCAACTTTCAACTCCACATACACCCCCCCAACCTCCTCCACCACCTAAAAATCTGCTCTGACATGAAAACCAGCAGACAGGCTCACCCAGGGGGGATTCCTCTCCCAGTGGGGGGCTCAGGTGTGCAGCTTTGTGTGCTGCTCATCTCTGAAGTGTAAATACACTAAAACATAGATAGCTGCAATTTCAGTATTGTTATTTTTGATTTTTGACTTTTTAATTCCTGTTGATAAATTGCCTCCTCTTCATTTAAGAAATAAGCCACAAGCTAAATGTTAAGTTTCAAATTTTCAATCAAAGTGAAAATCTCTATGAATTATTTTTTCTCATTCATCATAAGAAGAGCTTTTAGACTGAAAAGTCCAAAAATTGTTTGAAACTCAGCTAAGATCAGCGAATATCTGACTTTGTGCCTCAGTCTGACCAGTAATCTGCATTAGGTTTTATTAAAGCTTTATTAATATGTTGTTGTTTTACTGTAGTCATACAATTGACAGTAATAACATTTTAGCTTTTATTTGCACCATTTGCAGAAAGGCCTTTATTTGAAACAGGCTTAAATTAAAGACAGGCCCTCAAATTTCTGTTTTTCATATTTTAGTAAGAAGTTTCTTGTTTTCAGCTCTTGTTTTAGTTAGTTATGAATGCAAACTTAACACATATCTGTAGTCTTGATAAATTTAACAGAATATAGAGCCTTATTGTAAAATTTTGTGGTCTGAGCCTGTCTTTTTTTTAAAGGGACAGTTCACTCCATAATCAAAAATACATGGCCTATGCATGTGCTGTTTATCAAGATTTTTTGGTATGAGTTGCAGAGTTTTGGGGATATTGGTCAGAGAAATGTCTGCCTTCTCTCTAATATAATGAGAGTAAATGGCACTCGGTGTGTCTTTCCAAAATCATGAACCAGTTACTCAAGATAATCCACACGCCTTGTTATTTCATGTAGGAACTACTTTCTGCGGTGGAATCTACCGGAACTACTTTCTTTTCTACTTCAAAAATTATTGCTTTTACATGAAACTGGTCAGATGAAAAAAAATTAGATGGATAAAAAGCACTAAAGGCCAGTGGGAAAATAAGGATTTTTGATTTGGGGGTGGAACTATCTCTTTTAACAGAGATCATGTTTTTATTTTAGTCGCTTTTGTTTTGCTGGGGATTTTGGTTGGTTGGTTTGTTTATTGTAAGCAAAACTTCCTTCCTTCACTTCCTGCAGTGATTTTGCACAATAAAGGCCCTTTTACATAGAGCTTGACAGAGATAAACATTCAAAAAACAATGAAAAGATTTGCAGTCAAAATTGTCACATCGAAAATATTTAATTCTACTTAAAAAAATTTAAGGCACCATTAAAGAACAAGAAGGTGGCCAGTTTCAAGATGCAAGCCCTGCATCTGAGAGGAGCCGTTCTGATACCAGCTATGTCTGCATTGTTAGGTAGATGAATTATAGTTAACAGGGAAGAGATGAGCCCAAATGCACAGTCACAAGGCTGTTCAGCCTTGGTTAGATAAAGTTAGTAGATAAACTGAGGTTGTAGCAAACCAGCAGCTCAGGTTCAGGTTTTTGATCCTGTCAGTAGTTTCTACATAAGCTATAGGCTACATATGCAGTGGTAACATCTGATCACTTTCCCGGACTGTATGAGAACACTTATTCGCATAAATTTCAAATATTGCTGCCCAGCTTTCTAGTAGGATTTTCATGCAAAACATCTACCGGAATTGTAGAAATTCATTGACAGCAGCTTACCAGCAGAAGAGAAGAAACAACAAAAAGTGATTTTATAATTAGTGATTAAGAATTCTGCTTAGAAAGACAGGCAGACAGCAGCAGAGTTGTGAGGATGACTCATAATATGCACATCATACTGAAGTTACCATTTGACCCATTAGGTAATATCCCCCACAATCTGGGCTGCACAGTTAATTGAAATTTCATTAAAATCACAGTATAACTTTCAGCAATATTCAAATCACAGGAGGTGAAATATTTGTTCAAAATTTGAAATTAAATTAAATGAATGAATGTGGTGAGGCAGAGACGTCCTGTCCAACAAATCGGATTCTACAGGCTTAAAAAAACATCTTCATTTGGTACAGATTCCTGCAAACAAATCACACAATAGTCATTTTAACATGTTTTTAAATCAAAATAAGAATAATGCAAATCATAATTGCAAATCATATCCCAATTGCAATATCAGTCAAAATAATTACTGTGAGATATTTTTTTTAAATCATTCAGCCCATCCTACAATCCAAGGTACACAAGATATCAAGGTAATTTATTATCATTGTACAACACAGGGTTATGTAAGAAAAAAGAAGAAAAAAAAAATTTTTTTTTGAATCCCTTCTTGCTGCACACACATAAAGCATATATACAGATAACTAAAATCAGAATAGAATAGGAGAAATGTAAAATAAAATAAAACAGTGTACTTATTTATATACATATACACGTATACAACCAGGAAATAATTCTGTAATGCATTTTCTTAATTTGCGTCAGGTTGAATAAGTAAAATTACAGTATTTACTGTAACAGTTGTTCCCAAACTTTTTTGCTTGTGATCCCTCAGAACAGGTCACATTAGAATAATTTACAGAAGCCTGAAGAGGTAAAACTATACAATATTTTAAAAAAAACAACATATATTAGAGAAATTTTAACTTTTTAACTTTTTTATAAATCATTGGTTTACTCACCCTGTATTCATCTTGTGACCCCCTCTGAGTCCCCTGCACTGAGGATGGGAATGACTGCATAAAGCCATATTACTTCAGTCAAAGGGACAGATGACTGTGTCTTCATATTGCAAGTATATCTATAGTAAAATCATATCAAAAGTGTCTTTATGTTTAAAAATACCATTGAACAAAGTCAGTTCCTGCAGTTGAAAGTGAGATGAAGAGAACGTCAGTACATTAATGTGATGTTGCCTTTGTGACTGGGGCAGGACAGAGTGTACACATGAAATATGCAGCGATATTCATATAAAAAATAAAAAACAATAACAAAAAGTAGATAAAAAGAGAACAGATGCTGTCTCCTCCTTGATCATCCTTTGTCTTGTGAGATCGACTAAAGCAGAGACTGTATTATTCACAACATTAGAGACAGAAGAATAAATGCGATGCTGTCTGATACAGATGCGTCTGAGCGCGTCTGAACTTTATACATCAAGAAAAAAAAACAGATGAAACAAACAGTAAGGTAATGAGCACTGCTGTTGAGTATGATTTGTGCATTCTCACCAATGATCCAGTCCGCCGCGGCGTCCCCCGGGAACGCGCTCAAACACTTGCTGTTGTTGGGTCAGCGGTCCGGTGCGCCCTGCCTGCCGCCTTCTGCCTCCACTGGGGGATTCACAAAGAAAAGTGAACTCCGCCGCAAACATCGCAAACCTCCTGGGAACGCCAGTGGCCCAGTCAACATCACTGAGGGCCGTGTGTGTATGTATGAGAGAGATAAATACAAGACATAAAGACAAAGGAAACATTGTAATCAAGCGCACACATTAATGCATTAATTCAGAATTTTGCATTTAAACTTCACATATTTCCATAATACACAGAAAGTTTTCAACACGTATGATTATTTGAGGGCTGATGACTGTTTTGTTTGTTTTCTATTTTTGTTTTTTTGGACTGAAATTACATTTCAGAACAATATTGTTTTAAAACATTCTCTTTCCAAACTCTGGAAAAATAACCAGCATTAATCTGTTAGGTAATTTTTAAACTTGATTAAAGGAGCAATATGGAGCAATTGCGCATGCAAAAATGAGTACAGCAGTCCAAATAATGAGTTTGAGCCCTAGACTGTATATTAAATAGGTTTAATCCCTATTTAATTTACAATCTGTGGTTGAAGCGAGATTTTTCTCTCCTCCTCCCCTGGCTCAGGGAAGCTCTGGCAGGTTGTAGAAACTGTGCAGGACTCGCACAACGTTATAAATTGACAATAACAAGCGATGATGAGTTCTACACTGTAAGCTGATCAGCTATTTATAACTGTCAGTTGTCTGGCAATGTAAAGTTAAGGCCATTATCCTGAAAACAAAAGCCCACTGCTCCTAAAATACACACTCTGGACCTGAAGTTCAGTGGCTGCCTGTCTCTCTGCCTGCCAAACTCCATTAACTTTTTTTTTAATTTAACAGTTATAAACATCTACGCCTTCTAAAAGATTATTAATGATTTATTACGACTCATATACAGACACTGACTCATTGGATGAACATTTGGCACTAATTTGAACTCTGATTTACGTGAAATGGGCACACAAAAACGGTTATTCCGGCCCAAAATAGAAATAGTAGGGGGACACTGCAGCTGCAGAGTTGACGTCAGAGTAGTGATTATTTCAACTTAACATGTTTTTTTAATCTCTGATGACATATTGTGATCATTTTATGATCTGTTACAGTAAATTACAGATTTCTCCTTTAAACTATGGCTTAACTTTGAATTATATAGCAGCAAACTTTACAACTAGCTTAAAATGAAGAAAGATTAAATTTATACTGTTTAATTTTTACTCTTTGTTAAAATTCAGTTCTGTTGCACTAAAACTTTATATGTCAATTTAAAATGTGATCTAGTATTAACTTTAAATATGCCATTAAGGGGGTTTTTACTTTTTCTCGAAGAAAGTTTAAGGACAGTTGAGTTTTTTATGATGTGTCTCTTCTTTCTACACTCCAGTTGATCTGTTAAAACAGTCTGCCAGTTGCTGCCAGGCGGTCTCTTTTTCCTTACTGGACTGTTGTCTGTTTTCTTGATTTTTCTCAAAGAAGGAGAGATTAGAGCTTCTCTCACGAGCCATGATGTGTAGCTAGCTAGCAAACAATATAACATTTTGTTAAGGAATACAGAGCAGCCAAAAGTTAAGTTTTAGTATGTACTTAGTATGTAAGTCATTATCTTAAGGAAGTTTATCATTATTTTGAGATTTTGAGATACTAACTCATTATTTTTAACTAATCATCTTTTTGAGAAAGTTTCTCATTATAATGACTGACAGGATCTTGTTTTTTTTTTTTTCAACACTGACAGAAATGGGCTTCCATAGAATAGATGTTTTATAGAGGAGATGAGCATCTGTGTGTTAGAAAAGACTTCAGTCTCCAGTGTAATTCACACGCTTCACTGATACACCACTGAACCATTGGGCTTTGTGATTAAAGAAAGATTTTATATCACATTGACAATCATGCCCATGTTTGCACGAACTTTCTCTTTGACTCGTCCTGAGCTTGCTCTCACGCTCAACTGTGAATCACAATTTTTTTAAAATCAAGTGATAGTTTTTATAATCCTTCCCACGTCCATAATTAGACTGTTTCATTGTCCCCTTGGGACTTTGTGTGATGCGTGTGTAAACACCAGTGGTGTGGATTCCAGGCAGCCATTGTTCCCCATTATTTCTATGCTGATTGTGAAACTGAAAGTTATGAAAATGTACAAAAACAGGCTTAGACCTAGTTGGCAAAAAAAGTTGCAATAAAAAGCCAGTAAAACTGTTTCAAACTAGAATATTGGTCAGCAAAACCAAAATCAAACCCTATCCCAGTGCAGGCATCATTAGCAGATTCTAAAACAGTACAGAAAAGCATCACACAAGCATGTCAGCGAGCTGCTTAATGGATCCTGTCATTCACACACTTCCTGCCTCTCCCCATCTGTCCTCTCCCCTCCCCGAACCCTCCTCCCGTCTGGCCTTGAGGGGGACGGGGGGGAGGGGATACCTGTGCTTCCAACCTGTCAGTGTCCTACCTGCTCACGACCCCGACAGATTATCAAAGCCTTCATCTGACAGGGGAATGTCGACACGCTGCTCGTCTTATACAGAGATGCTTACGGAAACATTCTTTTCCCACCGGCCAGGAAATGTTTCTTTCTCTCTCCTCCCTGAAATCTACACGGCAGCATGAGGCCCTGAGCGGAGACGGCGTCCTGTCAGCCGTGATAAACAAGCCGCTGTTTGAAGGTAGTGCATAAATGTTTTTGAGGTAAACTTGCACTAATGCTACATCATAGAAAGATATTGTATCCTAATATACGGTAAGGGGAAAAAGCTGAATTTAAAAGGTCAGTTCATACAAATTACAAAAAAGAAAGAAAAAATTCCCTTACCTTTGGTTTGTAAAAAACAAACCTAACTGATCAGGGCAGCGGTAGCCCATCAACCACCAACAACTGTAGGTAATACACTGACTATGGATAAGTACTTCATACAACCCCATTTCAAACAATCCGAACTATCCCTTTAACACTGAAAATTCTCAAATAAAAGGTGGTATTGAACCAATTTGGCCAGGCCTTACTTAATAAAGGTTTGTCCCCAGTAAGTTGAAGCATGGTCAGCATAATGCTCATTTCCACTGTACAACAACAAAGTTTTTCGTTTTTAAGAGAAATACTATTCTCATTCAGGAATTAATTTCAGTCTTGCTGGGTTTTTTTCAGTGAGTTTCAGTCTATCAGTGAAACTCAACACTTCCTGCAGATGTTTCACATTCAAAGCCGACCAGGAAAGGGAGGGATCAGCAGCTGGAAGCCTTTAATGTGAAATATCTGTGCAGGAAGTGTTGAGTTTCATTGTCAGTAGCTTAAAAGACAAAGAGGACAATGAAACTGAAAAGAATTAGTGAATGAACACAGAATTTCTGTCAGAGAGGAGATAGAGCAACTTTAAACAAGAGCTCAGTGATTTAATGACTTAATGCAGAACAGAAAAACATTTAAGACGCTATTTAAATTCATCAGTAAATGAAAGCAGTGTCTTTGGTAAAAAGAGAAACTCAGAACAGCAGAGTGGTGAGCACGGAATGATGTTTGAAAGACGTTCTCATTCCCAAGTCGTCAAATGCCAACATTTTGGCATGCCCCTTGGCAACTCATACAGCCCACTGACATACATAGAAATGGATAACATGGGAGCTTCCCTAAAGTGAAGCCAGAACATCTTGATTGCCCCCTGGTGGCTGGCTGAAGTATAGGTCATAAACCCCACCTCCTCCATGTTAGCAGATGGAACATGGACCAAACTAAAACATCAAAGGTACACGTCAAATAAATTCTTCTCTAACATTATTTCTGTCATTTTAGGTAGTTCCTATGCTAAAGTTGGTTCAGGTGTTCATTTCTTTGGGATCAGTTTGGTTTTACTGATTTTTTTGGTGGTCTACAAAGGGGGTTCATGTCGTGATTCTGCTCACGATTGAGTCTGTGAGGATGGGACCTCAAAAACGCAGATCCAACCCTGATCACTACTGGGCAAACTCTGGCTCTGACTTTACCAGCACAAGGTGGCAGTGCTCGTATCTGTGATATTTTGGCTCCAATTTTGTACAGTGGAAAGAACTGGGGACTCAGCGTTCATCTTTAGTTATGTCAATGATAGAGATGCACAGTGTACTCCTTGGGAATCGTATAAGACGCACCAGGCTTTTAAGTACCTTCATGTAAACCCATCCACAGCTGCATGAGACGCACTGTAGTATAAAGAGCCAGAAAGTCTGCATATGGAGGAGGCGGGGTGGATTGGTGGCTCAAACAAAGACAGGACTTTCACCGAAGAAACTAGGGTTTGTGTCTTGTGTGAAACCAAACCACTATTAAAGACATAACGTCACGTGACTTGCGTCATGTGTCTTTCATCTTGCATCGCTTGCATCACATGTTGCAAAGATTCTAAAGAACTTATTTTTATTTTTCCTAAACCTAACAAAGTAATTTCGATGCCTAAACTTGATGAAACCAAACTGTGACAGTTTCACAACATTAATCTTGTGTTAAAACAGCTTTTTGGCAGCGTCTCACGCAGTCGCTAAAGGGTACCTTGTGCATCAGTATGTGATTCCAAGGGGCGTGGCAAAGTAGTCAGTGCCCCTATGCTTCAAACTATGATGCTGTAGATACCCCTCTAGCACCAGTTTTGCACTGTGGGCTCTGTGGCCAAGTTAGTAATGTTTGATATGCAGCATCCAGGTAGAACTTTTAAAATAAAGGCATAAAAACTACTTGGTTAAATTTAGGGAAAGGATCATGGTTTGTTTTGTATAGTGTCTTTCCAGTCTTCTGACCACTCAAAACACTTTTAGAATACATGTCACTTTCACCCATTCATTGATACACTAATTGCAGAGCTATTGCTATTGCTATTGTTTTCACATGATTAACAAATCCCGGGCTCCTGGGTCAAAGTCCAGTGTTTGCTTGACCCGTCAATCATCCATCCACCCCCCTCCTCCATGCATGGACTTTCTCGCTCTTTTTACCACCCTAGACAGGCGCCTCCACAAATGACACCAGGGGTACCTACAGCATCATAGTTTGAAGCATAGCTTGAGGAAATGTAGGAAAACTGACCTTAAATTCCATTGTACCTCAATATGTTCTTGGACAAATAATAGATGTTTTACAGCGATGGTTGTTTTCTTTAGGATGATCACTAACTGGAGGTCATCTTCTTATCTGGCTTCACATCTTACATAATATGTAAAAAATTGCTGCATGTCACCTTTAAAGCAGCAGGGGCGCTTAAAAAGTGTGATGCATGAGCCGAGGGAGTGGTGTAAGACAGAATTCATAATGCAATTAGAGAATGAGGAAGCTTTGTGGTAATAAAACCCATCTGTGCAGCAGTCAGGCCTGAGAGATGCTGCATGATGTAAACCTGTGGACATACATTGTGCACTTTGTTTCTTTAATGCTGTCTTTGTGGCGCTCTAATAACAGACTAATACAGCATGTCTGCACAGCAACCCATCTTAAAAGAGACTCAGCTGTCAGTTCGCTCTCAAACCTGGCGAATGCACACTCGCACACCTCCACATTCATCTTTTCTCCCCGCAGATTCATCCCCTCCTCTTCCTTTGTCTGCCTTGTTCATTTCAAGTCACTGTCTGCCTGCCTGCCTGCCTGACTGCCTGCCTGCCTGTCTGTCTGTCTGTCAGTGTTTCCCTGTTGTTATTTTAGAATCCATCGCAGGGTATTTAGGTCACATGCGGTTTCTAGCCCTGGCAAAGTATGAATAATGCAGACTTCTCTCATTACACCATGTGCTAACCCTCTGGATTGAAAATCAATGTGCACTCAAGTGGCTGGCAAATGAATGGAGCGAACTGGCCAGCCGCTCCAAGAGCGAGGGCTACATCTCGCCACGTACCCTAAAGGTTTAACAGCATTTCTATTTTAACAGGCTCCAAGCCTTTACCCAATACAATATGTGTTTCATCTGCCGTCTGCGAGAGGCGGCGTGTCTTCATTCACCGAGGGCTCAGTGTGATGAGAACAAGGCTGGTGGAACAAAAAAGAAAAGTGAGGACAGGATTATTGGTCATCGACAATGCATAGAGGAACGTCTGAAAACGAGACCATTGTCGGGCCCGTATGACTGATTGAAGACGGGGCTGCAGTTTTTTTTACCCCCACTGTTTCCAACCTCTCAGTGCACTCCCTCCTACAGTTCAACCATAGTTCACATTGCCAGGAGTCTCCCCAGCACCCGCCCCCACCTTCCCCATGTAGCGCTCGGAGAATCCTATGCATACATGCTGCCGCACATTCCACACTCAAACAGTGTTTACGACGTGATCCACAGTTTGTCTGGAAAGGTGCCCGAGCCGCTGCGAGCAACACCGGCTACACGCTGCGATCACATCGGCCGTGGGGTTTTTTATGGCGAGGGTTTTTTTTTTTTTTTTTTTTTTTTTTTTTTTATGGGAGAGACCCCCAGACATCTGGCACACATCTGGAGCTGTTTAATGAGAGGCTCAGTCTGCCTGACTCTTTACTTCGAGCCCACCATCAATCCGCTTCATTCTCGAGTTGTCAAGAGACCCCAACCCTCATCTCCGCCCTGGCAAAAGCCAAACGGTGTCGATACATGAATGATAAGTGTGTAAGAAGCTGCGAGGGGAACATTTAAAAACGGAGCGAAACTAATTGGGGAATGCTTCAATTTGGAAATGCATCTTATGGTATTTACTCCCCAAAGCAATCAGCAACCTGTGATCCTCGCCGTGTTGATTACAGAGCTTACTGTAGTTTATTGATATGATTCCTGTGCCTTGCACCTGTGGGCAGACCGAGGGCTTTTCTGCTCCATGTTTGTGTCTCCCAGCCATGAGAACTTGCTCGATAACAGAGAAAAGATTGTTGCTGGGACTGATTCCAACCTCATTTTACATGTCTCCTTTGGAAAATAAATTGACTTCTTAGACTGGGTTGCACCAACAAACATTAATTTAATCTAAGATTGGTTCTAATCACAGCTGAGCAAAACTAGCTTTAAAATGAGTAAATACTAATTTAAAATTAAGAAGGGCTCTGTGGCACAATTAAATATCAGTTTAGTAAATTCAAGTTTAATGATTTAAAAAGGTATTAAATAGAGTTGAATCAATATGGAGATGCTCGCTTGCCCAAATTCTTACCCTAGTAAGTATAAAAGAGGGGGAATACATCAAAAAAGCCATTTGAATTCATTGAAAAAGTTTTGGCTGTATTGAGGAATACATATGTATTCCTCAACATATGTTAAAGTTATGTTGTATTGTTTGCTAGCTAGCTAAAAAGTGAAACAAAAAGAAAAAACAAAAATTGTTCTATTGCCTTTTTAGCTAGTTAAAAAGTTAACAAATATGTAACTTTATTAGCTAGCTAGCTAAACCGTAAAAACAAAACAAAACAAAAAGTGTTTCTTTGCTATCTTAAAAGAAAAAAAATGTTATATTGTTTTGTAGCTATTGTAAATATTAAAACTAAGTTATATTGTTGTTAGCTAGCGTAAACGTTTAAAAAAAAGTTATATTGTTTGGTAGCTTGCCAATAGATTTGACAAAAATATTCCTTTATTTGCTAGCTAAACAGAAAAAAAAAACGGAAAAAAAAACACATTATATTAGCTGCGTCCGAAGTCCCTTTCTAACATGCGATTTGGTGCGCCAAAACATTATGTAAGATATTTTTGTATGTCCGAAACCCTTGTATGAAACCACTAATACATGAAGTGCATGCTATTTCCAGGGAAATAAATTCAGTAAGCAAGCCCAGGCAGTGTGTCAGCATAAATATCCCACAATGCAATGCAATAGTGACAACAACAACAACATCTTAACAGAAAAAAGGCGGACAGCGAACAAGGCTGCTCTGGCATAACATCAGTAACGCATCAGTTTAAATGTAAGCACAGGTTACCACAGTTACACAACTCCAACTGGCAAGGAGGCTCTCAGGAAGTGATGTGTTCCTTCCCAAGCAGTGTTTCAGAAAAGATGCAAAAGTATGTTGAACCTTAGTGCAGATCAGATTTCAGACACAGCACAAGATTTCTTGCAAGCTAAAATGTCTAGTTAGCCTATATCATATGATGGCTGACAGAGAAGCTCTAATTTCTCCTCTTTGAGAAAAACTTGTTGGCCAAATTATCAACTGGAGTGAAAGAAAGAGGAGATGCATCATGAAGCTCAACTGGTTGATTCTGTCATATAACTATCTTTAAAAAACTTAATTAAAAATGCAGCTATAGTGCTCAGTTTTGGTGCAGCAGAATTAAATTTAATCTAGGTTTAGAGTAGGACGCACCCAAATCCAAATATGCTTTTTGGGAAAACACAAATAATGCGATGGAAGTGTGTAAATAGAAAAAAGTTGGTCATTATTATTCAGAAAAAGTCAGTACCGTGATTACCTCGGCACAGTTTAAAAAGGTCTCATCTACAATAATCAATCACTGATTTAATGCACCAAGATTATTCCCTTCAACTTCAACTTTGTATGTACTTGAATATCCCTCAGTTAAAGGGGATGGACTTCAGAGAATTCATAAAAACTTAGTTTGGTTAGAAATAAAAAGAGAGAAAGAGATAGATATTAAATATATTATGGGGATTTGTAAACATATTTCATAATTATATGCCTGTGTTAAATTATTTTAATGCTTGTTGGCACAACAGTTGCATTGCCAATAAATATTAGGTTAGAAAAGCAAGTATTTTCCTGTTTCAACGTGACTTCCAGGATTAAACCACAACCACTTCTGGTTTTTTGGTCTGGTCTATCCAAATACAGATGGAGAGACAGATAATTTTGTTGGTTGAACAGATACAGATACGAATAATGACGTCTCTTTACACCTCTGGTTTAAAGCACAAACTAAACTGAGATTTTAATTAAATCTTAATTTTAAGCTAGTTTGAAAGTTTGGTGCAACATAATTTAAAGTTTCAGGTTTAAAAATTCATCTTTGTTGCTGCAACTCAGGCTCAGTCAACAGACAAACTGGTACAAGTGTTTTGTCAGATGTAAATATCCAAATGCACATCATAATGTATGGCCTCCCCTGCCTGTGGTCGCCGTGCATTCTCCATGGTAGCCACCCATAAATCAAGAAAATGGCTCCTTTTGTATGTTCATTAATAGGCACAACATGCGTCCATACAAAACCCCAACTATTCTTTGAATGGACTTTGATTGAAAGCCGGCCTTTTTAACAGCGGCATTCTTATTCTTGCCCTGTAGCAGCTTGTCTAGCTGTCCAGGCTCTTATTTATTACCCCTTGAAGATGAGACAATGAAAAAGCAGTTCTCAGAGCTCTGTTTGCATTGAGAGGCCCGCAGCACAAAGCAGCCGGAGAGCATCTCATTGTTCGACAGGGCCAGCAGAGATGCGGCTCGCTTCAAAGATTGCTTCTTTTTTGGTGGAGGTGGGTGGTAAGGCGGTGGAGGAGGGGCCCTGAAACTAACCATGAGGGGTAGATTTCATCACAGGAAGGGATGTGGGGGCAGGGATAGAGGGGTGGAGCTGGAGATCTAGGAGTCAAACACAGGCCAACGTGAACTTTCCAGAGCTAAATTTGGTTCCCATCTATAGGAAGCTTTACCGCACTCAGGTTTGTGCCCCGCAGAGGATGCAAACACTTTGAAATATGGTCAAGGCATGAGATTTAGATAAATGATCACAGGAAGTATATCCTGCTGTTGCAACTGAGGCTTTCATAAGAGTCTTAAGTGGCAATGCAAATAGAGGCTGGTCGCAGCAAAACGAGGAGCAAAGTCCAGTTTTCACACTGTGTTTCCCTTCATTTTGATCTGGACTCAGAAATGGAAAAAAAGGGGGTGGGGAATGAGTGGTATTCTTAAGCCACCCACAAAGAAGCTATTTAATGTGTGTCCGTGAGTTGTGTGTATGAACCTGCAATTATGAGGCAGAGAGCCCAAGTCTGCACTCAGAGATAAGTTGGACGGATGTTCGCTCCCATTCATAGAGAGCCAATGCGCTTTACTCTGCTAAATGAGCTACGGATACTCCACAACATGCAGCCCGGCTCTGAAATACACACACAGATGGAAAAACATGGAGGTATCAATGGAAAGGCACAAACACATGAGTGGATATAAGCACACATTCATATACTTACCTGAGTGTGTGTAGAAATAAAGTTGCTTAAATAATCTGCCTTAACTGTTTACTTTACAACCTTTCTGACCTTTTCCCATCAGATTTCACTCGAGAGATGTTGCCACATTCCCAGATCTCATCAGTCTATTTGATGAGCACGATGGCATTTGAATTCAGACAGAAATGAGACTGGTAGCAACAAAAACAAGATCGAAGTTGTGATAAACTCTCAGAGGAAAGGAAAAGTTCAAAATAAGATCTCATCTTTCTCTAACCTGTGACATAAATGAGCTCAAACTAAGACCAGTATGAGACTTTGACCATTTTCTCCAACTCCTTAAATTCGTCTCCAGAGAAATAGCCTTTGTCTCGTCTCAGACCGAGACTAATTTGAGCCCAACTGAAGATCCTAAAATGTTCTTTTATTGTGTCACTGCACCGATCTGAAATTTGTCTTAAATAATCAGCTCTTGAGATCTAAAAGAAAACTCAGTTGTCTTAAATGAGATCTTAAATTTGTCTCAGTGGTCAAATTAAAGTCTTGTTGTTTCATACAGATGCTAAGGAGAAAGCTCTGAAACGCCTGTGAGCTCAGCAAAAGATCTCCTGCTTTTCTTTTGTTTTTGATGGTGCACTTGCTATCTTTTGCTGGCATGTTGCTGTCACTGTTCATATAGCATAATAAACACTTCATCATCATCATCCACCTTAACATACACCTGTAGGCTCCGAGTCCACAGGGGGAAATTATTACAAGCCATGTTTCTACCCATTCTACATGGAAAATTTAGTCTCAGGAACTAAAGGGTTCCTTCAGCCCATTGTTGTCTGTGTTTTCACTGCGATCTAAAGATTGCGAACAAAGTTAAGACATGTTTGTACATGATGACACAACAATGGTGACGCCATATAAAGAGATGAGTCCCTGATGGATTTGGTTCTCAGCATAAATGCTCAGTAAGGCCTGGACTTCATTGTCAGTCCATCTCTTGTGTGCTGTCGTCTGTAACTCCATGTTTATGTGTCGAAGTACAATGAGTTTAAAACAAAATGCATTGCAGCTGCAGATTTATAAAAAAAAAATAGCGGATGAAATAAAATACAGTAGAGTACTTGACCAATGATAAATGTTCAGTGCTGCTCGTCTCACCCCCCCAGTTCCTATACCATTGGAAAGTACTACTCCCCAGGCAAGGACTTTTGGGCGGTGAAATCTTGGCACTGGTGTCTGTGGTGGAAACTCACAGAGTTGCTCCAAAGGTTCCTGGTTAGTGGGGAAAGTTTCTGCAGTGGAAACACAGCTTTTGTCATTTTACAGTACATAACAATTCTACAGTTGCATAACAAATCGTTACAGAGTGTGTTTAGGAGGAGTGTTGATTTGAGGAGACTTACATCCTGAGGATAGAAGCTGCTCTGTAGTCTGGTGGTACCGCAGCAGATACTTCAGCATCTTGCCAGACAGCAGCAGGACGAACATGCTCTTGCTGGAGTGGGTCTTTTTGCATCTTTTTGGGCTCTGCTTCACCAATATCACTGATGTTCGGTATATGGTCACTGATGGTCGTGTCATCTCTAAACTCCACAACAGAATTCGCTCCATGTTGGAGGTTGTAGTTGTGAAGAGGAGGGGTCTGAGCACACAGCCCATGGGGTCAGCGATGTTGAACACTTGAGTTGTGCAGGGTAGAACTGTGTTCTCTTGCATGACACTTGGACGTGTTACACACTGATCCTCTGCCTCCAACCTCCACTCTTTTACCTTCTGTTTCTCTATATAAAAGACATGCAACTTAACAGCGCCACCGCTACGTACACATGCATCAAGTCCCAGTGGGGCACCAAAACAGCCTAAACTGTGTGGGGATGCCCTTATCCTCAGCAGACATTACTGTCTTTTAGATGCTGTAGCGGAATGAGTTTTAAAGAGAGTGAAGTTACTGGTATCATATGAAACTAAAAGACCTAAGAAATCCATTGGTACCAACCATGCCATGCTAGCAGGAAAGGGTTTAAATAACGCTTCAGAATTAGGCTAAATTTTGGTGAGGATAAAACTGACCATGGCCATTTTTAAAGGGGTCTCTTGACCCCTCAGCTCAAGGTATTTTAATGTAAATGAATCCCTTTACAGGCATGCCCACTTTGGGTGAATCCCATGCAGTATTCAGTATTAATGTGGTATTTTGAAGGGATTTGAGTGGTAATAAATGGTGAAATTTTCCCCCAAATCTGTGTAATACATGGTATCAACTAAAAAATTGAACAACGACAACTAACGGGGCAGAATTCAGCTTTGGAGTACTTCAGTCATAAGGCACCTAAATGCATAGCAGAGCTGCTACTTACTTCACTGGCACTAAACAGTGAGAATGAGGTTAGTCATGTGCGGCAGATTCCTTTGATATGAATTTAATTGATAGGAATACTGGGCTGGAACCATCGTTTAATCTTGATCTATGTGCACTGACCCTGACAAAAAACAAGTAAATACAGAGATCATATGGTCAGGTCACATTTGGAAGTGTCAGAAGCGCCAGTTCCCACACACCCTCTGAGCCCTGCTGTCTCTGCCGTCATCTGTCATGCTGTGGCATATACGCCAAGCGGTTGTGTTTGCAGTGTGTCTGCCTCCGTTGAGCCCTTTGTATAGGCACAGAGCTATATTTAGCCCCTGGTCACAACTTAGCTCCTAGCTCATTAATTACATTAGATTGAGCGTACTCAGCAAGCATGGACGAATGCTTGTTGGTGTAGCAGTAGGCTGAAGAGATAGCATTATCAGGACTGCAGGGCCATCACATAGAAGCTGCTTTCTTCAATCTCTCCATTTGCTACTTGGCTTCAGGTTCCTGGCCTCCACCAGCACGCACAACCCATGAACAGATCCCTCTAATCGAGTGAGTTTGTCTTGGGGGAAGGCCAGCAGACTGTGGAGCCTTTCTTTTTTCGGTTTAGAGCGCGAACAAAAGGTTGTTTATGTGTGGAGGCTGTTCTCTCATAGAGGGAGCTGGGTTAGCTGTGTCTGTTTGTGCCGATGCAGGCAGGCAGGCTTTGAAAGGCGCTAAGCCACATACTCCTGGGTTCTGCAGAGCAGCGTTAGCAGCACTGTAGAGCTCCAGCGACTGATTAACAACCACTGGATGTATGGAGCTGAGGCAGAAAACAGCCGAGAGAGACAAAAGACAGACGGAGAACAAACAGCTCAGTGACAGATTGATGCTCTCACTCACAACAACATTGTAGTCGACTGGTTCAACATCATTTAAAGCAGACGTTAAATAATTTCAGTGAGTAATGACAGAGAAGGAAATGAAATACCAAAGAATGATATATTGACTGGGTATTGGTTAAGGCTGAGTTTGCATGTTTCACTCATGCAATTTTGATGTCAGAACATTTTTAAAGAGGAGAAACCTTTTTTAGGCCATTGCAGCTGTTTAGTATCTAGGAGATAGTAAGTCCCTTTATTCCTCCCTATTACTCTCCCTCCGAAGTACTCTAGACGCCTGAGGCAAAAGACTTGACCTGCTGCCCTGAGCTGGCTCATGAATGAGAAACTTCTGACAGAGAATCTATGAGGCTGTCTGATTACTCCACAGTAGTTTCAGCATGAGCTTGAACCACCACATTCTGCTTGTTTCCCAACATAATAGAAAAGTTTGAATTAAAATGGTCACTGTGATACTATGACCGTTGAGGCAATATTATGCTTTTGGTGTCTGCAAAGAGTGTGACAGTCCACAAATGTACATGGTCCATGATGTTAAATTTTTCTGTTTGTACACATAGGCTCTGTGTGGACATTGTGACCGTGTGGACTTGTCTGCGGACTTGTTTATGTGGCCAATACAGACGCAGAGCTACTCTGCATGTGTGGCACGTGTCCTCCAATCGAACTCCAGAAAGTAGTATAGACAGAACTGATGGGTGTCCATTGTGTCCACAGCTGTCAGTGGACTCATTCCTTGTTGGACTATATGGTTTGGTTGCAACCCTAGTTAGGGTGGGCTCGGGCTTGGGTTAAGGTTTGGGTTCAAGGTTCTGATGCACTGGCCTTCAGACTTGGATGCTCCGTGGGGGAGTGGGTTAGGGTCGGGGATGGGATGGGTGGGAGGGAAGGTTTATGGGGGTAGGAGTGGGGAATGAGTATTATTAGTGATTGTTCCCCATCAGTCTTTGTGGCTTGGTCGCCCATGAAGATGAACCTGCCTCCCTGTGCAGGAGACCAGGGATCGAATCCCAGCCCCAGCAAACCCGCAAGCACATCCAGGCATGTTGTCCTTTTGGTAATCACATGACCACTTTGCAGGTCACCAGGGAGCAGAGGGAAACAGGGTTGTCTAAGGGTAGGGTTTTGGCTGCCACCTGGGAGGGACAGTGTCAAGTACCAAGTTGGTCGGACTAGGTTGGCCACCCTGTGTACCATGAAATTAAAGAAGTAGTAGTAGCTGCCTGTGTACACATTCCTTTTTGGACTACAAGGTTTGGTTGCAACCCTAGTTAGAATTAAGGTCAGGGTTAGCGTTAGGGGTTAGGGTTAACCAGCACTTGATGATAAGGTAATACTCCAGAAATGGGGTCTAGAGGCATATGTTTAAAGAAAGCGCTTGCTTGATGTCCAGAGTGCAATGGAAACTCCCTGCCTCCACACCTTTCTGATATCTGGATCGAGGGGGTTGTGTCCAGCAATTTTGGCAGCTCCAAACAGACAATCTAACAAGTACATGCCAACTTCACACAAAAATTGGCCAGGTTGGCCTAGGTGTAAAAGAAGGCAGGGTTCAAACTTTCCTCTCAAGATTTTTTTTTTTATCTTCATGAAACTAATTCCCAATTTTCGTCTGCCACCTGAGTGAATTCTGTCAAGCACTTTACATAAGGTGTGCACTGTTACAAATAAATTCCATCTCCCCCAGTTCTAGCAGCAGGCCTTACTCCCTGGCATCAAAGTGCCACTATTTGGAAAAAGTAGGCTATTAAACACTTTGACCTTTAGGTGTTGTTGGACAATGCTTTGCATGAAATAGTTAATTTCAAGCATATGCTGGTCTTTAAGATTCCGAGAGTTGCAGGGAAAGATTAGTCAATGTTTCACTCTATTAAAATTTCCTCTGCTAAAAATGTTTCCAATTAGAGAATATATTCCTGACTTTCTGGAAATAATCATGGTCTTTACAGTTGTGGACAGCTCTGTACCTCTAAATTCAAATGATCAGATTTGCCAAGTGACTAATTTTCCAGTATGACCAAGGGACAAAATTTCAAATAGTGGTGTAATCCATGCAATGGTTCCCAACCTTTTTGGGTTATGGCTCCTTAAAGCTGGAGAAAGCAGTTTTGACGTCATTGGGCAACAATTCCATAATAACCTTCCAGCATATTGTAATTCAAGCGGAGTGAGAGAAAAGTAGACTTCTTTACTTCCTCTTGGCTGTTTTCAGGCTTTGGAGAATCTAGCTCGTAATCAGAGATTTTGGCCAATCACAGTTGACCAAAATTCTGTTGTGGTGGAAGACTGTTTATTGTTGAGTTTCGTTTCCTGGTCGTCAAATACCAATGGTTAGGGTTGTTGGTTACTCACCGCCACCAACCCAAAAGGCCTATATTTCAATCAGCTAGCTCCCTTCACAATCGCTTGCTGCACCTTTAAATTGAGGCAGTGTCTACTGTGACCGCCTATGACAGGTTATGGCTTTAATGTGAAATAAGGACATTGAACAGTTCAACCGAATGAGGGATTTTTCCTTCACAGATTTCATCTGTAGGTTTTTAAGAGATATGGAAGAGATGAACTCCATAAGAATAAAGAACAACTTGGACAGTCTGAAAAAATAAACAATTTGGTCAAACATTTTTGCACCAGTTGGTTATGTGAGGATGCCTAAAACTGAGTGAACGGTTGCTGGCGAAGGCTGTGAGATGCAGTTGAAAGCTTGGAAAAACCTAGTAAGTGGGCCTTAAGTAAACATCATTTTGTCAAACCACTCTTCCCAGGGTTTTTAACTTTGAGGCCCAAAGATTTTTCATGTAACAGAAATATTATATTCATTTGTATCCCCTTAATCATCTCATGACCCATCACATTTATCTAGGGACCCACTGGAGGACCAGTGCCCCAACCTTAATGCACAGTTCCAGTCCCCAAGTGTGTAGTTAGACCATTAAACTGTTGTTCAGGATTCCTTGAGCGGACCTGAAACATGGACTTTTTCCTCCCCTCACCCTCCCGAACAGTCAGTTACAAACGTACCTTCAGTGACTCTCTCCGTCCAAATCAGTCCAGCAGTTCACTTCAGCTCACTTCAGTTCCAACAACTGGACACAGAGAAAAAAAATACCATCCTGTCACCGTCCTCTGGCTCTGATGGCTCAAACATATCTGCACATGTCTAATAAAGCTGCTAGACAGACCGTTCTTGTTTCAGGTTTTTTCCAGGTTGTAGCGGTGTGTGGTGGTGGTGTCTGAGACAGCAGAGTGGACACGCCCCCAGTGTTTCAGAGCAGAGAAAACTGCTATTTTTTTCATGATTTTGAGACAATTTTAATCATTCAAATTTGGCTGGGTGACTAATATATGTCTCTATAGTGTGGCAAACTCAGAACACACTACTTTTTTTCATGATCTATAAACTATTTTGATAATTGATTCAGTGTTTATGTATTCTTCATGGAAAAATGGCAGAAAATGTTGTTTTCGGCCTCACAAATATGGAGATTTCCTGCCTTTTTTGTTAATTATCATATTAAAATTAATATCCTTTGGTTTTTAACTGACAAAACAAGACATTTAAAGAGATCACCTTAGACCTTGAAAAACTGGGATGGACATTTTTCACTAATTTCTGATATTTTGTAGATGTTGCAGCTCTAGATTAAACACAAAAAATAAAATTTACTCTATTGTTCATTGATGACCGCTAAAAAATAACAATTTGTTCAGGGGCATGTAAAAATTGACCTTGGGCAAGAAGTGAAAAACACCTGCTCTAAACCCAAAATGTGGTGTGGATTAAATAATTGGGGCATGGGGGGCAAATAATTGGTGAGCCATAAAAGAATGACGAGAAGGAAATCAAGGATTGTAGGAAAGCAGGAATTCTGGAAAATGGGGAGCCAGAGAGGAGAGGAATGAGCACAGCAGAGGGAAAGGTTCAGAGTAGAGGTGGGGGTGAGGGGATGTTAGCCATCCTTTGGGCAGGGCTCTAGTCCGGGTCACTGTTGGCCCTCAGGAAGGCCCTTCTGCATTCCTGTCCTCTGGGTGACCCCTCCTCTACGGCCGCAAGACTTATTGGAGTAATCAGCCCCTGTCAGCACCTTGGTTATGCTGCATGGACTCAATCCAATAAATGTGAATGGGACGTGTAATAGCACCTGATGAAAAGTAAGTTTGTTTGCACTGAAAGGAGTCTCTCCGACTTTTTCCTTTTTGTCCGATTTTTTTCTTTTTTTTTCAATCTGTGTTTTGCTTTCTCCCCATAGCCGTCTGTTTGTATCAGGAATGGGAAACCACTGCACGGACGAGGGAGGCAGTGGAAGAGAAACCCAAGCCTGTTTTTATTGCAGAACCTTTTCAGGCTGTCATAAATCTTTATGGTTCGAAATGTTAAGAATAAAGCATAGTAATAAGTTTCAGACGGATGTAAAATTGTTGGAAGAGGGGCGTTAGAGGAGAAAAAAAGCCAGTACTATGGTTTCTGTGCTGGGAATGCTGATAAAGATGCTGATGTAAGATTACCTGTCCATGTGTTGATCCACACAGTGTTGGACAGATATTGTGAAAACAGTTGGCAAGACAATATGTCCCCAGGGGCATCGTCAGGGCAACAGTTTCACTACAACAACAAAACATAATGATAATCCAGTGCAAAGATGTGAAATCTACTGAGCATGTTCATGAGGACAAAATGTTACTTTTGTACTAGGGCTGAATGATTTTGAAAAATATCTAATTGCGATTATTTTGACTGATACTGCAATTGTGAAATTATTTGTGTTATTTGAGGTAATGATAATTTTACATCATTATTTTCATTTTGATTACAAAATATGTTAAAATGATGATTGGTGTGATATTTTTGTAGCAGTCTGAAGATGTTTTTTTCAGTCTGTAGAATCTGATGTGCCACAGCCAAGCCATAACCTTGTTTCCCTGGTAACATCTTAGGGTTTGTCAATCACTAAGTATGTATGTAAGTATATGATAAATGATAATAATAAAGAAAAAGTTAAACATAACAGTGCACATGATAGCGAGCGTAATATTGCATAATTTTAAACAACAATAACAATAATATAATAGATATTGGTAATATAAATAAAGGTATTCAGATTTTTTTTCTCAGTTACAGGAATTTATTTCCAATATCAAAGTGTCCACACACAGTTGATGTCAATTAATCAGATGTTAGTTTGTTACTGTGTTGCAATTAATTGGGAACGGAGGCTATGACTGTGTCCCTGTTGCTATGGTTACTTATTTGAGATACAGGCTCTGCATTGATTTAGAACAGGCGGTGAACAGACATTTTTACTGTAACTATAGTAGATGTCCCTTATCAGGAATAAATGAACAACTTGCAGCCAATCAGAATGGAGTATTCACCGAGATCATTGTATATAAATATAACCAGCAGATGAACATGAAATGTGTATCTTGAGAGGTTACACTATTTTGATTTAAGTGACCTTTTCTCTGTCGCCAACCTGTGGCTAAATTTCCTACTACTACTGCTCCAAACGTGTGTTCAGACAGTATGATGCAAATTTTTATCTTCCTTTATTTGACTGCAGGACTCTTTGTGCAGTTTTCCTCAATTTGAGCCACAAATTTGCATCCACTGTATCTATGATAATGCATCTTTCCTTGGATTATGCATCAAATAATGCTAATCACTTTAATAATTCTGTCATATTGTGGGGAGTAATAAAAATTTAAACCCCTGGGTGCCACTTAAACTTTTTCTTTTTGGTCTGTGAAGTGATCTTTACTGGAACCATATAAAAGTGTTTCTTCTAATGTATTCAGTGTGACACAAGCTAATGATTCTGTTACTAATTTTAACAGGCCAACCCAAGTGAGTTAAGTTTCTTCTATGGGAAGCTCAAGCAATAGCAATAGCAAGAGTTCCCTAACATGCAGTATGTGGGTTAAAAACACAGTTTGTTGTTGTGTTACTGTACCGTGTTGTTGGTTTTCTTCAGACTCGTGAGGAGAAAACAGCAGAAAAGGAGCCCGGCTGAAAAGTATTGATTTTCTGGCACCGCCCTGCTTAGATTAAGAAATGCCAATACGAGGATTCCACCCCGACTCTGTGGTTCATGTCGAGTTCACTTGTCATTTTCTATAATTCTGACAAAATCAAGATGCTTAACCGTGATGTAGTTAGCCATGCTGGGCCGCCCTAGGGCTTTCTGATTGAATTAGGCGTCTGTGTTCTGCCATTTGGTACCAGCCTGAAGTATTCCCAACACTTAATGGGGGCAGAAGTTATTTACTGTTTTCAAAGAGGGGATTTGAACAAAATGAACAATGCTGCTGTTCATAAATTCAGCTTTCTTACAGCTAATGTAACTGTTTACTTTCCCTAACAAGCCACGCTGTGACTGCCTATACACATAATACATCAGCACATTGCATATGGGATTTACATTCTTAGGCAATTGCATGCCTGTTTGACTGTGACTGCAGTACAATATACATACAGTACATTACAGTTTACAGAATATATAGAATATTACATAACATAAAGATATATGATCCCTGGTGGATTGCTGAAAATGTCCTTTTCCATTTAACATGTCATAATGCTGTTTAACATTACTAATATTAACATCATTGGCATTGATGACTGATCTTATTTTATCTTGTTTTTTTTTTCATGATTAACAATTTTTATTGATACTTTTCAGCATTATACAAAAAAGAAACACTTAACAAAGACACTCACAAGATGACAGCACTAGATCAAGACAACAGCACATAAACAAACAACAGATCACAACAAACAATAATAAGAAGGTGCAAGGGTGACACCCAGCACTAGGGCATGAGAAGTATTCGAGGTATATTATATATTCATATTATATATATTGTATATTCAAGGTATTGCTGTGTGGCCAAGTGTGATGTCCAGATCCTGGATTTTTGACAACAGTAAAATGTGTCGCAGCATACATCACATTTTTTTATTATACTTCAACATTTAACTGCCAAGTTGTCAGCCGAAATACAGCACTAGCATTGACTGATCATAATTGACCATTCCTAAGTCCCGCCCCTTTTTGCTCTGTGCCCCAATATCAGTTGAGCAAACTTGATACCTTGTCAACTTTCTGCTTTTCCTGTAAAAGTGACGTACAGGGCCACATCTTAATATTAATAAAATGCTAGGTAACTAGCTAGCTAATGTTAGCAGCCACTAGCTAACTAGCTAGATAATGATTGATGTAGATTTGCTTGCTGGTTAGCTAGCATTGTATTAACATCAGCTAACTTAGGTTGTGGATATATGTTGCTCTTATCTCCCAATCCCCAGTAACCTCTTAACCATCTTCATAATTTGGTTTTCTTGTGAACACGGGCTTAGGGACTTAGGAGAGGTCAATCCCAGTGACACTCACAGGGTGCCTCTAGTTGCCATGCAGCTAGTGTTTTTTTACAAGTTGTCATTCCTAACCTGACAGATGCTTGTTAGGGGGGGTCAGTTTGAAGCAGTAGCAAAGTGTTGCATTAAATGTTGGCTGTTGAAGGTGAAAGTAATGAAATAGAATAATGATATATAATGTATGTATTTCATGTCATGTTGAGGGGAAACAAAAAACGTTTTTGAGGGCCACCATTGGCCCACAGGCCACACTTTGAGAGCTCCTAGTATAGTTATTCTAAGTTTGCTATGGTGGCTAAACTGCAGACTGCAGAGTTGTCCATTGAAATACAGCACTAGCATTGACTGATCATATCTGACCATTCCTAAGTCCCGCCCCTTTTTGCTTCGTACCCAGTATCAGTTGAGCAAACTTGATACCTTGTCAACTCTCCGATTTTTCCGCAACAGCGAAATACAGGGTCACATCTTAAGATAGCTGTTAACAAAATGCCAGCTAATGTAACATCAGCTAACTAGCTAGATAATGGTTGATGTAGATTAGCAAGCTCTAGGGCTGCACAATTAATCCCAATTGCAATAAAATCGCAATATGGCCAGGTGTAATATCCCAATCACAGAGCCAGAACCAAATCACAATTTTTTGAAAAAGGAAAAATGAGTGAGAAGACAGCATTATAATGAGGTACTGGCCTAAAAACTGTTCTCCAGATGAAAAAAAAAACACATTTTTTTTTGGTACAGACCTCAATAAATATCACATCATCATGATTTTAATGTTTCTTTGCAGTGAACATGAAAATTGCCATGCAAAATTCATCATCTCCACTAATTTTGCTATGTGAAACAATTTGGGCCACACGCAGGCTGCACTTTGAGAGCTCCCAGCATATTTATTCTAAGGTTGCTATGGTGACCAATCTGCAGACCATTTGTTTTATTCATCACAAAAACGATTATAGCCAATGAATCACATTCACATTAACTTTTTTTGTGTAAGCTACACAAACAAATTCTAAAAATCAACAAAAAGCAACAAATGGATTTAGATTAGTGGCTTTCAAACTGTAGGATGGACCCTGGTGGATTACCAGGGGAAAAAACATATGAGTTGAATGAGTATAATTTTATGTCAGGTTTGCTGATACTGTCATGCTGACCTTTATTTCACTAAAGGTCAACCTGGATCTGGTTTTTATCAGTTGCTTCCCCTATCATTGTTAATGATTTATAAAAACAAACAAACAGTGGTTTGAGGGGCAGCTCCTGAAGGGGGGGCATGCCAGAAAAAGTTTGACAAACACTGGTTCTTGCAGAGAACGTGATGTTGCGTAATGAACATGGGAAAAGAGAATGTTACAGAGTAAATCTGATATCTTGGGCAAGTAGAAACACAGGTGTTACATGAACAATGGCTCTGTTGTGTTCAAGTCTCTCACTAAGCCGTGACAGTGAGCCAACATGAACAATACCAGGACCCTGAAACTGAGGCAGATAAATGGAATTCAGCCGATATTAATCTTATTACTTACACCTGTGCTTTTCTTGCTGAGACATATCAAAATGTCTGCAGTTAAAAATGGCAACAGTCAACAGATTGTTAAGAATTGAGGAGATAAATGAAACAGGCTGAATATAAAATATCTCGCAGGAAGCGCATGAAGTGTTTTGTGTAAATCATGGTAATTATTTATGTGATCGTGTGCATGAGTGACGAGCAGGCCCGAAACTTGTCCACAGCTAATCTCACATACTGCTGGACTGATCAGCCTAATTTTTTGTGTGCAGTCATGTATGCTGAAGGACCTCTGTGATTCACAGGTTTTGAAAAATCTTTAAAAAACACTCCTGTCTCCACTCCTGCGACAGCTGTGGCCACAGACATGTTTTTCAGGTCATCCCATTCTTGTGAATGCAATATGTCAAGAATGTCTTCTGTGAATTTCTTAAAACTTAGCACAAATGACCACTTGTGAATTACTTAAGAATGAAGTGATTAAATTTTGGTGGTCAAAGGTCAAAGGTCACTTTGACCTCACACCCATCCCACTCTCATGAACCCAGTATCTCAGGGACACCTCATGGGAATTCCTTAAAACTTGGGACTAATGTCCACTCAGACTCAAGGATGAACTGATTAGATTTTGGTGGTCAAAGGCCAAAGGTCACTGTGATCTCACAAAAGTTGTTTTTGGCCAAGAATTCTGTATACATAATACAATCATAAATGAGTACCAAAAATATGAGGCTGATTGGGCCCATTGTATGCAAAATTACTACTGACATGAACAGTAGCTTCAGCCCTGTTGGTCACTCACATGCTCTAGTTGCGCTATGGAACTGTTATACTTTCAGGGGGTCCCCATTTCGTTTGTCTTATGTGTGTGTAGAAAACAAAACTAACCCTACTACCTCAGATGGTTGACTTTTTACATGTTGTTTTCAATAAGGATTAAAGATTGTGCAAGGAACAATAAATATGTGTAAATGTGAATCTGTCACACCACGGGAGCCAAATGTACACTTTTCTCTGTAGTGAAACACTGGGGATGTGTCCACTCTGCTCTCTCAGTCTCAAACACCACTACGACCTGAAAACAACCTGAAACATGGACGCTCTGTCTGGCAATTTTATTGGACATGTCCAGAAATGTTTGAGCCACCAGAGCCAGAGGACGGTGACAGGATGATATTTTCTTTTCTTCTGTGTCGGGTTGTTGGAACTGAAGTGAGCTGAAGTGAACTGCTGGGCTGATTTGGACTGAGAGAGTCACTGAAGGTACATTAAGAACTGACTGTTACGGGGGGTGGAGGGGAGTCATTCGCGTGTTGGTCAGTGGGGCTTATATAGTGTTGGGGGACCCGTTGTGTCACCGAGCCATGTTTCAGGTCTGCCCAAAAAATCCTGAACACAGAAATCACGAACAACAGTTTAAAACGGTCTAACTCCTCACTTCAGTCCTACAGGTCTCAGTTTTTTCACGTTTTCAGCAACTATTTTATAATGTATAATGTGTTTAGAAGAAACTCTTTTTTTTTTTTTTTTTAGCTTCTTCCTCCTGCTTCCACTCTTTATGCTAAGCTAGGCTAACCATGTCCTGAATCCAGCTTTGTACTTAAAGCACAGATCTGAGATTGACATTGATCTCACTTGGAAAGAAAGTCAGTAAATGCTCATCCAAAATCTTGAACCATTTCTGTTGCAATCTTCATGCAACTGACAACATACAGCTAAATTCAGTTTAATTTGATGTAATTAACTGAACAGTTGTTGTGCAAAAGTATTCAGTTTTCTGCACAATTTTTAGATATTTTTCTGACAGTAATTTTATTTTGTTGTTTTTGTATTTAATCATGTTTCTATGTGAGTGAGTGTGTGTGAGTGCCAGTGTGTGCGTTCATGTTTGAGATGGCCATCAATAGAAAGAGAGTGGAGGGAGAGATTAGGCAACTTTGTGTGCTAATCCCTGTGAAATCATGGGCCCCGGGGGTGAGGTGGGGAGATAGGCGAGTGCCTCTCTGATCAGACGGGCTGTGGCTCACTGTGTGAAGCCGCCTGAATGCCCAGTAATCCCTCCCAGAGCCACAGAGAAGCCCGCCTGACTGATGGGCAGCTCACCTCACTGCAAACACCAGGCTTCTGTCTCTAAAACACTTCATCACGGCCAGGACTGGGAAGACTACGGGCGGGTTAAGGAGGTGAGGGCTGAGGTGATGGTTTAGTGGGGAGAGCAGAGGAGAAAGTTGATTTTGCTGTCAAATAACCACTGTGATTACGGTGGTTTTCCCTTGCGGTTGTCCAGCAGTAGAGCTTCCTCTCTGAAAAGATTTCAAGTAAAAATCTGCCTCAATTTTATACAAATAAAGATTAATTACACTACTTAGATCATCATTTCCAATGAGTATTTTATGGTCGATCAATTATCGTCAATTGACCCTTTGCTAAGCCCCACCCTCTTTAGTTACTGTTGCTACATCTGCTAAGCTTTCCATTCTGGATTCTTAGGAGTATTGTTGAAACACTCAGTCTTTGATTCCACAGAGAAGAAAACAAAAGCGGCTCCTCATTTCTAGCTGGCTATTGTGGATTTTGCCAGCGAAAATGATTACTTGCTAGCAGATTCTATCAGAGTAGCTGGCTAGTGTAAGCTAATGCTAATGCATTAACTCCTTGAGTCAGTTGAGAAGCCTGCCTCTAGCTGAGTTATTAATGTTTCTGACACTTTTTAAAACAAGAACCCTATGAAAGTGTCACTTAACAGCTGTGCATATAATATAATGTTAATGCTAAAGGACTGAGGCTAAAGCTAGGTTACATCTCAGCATGCGACACATATATGTATACGATAGATGACAGAAATACACTCACTAACGTGGAAAAAGGAAGTGCAGGGACTTGATTAAGTGCAGTGAACCTTGAGACAGTCACCCAGCCAGACCAGACTACCACAACTACCTCAAGAAGGACAAGCGCTAAGCTAACCCGGCCTAAGAGAGCGAGCCAGAGAGGTGCATAATCGTTGCCCTACATCCTCCTCCTCAAACCCCCCACGTAACAAATGCAGATGTAGTGGTATCTTAAGAGTTTGGCTGGAGGTAACATTACTGCAGCTAGTAAGCTAGCGTTAGTTAGTCAGACATTGGCAGCTTACATCAGAGCAGATAAAGACAAAGTTTAATCTCTTCCTCACATGCCATCGTCCAAATTCCTGAAAACACTTGTGTTAGAGCCCCACGAGAGAAATGCAAAGCTTGACAGGTATTTAACAGTTGCTGTTCACAGGAGGGAATTAGCCAAGGGTCAATTAATGCAAAACAACAGTGATTCAACTGGGTCTGTGAACTTGAGTCACATGACTTGGACTCAAGTCAGACTAAAGTCAAAAATTAGATGACTTTATACTTGACTTGACAAAATCAAAACTCCACTCCAAATCAGCTCCACTTGACTTCACTTGAACTTGAGACTTGAACTTGACTTGAAATGACCAAGTCCAAATATAAAAAGTATGTTTATTTAACAAGTGTGCCATGAATCAATTCAATCCTCTTCATTTCCTGAGTTAAGAAACATTAACGCTATTCATTCTCAGCAAGTTGACTCTTAACTCCCCTGATCCACTTTGTTTGCAACAATCAGACAGCATCCAGTCAAGTTCCAGGAGAGAAAACGTTATTGAGCTCCATTTGGGAAAAATGGTAGCAAAGATAATTTCATTCTTTGGTCAACAAAAAGTGAATTTCAATATATAAAGTGCAGGTTGAACATTACAAACAGAGACACAACTTCCAGCATATTTCAGTATTTAAAGTTCCACAAAGGAGAGAAAGCTGAGAATCTGTCATTAAAATGGAATTACATTTGAGACTTGACAGTCAAGACTTGGGACTTGTAACTAGTTTTGTTTTGACTATCGACTATTCTGCAAATAATTGAGACTTACTTGTATCCTGCAAAATAATAACTTGGTTTGTCACAATATCTAAAGGCCAGGTTCCACTTGAAACGCAGTACTTGGTGCGAAATTTGCTGTGTTGTTCAACAACGTCCATCAGCAACGGTCTTTATCGCTGTTCCAGAACAACCACACTTGAAGACAAAGTAACAAGGCTGCTGCCAGAAAGAGACGGGAGACACGACAGTCATTCAAATGGAGATAATAAGACAAAGTTTTAGACCGTCTTTCCCCGTAGGTATTAATGGTACTCGTTTGTACAAAAATAGTGCTAGGAAGAAGAATTTCAATTCTGCCTACTCTCTCACCTTTGCACACCCAGCCAATCACTGCATGAATTGGGCATACTGTCAGTTTCAAAAAATTATGGAAATTATCAGACACACCACCAGTTCCGATGTCAGAAAGATCTAAAATGCAATGACAAAACTGCATACTGACGAGTTTTCAACTGCATCTCATGGTCTTCATTGATGATTAGAATATTTTCTTTGACATCTGCCATCTGCTAGATCTCTCTGAGAAGGACCCATCCTTATGATTCTAGACTTTTGACTCTTTTTGAGTCTAAACAGACCTAAATGAAATGGAAACCAACTATGAAACTTTAACAAGGCTTTCCACATGATGCATTTTGAAGCCCCAATTTAAATTTAATGCCTTCTGCATTGCTATATCCATCCTATCCATCCATCCATGCATTGCTTGCAGCTTATCTGGTTCTTGGTCCACTTATCAAAGTAGCCCAGATGTCCTTCTTCTCAGCACCATCCTCCAGCACCTCCTCGGGGAATCCCAACTTGTTCCCAGGCTAGATGGGATTTGTTCTCCCTCCATTGTGCTTGGGGTCTGTCCCAGTATCTCCTCCACAGGGAGCCATCATCCATCTGATTAGGCTGTCTGAACCTCGACTGGCTGCTGTATGAAGGAGCCTAGAGGTTCTCCTCTGAGCTTCCAGCCTTCCAGATATCTGAGCTCCTCACACGTTCCTTATATCCATACTGATTTTTTTTTTTTCACCTCTCTGATTTACAGCAGCCTGAGGGCTCGGCCACAACAGAAAGTGACATGGTGAAATTCATATGCCTGTCCTTGTGAAATGACTGCAAAACATGACGTGTCTCTTTTTCAGAGCAGTTTCAGCAACATAAAAGTGTGAGGCCATGGTAATCAGAGAACAGGAGGACTGCGCACTCCAGGTCGGAAGGTGTTGCTGCCCCAGGTGTTCAAGTATGTTTGGATCTTGTTCAGGAGTTATATGAAGATTCAATTCGACACTGACAGGCAGATAGATGCATCAGCTGTCTTGGTGAAGCTCAGAAACTTGGAAAAAACTAGAACTAGAAATGCGGCTCCTCATTGTCGAAATGTGCCGGTTGAGATAGTATGGGCATCTGAAAAAGTCCCTTCTAGATGCCTCCCTTTGGAGGCTTTCTGTGTTTGTGAAATTGGAAGGGGATCCAGGGGCAAACCCATAACATACTCGACACCAATCTTACCTGCGTACATCTTGGGATCCCCCAGGGATGGAGTTTGGGATAAAAAGAGGATCACCTTACTTGGCTTGCAGCCACTGCAAACTGGACTTGGATAAGTAGCAAAAATGGATGGCTGGTGTACTGCAGTTCATAGGATAGTTTCCTTCTTTTTCGACTCTTCAGTTCTCTCCGTTCCCTCAAAGACCAGCACTGTCAAGTCAGTTTCAATTGGTCAGTGGCCCAAATCTGTTAAACTTGAACTTGGATGAAAGTTCTGTATAATTACAGAAATCCACCCATTGAAGTGACTCATTGATGGATCGCTCAAGGGCTGTCCACGCCAAGAACGGTAACTATAACAATAACTACAACAATGTGAGCGACCACACTGATGAATGATAACTTTCTGTAAAAAGTGGCACCAAGCCTTTGCTGCTCAAGCTGTGTCAGCAGCTTAGGAAGGTGAGCATTGATGAGCTGTTACTGATGTATGTTGCTCAGAGAAACAAAAACAAAACTGGGTGTGGACTCAAATTCTTCAAAGACAAGAGGGGTTAGAAGAACCCAACACTGTTACAAAAGTTGTCATCTTTTGAAGACAAATTTTATTCATACTTTGTATGAGTCAACATCAGTTTGATGGTATCCTGGTGATCATCAGTAAGGGCTAAAACAAACATCAGAGACCTCATCAGCACCAAAGACAGTTTGGCAGTATATCTAAGGTAAAATAATTTACCTTTCCATCTGCAGTTTGCAGCCTAAAGTTACATTATATATGCATTTAAAAAGTTGTATACCCTGTAGATTCAGCTCAGTGTTTCTGTTGTTCATCAAATCATTCTGAAAGTGATCCCAAAGATAGGATCATTGTCCTGTTGAATTAGAACCATTTTTAAAATATATGTAGCTTTATTGTTATCGATCTTGGTGTGGACGACCCTTTAGTCTTTGTCTAGAGTTCTGTTGTTATAAGTGTATGGCAGAGACCTTGCAGTCCGCAAAGGAAAGGAAAGGAAAAAGGGATTTTTTTCTTCTAAACACATCATACATGTTTGAAAATTGTTGCTGAAAACATCTGAAAAGACTGAGAACTATGTAGTACTGAACTATGGAGTTAGACTGTTAAACTGTTGTTCATGATGTCATTGTTTGGGATTTTTTGGGCGGACCAGAAACATGATTCAGTGATGTGGAGCCATGGTCCCCCAACACCATATAAGGTCCACAAACCCAAACTGCCTCACCCTCCCTAACAATCAGTTACTCTCTCAGTCTAAATCAGCCCAGCAGTTCACTTCAGCTCACTTCAGTTCCAACAACCCGACACAGAAGAAAAAAAAACACCATCCTGTCACCGTCCTCTGGCTCTGATGGCTCAAACATGTCTGGACATGTCCAGTAAAGCTGCTAGACGGAGCGTCCATGTTTCAGGTCATTTTCAGGTCGTAGCGGAGCAAACAACCCCCCAGCGTTTCAGAGCAGAGAAAACTGCTCATTTTTTCATAATTTTTAGACCTAATTTTATATACTTATTGATTTTTTTTAATCATTCAAATTTGTCTGGGTGGTTAATAAGACATTTCTATGATGTGACAAACTCAGTTGCTATACACAGTTTTTAAGATCTAAATAACACTGTGTTTCACACCAGGCTGATGTCAGGTTGTGTCAGGTTTGTGAAGATCTGATATGCCTCCATTAGCATCACATCACTGTCACTATTTGACAGGTGATCTCTATAAAAGAGCAGAGAGTGTAATGAGTAAAAAGTTATGAGTGCTTAGCACCACAGATGGAGACAAAATACATATATTAAAAAACAGATTAACTACATTAACAAATGTCCAAGACCGCCTTTTGCTGTAAGACAGCAAACAAACAAGATTGTGTTAGACTGATGATGACATTAACATTATCTTTGGTACAATATGGAGAAAAAAAACACCCACACATGACACGCACATACACACACACACACTCACAGATTTGATTGGAAATGAAAATGATCCATCAGCCAGTGTTTTGCAGGAGACAGAAAAGTAAACAATGGAGGCAGTCACATTAAGACACTTAGACAGAAGTGTAATTACTGCTTCTCCATCGACCCAAATTTCCAGCAGGGGACCCATTGCTGAGGGTACTTAGGCTGTTAGGAGTAAATGAGCTCACTTTATTGCCTTCTAGTTTGTAATGGGTCTCTCTTCCATACCTCTGGCCAGCGCTACACGTCTTTAACCAATCACGATCGGCCCGCACAGTCAATGTTTATTAGCTATTGTCTTGTACAGAGCAGACAATAATGTGCACTTGACTTGAAATGCCCTGTCATGGCCACGGGAGGCTGGCGCTTATAACTTTAACTTAGCACAGTTCAATCTCCGACCGTGCAGCTGAGAGGTGGAGGTGGTTTATTACACCGGTTGAGCCATGTCCTCCACACAGCTGCCAAATTAATCTATTCATGCATGTGGTGGGTTTTGTTTATAGATTTGCAGGTCAAAAATCAACAAAGATTAATATTTTGTAAAAGGTGTTATGTGAAGCATTTTACCATCAATTCATTTATTCTTATTTGAGTTACTTAGATCATTTTAATGACTTTTTTTTAATAAGGCTTGTCTCAACCCAAAGTTAAAAAGTGATTTACACAAAACAAAACATGATTATGATGCAAAAGAGGCCATTGAAAGTGTAAGAATGTCAAACAGTGTGACTAAATATGACAGTAAGATAAATACTGTGTAATTATTCTAAATAAAAAACAAGACAGATTGTACCCAGTGGTCTCTATTCAAGTACAAGTACTGTTACATTACTAAAATATTACTCAATTAACAAGAAAAAGTACTGGTGTTAGAAAACTACTCGAGTAAAAGTACTAAGTGCTCAAGTCAAAAACTACCCAGAGTATTAGTTTTTTTCTGATTGTTGACATTTAATAAATTATCAATGGCAGCATTCAATTCAAACTCCTGCAGCGCTCCGCCCAGTGGTTCTTCTCACCTCTCCAAACTGGGGTTGCAAATTTTGTGCTTCTTCCTCAACTGATAGTTGTAACTGCTAACATTAATTGATGAATCATTGATACAAAATGCATGTTTGTTTGTTTTTTTCTCTCTTTTTTTTTCTTCCTCTTTCAGCATTTTTAACTGGTCAAATTCCAAACAATTAATCAATAAATGAATAACTGTTAACATCTCTGTTCCAAACCTGTGCCTGCTGCAGTGTTTTGGGGGTTTTTCATCAGTACGTCCTGGTTTTCATTGGCAGGTTTGTGATCAGATCACCTTATTGGTTATAAAAATACAGATGAAAGGTTTGAATAGTAATTTAAATTGTACTCAGTACTCAATTATGATTTAAGTTACGAAGTTGAGTACATAGTGTGATGCATACTTAAGTGCAAGTAAAAGTCGACTTGAAAATCTACTCATTAAAGTACCCAAAGAACTACTTAATTACAGTAATTTGAATATTTGTTATTAGTTACTTCCACCCCTGATCATACCTAAAAGTTAAACTAACTGATAGCTTTTTTAAATAGATTAAAATATGATATCAATATTTTGACAGCCCTCGTCAGCACTGTACATATTGTAGTCACTATACAGTTATTATACTTAGAATAGGTGCATTGAACTTCATGCTCCGGGGTGAAAGGCTGGTCTTATCTCATGCTAGGACTGTGTATCAGTACTCAAAACTTTTAAAAGGTATCGAATGGAACAACCCAGTACCAAGCAGTATTGAAACTTCTCCAGTCAGTCTCCAGTCACACCTGCAGCTTATCCTTTTTATACCCATATCTAAAAAAAAAAAAAAAAAAAAAAAAAAAAAAAGAATTTGTATGATTTTTCTTGCCGCAAGCATTCTTCAGTTTAAAATGTCATGAGATTGGCCCACTCCTGCAGCAGCTGTCTGTTGGTGGTGAAGTTGACCTTGGTGTATCTGATGGAGTTGGCAGTTCAGCGTGCCAAGGTCCTACCAAATATTGTACCAAAATATTGCTGTACTACACACCTGTGGTGTCTGCTGAAAAGTAAATGCATAAAATTTCATGAATGCTTCCATTCACATGATGGGCGTCACATGAAGTATTTTACAGGTATCTGTATCACTTAAAGAGTACTGGTATTGTGTAACATGCTCACAAATTAAACCATAACATGGCAATGAATTCTATCTCATGCACACACATTCACATTTTTAGCGTAATGTAGTAAAACGTGGCTTTGAGATATATTTTCTTATCTCTCTTTGGTCTGTGGCTCTGTACTACTGTGACTGAACAGAGCTAAGCCAGAACTAGCACAGCGGACTACATGTTCATGGTTAGTCTGCAGGGAAGACAATCATGTTTGAGCAACCTGCTAGTGTGGCCATGGACTTTTAGTTTTGTTACTTGGGTGCCATCATGTTGGGTGTAGTGGCACATTTTCTGCTTAACATTTTGCTAGTAAACAAACCATTTCGCACCCTTTCTGAGATTCCTTTGTCAAAAACGAATGTGTTTATTTATAATAGATGTAATGTATATGGTTTTCTAGCTTTAGTTTTGTATCCATTTGTACTTCCTCTCTGCTGCTGTGACACTTTAATTTTCCTGCATGGGATCACAGATGCTTACCTCAGCTTCTCTCACCTCTCTTCTTGTCTTTCCGCTCTTGAAAGCAAACAGAAGCTACAGAGAGCAGGGGCAAGCAGTAGGTCAGTGAATTAACTAAGGATAAATGTAAATCTAAATTGTATTTTGGTGTCAGGACTCTGTTTTCTGTCACCTCCCATGAAGCTCAAGTCCAGAAAAAGTGAGAAGCAGGGAGAGATCAATACCATCCTTGCCATGTGGATGGATGTTGGTGGTTAGAGATGACAACCAGCAGCAGCAGAGACTGGACTGTGGACACTGAGAGTAACAGATTTACTAAACCACCCAGTAGCAGTATGTGGTCTCAGCTGAACCAGCTCCCTGGGTCTGCGTCATTACCGTTCAGCACTGCCAGATGGGACATTTTAAAGCATCATACCAGAGGCTTAAAATGATCGTATTTTGAGGAAAATTATCGTACACAAGTCATAATCAAGAGAACAAATGCGTGATTTCAGATAACATGGTCTGCTAAAGTACTTATGTAAAATATCTGAACAAAGTAGGCATATCAAAGAAAAAAGCATGCATTTTAGAGACTTCCTCTGTGCTGAGGATGTGAGTTTTTAATTTCCTACAACACTGTGAGGCAGCATTTGTGCAACTTGTGGGATGTAGCACGAACAGGTCGCCCCATACTAAGTGTTGCAAAGTGATCAAATTATTGTACATTAATGGACTTTTGGTATAATTTACCGTTCATCATACAGAGGGCAAAATGATCATACAAATACGATAATTATCCTACATCTGGCAACACTGTTACCGTTCTTAAAGTCAGTAGGTTCAAATGCAGGTTTAAGTCACCTCACCCCTCTAGTTTGCCTACAGCCACTGAGAAAACAGGCTCATTTGTTGACACAGAGGTTAAGATTTTTAGCCATGCTAGTGGCAAATGTGGTCCCCAAATATTAATCCAAATGATTTTTTCAAGCGACCAATTGTTTTTTATATTTCATTAATGTATTTTTCATGTTTCATGTTAAACAAACCAGATATATCAGGATAATTGGATAATTAGATGTATTGGTAGGCATACTGCATATGTTTCATCAGACTAACTGTTAAACCTGCTTCCCTGACCAGTGCTGAGTTTAACAAGTCATGCTCCGGTTCTGTGCTGAACACACAGACATGAGACTGATATTAATGTTAAATTTAACCAGAGTTTACAGTCAAGTTCATCCTGGTGATCTGTATCGTCATCAATATAGTTTTGGAATACTTTAAAACTTTTCATATGGAGCAAAAACTCTGTGTTTCTATAGAAAAGCAGAGTTTAATAATGCATAGACGTCCTACTTCTCTCTATATGAGCGTTACCAGCCTGATCAGTCCGCCTCGTCCTGGATCCAGCAGCCTCATGAATTGCTCATTTTGGTTGTTGTCGCTTGTATTTGCTCATTAAGAAGAAGTTTGAGATTCAGAGCAGTTTGACCTGCTGCAAACAGCTGTGAGTGGAAATGATCGATCTGAATGTGATTCAGGACGGCAGTGACGGCAACATAAATCTAATTCACATTACAATCAAACACATTCATGGAGGTTAAATGGTCTTATTGACCGATGGCTCTTTAAAGGGTAACACGTATTTTTCAACCTGGATCCTATTTTCTCATGTTTTTGTGTCTAAGTGACTAATGGTAATAACAGTTTTTGAAATTGGTCCAGTGTTGAGTGACAGCGCTGCCGTGAAACATGCTTCAGTGCAATCTTTTTTCTTCCAAAGTGCGTTCACTAAAAGTGCTTGTTTGTGTCTGACAGCATTGTAAAAACAACACAACCCCGTAAAAACAAAAAAAGTTGAGAAAACTCAAAATTTTGAGGCAGTGGATTGCAATAGATTTTTGAGTTTTGAGCCCAACTCAAATTCTTAAGTTTTGAAAAAGTTTTGAAAGAGTTTTACCAACTGCTGATCTTTTGTTGAGCTAATTTATTTTTCTTTAGATAAACTTAAAGCTTTGAATTTTCTCAATTTTATTTAAAAAATATTGAAGTGAAAGCGAATGTTAAAATATATTTTCTATCAATTACTATTACTGTTTAATTTTTCAGGCACTTAAAAAAAAAACCAAATCAGGTTTGCAGCTCACTGTGACCAATTATTTTTTTTTTTTTTTTTTTTATTTTCTAAAACTCAAAGATTCAAGTTTATCTAAAGAAGTAAAGTGAGTTATCTCAGCTAACGACTGTGGGTCAGCAAAACCTTTTCAAGTTTATTCAAAAAGTTAAGAGTTTGAGTTGAGCTCAAAACTCAAAAGTCTATTGCAGTGTGTTGCCTTGAAATTTAAGTCATTGCAACATTGCATTTATTTTTTCAGTGTAAAACTAAGATCACTTTTGTTTACCCAGAAACGGTTCTTTATGCCCTTTCCAAACCCACCAGACTCCATTTACTCAAACAATAATTTCTTCATTGTAAAACACACTTCATTCAAACTCAACAGAAACAAAATAAAACTCACCAAAAACATCTGGGTTCTTCTTCCCACTGTTCCACCAATCACCAACTCTGATTTGGTCAAAATTAACCCTTAATTCACCACGTTAGATGTGAAGATATTCTGGCTGTACACGCCGTTCCTCCCCACTGCTTCTGATGTCCAAACTCCCTTACATTCCCCTCCCTCCCAACTTTAGAGGCGCAGGAGTATTTTGACGCCTCCACTCTGGCAACAGTCAAGCTGGAGGTGTTATGTTTTTGGGTTATTCATCCCTTTCTTGTGAACGCGATATCTCAAGAACGCCTTGAGGGAATTTCTTCAAATTTGGCACAAACGTCCACCTGAACAGAAGAATGAACTAATTAGATTTTGGTTGTCAGAGGTCACTGCGATCTCATGATCGCTCCATTTTTCATGAACATGATATCTCTGGAATGCCTGGAGGGAACTGCATTACTTCAAGAAAAAACACCCATTTGGACTGATTTGAATTAGTGGCCAAAGGTCAAAGGTGAAAGGCACTGTGACTTTGCAAAACACATTTTTGGCTGTAGCTCAAGAATTCATATGACAAATATGACCAAATTTCACACACCTATCTAATAGGATAAGACAATAAAGTGATGTGGTTTTATATTCTAAAAGGTCAAAGATCAACTTCACTGTAACATTATAATGTTCAGCTCTCTATCAGACTTCTGTCCTCCTTAAATCGGATTCGGCTGTTCACTAAAAACTTTTGACAATTCCTTCACCCTTGAATTAACTGTGTTAACATGCTCTCTGGTCAGCAACTGAGAGTGAAAGCAGTCACACATCATCAAACCTCCCACACCACCTATTTCATGAGGATGTATGAATGAAGGTGCTTGTGACTGGACATTAAGACTGGGGAAAATATACACCACACTACGATGCACCAAAGCCGAAACAAGAAAAACTGCCATTGCAGCATCTTGCATCACTTCATGTTTGCTCTGTATGCTCTATATCACCTCCTCTGATTGTATAAAACACCTCACAAATAATTCAAACCCACGGATTCTGATCTGTGTTCTGATTCTATGTATCATGACCTCAAAATGTGTGTCCATAATGACTCTTGTTACGACTCAGTACACTGTGAGAGAAGCATTTCATGTAAGTGCTGTAAAGAGGTTTATAAGGTTACCTTTTGTGTCAAAGAGCTTGAATATGCTCTGCTCAATCACAGTTTGCACCATTTTACTATAATATAGTAGTTACGGAGGGGAAATAGCTGTCCATAAGACATCAGCTGAGAGCATTGAGTTTGTGTTTATATGATTGTTGAAATGTATTATTGTCTCTGAGTCCTCTGCTGAGCGAGACGGAAGGGGACACAGAGGGTCAGGGGGTCACAGGGGGGCTGGTGAATTGCACGACTGGAGCTGACTTCCTATGTTGTTATCAGACGGCAACTAAACCAAACACGCACACACAATCAGTGGGAAAGAGTTCACAGTGCAGTCTCCTCACAATTAAAGGGCCACAGTGTCAGATTTAGGGGGATTTATTGGCAGAAGTGGAACATAACATTCACAAGTATGTTTCATTAGTGTATAATCACCTGAAAATAATAATCACTGTTATATGATGTCATTATATGTGTAGTAGGTGCAGCAGGTCCTCTTCCATGGAGGCCATGTTTCTACAATAACCCAGAATGGACTCAATTCTACACACTGGTCTTTTAAAGGAATAGTTCACCCAAAAATGAAAATTCAGTCATTATCTACTCACTCAAAACAGTGTTGCAGAATCTCCCAAACAATGGAAGTGAAAGGTGAGCAGTTTTAGAACGTGAAAAACACTGAAAGCCCCAATATACCAAGTTTGACTGGGAAGACATCATTTACACCATGTTTTTAGCCTGAATCTTCACTGTAGATCCTTAACTTGGAGCTACATTCATGTGTGTGCACTCTGCCTGAACTGTGAGTGTGTGTGGTGGGATGGTGTGCGTGCACAAGTGAGCATCATGTCCGGGCTCAGTGTTTCCCCTAGCTTTTTTGCTTTGGGAGGGGGGGATATGGGCCGGGGGGGTCACATTTTAAATTTTTTTTTTTAATTTTAGCAATTCATTTATTCATTCATTTATTTATTTATGCATCTATCTATCCATCCACCCACCCATCCATCCATCCATCCATCCATCCATCCATCCATCCATTCTCATTAATTCACTCACCAAGTTCAGTCTTGTACAGCCATGCAGAGTATCTTAAGTCTGACAGCCATGCTGGATCAAAGCCAGACTGACGGTGGTGACCCGTCTGCAGCTTCTTACTACGTGTCTCGGTGGGAGGGCTGGAACAGGTGTGTTTAGTACTAGTTGTGGCGACGTTAACCGGGGCAGGGGATTGGCAAGCGCTGTGGTCAGGGCTGGGAGAGATGCTCTCATTTAGGCTAGCACCCACTGTAGAGTTAGCTGTGCTCCCCGCCTTGCCACGTACGTTCGTTTAAAAAATGCAGAGATTTTTGCCTGGGGGACGAACGTTTGGGGAACCTCCGGTCGTCCATTAATAATTTGTTTGTTTGTTGTTGATTTGTTGTTGTTTTTTTACCGTAGGTAATGTTGGCAACACTCTCTCTCCTCCGCTCTCTGAGTGTGGGTGGGTGTGTCTGTACCGGTGTGAGTCCACGTGTGTATGTTGTGAGAGAGGAGCGAGGGGGGAGCCCCTCCCGTCGCAGAGGAGAGAAGAAATGCATTTTAATGAATGTAATGAAACGATAGCGACGCATTAGACTCTGAAATTGTGCAAATTAGAGTTAGCTTTTTTTATTTGATAAAAAGAACACCTGTTTTAGGCCCTTTTGATTAAAATAAAAATTAAATTATGGAATTTTTAAAAAAAATCTATGACTTGAATTTCTGGGTGGGGATCCTGTTGGCAGGGCGGGGGTGTCCGTTGGGGGGGCGGGGCGCCCTCCCAAATACACTATAGGGGAAACACTGGGGCTTTCAGTAGACTTGGATTACTCCAGAGGAGCAGTATGGAGGCATTTTATGGGTAACTAATCAGTATTCACTTCAATTGGTTGGGTTTCCTGTGAAACTCCAGCAGTGTTTTGTGGACTAAAAAACTAAACCTGATCTTCAATCTGCATGAGGGTGAGGAGGAAACGACTGAATTTTCATTTTTGGGTGAACTATCCCTTTAAAGTTATACCCTTTAATCTACACCTTAGGTACGTCACATGCACCAGAAATATATCTTGATGTTGCAATTGTATGACTCCTCTTTGCCATGTTACAAACACTGCCAGTAACAGACATGTTGTTCAGCATTTATTAGCTCCAACATGATCTGCTCAGTTTCAGCCGTCACTGTTTGAAGTACCAGCCTGTTCTCATCCCAACTCATCCAACACTGATGTTTTGTCACCTCCCCTCTGCATCTCATACAGGTGTACAAGGTACCTTTTAGCAGCTGCATCAAACGCTGCCAGAAAGCCTTTTGGATATGTGGTTGTGAACGTTGTGAAGCGGGTGCGGTTTGGTTAGATTTAGGCACAAAACTGCTTGGGTAGGTTTATAATAAAACCATGTCTGGGGGTGCAATAACTATGTTACGTTACATATGTCACAAAGGGACGCACGTAATATTATGTACCTTACAATGTCTGAAGTTTTTGACTCGTAGCACTATGGAGCAATGTTTTGAGTTGTGGGTCCTTTTCCTGCTGCCAGTTTTAAGTATTCCACTGACTGACAGTTTCTGATGGTAACCCTGGAAAAATGTTGCAATGTGCCAGGAAAGCAGAGGAGAAGAAGAAGAAGACTGTGAGCAAGTAAACAGACATAAGAGGATTCATTTTAATGAGAAATGTTGAATTTAAACATAACTTTGTTTACAAGAAAACTCTCCTCTCTTTAAGTTAGAGGCAAGTGGAATCAGAGTTGTGGACCTGAGGCACATGACTTGAACTTGGGTCAAACTTGAGTCACAAATTAGATGACTTTAGACTTGACAAAATCAAAGCACCAGAGTTTTGTGACTTTACCTGGACGTTTGACTTCCCCCAAGTCCAAAGATGAAAAAGTCTTTCCTTTAGAAAGTTTTAATTCAATTCACAATTCAATTCTTTTCTCTTCGTGTCCTGAATCAATGAGCATAAATACTGTTCATCCTCAGCAAGTCAACACTTAATTCCCCAGATCCACTTTAAATCTGAATCTTCAATCTGACAGCATCCAGTGAAGCACCTTGAAGAACTAATGTTACATTACTGAGCTCAAGTTAGGAAAAAATGACACCAAGGATAATTTCGGTCTCGTGCAAACGCTGTGTGGTTTTCAACAAAAAGAAGCTAAAACAATTGCAGTATGTGCAGGTCGAAAGTTACAGATGGAGACGCGACAACTTTCAGCTTAGTTTGACATTTGAACTTGCACAAAGAACAGCAACTAAAAATGACATGAGGTAAAGAGCGTATTATGACTTGTTTAGTTAAAGACTTGGCCTTGAGTTTAAAGAAGCAAATCAGCTCAGCCTGAATATTTACGGGGCTTTTATTCCTAAGACTCGTGCACTAATTACTGTAGAAGATGCTGAGCATCATAGTTGACATTGAACATTAAAGTCTCTCTTTGCTCAGGCTCAGAATATACTTTTTGTATACAGAAGTGAAGACAAAAAATCTGAGAAAATGCAAATGACCTATTAATTTGCTGTTTGCTGTTCCTCTGAGAAAGTAACAAACAAAAAATGGTTAAACTGCATTTGTACTGTTAACCCCGACACTTCGGGGTTTTTGGTTTTCTAAAAAATCAATTTCCACCAGTTTCTCCTTTTAAAATGAAATGAAAATACAATCCAATATGCTCTCTACTTATTAAACTTTTTTATTAACTTTTTTTAACCTCTGATGAAGACTGAGATGTGATTGAAACCACAAGAACAATCTAGAAAGTGGACCTGGAGTTAAAGAATATTTTCTCATTTTGGTGATGGTTTTTGCCCATTTTTTTCATAATAGAAACGTTTTACTGAAAGTAAAAATCACACTGTCTTAGTCTGCCCAATTAGTCAGAGTTGAAGGCAAATCCTCTCACACTCAACCCACTTAATGTTCTCACTTTCTTCAGTATCTCAATGTCAAACTGCTGCGTTCTTATGCATCCTTCACATTACCTTTTCCTGATGGGAAAATTGACTTTTTCTTCGCTTTTTGCGCAGGCGGCAAGTACGTATGCAAACGTGTCTTCATTTCACAAACTTTTGGGAGACGGTTTGTCAGAGTGAGGACATGTAGTCAACAGATACAGTATATGCTGTGAAGAAACAAAATGTAGTGAAGGAATGATAAATATTTTTCTCAGCCCTTTGGGTTTGCTCGGTTTGTGATTTTCAGAATAAAGCGCCGCTGTGTTTTCTCTCCCTCTTCACACACTTTGCCTTATTCTGGCTCGCAGCTTTGTTCAGTCTGCCTACAGAGGAGGAAGACCTCTTTGAATGAAGGAGTCGCTCCAGAATAAAACAACACTTTATAAAGAGATTTCTCTTTCTTGTGGATTTTTCCTGACAGTATTAGAGGCTAATGTAGCACATGCACTTGTCGTAAGTGCTCTATTTATTTTAGAAGAATGTTAAAATTTCTTACAAGATCATACGCAAATAGAACCTGCTTCAAATGATCCACTGATCAATGCTTTAAATACAACCTGATAGGAACAAGCTGTTGATCCTCACACCTCTGCATTTGCTCTTCACACATAGAATATAAACATGTTTAAACCTTATATATCTGTGTGCAATTCATTTTTAATAAGATAAACAATTTCTGAAATGGAAAGGTATTTAAATCCGTTAATGCTCCCTTTACTGTTTGAATATGAAGAATTTATGCTAATGATGCAGACCAAAATTAATCCTAATCTTCAGTTTCACTCAGTGTATCGTGTTGCTACACAAAGGCATAATTCCGATGAACGCTTTGGCATGATACACAACCCGAGTGGAAAATATATTTGCTTCTGCCACGCAGCTTCAATTAAATTACCAATAGGCTAAGTGCAAGTGTAACTAAATATAGCTGTTTGAACGCGGTTTGACCCACCGGTGAATTCAGCTCTGCTCATAAATACGACATAAAATAAGGGTTCCGTTTGGAGAGGAGATGGGAATTAAAAGTGTACCTGAAGCTGCAGATTAGGTGGTTAAGTTATCCACTTAATGGTCGTGTTGGAGCTCAGTACAGAGTGAAAATAGCAGCCGCTGCGTGTGTGTCGTCCTCGGAGCTGTCAGGCTTTACCCGGCCTTATTAAATGATCAGCTACGCTGTGTATTGTCACAGCCTGGTGAGTTTTGGCAGCGGCGGCCATGAGCTGCAGAGCACTGATGCCAAAAAGCGGCTTATCTTGATGGATGGGTTCATTATCACCTTCTAATTACAGGTGGATTTTCAGGTGTATTCATTACCTGGCTGACCGAGGTTGTGTGTATGTGGGTGTGTGTGAGTCCGGGGGTTACTGTTACACCGGCTGAACTGCGGGGGGTCAGCTGGTGTGTGTCGGGGGGGGTCCAGGGGTTCCTGTTTCAGCTCTGCTGTAGGCTCTCTGCAATATTCATGAGCTCTGTGGGGATCAGTGTGCTGTGCAGCGCTCAGACCGCCTCTCCCTCTCAAACTGCCTTCTTTACTCCATCAAACACTATCACAAGTGTGAGTGTGCATTTGGCTTTCAGCACACTGACAACTGTGACTGCTCTATATATTCAGTGTATATGAGACTCCAACTCTGTCATCATCGTCATCTATGAGTTTTTCTTCATACATGAATTTCTGAGTAGGTTTCCCGTGTGAATTTTGAAGTTCATGCTGATATTTCTGGATTGAAGCTGTGAATATTGGGACCCTCTTTAAAATAAGCTACAGTAGTATATCTCAAGGGGGTGATCCTATACAATAAACTTGTCAAACAATAGGAAATAGTTTCAACTAGTTTTTCCCTTTTAAATAAAAAAAGTAATGCCAAATGCAGGAAGTACTCTGCATCACCAGAAAGTCAAAACAAAGCCTCTTAAAATGGCACAAACTGATTTTTTGGCCACTTGGAGTCAGTGGAAACCAAGCTGTGCGCAAACAGCCGCTTATTTACACATTGAACAGTTACAAAGCAGTTTTCTCTCTGGTTCACCTGATGAATTTAAGTCTAGTATTTCATCTCTTTTAGCTCTGTTTTTGGTCTCTACCAACTCCTGAGGGAAATATCTGGCTCTTTAGCTCCTATGCTCTACAATGTTTACCAGCTGTAGGTAAGGGCTGACATAAATTTTTTCCAACCGGTTCAATGTTAAATCAATACTGAACCAGTAATATTGACTTTTACCAGTAGGTGTTGCACATGACTCAACTGCACCCAGGTGGAACTTAATGAGAGCCATGTAGCCACAGCTTTAGAACAGAGAGCGTTCAAAAACCCCATGAACAGTCAAACAGGTTTTAAACGACTCTCAAGCTAGTCCATTTAAACAAGTGGTGACCCATATTGGCATGTGTGCAAGTAGTCTGTACTAGTCAGTTAAACTGTTTATCAATATTTTATTCATGCACAATGCGAGTTAACTGTTGCCTCTAAGGTGTTATGCAGCTGCCCGCTACTAGCCGGGGCTGCAGCCCCGTCACACGGCAGCCCCTCTCGCCATATGCCCCGATGGTCCAGCTACCCCGGATGTTTTTATCAGCAAAGTTGGGAAGATGACAGCTCGTAAAATCAGTGCAGTTTGGCAGTGTTTTAATCTAGAAAATGGAAATATTGTTGAATGTAGACTGTGACAGAATAAACTGGTATATAACCACTCAACTGGAGCAACATGTGGCCCCATTCGGCACAGACACGGACTTTAACCTGCAAGCAGAGCAGCTGCTGCTGCTAACACTGCTAATGTTAGCCACACTGTGCAGCAGGCTGGCAGCTAACGTCAGCTCCGGGTCGTTTACCTGCAGACACTGTGATCCTCTTTGTCTGAAAGTTTGAAGCATTTAGATTAATTTGTCGTCTAGTCAAAGGGAAATAGTTGTCAGAACATCCTAGTAGACACGGCTCCAAAACTCACAAGATATCTGAGTTCATGATAGTAACATAAGACCACATAGGAAATATGGAGAAAAAACAAACATTATGCTACAACAAATTGGTTTTCCGTTTTTTTTTTGGATTTCTTGTGAAGTAATGGTGAGTTTTATCCTTTTTGGGCCTCTGCAAACTAAAAACTTATACTAACTTAGTCTGAGACATGAACATCACTTTTAAGTTAAACCGGTCCAAGCTGCATGTGTCCAGTGCTCATAAGATAAAAATCGATTGATTATCAGGGGTCACAAGCCAAAAATGGAACCGGTAATCTAAACCACTTACTTGGAAAAGAAGCCTGTACTGTGGCTGAAAATTATTCACTCATTCAAACCTCAGTAAACACTGGGGAGTTCTGTGCAGAGGGCTGCAGAGCTTTTACTGAGTTTTGATTGGCAAAATCTAAAAACACTTTCGGACACGACCCGGGTCAGTATTTGTTGAAGGTTTTTAACACCAACACCACTAAAGCCACTGAGAACACTGATTTCTCAATTCTGGGAAAATAAAATTTTGAATAAGGTCGATGTCGAAATATCGATATCACCTCTCTGCAGGTCCCTGATGTCCATCCTGTGAACATAAAAAACAGAAAGATGTCTTTCTTAGCTTTATTGAAGTGTCCAGCTTATTGAACATTCTTAAATGGAATAACTGAATGTATAAATGAATGCATGTTTAAGTTAGTGGACACTAACTAGAGAAAATGCTCCCTAAGCAACTCAGTTAGCCAAGATTTAATGTATTTTTCCTTTACTTATGTAGCAGCTGAAAAACAGCACGGCTCATAATGTCAAGTATAATTCTATATCAGCTCATCACCTGAAAATAAGAAATAGATCTCCTGACTTTTCATCCATCGCCATCATCAGGTCAAAATTTTAACATGTCCAGTACTTTGCTACCTGCAAAAATGATATTCCCATGAGCCTCTGCTGTGCTTAGTCATAGCACTAATTAGCATGCTCAAACTCTAAAGCGAGACGGTGAAAATGGTAAACATTACTCACTAAATATTAGCATGGTAACATTTTCATTCTTAACACAATGCCAATTCTTAGCACTGATGTTAGCATTTAGCTGAAGAGCTGCTGTATCCGAGTAGCTACAGTCTCACAGAGCTGCTAGCTTGGCTGCAGACTCCTGTTTGCATAGTGGTGCGTTCCACTTGAGCTTTAAGTTGGAATTTCCATGTTCCCAGTTGGAAAATTCAACTGGAACAAACCCTGAAATTGGATTTTTGACTCGGGAATTTGGAGGAACCTCTCCAACCCTGGCCTCAAATCCAAGATGGACTGCTGCATGTATCAGCAGTAGTGAAAGCTGAAGTACAGTAATATACTCTTTATTATTAGCATTTCTGTCTTTTGTCTCATTAAATCAGCCATACACAGAGTACTGTACAACTTATATCTGTGAACATGTTGCTATGGTGTTTGTATGCACAAATTACCACATCACGTAAAAGTTTTCATGGTGCTTTTTATGTGTTCTTCATCTGGTTGTACTGGAACACAGTGAGCTTGAGTGTGACATCTCTTCCCCACTCAAACTTCCAGTGTCCAAGGTTAATAGAAGGCGGCTTAAGTTAATCTAAGAGATATTTAACTAAAGCAAACAAAATGTGTTTAAAATCTCTCAGACTGCCTGCATAATCTGGCTGTCAGGTGTTTAATCCTACGTTCAGGACATCCCAGACAAATATTACAAATATTCCACTTTCATCATCATCTCAAAACACTTTTGCTGAAGAGAAGCATCTAAATGAGCTATGCTGACATTACTACTTCTTTAAAAATAAAAACAAAACACCTGTATGTCGTATGTGCGTGATTGTCCCAAACACATTAGTTCATATGTGTGAAACTTGGAATATGCTGCACAAAGTTGAAAAGTTAAAAAAAAAAAACACTTTCATATTGTTTTGGCATAATTTAAACGTGTCCCATGTTGACAAGTGGAAATGAATAATTTAGAAACATTTCTCCGAGCTCATTTTTGCCCCAGGGTCCCCTAAAGGATTAATCCAGCCCTGGATGTAGACTTGACAGGCGAGTTTCTATCTACACCGAAGATAGAAATTCAGAGTAATAAAGACGTTAGAGGTGGTTTAACAGCTCCATGAGGCAGAATTCACAGCTCTGACAGCAGGTTGGCACTGTTAAAAGTTTTTCCATCTGTCACAATGCTGATGGGAAACTCTGACCAGCTCATGTCTGATATTTCAGTAGAAGTTGTGTTTCAGCAAAAATTTATTATTTGTATCATTGTTTGATGAAGGTTTGCTAGTTCTTTCTCAGTGTGACCTTAGCTTAAAGGGATAGTTCACCCAAAAATGAAAATTCAGTCATTATCTACTCACCCTCATGCGGATTGAAGGTTGGGTTTATTTTGTTAGTCCACAAATCACTGCTGGAGCTTCACAGGAAAACAGTGTTGCAGAATCTGCCAAACAATGGGAGTGAATGGTGACCAGTTTTTCAAATGTAAAAAAACACTGGAAAAAACATAAAAAGCCTCCGTACTGCTCATCTGGTGTCATCCAAGTCTCCTAAAGTCCTGACATGCCGTTTGCACACCATCACAACACACACACACCCAGTTCAGACAGTGTGTGTGTACATGTGAACATGGCTCCAAGCTAAGGATCTATGAAGATTCATGTGTAAAATGACATTTCTTTAGTCAGCTTGGCATGTTGTGGCTTTTGGGGACTTGGATTACACCAGACGAGCAGTATGGAGGCATTTTATGTTTTTATTCTGTTGTTTCCTTTACATTTGAAAACTGGTCACCATTCACTTCCATTGTTTGGGAGATTCTGCAGCACTGTTTTCCTGTGAAACTCCAGCAGTGTTTTGTGGACTAAAAAACCAAACCCGACCTTCAATCAGCATGAGCGTGGGTAGATAATGAATCAATTTTCAATTTTTGGGTGAAATATCCCTTTAACCTAACACACACAGTGTTACATTACAATGCCTGTCAAAATAATAAATATAGAAAAGCAGAATTATGATAGTTCACCTGTAGTGGTCCTAATAAGTCATTATATATGATCACATAGGCATATCATGCATTATGAGTGGATGGTAATGGGTATAATCAGGTGATGACCACAGTTATAATAAGCATAATGTTCATACTGTAGTGTGTAGGAGGTTGAATGTTTAATGGAGCAGCTGAACAGTTAATGATATGATACGATATAATTAATGTAATTTTCTGATGATGATATTCAAGGAACTGATCCTTGCTACTAATGGGCATATCTGATTGTAATGCATCACAATGTGAGTCATGTGGAAATGATGAAATGTCAGAGTTAAACCATATGTGTATATTATCATTTTGCTGACTTCCAGTTCATGGAGCTCACAGTCCTAAATAATGTGTCATTATAGCAGCTCACGCTGTTGTGAATCAGTGTGCAGCAGCGGCTCTCAGTCAGACGGCTTTCCAACATATTTTCATGTTTGCAACATCTGCAATTGGAGCTTTTCACTTGAGATGTGACAGCTACATGTAAACATACACTAAGCCTCGATGCACAAGCGGTGGCAGCCAAACATGGTGTTTTAAGACATGTTTAAAGTGATTGATCGCTTGAAATGGCAGTTGCATCACCGCTTGACGGCATGTGGACAACTCTGAACACGTAGTGTCATCACTGTTGATGATGAAAGTAAATGCAGATATTTGAGGAGGTGAATTAGAGGTTAGTGTGTGAAATGAGGTAGAGAGGTGTCTTGTTTCTTTTGCAGTGTGTACAACCCCAATTTAAAAAGAAAAGTTGGGATGTTGTGTGAAATCTAACTAACAACAGAATGAAATGATTTGCACAAACTTTTCAACCTATATTCAATTCAATACAGTAGAAACACAAGATATTTAATGTTCAAACTGATCAACTTTTTTTGTTTTTTGTAACTACCCAGAGGAAAGTTTAAAGAAACAAAGTTCAAAATAAGATCTTGTCTTTGTCTAGCCTCTGTCTCATAGACAAATATGAGCTCAAATTAAATCCAATATGAAACTTTTTAATTCAGCTCCTGAGAAAAAGTCTTTGTCTCATCTCAGCTGAAGATCTTAAAATGTTATTTTTTTGTCTCACTGCACTGATCTTAAATATGTCTTGAGTAATCAGCTCTTGAGATAACACTTAAATTTAAAAGAGGACTCTTAAATCTTAAATGAGATCTTATATTTGTCTTAGTGGTCAAATGAAAGACTTGTGGCTCCTTAAAGTCGTGAAGGAGGACCCTCTGAGACACCAGAGCAGAAGATCTCCTGCTTTTCTTTTCTTTTGCTCCTTTTTTTCAGTACTCTCAGTGCTCAAAATAAGAATCTCATTTATTTTTCATAAGACAAAGAAAAGACAATTGTGAGAAGTAAAATTTTCCTCTGGATATGCCTGCAACATGTTCCAAAAAAGTTGTGACAGGTTCATGTTTACCACTGTGATACATCAGCTTTTCTTTTAACAACACTCAGTCAGTGTTTGTGAACTGAGGACACTAATTGTTGAAGTTTTGAAAGTGAATTTTTTTTCTCATTCTTTCTTGATATACAACTTCAGGTGCTCAACAGTCCTGTTTGGTCTCTGTTGTCGTATTTTGTGCTTCATAATGCACCACACATTTTCAGTGGCAGACAGGTCTGGACTGCAGGCAGGTCAGTCTAGTACCTGAACTCTTTTACTACGAAGACACACTGTTGGAACACGTGCAGAATGTGTCTCATTGTCTCACTGAAATAAGCAGGGACGTCTCTGATGGCAGCATATGTTGCTCCAAAACCTGTATGTACCTTTCAGCATTAATGGGGCCTTCACAGATGTGACACTTACCATGATGCCATGGACACTAACACACCCTCATACCATCACAGCTGTGTCTTTTGAAGTTAGTCCTGGTAACAATCTGGATGGTCCTTTTTCCTCTTTTGCCTGGAGGACACGACGTCCATGATTTGTGAAAACAATCTGAAATGTGGACTCGTCAGACCACAGCACACTTTTCACTTTGTGTCAGTCCATCTCAGATGAGCTCGGGCCCAGAGAAGTCTGCAGTGTTTCTGGATGTTGTTGATATGTGTCTTTCTCTTTGCATGGTCAGAGTCTAACTTGTATTTGTAGATGCAGAGACAAACTGTGTTCTACTGACAACGGTTTTCTAAAGTGTTCCTGAGCCCATGTAGTATCATTTATACAATGATGAGGGTTTTTAATGCAGTTTTCAATGCAGTGCTGCCTGAGGGGTCAAAGGTCACAGACATTCAGTGTTGGTTTTCAGTCTTGCCCTTTATGGGCAGAGATTTCTCTGGATTCTCTGAATCTTATAATGATATTATGGATTGTAGATGGTGGTGAATCTCACTCCATCCATGCTTGTGAGCCTTTCAGTGACGCCCCTTTAATACCCAATCATGATACTGTCACCTGGTACCAGTTCACCTGTTTACCTGGGGAATGTTCCAAACAGGTGTTTTTTCAGCGTTCCACAACCTTTACAGTCTTTTGTTGCTCCTGTCACACTTTCTAGAAGCATGTTGCAGGCATCAAATGCATTTGAATTTTATCAGTTTACCAGTTTAAACATTAAATATCTTATCTTTGTTCTGTATTCAGTTGAACACAAATCAAAAATGATTTGGAAACTATTGCATTCCATTTTTATTTACATTTTACACAATGTCCCAGCTTTTTCTGGAATTAGTTTTGCACTGTAAATATTAGAAGACTTGAAAAAATTCCAGCATTTCAAGGTAATAAATTTTAATCATCACTTCTGTTTACTGTAATCACTCAAAGTTAAAGTAACTCATATCTGTACATTGTGCTTACTTGGACGTTTCTGATTGATTGAGACACATGTATAAAGACACATAAGAAGACTCCATAATGTAAACACTTTTAAAATAATTTAAAATAAAAAATTCATATAGAATTAATAAATACAGTTAATTTGTGTGATTGCAGAAATCTTTTTCTTTTTTTACTCACCAGTTACTCAAAGCCCTCACTTGTTTTTTATCCTCAAGATATTCATATTGCAAATATTGTATACAAATTTATAAACCACTAGCTGCCATTAGCTGGCAATGTCCTTACAGACTTTTCTTTATCTTTTCTTTCTTTCTTTCCTGTAGATAAAGTATTGCCATCTTGTAAATACATATATCAGTAGTATTGGTGCTGTACATGGTCAATTACCTCTGCAGAAATGGACCATTTTCCTGTCACTTTGCTTAAAAAGCAGCAGGCTCAGAGTGCAGACAGTCAGAACTGTAGGAATACTTCTTCAGCCTGAAATAATAATAATAAAAAAAAGCTTGTTTCAATTTGGGGACAGTTGTTGTATTTTGTTCTCTCTGCTTTGAAAAGTCAAAGTGTTCACCTCAAAGATACAATATTTCCCTCTGAAATGTTGTGGAGTAGAAGTATTTTCAAAAAAGTGGAAATACTTAAATGGTACAAGTACCTCAAAACTGTACTTGAGTAGTATTAGAACAAATTATTATTATTTAGTATCAATGTTTCAAAGGAGATGAGCCAGAATAAAAAATTAGTATCAGTTGTTACAGCATTCACACACATTTTGCACATGAAATGCCTTCCTAGTTTTTCAATCCTTAACATATAAATTAATGCAACTTTATGTAATATAAGCAGTTGCATAAGCATATGTTGATCCAAATCTGATCTAGTATTTCTTTTTATTATTGTAATAAACAACTAGAACCAACCGGGAATGTCAAAATAAAGTTTGGTTCAGTCCAAATCTTTTAAAAACAACATCAGAAAACATTGTAAATCTCAATCTTGTCATTTCAGTGAAGAGCAAAAGCCAAACAGGAAACTCTAGAAATGCCAAAATAAAGTTCCCACCAGTAAAACATTCAGAAAAACACTTAATCTGACCTCATGATTGATCACACTGCTGCATGTCAGCAGAAACAGAGCAAATGTGATAAGATGAAGACTTTTCTTTCTTTCTTTCTTTCTTTCTTTCTTTCTTTCTTCTTTCTGTTGGAGTGGGTCATGGGACAGACAGAACTGTAGTTAAACTTCTTCCATATCACACACATTTTATAAGGGAAGTGCCTCCCTTATAACACACATTTATATAAGAATTACATATTTTTGCTGTAAATTTATATGGTGTGATATGCTGATTCTAATCTGATATTATATATCTATATATGTTATCATCATTGTAACAGACAACTAAAACAAAGCTGGAATTATTATAACACAAACGTGTGTCGCAGAAGTAGTTGTAAAATTCATACAACTCAAAAAATAATGTCAAAATAAAGTTCAGTTGAGTCCAAATATTGTAAACCAAACCAACAACAACAACAACAACAAAGTAAACATTATAAACATGTAGAGCCAAACAGGAAGCTCCAGAAATGACAAAATAATGTTAAAAAAACAAACATGTAATGTTTCCTTTAAGATGACACTTCATGATTGACATGTTGTTATCTAGTCAGTTATCAGTCACTGCTGCAGTTTGTCTCAGAAATGTGGAAAATGAGATCAGATACAGACTTTTACTTCTTTCTTTAAAGTGTTGTTGTTTTATAAACACAGAAATACAGAAATTGTTACTGTTGGTGCTGCACATGGTCATTTATCTCTCTAGGAATTACTGTCAGTGTGTGTAAAAAACACCCTCAGAGCTGTGGTATTATTTCTCCGGCTTAAAATAAAAAAAAACAAAACGCTTGCTTCAAATGTTGGGGACCGTCGTGTATTTTGTTCTTTCTAAGAGAGAAAAAAAATCTTTATTATTTTTCTCCCTGCGTTTCTTCTCTCTGTGTTGAAGAAAAGAAGAGCTCATCTCAAAGGAACAACATTTCCCTCTAAACTGCTGTACAGTTTATAAAGCAGCAGAAAATGGAAACACTCAAGTTATAACAGAAGCAATTTTTAATTTCTGAGTTGTTTGGTGTGGTGTGATGTGCTGATTCAAATATGATCCTGTATGGGTTTTCTTTTCATTATTGTTATAAATAAACAGCAAGAAGGAATGTCAAAATAAAGTTCAGTTGAGTCCAAATCGTGTAAAAACCTTCTAAATCTCGATCTTGACCTTTTTATTAAGACCTTGGTTCATTTCAATAAGGAGCAAAGGCCAACAGGAAGCTCCACAGATGCCAAAATAAAGTTTCCATCAGTAAAACATTCAGAAAATGTAACCTTTCCTTTAAAATGACACTTAACTGACCTCATGATTGATCCCAGTGACCAGATAATAACGTCAGTCACCTGACACTGCTGCACTTTGTCAACAGAAATGTGGCAAATGAAATGAAAATGTTGTGCTTTATTTAAAGGGTTGATATTTTATGAATCCATAAATGAGTAGTGTTAGTGCTGCTATGGTCATTCATCTCTGTCACTGTGGGTAAAAACACCCTCAGAGCTATAGTGACACTTCTTCAGTTTAAAATAAAAAACAAAAATCTTTGTATTTTGTTCTTTAAGATCTTTATTATTTCCCCCTCTGTGTTTCTTCTCTCCACCTTAAATAAATATATTCTTATTATTTGCCTTCTTTTTTGCTCACAAGGAACTCTAAACTCCCACTGACTCCCATAACTCAGCCAACTAGTTTTCATATTGTTAGAAAGTCATCAATCATAACTAGTATCAGTGCTCACAGCATTCATATGAATTTCATGTGAGATATGCCTCTTTTTTTATATTGATAATTTATATAACCTATACAGAAAAATATATTTTGTATTTTGTTTGGTATGGTGTGATAGACTGATCCAAATCTTACATTTTTAAAAAATCTTATATATATATATATTTATTATTGTAATTAACAGCCAAAACCAAGCAATGTCAAAATGAACCTCACTTCAGTCCAAACCTTGACAAAACTTTTAAATCTAAATTTGACCATTTTTATGAACACTTTGTTTCATTTCAATACACTGAACAGGAAGCTCCAAAACCGTCCAAGTAAAATTTCCATGGGAAAACATTCAGAAATAATATTTTCTTTAAAATGACACTTAACTGACCTCATTATTGATTAAACTGACCTGATAATAACATGTCAGTCACCTGACGCTGCTGCAGTTTGTCAACAGAACTATGGCAAATTCCGTGTTTCTTTCTTTCTCTACTATAAGTAAATTATTGCTAGTTTATAAATTCTTCAGCATTCCTGCACATTTCATAAGGGAAAATGCCTCCCTAGATTTTTTTGTTTGGTACGGTGTGATATGTTGATCCAGATCAGATCTTGTATCGTTTTTAACTATTGTAAAAAACAACTCAGAACAAGCACAAATATCACAAAAAGTTCAGTTCAGCCCAAATATAATAAATCCTTGTAAATGACCAGAAAATAACCTGTGAGTCATCAGTCACTGCTGCAGTTTGTCAACAGAAATGTGACAAATTAGAGTAAATACAGGCTTTTCTTTCTTTCTTCAGGATAATTAAAGTATTGCTATTTCATAAGTCACACCCCTAATATATTTATATTGTATATATAATGCTAATTCAAGTGAATATAAAATATAATAAGTGGTTAATATATTTTTGTTGTAAGCTGTATGATATGGTGTGATATACTGATCCAAAGACAAAAAACCAAGCAAGAATGACAAAATAAAGTTCAGTTGAGTCCAGATCTTGTAAAAAAAAATATAGTAAATCTCAATCTTGCCATTTTTCTCAGCACTTTGTGTCATTTAATGAGGAGCAAAAGTCAAACAGAAAGCTCCATAAATGTCAAAATTAAGTTTTTTATCAGTAAAACATTAAAGAATAGTGTTTATTTAAAAAAAAAAAGACACTTCATGGTTGACCAGATACAAACATGTCATTTATTTGACACTGGTGCAGTTTGTCGACAGAAATGTGGCGAATTAAATTAGATACAGACTTATCCTTCTTTTTAAAAAGTATTTTCTATTTTGTAAATCCATAAATCAGTTCTATTTGTGCTGTTATGGTCGTTTATCTCTGTCGGAATGGGGCATTTTCCCTTCACTGTGCGTAAAAAACTGCCTCAGAGCGCAGACACTCAGAGCTTTGGCGATACTTCTTCAGCTTAGAATAAAAAAGCTGGTCTCAAATTTTGGGGACCGTCGTGTATTTTGTTCTTTCCAAGAGAGAGAGAAAAAAGATCTTTATTATTTCTCCCCCTGCGTTTCTTCTCTCCGCCTTGTTCCGCGCTGCGGAGCTGCAGTGATGTCAGCCTGCCTGGGTCATTTGAAGGTCAGCAGCCTCGGAAGGGTTCATACAAAGTTCACTCGCATATATTAGGCAATTCAATCTTTCATTCTCTGTGGCAAAACTAGTTGGAAATGAGCTGCACGGGGGGACGGAGAACCCATTCGTCATCGGAGAGGAGAACGTGTGCTTTTAAACGCCGTCCGTGTTATTTTTGATAAGAGGAAAGAGAGATCCTCCGGTTCAGGCGGGCTCTGCCGCTGCGTTCTCTGCTGTCGGTAACCGGGACGGGGCTGACTGAGAGCAAACACGTCGGGATATTATTGTTGTTATGATGGAGGAGTCCCGTTCACACGTCCGCGGCAGCGCGCTGACCGGACACGGAGCGAGAAAATGGCAAACGAGCATTTAAAAGAAGCCGTGGAGCGTTTTTTTGGTCCGAAATAATTCATGATTCCGGTGCGGGACGAAGGAGAAGAGCGAAATCTGCCGTGCCAAGAAGAAGAAGAAGAAGACGAAGGAGAAGAGGAGGCGGAGGAGGAGGAGGTGGAGGAGGAGGAGGAGGGGGGAGAAAACAGCGGAGTTTGATGGAGTTGTGCGCGCTTATGCCGGCGATTTTTATCCATAACGCACAAGAGTTAAGTTGAACGCTCATCATGTTTGACTGCATGGACGTGCTGGCCGTGAGTCCCGGGCAGATGCTGGATTTCTACACGTCCAGCCCGTCCTCCTGCATGCTGCAGGAGAAGGCTCTGAAAGCCTGCATCAGCGGACTGGCGCACAGAGAGTGGCAGCACCGCCGGAGCGCACACTGTAGGTCCAACTTCTCCTCATCATCATCTGTTGTTATTGCTGCTGGTGCTGCTGCTGTTGTGGTTGTTACCTCACTGAGAGAGGTGGGAGAGGATGAGCTGAGTCCATGATCCACATCATTCACTACAAGTTGGCATGAGGGGCCTTCCAGGGCTGATAATTAGAATGAAAAGTCTTTTATTTTCCAGGATTTTTCCTTTAAAAGTGGCAGGAAACTAGGGCGCATGACGCATCAGCCGCTTCATTAAAATTAGGAGGAATAAGCACAATCTGGAGAATATTTGTCAACATCTTGGTGACATGATAAATGATCTTGTCTGATAAATAATAATTTTATTTTTGATGTTAGATTCAGGTGAAAACTCTGCTTCCCAAACGTCATATTTCACTCCTACCGTGCGCCCTCATAAATTGTCAGCAGCGTGGATTGGAAGCAGCCCCCGACCTGCTGCTGATGTATGGCTCGTCTCAGATGGGTTCAGTTCAGAGAGCAGCAGAGCAGCAGCAGGCTGGAGGAATGCGGAGAGTAAACACAGGCGGCGTTTCCACACCTCCTCTGCCCGGCCGCCGTACATGACAGGAGGGGCGGCCTGACGAGCTGCGACCTGCGCTCCTGACACTGATTTAGATAAATGACCCCCGCGCACTTTTCAACCAGATTAGCGCGCGGAGGCTGACTATCGGAACATGTCAACCCCTCGCGCGTTTTGAATGTGCAGAGGCTGATGGATGGACTGCTGCTAGTTTTAGTCCACGAGACTGAGTGGAGGCTTTAAAAGCAGCTGCAATCCCAGGAATTTTACAAGTAATTCCTTTAAAATTCCACTTAATGTTTAGGTGACACTGTAAAAAAATAAGAAGATAAAATCCTCATAATTATTTTAATAAGAGCAAAGAAAATGCAGGGGGGTGAACAGTTTGTGGAGTTATGTGAAATTAAGATTATTCCTCCTTAACAAAAATCAATCACCCTAAAATGCAGGGCTTGAAAAAGTCTTAAACTTAAGCAAAAGTTGTAATAACACTGTGCAAAAATACTCTGTTACAAGTCATGCAAAAGTCATGCATTCAAAATCTAAAAAAATACAAGTATTAACATTAGAAAATAATTTAGGCAGCATAAGTAAAAGAACTCATCGTATTATAATAATATTACCAATTAACATCAGTGCTTACAGCATTCACACGCATTTTCCATGAGAAATATCTCCCTAGTTTTTTTTATCCCTATTCATAGTGTGGTGATTCATTTGTAAGGAAAACTGTAATTTTACGACATGATGTGAAATTAAGATTATTTCTGTAAGGAAGAAATATATTCAGATATTTGACTAATGGTGTTAGTTCCCCCAGTGTCACTGGAGTGTGGAAGAAGTATCTTTAACTTAAGTAAAAGTAGTTACACCGCAGTGTAAAAAAGTACGAAATTAGCATTAAAATATAATTGAAGTAAAAAGTAAATTTATCATTATGTAGAATGGCCCATTTCACAATCATATGTATTATCTTACTATTAACTACTATTATCAGTGCTTATAGCATTCACACACATTTTACATGCTAATTGTCTCCCTCAGTTTTTATCATTATTGATAGTGTGGTGATTAGTTTGTAAGGAAAAGTGTAATTTTATTACATTATGGAAATTTAGATTATTCCTGTAAGAAAGATGCATTCAAATACCTGACTAAAGGTGTTACTCAAGTGTCATTAGAGACCCTAAAATGCAGTGGTCGAAGAAATCTCTTTAACTTAAACAAAAGTCGTAATGACACAGTATACAAATCTCCGTTACAAGTAAAAGTACTGAAGTATTATCATCATAATATACTGAAAGTACCAACAGTTAATGCTCATTATGCAGAATGCCCCGTTTCAGAATCATATGTGTTATATTAGTATTACCAATTAGAACCAGTGCTTCCAGCATTCACATGCAGTTCTTTGTCTTTATTTAAATTAGATGAGATGCACTTTTTTTCTTCGTTTAAAGTGTTGCTGTTTAATAAATACATAGATGAGTTGTATTGGTACGTTGGTCATTTAGGGGCAGCTGCGTTACGTGTGATTCCTAAAAAGAGAAAGACATGCTGAATCCACATTAACACTAAGAAGTAGTGATCACACGAGGATAAAATCATCACAATTATTATACTGAGAGCAAAGAAAACAGGTGGTGGTTACTTTGTAGGGCAACTGTCATTTTGTCATATGATGAAGTTGAACTTTAGATTATTCTTTGAAGAAAAACGTGTTAAAATACCTGACTAAAGGTGTTCTCAGGTCTCAGATCTTTAACTTAAGTAAAAGTAGTAATATCACAGTGTAAAAATACTCTGTTACAAGTAAAAGTCCTGCCTTCAAATATTACCTTTGGTACTTAAAGTACTCATCATGCAGAATGTCCCATTTCAGAATCATATGTATTACATTACTGTTAACAATTACTATTAACAATTAATATCATGCATTTTATCCTTATGTGGTAAATAATATTAGATAGAGACTTTCTTTGTTTAAAGTATTGCTGTTTTATAAATACATAAATCAGCAGTATTGTTACATGGTGACTTATGTTTAAGCTTTAAAGGCAGCTGCAAATTTTGAATCCAGATAAACATTTAGGTAAAAAAAAAGGTCATCATATGAAGACAAAATTGTCATAATTATTATATTAAGGGTGGTGATTAGTTTCTAAGGCAACTGAAATATTATGACATGATGTGAGCTTAAGAAAAGAAAGAAAAATGCTTTCAAATATCTGACTTCAGGTGTCATTAGACACTCGTAAATGAAATGGTAGAAGAATTACTCAGAACTTTTTCCTTGTACATATAAAAGTAGCAACATTACAGTATGAAAATACTCATTTGCAAGTAAAAGTCTCGTTTAAGTAAAAGTACAAAAGTATTAGCATGAAAATATGCTTGAAGTACAAAAGTAAAAGTACTGGTTATTCAGAATGCTCCGTTTCAGAATTATGTCATAAATTACTATTACCAAGTGGATGACTAATGGATGGTTAAAGGGCAGCTGCATGTCGAGGAATATTGGAAGTGATTCAGAGTGAGAAATAAATATTGAATCCAAATTAATATTAGGTAACACTAAAATAAAAACACAGAATAAAGATTTTTCCTGAAGGAAAATGCATCATTGGTGATAAAAGTACAGAGATCTTTTACTTAGTAGAAGTTATAGTGTGTCGCTGAAATCGGTTATAAACTATGGCGACGAGGTTTTGAAATGTATGAAAAGGTTCTTAAAAAGGTCTTAAAAGGTGGTAAAAATTTAACTGCAGGATTCGTGCATATATCCCGTTACAAGTAGCTATAGTATAAAATAGTGGAAAAATACTCTTTTACAAGTAAAAGTCCTGCTTTCAAAATCTTACTCGAGTAGAAATACAAAAGTATTATTAAACTAAATTAAAATATGCATTTAAATATACTTAAACTACCAAAAGTAAAAGTAATCCTTATGCGAAATGGCTCATTTCAGAATCATATGTATCATATTTACAACCCGACCAGTACAGGATTTCTGGGGCCGATGCCAATACTGATATTACAGAGTTAAAATATTCTGGTAATGTTATATTTTGCTGATATTTATCCAAAATGACATCACAGCACTGAAACGGTTAACCTTCACTTTTATTTTTACTAACTGTAAATACCTAGTAATAAAAAATAAAATAAAATAGATCATGAATTAAGAAGGATCAAATCTACATAAAATGCTGTTTATAAAACAAACAAACAAACAAAAAAAAAACCAATCTACATTATGTTCTTCCGCTGTAACATATACACTGATACCTAAATAGACAGATATAACTGTGCTAAGCTAAGTTGGGCCTATAATATTGGCCAAGTTATTTATCTGTCTGCCTCTAATTATATTGCTGGATTATAATTAGTGATACATTAATGTGTTAATCTCTGTAATGTTGCCGCTGGTAAAAGTGGAGCTAATTTAGCTACTTTATATACAGCTGGGTCAATGAATTTATAATGATACGTCAAGTTTTATTAGTTGATTTATATTTTATTTATTAACCACCTGAATCTGCAAAGTACCTGATGTTATTAGATAAATTTAGTGGAGTAAAACGTATAATATTTGCCTCCAAAATCTGGTGGAATAGAAATATAAAGTAGCAGATACTCAGAGTACAAATACTTGAGTAAACGTAGGCTGTTTAGTTACATTCCAGCAGTGTGAAATGTGTAGATGTGTGTCACTTTGATCCACTGAGTGCACCCATGAGGCACTTGTCACTGTTTGTTTTTCTCTGTCACCCTGCTGCTGCTGCTCTGTGATTTATCCCCATCTGATAATGACCAGCCTGCAGCTGTCATTCCTCACCAACTGTTTGCTCAAGGGCACTCAGTCACAAGACCGAGGAGCCCCTGCCTTCCTGACAGTGGAGGAGGGAAAGTGAAGAAGTGACAGCTGCCACTTTTAACCCCCTCCTCTCTGCTGCACTGCAGGGTCTGGTGAAGAGGTGCCTGGTGGAACATTTTGACAGATTTGTCCCTAAAAATGTCAGAAAATGGTGAAAAACACCCATCGTTACTCTCATAATTAAAATATTTGAACATAATAATGAATGTATTGGTCGGCTTAGGAGAACAGTATAAGATCCCACAGTTGTAGAGCAGCTTGTTAAAGGTGTGGACAGACTTTATCCTTAAAAAGCTGCTGCAGTGGCTGCTCTTTAACAGGTCCGTGACCGGGATTCTAACAATGCTGATTATTGTTTACTCGTTTTTATCTCTGAATCATCAGAAAATAGTGAAAAACGCCCGCGATAATTTCCTGGAGTGCAAGATGGCATCTTTACATGACTTTTGTCCGAGCAACAGTCCAAAATCCAAATATTTTTAATTTCCTGTTGTGTGGACTGCGGTCTGAAGTTAACTTTTTGTCCTTACTTGCCACTGGAGCAGGTCACTGGACGTTTCTACTGACCACTCAGTCCCTTTGAAATCCATGTAGAACACCTTAGAAATGTCAACACTGAGCTAGAAGTATGGACTATAACATGCAACCTTAACCCCTGACGGCTTTTTAATTTAGGAATAGTGTCTTAAAATTATCTCTCAATATAAGGAAAATGTTGTTTACGTGCCACAGACAACGTTTAGCCTGTATTTGGCAGGTGACAGGTTGATAATCTTCAATTAAGTAGCTGGAATCCGCTAATTTATGGCATTTTTGTTTGACACATTATTTGAACGATTAATTAATAAAGTTACTGCCTATGGATGGTTCACTCATTTATTAATCATTTGATCATTTAAGCTTTTCAGATCAATAATAATAGTAATAATAGTGATAATAACAGGAAGTGAGCTGTATGTTATTTCTCACTTTTCAACTTGGTGATGATGCTGGTGTGTGAAAATAATATAAAGCGAAGGAAAAGTTATTTCTTTCACTTAAAAGTTTGATTTCATTGTACGTCATGCACAGCCAGAGTTTCATAAAATGTACGAAGTAAAATTGGACACATTTTTATGATTTTCAAACTAAAGGAAACTTTCATTTCGCCAGTGTGTTACCGTCCAATTTCTCACACACTCTCGTGTCCAGTTCGAGGCTCTTTGACAGGCCGTGGTGGACGTGACTGAGGTCATGAGTCCTCCAGCGCACCTGTCCGTCCCCTCAGAAAAGTTTGACCAAACTGCAAAAATAAGAGCTTTAATTTTTTCTTAATCATTTCCTTAAGTGTTGAACTATATTATCTTTTAAGAATTCCTCACGTCAAAGTGTAAATGTTGCCAGCTCTGCACTGGTTGCAGGCATCATAGAACTGTAGATTATTTTATTTATGTCATGAAGTTTTACAGAACTTGTCGGTCATTACACGCGCTCAAAATTAGCTTGTTCATTGTGAATCGCTCATTGTTTGTTACATCCATAATAATCAAGTAGAAACTGTGACATTTGGGGCAAAACGTCCTTTAAAAACAGCCTTAATCACTTCAACATTTGTTAATCTAACTTTAAGTTTCTTTAAATGCTTCAAAGGAACGGATCACTTAAATAAAAGCTCACGAAATTAAATTATTAGAACATAATGAATGAATAAGCAGACAGAGGAGAATAAGACTTAGAGCTTGATTTTGGTTTGTTAAGGATCAATTTTCCAATCCTTACATGGACTTATTCATGTGCAAAATGTGTGTGTGAATGACCTGTGACTCCTCCGTAGGTGTGAACAGTTGTAGAGCAGCTTGTTAAAGGTGTGGACAGACTTTAGAAAGCTGCTGCAGCGGCCGCTCTTTAACACGGCCGTGTTCAGGATTATAACAATACTGAGGTCAAGACCAGGTCCCCCCATGCAGCCCTCACGCACCTCAGGAAATATCAAGCAGATACCAAAATGAAGCCGTTTCTGCTTTTCTTTTGTTGTATTCACATGAAGGTCAAGGTGGTGGAGAAACACTTACTTCTTTACTGACAAAATGAAACGTATGAGGAGTTAAACTCCCTTCTTAATATAAATAGAGCCTGATACTGGAGTTTGAGGGCCGATAAATCGATATTCTTTCCATGTGTATAAACACATTTTTTGCAATGATCCCTCAAATGTGGTCAGCAAACACAAGACGTGTGATGGAGACAATAAACTTTATTGTCCAAAATGACATCAGGGGACTGAAACAGTAAACTTTCACTGGTATTTTTGATAATTAGAAATTACTATGAATTAACAAGAAATTGGCGCATACTGGACAGCAAATACTAATATGTTATGGATATTGATGTTATAGGCCAATAGCGACCAACTGATATATCGGTCAGGCTCTAATAGATATTTCTCTGATTGCACGGTTTAAACAAACAAAAAAAAAGTTGGATTGATATTTCTTGAAGTGCACCAAAAACGTAAATTAGGAAATAAATAAAAACAATGAATTCTTCAATTCTACTCTGAAAACACTGAAATGAGCAACTCTCCTCAGGTTGTTTAAAGAAAAAAAACTAATTTAATATAATAATAATAATAATAGTCAGCGGTCATTGGTCGCTCCTGTTGCTGCTGTTTGATCAGATTTTCTTTAATTATTTTATTACAGTTGTCATAGAATTCATTAAAAGCAAAAGTCCATATTAACTGTCAGAACGTTTAACATAATGTTTGGTGTACATCGGGTAACCCAGTGGTTCTCAAAGTGAGGTTCAGGGACCTCCAGGGGTCAGTGGCACACTGCCAGGGGGTCCATGAAAATTAAATTATCACGCTGTAAAAATAAATTTATTTTCATAGTTCAGTGAACAATATTTTCTTTTTTAAATCTAAAATTCATAGATTACATCACAATCTAACAATCTATAACTCAATATAAATTTTCTTTCTGCTGCTCACGCACGTGTCACCCAGTAATATTAGAACCCAGCTCTCTGTATATTATTCTGAATGCTGTGCTGTCATGGTTCAAATATTATTTCTAATATCTTTACATTTTTCTTGTCCACATAACTAAACAGAAATGTGAAAAAAAAGCTACATCAAATCCTTCCAAGGGACACACGTGAGGGGGCCCCTGTCTTGTTAGGGGTCCTTGGCTTTGAAAAAATTGAAAACCTCTGGGTCAACCAACACAAAGTCATTTTCCATGAGCAGCACACTGAGGTGTTGTGATTGGCCATGTAATTAGACAATCAGTGGCCTTTAACACAAACGCTCACAGTGGCCTTTAAGACAGGACTAATGAAGCACTAAAAAGGGACAAAAGCAGATTCTGGTGATTTTCTTTTCACCTTTTCTCACCATGACTTCGTCCTCGGCCCCGTAAAGCTGCACGCGGCCCTTTGTGTGGCGTCGGACGGGACGCCCCTGCTGCCCTCGCCCTGTTTGAATAAGACGCTGTTTAAATAAGACTTTGATTTGAGAAAGCCTCTCGCAGGGTCATTGAAATGTTGCTTTATTAATTTATTTGTTCGGGATAATGGAAACCTCCTGGGTGTTAATTAGCCGCGTTGACAACGAGCCGACCATTAATGCACTTCCTCTTCCAGTTTAGATGTTAATTAAGAATGATCAAGGACCTTCTTTACACAGATAAAATGGGCTTTGCGGCTGCACACCATCCCCACGCTGTGTAAAGAAACACTTATTTTATCTCATCACAACAAATCCAGAAGCTATCAGACAAATAAGTGCAAATAAACACGGCTGCTATTGTGACTTAAAAAGACTGAGTGTGATATGTGCTGTACAGCTGATGTGTGTTATGGGATAATTGGGGCCTTTTTGTCTTCAAGGCTGAAGCGCCTCTGATATGGACATGAAAGGCCATTAGCACAGCTTGCACACCAAGCTAATTTAGTGGGCGTGTGAAATGAAAGGCGGACGGGGGGAAATAAAAAGCGGTGTACAACAGTGAAATGAAAGGAGGGCTCTCTGATGCCAGGCATGTTTAATCGACATGATTAGGACAGTGTTAGGGTCCCACCAGGGTTACACTGATACTCCGGATCCACGCTGATACCGGCCTTTAAGAAATATCGGATACCATGTCCTGCTCCACCGACAGCTGCATGAAACAAAAACCTTTTCATGTCTCACTTCTTAAAGAATGACTCAGCCTTTAAAAAGCTGCTCAACTCTAAAATATATATTTTTAATCTGGCTCCCGTGGAGAACTTTACTGTCTCTTGATGGTTTAACTGCTGTTTCAGAGGCTTTTTCAGCCTCATAAAAATAAAACACTTCATTTTTTGGCATAAATGCAAGGCGAGTTCATTTGTACAGCACCGTCCAACCACGAGGCAGTTCAGAACGCTTTATGTCAGACATAAGAAGGCATTAGGACAAGTTGTAAAAGAAACAAAAGGCAACGCAAAAAGATGCATAGAAATACAGTTTAAAGTAGATAATAAAATGAAATGGAAATTCAGGAAATAAAAATAAGCCACAATTGAATAAAACAGAAGAATAAAAACATATACTGCAGTGGAATTTAAGAATAAATAGCAACAAAATGAAAATTTTAAATTAATAAATGGTGTATGAGGCTTTAAATGCAGTTGTAGACAGATTTAAAGATATTTTCAAGTGTTTAATAATGAGCATTTTTTGTCCTATGAAAATTTAATATTATTCCATTGTCTTTAACTATATTGTCAGGAGCAGTGGAAAAGGTTTTTAGACTTGAGTAGGGTGTCCACAAGGTTTTGAAAAGTATTTAAATTGATATTTGATAAATAATAAAGGCCCTCAAAAGGTATCAAAAAGTCTTAAACGCCACTTTCCAGGATATTACAATTTGTAGCTTGTTCTCAATATGTGTATTTATCCAACGAGGCTGTGCGCATGAAGTTTTGCATGAATTTACTCATAGTGAGATTCTGTGTAGTTTGTTTAACGTTATGGAAACCTGCTAGATTTGACCTCATCTGAAAAGGACAACACTGTAAAAAAATTCAGAGGAATTTAATGATTTCAACTAATCTTTTCTCATTAACTTAAAGGTCCAGTGAGTAAGACTTATGAGGATTTATTGGCAGAATATGACAGAAAATGAACATTTGTATGTTTTAATTAGTGTGTAACTACCTTTAAAAAAGTCATTGACATCTGCCGAGTGTGTGGCTTCTCTTCCATGGAGGCCGCCATGTTGCACCACCATTCTACAGTAGCCCAGAATGGACAAACCGAAAACTGGCTCGAGATACAACTTTTCTCATTTTGTGAAAGTTTTGTGGCCACCATAGTTTCTCCTATAGGTGTCTGAAAAGGACGAGTGAAACAAGGTGTTTGCAATCTGCAAGCTCAATGCTAGATGCTGCATAATCCTACACACTGGTCCTTTAATGTAAATTTACACGTTTTATTTGTTCAAGTAAATAAAATTCAAATTTCTAGTATTTATCACAACACGTCTGACTCAACTTCTAAAACTGAGTTCATCTAACTCAAAGTCTTTTGACCTGAAATGTTGAGTTGAATGAATGTACTGTACAGAGTTCAGTCAACTCATTCAATTAAGTATCTAAAGAAACATAATAAGCATATTAGCAAACTTCCCAGCATGCATTGTTGTAAAAGAGATAAAATGCATTTGTAACATTTGTCAGTGTGACTGAAGAGTTGTTGGTTTAACAAAATATCTTAATCTTACTGAAGATGTTTTCTCAGTTACAACTGAATTCATATCCAGTTTATTTGACTTTAAAATTTTTGTTACAAAATATATTTCAACTTGTCTTTTCAAATTCAGTCAACATAAAATTTTAAGACAGCCGGGAAACTAACTTTTTAAAGTTAAAACAATTATTTACTGTTTATTTTTACACTGATTGTGTTGATCACCAGTTGCAGCTGGTAAAGATGTGACTCATTTATACATATTATATTATTATGACTGCTGGGTAGCTTCTATAATAATATATGATAATTGACAATTTTTGACTCCAAGATGAAGTGGAGTAAAAGTCGCATAAGTAAAGTACAAGTACCTCAAAAACTTGTACTTAAGTATAATTTATGAGTTAATGTACTCAGTTACATTCCACCTCTGATTGTCATTAATTATCTGTTTATACTGCTTATGAATGATGAACGGGGGGTTAAAAGCAAAGTCTTGTCATGTAATTGCTGGCAAGCAAACAGAGAAGTTTTGAGCTTCTACAGAAGAGCAAACTTGCAGTTTTCTGTGAGTTTGATCCAGATACTGTCTGTGGTGTGTGTGTGGTGAAGTGAACGTTGGAGACAGTAAGCAGACACAACCCAGAGCAGCTGAGAGGGTCTGGATGGATACGAGCGCAGCAGCAACACAGGAAGCCGGAGCAAAGATCTGAGAACTGGACTGATGTGTTCCACTTTTCCTGGACGAGTCTGGCAGCAGAGTTCTGTGCGAGCTGCAGAGGCCTTGTAAAGACACGCTTACAGTATTTAACCTCACTGAAGATCAAAGCATGGACAACTTTTTCCAAGTCCTGCTGAAACGTGTCCCTTAATGATCGCTCTATATTTTAGTTACAAGGCCAGGTCAGTTTAGGCCACAACAGAACGTTTCTGGCCTGGGTTGCACTCTTTACATTACAGACTCCCGATGAACACTGACGTTTATCTTTGTTTTCTTTGGTACCAGAAATAATTTATTTCAATTTTACTGCAGTTCACAGAAGAGCAAAAATACAATCATATAAGATATATTGGACATGTGAAATGGGACACCCTGATAAGCTATCTGAAGTTTGAGAATAGGGGCCCAGACCATACCTGCCAACCCTCCTGATTTTCCCGGGAGACTCCTGTTTTTCTTTGTCCTCTCCCTATTTCCTCCCAGGATCACAATCCTCCTCTATTTCTTCCAATTTATGACACATTTTCACACTTTTTTCTAACCTTTTCATTATTACAACCCGTTTCTGATGCTGTACGGTGTGTATCAGCCCTGCGACTCCACCCAGACAACAATACAGCTACACCAAGCCAGACTTCCTGCAAAGAATTTATGTTTCTTCAGGAAAGTTTTAAAGGAAGGGGGCATTTTGTAAAAGTCAATTTTCTTGTAGGGACAGGGGCAAAAAAAAAAAAAAAAAGAATGAAAGAAAACTGATGAATATTAGTTTATGCCACAGCAAGTTCACACCACAGGGCACATCATTCTGCATCTTCTCCTGAGAATTAAAAGTATTAACAGTAAAAATATGTTGCAGTGTATCTATAATTAAAAAGTGACCAGAATGCAGGAAACGAAATCTCTGAAACTCATTTTTTTTTTGGTTTTTCGAACTCTCAAATTTGGAAAGTATCACCAAGACATTAAGCAAATAGTATTTAAAATATATAGGTACTAACATATTGTCTGCATTTATACAGTAATATTTACAACCTACTTATCACCTAAGACAAACCAAATGCCCTAAAAAGACGACTTAATAGTCCCATGACATTTTTCATCAGTGTAAACACTGGTTAAATAAGTAGAGACATATGACAAGTGGAAATAGCAATACAGTTTAAGTGGATTTAGTTAGTTTAGAAGTCTCCAGCCATCAATGAATATTCAAGGTTTAAAGGGACAGTTCACCCCAAAAACACATATTTTTCCACTGGTCTGTAGTGCTATTTATCCATTTAGATAGTTTTGTTGTGAGTTGCAGAATTTTGGTGATATCGGCTGAGAGATGTCTGCCTTCTCTCCAGTGTAATGGGACGAACAGGGCTTAAGTACTTTGTTGCTCAAAGCATCAAAAAAGAAATAAAGAAATTAAAAAAAAAAAAAAAAAAAAAGAATAAAAAATTGAAAAATTCTAAATTAGCGTCTATTTCTAAAAATCTTGACCAAGTCTCAGTTTCCTGTAGGAACTACTTTCTTTCTAGCACAGAGAAAGTAGTTCCAGTAGATTCTAAAGTAGTTCTACTGCGGAAAGAAAGATGGATGAATAAAGATAAATAAATAGTACTACAGGCAAGAGGAAAACTATGTATTTTTGATTTGGGGTGAACTGTCCCTTTAACATATTTTAACGGTAACTGCAACCTTAAAGGCATAGTATAGAGTCATATTAAAATAATCTCTCTCAATCTTCATTTGTGACTCACTAGAAGTGTGTGCTGGTGTCTTTATCTGCAGAGAACCTGCCTCCTGCCTGCGTTTCCTTATTTTCTCATATTTCGCATCTCAGGATGCTTTTCCAACCCAAAACGTCAGTATTTGACATCCTGTGAATGTGACTATATCACTATTTTTCTGGTGCATTTACAAACAACAAGTGACAAATTTAGCATATTCTACCTTTAAGTTTTTTTTAACAACAGACACAAATAATAATGGTTTTTATCATGTTATCAATCTCATTCTTACACCTCTGGACCTCTGCAAACCACAGCAGAGCTCACGCATTTGAATTTAAGCTTTTTACCCTTTATAAGACAGGTAAAAATTCAGTCAGTGAGGTGCAGGGTATGATGAAGTTCAGGGAGAAGTCTGGTCTTCAGCTGCCCAAAAACACTGAGAAAACCTGCTAAATGTCGTCCTCTGTGCCAGAATCTGTCCTGCCATGAATCATCTGACGTCAAACCGGCTCAGTCTCATATTTAATATGAATAGTTTGTTGCTCATGACAACCCAAATCTTCTTTAGGCTTTACACCAAGTGAATTAGTAGCCAAACGTCCTTTAAAAACTCTAAAAAGAGCCTCAAACATTTGTACAAACCTCATTAATATGAACTGTATATTTACCATATTTTTTTAAAGGGACAATACAGTTAAAAGAAGATTGAATTAAATTATACCACAAGTCATGAATGTAAGACAGTGACAGAGATATTGTCACATTTGGACTTGACTTTGGTTTGTTGAGGTGCAGTTTCAGTTGTTTTTAGCCCTTATGTTGACTTATTTTGTGCACCTTAACCTAAATGTATAATAAAATGTTTTTTTTAAAGATGTAAATTGAAAGTGAAATGTGAGGCAAAATTGTAAAACTGACCACTGACTTCACAGCAGTATAGTTGTAGCGGCTGTCCATGCCTTTAAAAAGACGCTAAATGAGTTTGGTCCATTTGCTTTTTCCACATTCGTGAAAATACACATAAATATTTTTTTCGGCATAAAATTTTGCAGTTTTCAGATTGAGCATACCAGCAGCATATGAAAGCAAAAACTGTAAAACTAAAACTGTACACTGTAAAAATGAAAAAGTTGCAAAAACTTTTGCGCGTTTGCAAATTTTGAGCCACAAAGTTTTATCAGCTGCTAATCTTTTGTTGAGATCATTTACTTTTCTTCTTTATGTAAACTGGAACCAAATAATAGACCCAACTGAATTAAAAAGAAATTATTGAGTAAATTTATTGAAGTGAAAGTGAATCATGGTTAGAATTTTAATATTTTCAATTAATTATTATGAAGTTGTAACTGATGTTTATAATACTTTATAAAAGGTAAATAAATACAGTGTAGTTCATCTATTAACAGTATTTGTATGGCCATTATGAAGTTGCAACTGATGATTATAAAACTTTACAGTTGCATAATAAATTATTTATAAAACATATATAAGCATTTTGGATTTTTGAAATACATTTTTTGAGTTTCTAAAACTCAAACATTCAAGTTTATCTTAAAAAAAGTAAATGATCTCAATTAAAGATTATAGGTCAGCAAAACTTAAAATTAGAGTTGTCTCAACTATTTTTTACAGTGTATGAAGCAGGTTTCAGCCTTCATATTTAAAGAAAATATTTACAAAATGTTTTCAGTCTGTCGATAAAAGTATTCTCTACATTTGTTTACGTGAAAATAACTCACATTTTTCTGAGTATTTTATATTTTCCTGGTGTCCCTCAGCTGAAAGCTTTTCATTGTTGAATTGGGTTTTTGCCACGCCCATCCCAGAGCTCCCAGCTTTGGTTCTTTTGACTGTTTTCTAACAGAGCCGCCGCAGAGTCCAGTTACATCTATGAGTGCTGGCAGAGGGAGAATAAAATCATCCCGCCGCTCTGCTTCTAAAGCCATGAATTCCTGCGGATTAAAAAAAACAAAAAAAACATTATTTCTCTCCTTCTCGGAGCTTTCTCCCTCCACGTCTGCTTTCATGGCGCTCTTACTTTCTGGGCCGCTTGCTTTTTATGAAAGCTTTGAAGTGGCGTGCACCTGTTGTGTTCGGCGCTGCTGCTTCCCGTCAATGTGCAGTCTGACCTCGGCGCTGCTGTCACCCCGGGGTCGCTGCCGGGGCACAGAGGGGGTCAAAAGGAGAGGCTGGGGGAGGGATTGGTCACATGACTGCCTGGGAATCCCCAAACCCAAACACTAGTTACCTAATAAGAGCCGGTCAGTCCCCACAGTGGTAACACTTAATAACAACCAGCATCCTTAAATGCTAAATTGATAGTTAATCAAACTTTATTTAATAGTTATTTTACTGTTAACAAACATTCAGATGATATTAATAATAAGTAATAACAAAAATAAAGCATATCTTTGGTTGTTTTATAAACACATATGCTTATAGATGCACTAGATAGCTTTTAAAACCATTTATAAAGTGTTATAAACCTCATTTGCAATTTTTAATAACCATCCAGATGATGTTCTTACTTCCAACTCATCTAATGTGGCAGCTTGGTCAGTGTCCTAAGGTTTAATGCTTTGGGTTTAAATAAGTTAGTATGTTAGTTATGCAAGTTAATGTAAGAAACTTCCATAAGTCAACATTAAAAACACTTAGTAAGAGCCAGTACTACCTGCTGTAGTCTATTAATGTTTAACTTGCACACATTACATTAATCACGTACGTGATGTAAGTTCCATAACTAGTGGTTTTACATCGGTTAAAATAAGAACATTACTTGCAGCCTGTCCTCATCAGAAAATCGATCATTTAGGTCAAATGTGCAAGTAGCTTATTCTGATGATTCTGATTTCTTTTTATTGTTAATCAGTGACCTCTAGTGGACGTAGTAAGTATGACAAGAGAAGTATAAAGAGCGAAGAAAGTCAGCAGGATAGGATATAGCAAGGATATAGTGGAACAAGCACAGGACTTTAAAGTTATTAGTTTATTATTTAAAGTTTTAAGATGCTTAAGTTTTGTTGTGTGCATTGCATCACTTGCATCATGTGACATTTGTGATGTACTAACTTGAACCCAAACCATGATCTTTTTCTAAACCTAACCAAGTAGTTTTTTGCCTCAACCCATCCCAACTTGAACAGTTTTACAACGCAACAGTTTTAAAATGAAACCACAAGTGATTGGTTTAGTCGTAAGTTATGTCATGTGATTTAAGTAACGTAGTTAATGTCAGATAGTCCTGTCACTGCTAGCACTCTTCAGTGGCACATGTTGTTTTGTCAAGTAATTTGCAGTCGACTTATTTGGTCAGTAGGTATGAGGATGTGTTGGTTACTTAAGTTCACATAAATTGTGTAACGTAATGTAACGTATGTATGTATGCCCTCCACCCATACCTTCTTATTTTCTCATTATTTTGTTGCCTGGAATGTAAAATGTAAAAATATGTGCAACGATCGTGTCTCATCAGTTAAAGGTTGCGTATTGGCAAGAATGTGGCGATACAATCGCGATACAGGGGTTATGATTCAAGATATCGCGATATATTGTGATACTGTAAGCAAAGTGATATATTGCTATTTTTTAAATCTAACTTTAGGAAATCTGTCAAAGTATAAAGAACACAACACCATAATCATGAAATCTGAATTAAAGTTTGACTTTTTTATGCAGTTAGAACGCAATGATGATACAATGATATCATTTACTAAAGAAATTATTTTATATTACACAAACTAATGATCAAATTATAGCATTACTAATCCTTAATAACGGAAAATTATCATTTCATTGTTTGTTAACAGTGAAATAACTCATAACTAATTTAATTAACTATCAATTAACCATTTATTAATGATGGTTAGTATAAAGTGTTACCCATATGGTAAAATCTAGGAATAAAGTCAGAGTTGGGAGATTTTTTCTGAAGCCCTGATGAAAAGCAGATCCTCACCTCTCCTTTTCCATTTCCCCAGTAGACATGAAGTCAAATGAGCGCTCCTCATTGTTATTTTCTTTTCCTTGAGTGTTTAAAGCTCTTCTAAATATCCCTCTCCGTAAAACGCACCGGAGAGCGGCACAAAGCTGCTTCTAATTTGGTGTACTTTAGGTGAACTTTGACCATTTCCTCTGACTGGGCCTGCTGTATGTGAGCTATGCGCTCTTCGCTCCTGCAGAGAAAACCTGGAGGAAAAACACTTCCAGACTGGACGGAGCGTCAGCTGAGTGCAGGAGGAGAAGGGGAGGAGGAGGAGAGAGGACGAGGAGTAATATTCCTCTAATCCTCCCGGGCTATGCCCACCGCTCCACACCCAAATCACCACAGCTTTTCTCCGTAACACAAACCAAACACACAAATACCCCGAGGAGCTTCAGGAAATGCCTCCCTTTCTCCTCCCCCTCTTCCTTCTTTTTGCTCTTTTTCTCCTGTTTTCTGGGGATGTGTTGTAATTTGTCAGGTTTAATTCAATCACTGCGATTTATGCTTCTGCTTTCAATTGATTTTTATTTAAATTAAAATTAAGAATTGAAGTGCACCTTTTCCTTCCATTATGTGCAGCAGAAAAGAAGCTTTGTCCTCATTTCCAATGCGGCATCATTGTGTTAAATTGCCTGTGTGCAGCGACAGACTTTGCTTCAGGTTCTTTGCCATCTGTTGGTCATGTGGACCATGTGGGCAGAGTTTTACATGTCACTGGTTTTCAGACTGGAGGAGCTGGATGTAAGGACGTAGAGGGCACGGAGCGGATAGATGACGCTGCAGCTCTGCAGATTACCTACGAGTAACCTCACATCCTGCCTCACTCTGCCTGGTTTGGGCTGAACCGGCCTCAGTGTTCGGGTTTTTCAGGCAGTCTGTGGAGCCAACTGTGTGTCTTTTGAGGGCTGCTGCCAACAGCCCAAAGACAATTTACTGCTAATGACCGTTTTCTATGGCGTTACATTTGGGTCCCAGTTCTGAGCATGCAGTGGCACATTTTGTTTGCACAAATAAATTATAATTTGCAGAGAAATTATTATCACACTATTTGTCTTATAATTTCATTTGAGAGCAAACAAAAATCCACTCTGTGTGCATTTGCTAGTATTTACAGTACACAGACGCACAATAATCTGTTTTGTTGGGTGTCAAGTGGCTGTCATTACTATTGGTAATAATACATGGTACTCATTAACTTAATTGCTGAGATCTATAAACATTTTGACATCAGAATTAAAATGGGCTTTTTTGGCCATGTATACACACAGAGGAAGAATTGCACTCTGGGTTTTCAGTAACAGACATAAAGCTAAAAATAAGGTCAATAAAACTGAACAAATAAATGTAAAAAATGGTAGAGAGTAAAGAGTGGTCAGGCCTGTCATGGACACAAGTATGTGGAAAAATAGGCATATATATACACCTGCATTTTTTTTAAAATAAGAAATGGTTAAGATGTATAGATGCCGTACAGTGGTACTGCCATTACTGTGTCATTACAGCGGTGGCACATCGCGTCTATGAACCAAAATTTGTGCAACTCTCTCAAGATTTTTTTTCTGCTTTCGGTTAAAATGTTCACACTCACAAGATCTCGCGGCTCTGTGGTTTCCTTCTGTTGCCTGCTAACAGTGACAGCGTGGGTAATTGGATCAACAACGTTAGACAGCGCGCCTCAGTCACTGATGAAGATAACTTTAAGGATGGCAATATTAACGTTCTTCAAATTTTACATACATAAAAGACATAAGAAAAAAATGACCTAACAATATGAAAAATACTTAAGATGAAAACAGCATAAAAGTTGAAACAAGACTAAAACAATACAAAAGACAGCAAAACAAGGACATACGACAAAAACGACATGAAAGACATAACAAAACAAAAAGGACATAAGACAAAAAACAATGTAGAAGACATAACAAGACAAAAAATTACATAACAAGACACAAAATACTTAAGACATAACAAAACAAAGAAGATATAACAAGACAAAAAAGACATACCAGACAAAAAAGATATAAAAACACGACAAAGATATAATAACACAAAATCAATATAAAAGACGTAACAAAACAAACAAGAAATAAGACAAAAACTACCTCAAAGACAACAAAAAAGTAACAAGATAAAACAACCTTGAAGACGTTACAAGACAAAAAACATACAACAAGAGAAAACATAAAAGTCGAAACAAGACTAAAACAAAGAAACAACGCAAAAGACGTAACAAGGCAAACATGTAAAAGATGTAACAAAACAAAAACAGCGGTAACAAGATGAAACAGTTGGAACAAGACAAACAAGATGTAACAGACAGAAAAGCACATTTGAACTTTTGACTTTTATACTTTGAGTACATTTCAGAGCCTGAACTTTTTCACTTTTATTGAAGTAGAGAAACTGAAGTACCTGTACTTCTACTTGAGTAAAGAATGTGTGGACTTTTATCACCTCTGAGTATAAAGAGCAACCAAGTCCACTTATGGAGGAGGTGGGGTGGATGGACGGATCAAGCAAACAGGATTTTGACTCAGGAAACCAGGGTTCATGTTCTGCATGAAACCAATAAACAATGTTGACTTCTTTTTAAATGACGTGCCATACATAAGTCACGTATGTTTATTAACATCCTAAATTTAACTCAAACCGTGATCCTTTCTCAAACCTAACAGAGTTAAGTACTAAGTGTTTTTGCTGACTGTTGGAGTGGGATTGTGTTGTTGTAAGAGGAACATTGTGTTATTTCGTCATCCAAAAGTTACATGGTCTCACTTATTAAATATTGAAACTGTAGTGAATGTCAGTAATTGGCATGATTGACTTGATCTGATAAAGTCACACCAGTGCCCTTATCTGATCAAGACATGATGAGATGATCAGATTGTGTCTTAATGTGATCAGTCAAAACAAATTGTAGTTTCAGAGAAAAGTTCGTCAGTTGACGTAAAGTTTCGTCAGCTGGGTCTATTTCTGAGCTCATCCCTCACGCAGACGGGCTGACAGTTAAAAAAAGCCAGTATCTGTGTTCTCCTGGTGTCAGGAGGCTCAGTCCCAGCAGACGGGCCAATCAGAGGAGCTGCTTTCAGAGGTGGCAAAAGTCCACACATTCTGTACTCAGGTAGAAGTACAGATACTTGTGTAATAAAAGACTAGTTAAAGTAGAAGCGCTGATTCAACTTCTTTACTGCAGTAAAAGTGAAAAAGTACAGGCTCTGACATAAAAAGTAGCTCTTTGTAGGACATTTCTACTGTCTGTCTCTGTGCAAAGCTACCTGAACCTCACCTTTAACGTCGTCTTAGTTTTGTTACATCTTCTTATGTTGTTTTGGTCTTGTTACGTCTTTGTTATTTGGATCTCGTTATATATTTTACATCGTTTTAGTCTTGTTAACATCTTCTTTGTTTTTGTCTTATGTCTTTGTTATTTGGATCTCCTTACATCTTTTACTGTACATCGTTTTTAGTCTTGCTACTTCTTATGTTGTTTTTTTTCATCTTACGCCTTTGTTGTTTGTTTGCCTCTTGTAACATTTTTTGTCATTTTCGTCTTGTTATTTTTTCTTATGTTGTTTTTGTCTTCTTAAGTCTTCCTTGTTTGCATCTTGTCACATATTTTTCATTATTTTAGTCTTGTTATGTCTTCTTACGATGTTTTTGTCTTGTCACGTCTTTGTTGTTTGAATCTCGTTACATCTTTTACATCGTTTTTAGTCTTGCAAACATCTTCTTAAGTTCTTTTTTTATCTTATGTTTTCGTTGTTTGCATCTTGTTAATCTTTTACGACATTTTAGTCTTGTTAGGTCTTTTTACAGTATTTTTGTATTGTTGCATCTTCAATGTTTTGATCTTGTTACATCTTTTATGGCATTTTAATCTGTTACTTCTTACATTTTTAATGTCTTGTTACATTTTCGTATGTCATTTTTATCTTGTTACCTCTTCGTTGTTTCATCTTGTTACGTGGTTTATGTCATTTTCATTATTTTCATCATTTTTATAATTTTGTATGTCTTGTCACGTCAGTCCTACGTGATATGCACTGATATTTACACCAAGGAATAATCTGCTTTTATTTTTCTAGGTGTTATTGTCCACTCCACTAGGTTGAAATCGTTGAAAACGCAAAATAAAAATAATCAACAATTCCCCTCAAATGCATTAAAACTAAAGTAACAAGCCTGCTTTGAAAATGTAAGGAATAGAAAGTCCACATATTTTTGTTAAAATGTAGGGAGCAAAAGTAAAAAGTTGCCAGAAAAATAAATTCTCAAGTAAAGTACAGACCTGGAAACTTAACTCAAGTATTTGTACTTAGTTACTTCCCACCTCTGGCTGTTTTCTCTGGTCTTTCCCCACATTCTGCCCGCAGTCTCCAGCAGGGAGTGTGTGCTTTCCTGTTTGACCCCAGCGGCAGGTTCAGCCAGAGGCTAAGGGTTCAGCAGCCGCCGCAGCCACAGATTCTTCTCTGCCTGCTCTTAAGCCAGACTGTCGGTGCGCTGCGGTGCGCGCTTGTCTGTCACCAGCCTTTATTCCTCTAATGGAGCTTTCTGTGTATGTTAACATGCAGGGAAGTCGACTCAAAGTTTAATCACGCAGAAAATGGAAAAAGGCTCCCCTGCACCTGATAGGGCCCCATACACCACCGTACAGGTACCCATTGACCACCCCCTCCTTCCACCTTCCCTCTCTCTCTCTCCCACACACACACACACACTCTGAGGGGTGTAATGAATCTACGTTTATGTGTCCCATCTGTCTGCAGGTGGTCACACTGCCTCCCAGACGCAGCCATGAGTTTCAAATAGGCAGCGGGGTTGAATTGTCGGCGCTGCCTGTCCTCAGTGTGGGACTACCCAGCCGTCACAAATGCTCCGAAGGCATATCAGTAGCAAAAGTATTTTTCCTCTAGATGTATGTTAAAGTGCGCCTCACCACCTGGGGAAGGCTAATATACATTGTTTCTGTGCTCCAGTAGTCGTACATCCTCATCATCATCGCAGGTGAACACCTTGTTTCACTTATTACATGTTTGATAGAGGACGAGCGGTGATACGACTGTGTGTTTCTCCGTGAAAAGAGGAGAAAGGGACGGACTGCTTCTTTTATCTGAGCCACCTAACACACAATGAATGTCTCCATGAGACCAGAGATTTGGGAGTTAAGGATTATCATAAATCAGTGATGGAGGAGAGCACACGAATAAAGTGCTAACAGCTGTGAATCATGTAGGGGATATTGTTCTTGTGTCAATATTGAGTTACACTTAAAAATGAATACATTTACATCTATATTAAAGGAGCAATATGTCACAATTGCAAACAAAAATGAGTCTTACAGTCCAAATAGCCAGTTGGAGCCATAGACTGTATATTAATAGTTTGTAATGCTGTTAAATATACAATCTGTGGTTGAAGCGCGATGTTTCCCCCTGACCCTCCTCCTCACACTCAAAGGAAGTTCAGGCAGGAGCACAAGATGTGTGCAACATTGCAAATTGACAATAACAAGTGAAGACGAGTCCTCTACTGTAAACTGATCAACTGTGAATTGTCTGTCAATGTGGATAAATGGCTGCCCGTCTCACTGCCTGCCAAACTCCATTAACATTTTGCTCAATTTAACCGTAACAAACATCTACTCCTTCTGCAAGATTATTAATGATTTCTTACAACTCATAAACACACACTTACTCATCTGGTGAACATTTGGCTTTAATTTGAGCTCTAATTAATGTAAAGCAAGCAGAAGAGAGTATTTCAACTAAACCTGTTTCCTTGTTCTCTGATGACACATCATGGTCATTTTATGATTTATTACAGTAAATATATTACATATTTCTCCTTAAAATTCATATATAAGTAGTATTTCAGAAGGAGGTTGCCAAAGTTTTCCTTTGAATACTCTATTATATATATGTATATATATATATATATATATATATGGCATTTTTGTAAATTGAATATCTTTGGATTCTGGACTGTTGGTTCATCAATGTGCAAGGACAGATACACTGTACTGTACATCTCTTAAGCCCAGAAATAGGATGTAACTAAATACAAATACTTTGTTATTGTACTTAAGTAGTTTTTTCAGGTATCTGTGCTTTTACTTTTACTCGAATATTCGAGTTTTTTCCTACTCCTTACATTTTCAAAACATGCTTGTTACTTTAGCGTTGAAGCATTTGAGGGAAATTATTGATTATTTTTGTTTTGTATCATTGTGCGCTGCCTTCCAACATGAAGACTGATTTCAAACTAAATGGATCAAACAATAACTGTAACTGCTGTATCGGTCAGTGCATATCACACATGACAGACACAACAAGACAAAAATGGCAAAACAAGACAAGAGAGATGTAACAAGACGAAAAAGACAGAACAAGACATAAAAAAGACATAAAAGACATAACAGAACAAAAAAGATCAACAAAACAACAAAAACAATTTAAAAGACATAAGACGAAAAAGATGTAACATGATGAAAAAGACGGAACAAGACAAAACAAAATGAAAAAGATGTTAAAGACAAAAAAGAGGAAAACAACATAATAATAAAAAGACGTAACAAGACAAAAAAGATGGAACATGACAGAAAAACGATGCAAAAATGTAACAATGCAAAAGATATAAGAGGAAAACGACATTAAGATGAAAAAGATGTGACAAGACGAATATCACATAACAAGATGAAAAAGATGCAAAAGGAAAGAAGATGTAACAAGATGAAACAGGCAAAAGAGGAAGACTTGACTGCATGTTTCTATTCTGTCACTTTGAAAAAAGTAGCATTTCTGTATCAGTACTGAAACTCCAGACCAACTTGCCCTTGTATATTTATGTATTAGTTATACATGCACACAATGCCACAGCGTCTATGCTCCCCCGTCCTCCCCCATCAGATGGCTTTGTGTGTCGGTCCACTGGCTCCCCTCCAGTGTGGTGTCTCTCCATACATCTGCTTTATGTGCAAGCTGCTTCTGACCGCTCTCTGCCAGCGACAGAGGGAAACCATTTGGAGCATTTGGAGCAGTGAGATGACCTGACTTCAATGAAAACAAATGTCTGTCTGTCTGTCCTCATCAGTGGAAGCAGGTCGCACTGCGGTTGTTTAAAGAACGGAGAAAATAACATGGCTGACTTCCCCCCCTGCTGAAGTTGTTTACTCTCAGATGAATAGCACTTGAGATTCAGTCCAGCAAACTTTTCTAAATCCTAACGCAGCACCATTATGTCAGCTTTATGCGAGTCTACTTAAAGATTCTGCAGAACTTTTTAAGCAGTTCCTGCTGTCACTGTTTCATAGCGAGTCACTGAGACTTCTCCTTGCTGCTCCTCAAAGCCAGATAAGAGTGAGAATCGATAGATTTATAAATCATCTCATTCTAATTAACCTTGGTGCTCGTCTTACTTCCTCATCCCTTATTACAGAGGTAACATTTATCCCCACGTACGGCGCGGGCCTGTATGTGCCGCAGACTTGTTAAGTCTTCCCTCGAGCCACTGAAGTTGCCGAATGCAAAGCTGCAAATTCGACATGCGCAAAAAGTCACACAGGGTGAATGTAGCGGAAGATTAGATTAAACCGCCAGGGAATTCCATGCAAGGACGAGGGTCCAGTAATTATAAGAGCTTGTCCCTTACCATCAGTAATTGAGTTTACTCTGATGAAGTACGGAAGAAAGTAATCTAATCAGCAGAGATGCTGGAGAGACTGTTCTCCATTTTCTATGCAGATAGGCTCTGTGGATGTGGACAAAGGTTTGTTCTCTGCGTACGTTCAAAGTCTGCTGCATTTTCACTTCGATGTGCTAAGTGTCCTGTGATTACTGCTTACGTCCATCTTGAAGTACTGTTAGTGCTTTTGTGTCTGCAAATCATGAGCACACGTCCCATTAACAACTGTCTGATGTCTCCTACCTGCTTTCTGGAGGGACGCTTTTCACCAAAGAAAAATAATGGGAGGTTTTTTTTATACCCCAGCGGCCTTTCACTACTTTTTCCATGTCTTTGCCAGAAAGCTTTGGCTCGGTTTGTGCCAATAGCCTGGCACTGCCAAATTAATTCACAAATGCAAATGATCAGAATCAGAAATACTTTATTGATCCCCAGGGGGAAATTGCTGATGTTACAGGTGCTCCCATTCAAGAATAGAAATATATATAAGCATAGAGATTTGTAAGAATAGAAATTAAGAAGTATGTAAAAATATATACATTCTACTACAATATATAAAAGAAATAATATAACAATAACAATAATAACAAGGATATTCATTGATGTTTTCAGTTCATTTATGATTTCCAAGGGATGCAAACCAAAATGCCTCTGCCAGCTGGACAGACCTACAAACAATCCCTCCAGGAAGTTGCGATCACAACAATTAATGCAAATCCATGGTTTCTGCATGACCTTGCAATTTTGTCCAACCAGTGCAACTTTTCCACAAATTTGACCAATTATTGAAGCTTCCAGCAAGAAATGCTGCTAAGATGCTTGCTAAGAAATTAAAATGTACTTTTCCATGCCTTCAAGAAAACGCTCAGTTGTTGGCCTCTTTCTGACTCAGACTGATTTCGGTGATACTAACTACAGATCCACCTTGTCCAAACTCAACCCCCTGTATCACTCAGCCCTGAGGTGTGTGACTTTAGAACCCATCACTGTACTTTGTGTGGCCTACAACACTTGTTCATCTTAATAGACAAGATTATTTTAGACAGATTTTCATATATAATCTCAGGTGCAAAAATGGCTTCAGTCCCTTGTTCCTTCTGTCAGATCAGAAGCCAGCAAATCAAGCCTGTTCTACTTTGGTCCTCAGTCCTGGAATCATCTGCAGGCCAAGCTTAAAACTGAGACGCTTGTATCTGTAAATGAATTTAAATGCAGAATAACATAAGTGATAGCCAACAGTTGCAGTTGCTTCACATACACCTAAATATTGTTGCTTTGATGATGCACTGTATTATGAAACGTATTTTTACACTCAATGCTGCTGTTTGATTTGATGTTGTCTTGTCATGTTCTTCATGCTGCTATTTTGACCATGTCTTTGCTAGGTCTCACTTTTAAAAAAGTTAAATAAAGGTTATATATTTGTAACTAATACCACACAGTGTCTGAGCCTATAAGATGTTAAGGCAGTTTTAAATCCTGCCTTGTTTCCTGGTTTAAATGTGAATGTTCCAGATGTCTAAATGAATCATTCAGTCATTTGAAAACAAGCCTCTTCATCTTTTCTTCTCTTGTTTGCATTCCCGGCAGCCATTGAAACGCAGAGCACCAGTTCTGAGGAGCTCGTCCCCAGCCCGCCGTCCCCGCCGCCCCCTCCCAGAGTCTACAAGCCCTGCTTCGTCTGCCAGGACAAGTCCTCCGGATACCACTATGGTGTCAGTGCTTGCGAGGGCTGCAAGGTAGGACTCCCACACCTCCCCACACTGAGTGACACGCTGTGTTTTTTCTCTGTGACGCTCAAACAAAGGCTGTTTTCACTCTGAGTAATTATTAAATACTTGGGTGGTTTTCACACAACTGGCTCTGTTTAGCCTTTGAGAGTGTCACGGCTGAGTGACGCTTTGTTTTTCTCAAGGTTTCTTCAAACTTTTTAAAACCAAATAGTGGATTTCTCTCTGAAACTGATCTGATCATCAAGACTCAAGATTCAAATTTCTAACCATTGGGGGACTTGACTGCTTTTTTATTACTTTTATTAATAAAGTTTCTTTTTTTAATGTATAAAAGGAACTGCTGCTTCTCAGGTCCAGGCCACAGAAAACAGACGTGAAGTATAAGCACAAGTTTACCACCATGAAAGATCCAGGAGTTGCATTGAAAAGGTAGAATCGCTCCTCTTTGTGGCCCTTTGTACCCCCGTCTTTTGAAATGTGGCATTTCATGGTGGCTCAGTAGTTTGCACCGTAAACTCACAGCAAGAAGGATTTAAAGGACCTGTGTGGAGTTTGCACTTTCACTATCTAAACTAGAGCCTGTCGGATACATTTTGCTGGCCGCTGTTAGCTTATAAATGTATCAGAGTGTATAGCTATGTATGATGTATAAGTACGTTGTTGATATATTCCAGTTAAGTGTGAAAGTTCAGCACAAACCGTAGACTGTATATACAGAAATGGACAACATAGGAGCTCCCTGAAAGTGAAGACACAGCATCCTGATCGCCCACTAGTGGCTGGCTGGAGTACAGGTCATAAATCCTGCCTCCCCAATAGGGATGGGTGATATTGGCAAAAAATTTTATCCCGATAATTTGTGGCATTTAGCCAATAACGATAAAAATGCCGATAAAATAATGTTACAATTGCACGTGCATGTTTTTGACTCTAAATCAGTTACACTCGCGCGATCTTTCGCGGGTCTAGGGTTCCCTTTTAGACACAACCCTCTCTGTGACTGTCAAACTAATGACAGCAGACTGTCTGTGAACATCATGATGTTACACTCTGCAGTGTTTCACACACAGAGACTTTATTTGTGTGAACACCCAGGTACAGTTTTTGACCAGTTTTGACATTTTTATTTTTTTAATCAGTCCGAGAGGACGGAGACATCCGCGACTGATTAATGATCAATCTGCTCTCCTCCCCTCCCTCACCTGTTCGCTCTGCTCTGAGAAGGTCTGACAGTTTCTGACAGTTTCTGTTTAATGTAAAATCCTCCTTATACAGTTGTTTAATCTTATAAGAGCAGCTGTTTGCTGTCATTCAGCATCACGTTAGTTTCAATTGTTTTAATAAACTGTCCTCCACATGCAGCTTCTCTGCTGCTCTGAAAACTGAATTGCGGTGAATTTACATGTGGAAAAAACCCAAAATGCAAGTTGGGTTTTAGCTCTTTGGCTTTATAAAACATCCTGCTGATGAAGAAAATCAACAGATCAGACAGACAGGGTGAGAGAAACACACTGACCTCCTCTGTGTGTGTGCGTACTGTACGTGTGCGTATGGAGGAGCTGCACTGATGCAGAGAGGAGAGACGCTGCAGCCATGTGATAATAAATTACATCAAAATTCAAATGTCAGCGCTTACCAAGATCTGGTCTTTAATCATTCTGCCGTTTAATACAGAATTTCAGTACCCACCCCTATGTGCGAAACACAGTGCGCTGTACAGTTGTTCGGATTTAAACAGATTGTTTTTGGCGAGGGCGTCGCACACAAAAATGCGTCATCAAGTGGCATTTATCGCCGTTATCGCAAAGTGGCAAATTTTCATCGGTAACAGTTTTTTTGACGATAAATCGCACGCGATACGATTTCGCCCAAGCCTACTCCCCAATATTATATAAGTACAAATAAGTCAGATTTTTCCCCCAAAGATGGTTTCTGTCATTTTAGGTAGTTCTTGTCACACTGATGTTTGTTCAACTGTTCATTTTTCTGATCAGTTTGGTTTTAATTAGTTATTTGATGATATAAAAACACAGCCGGCTGGCTTTGTGGTTGGGAACCTACACTGGTCACTACTGCACAGACTCAAAATTATGTCCCCAGAGCAAGATGACTTCAGTTTTGTACGGTTAGAGGAAGTGGAGATGTGTTGTCCGTCTTCTGGTTCGAACCATGGTTCACATTTTATGCATTTGATCCAGATCATTTTGGTTTCACGTTGCAATTAAATGTGAGCGCACTGAAGAAATATACATGACATGACCTTTGTTTTGTCATCATCACCTACATGAGCTGTGTCTCCCTTTACTTGCAATTGCTTGGTTTGTAGACGGGTGTACCGCTGATGTCTGAGTGTTGTCCGTTCTGTTCAATTCCTCTCTCTCATCCTCTTGGAAGATAAATAAAAAGTGTCTGAACTTTTGTGAATTTTCTTCTAATTGACTCTTTGTAAAGTTATCAGACCAAATGCTGATTAAACATTTGGACTCCTCCTAAATTTCCCAAAGGTAATACAGAGAAATGTTTTAAATCTTTGAATTAACAGCATGAATACCTTCTCATTTGAGTCTGATCTGAGTTACCATCGAAATGAATACAAGTCTGTAATAAAATGGAACAGATGTTCCATTTTCACTCCCAATGTGTCACATACGGCAACTTTGTCAGTGCACTTGTGCGTCAAACTACAGTATGGTGTTGTAGGTACCCTTTTAGTGTCATTTCTGGGGTCGCCCCTCTAGCCTTATATTATGATGTGCCATCAAAGTCAGGTGACGTAGTATAAAGAGAAAGTGTGCATATGGAGGAGGTGGGTTTGTGTCACATGTGAATTTAAAAGTCAACATTGACTTCTTTTAACTCACACACTGAACATGAGTTGTATGTAATGTAAGCATGATATGTTTTTTACGTTACGTTACAAAACTTATTTTAACCTGAAACACAATCTTTTCCTAAACCAAACCATGTAGTTTTTTTGCCTAAGCCCAAACATGTAATTTTTGTGCCTTTATTTTGAAAGTCTACCCGGACATTGCATATTTATTGTTGATAACTTGTACACAGACCTCTGCACGCGCAAAACAGATCCTAGTGGGGTACCTGCAGTCTCATAGTTTGAAGCGTAGGGCCAAAGACCAAGCTGCCGTGAGAGGTCCACTCATTTTACAAAAGATCTCACATCCTCTGTGAGTAATCAGCCGTGCAAATATGTTTGGTTTTACTTGCACAGATTTTTAAATGCTTAGAGCAACGCTAATTTTATTCCAGTTGTATTGGGGTAGCTGCAGAAAACCAAAACTAACTGGGACTAAAAACCACTTGAGCTAACAACAACATATTGTTTGTACTTTGGGTGAACTGCTCCTTTAAGACATGACAGTACCTCCTCTCCATCTCAGTCTGCCAAATGTTCCACTTTTAGAAATTCCTTCCAACATCTGCCCTGCCAACACTTGTCTGTCTTCTCCCACTTACAGCAGCTGTTGCTAGGCAACCGCTCACACACCCTGCATGCACATACACATATACCGTATATATAAACAATATTCAGTAGGCTGGGAAGTATGCTGTACCTTTAAAAGCACAGCTAAATAATTATGTAACATTTTAAATGTAAAACAGCTCAGAGCTATGAAGTAAATCTTTACATTACTTAGCGGGAGCAGTAATGGATTACAGTAAAACCCTCTTGAGAGCTGCACATGTATTCCTCGCAGACAGCCTGTATAATTCCTTCCCAGGCGCTGCAGTTTTCTCCCATGCAGCCAGACTGCGGTGTGATGTCCTCTCTCCTCTCCCGCCTCTGTAATTGAAGCGGTGGTATGCCAGGAATCCTTTGGAGTTTTTGGCCCAGAGGGAGGTGGTGATCAGCTCACTCACTCGGCTCTGGGTCAAACCGAGTTCTCCGCGGACTCCCATGCCGTTTATGTGCCAATATAAGCCTCATCGTAAAGCTCTGCCGTGACCTCCGACCTCGCTGCTCTGCCCTTCGTTTAAGGGGGGAAAAAAAGAGGGAATTTATCTGCGCTGTTCAGGAATTAAACAGTGTAGCATGTACACAGCTGCTTAGTTTGACACATATGCTCTTTGAAAAAAGGGTTCCAAAAAAGTTCTTCCTGAAGGGCTGAGGTTCTACCCAGGGCCATTTCCCTCTGTAGAACCCTTTGTTGAAGAAAGGGTAAAGGTTCCATTAAAAATCCTTTTTATCCAAATAAACCTTTTTGGAAGAAAGAGTTCTTCAAGGACTGTTGAAATCCTTGAAGAACTCTTTTGTCAAGGGTTCTTTGTACCACAATAAAAAGGGGTGCTTGGTAGAAATCCCCTAGGTGTGTTCTAGCTGAAATCCTTACAATCTAAAAGAGTTCTCACTAAAACCCCCTGGGTGGATTCTAGATAAAACAATATAAAAGAATATAAAAGTGTTCTTGGTGGGACCCTGGTTGGTTCTATATAAAGCCTTTGGAAGAACCTCCTGAGTGGGTTGTTCTTAGCAGCTTTAGAAGGTGGAAAGTTTCTTGATAGGTTCTAGGTAGAACTCTCTGAAAGGGTTCCAGATGAAAGGTTCTTTATGAAAGTTTCTACCAGCAACCAAAAAGGGTTCTCCTATGGGAACAAGCTGAAGAATCCTTCATGGTTTTAGTTAGCCCCTTTATCTTTATTTAGCTCTCAGTAGATCTTCCTGGGCGAGTTCTAGATAAAACTCTTGGAATGCAAAAGGTTTCTTGGTAGAACCCCGTGGTTGGGTTTTAGGTAAAACCATGGAAGTCCAAAAGACTTCTTGGTAGAACCCCTGAGTGGGTTCTAGATAAAACCCTTGAAATATAACAGAGTTCTCAGTAGAACACTGGGTGGACTCAGATAAAACTCTTGCAGTATATTATAAGTTGTTTGTAGAACCCCCAAGTGGATTCTAGATACAGCTCTTAGAATATTAAAGGGTTCTTTGAAGAACCCCTGGGTGGAGTCTAGAAGCAGCTCTAGGAATATTTCAGGTTTCTCAGTAGAACCCCCTTGAGTGAGTTCTAGATAAAAACCTTGGAATATAAAAGGATTCTCAGTAGAATCCCATGGGCTGGTTCTTTTTAGCACCCTTAGAAGGTGGAAAGGTTCTTGATAGAAAACCTACAGAGGGTTCTATGTGGAACCACTACACCTTTAAGGTTCTCTGTAGAATGCCTATAGGGGGTTTTGTGTGAAACCTTTCACAGATGGTTCTAGGTATAACCGTTTATGTTTGGTTCTGGGTAGAACTCTCTGAAAGGATTCCAGGTGAAAGAGGACAAGCCGAAGAATCCTTTATAGTTCTAGTTAGTGCTTTTATTTCTCAGAATGTGAGTGAAGAACCCCCATCACATCAGTGGATCACATGGCGGTGGCTCTGAGCACCTTGAGTGCAGACTGTTGTCCCCTAATGACACACACAGCCGGTGAATTAAGTGAAATCACTGTCAGAGTGCTTCTGAGAACACAGACAACACCATCCGCTCACTCTGCAGCTCTGATGTAAAAATAGTTCAATTCATGGCAGAATGGCCCTGATTTTTGTAACATCCTGACTCAAGAGGATTAAGCAGCGGATTATAGTTTTTTTTTTTCCTCCTGTGTTGTATTTCTGTCTCCATGGTGAAGGCATTGTTGTGTGCGGTGCGAGGGGCAAGCCCCTTCTATTGGGTAGATGCAACCAAGCATGCTGTACAGCTGTAGGCTTTTAGCCAGCAAGAAGAGCCCTTTACTGCCCAGTGAATGTGCCAATTAGAGCCACAAATAGACTCAAAGACAGACAGAGAGAGAGAGAGAGAGAGAGAGAGAGGAGGAGAGAGGGGTGTGTGTGTGTGTGTGTGTGTGTGTTGTGTGTGTGTTTTGTAGCTGATCCATTCTTGAGAATTGGGACAAATCATGTCCTCCCAGAACATCTTTAAAAATTATTAATAGCAACACTCTAATTCCATTTTTTGTGTAAATGTATCCTTTAAGGGTTTATATATGAAATATATGTCATTTATTAAATGTTTTGTTCTGCTTTAACTTTTTAATTTCTAAACTTGCTCTGTGCCAGAAAACACTCTTGTCCCAAGACAAGAATTTAAACAATTAAAAATGTGTTAAAAATCTTCAAAATCTAAAACTAACAATACCTACTGATAACATTGGTATAAAAATGTGCTATTATAATCACCTTTGTTTTTAAAATATAATTAATATAATAAACATTTTTAATGAAAATGTTGGACCTTTAATGTTGTGCTCCAGATCAGGCATAAAAGGGTTAGCTATACCCTAAGGACCCCTGTCTCACTTCCTGGTTTAAAAAGGCAGGAATACTGCTCAAACACTGGTAAATTTATATTTTTTGACAAATTCATTAAACAATATTGCAACCAGATGTGTCTCAATCATAACATGTCAACTCTGTAGCCCTTCTAAATCAAAGCTCACTACGATTATACTGTGAAATGAAAAAAATGTAACATTTTTTCAACTCCGTCATATGTTAACTCTATCAGATTTTCAAAAAAATCCTGAACACAGAAATCGTGAACAGCAGTTTAACACTCTAACTCCACAATTCAGTACTACATAGTTCTCAGTCTTTTCTGCCACTATGTTCCAACGTGTATATTGTGTTTGGAAGAAAACCCCTTTTTCCTTTACACAGACTTTGATGTTAAATATTATTATGTGACATTATCTGTGCATGCTTCACCTTCACTGCTATAACTCCATCCCAGGGGGAACACTGCGCACACACACGCATTACCCACACCCACTTAATCTAAGTTGATCTCTACTCCCAGATTCCAACTATATCATCACATACATCATTGTAATGGCTTTGTCTTATTGCCTCTATGTACTGTGTCCACTGTGTCTATCTTGTGTATCTTCTATGTCACTCTGGACTAGGCCTGCACGATTAATCGTTTTAGAACCTCGATGTAGATTCACCCCTACATGCGATTTCATTTCTAAATTACGTTGATTTTTTTTTCCAAGAGCCAGCGGCATGTGTCAGAGTTGTAAACAAGCGCTCCAAGGCTTCTCCCTTATCCTATGACAAAGCGCCTTTTGGTCACGTGATCCACGGCACGCAGAATCAAATAGTTGAGTTGAAAGTTTCTGAGGAGGGACTGCGGTGTTGCCGAAATAACGTTAATCGCAAGGAAAACTCAGTGAACAAATGAACGCAAAATGGATGTTGCTGAAAGCCCAGGTAGTAGTGACGAGAATCAGCCCACCACCCAAACCGACCTCGTTCCGAAAATAGGTGGTACTTCGGTGGTGTGGAACTACTTTGGATTTAGACAAGACGACGAGAGTCAGTCCAATGTGCTCTGTAAGGCATGCTTGGCTGTCGTTGCAACAACAAAAGGTAACACCACAAATCTTTACCAGCACCTCCAACGTCACCATAAGGTGCAATATGATGAAGCCATACGAGGCAAAAAGTCTGAAAGTCGTCCAACAATGCAGAGAATTATTCAATTTTCATTGCATTTTTTTTTTATCACTGAAGCCTTAATAGGTTGACAGATTGTATTTTATTTATTTATTATTTATTTATGCTTATTTATGTTACAATTTTCAGAGCCTAATGTAGGCCAGTAGCCTTCATTTTCTTTTTTCATTGAAACCTCATCCGTTTACTGATGTGTGGACCCAAGAACCATAGTTCATGTGTACAATAAACATTTCAGTTTGTGAGAAAAAAAATCATGGCAGAAAATCGTGATTTCAATTCAAAGCTAAAAAATCGGGATTCATATTTTTTCCTGAATCGTGCAGGCCTACTCTGGACCATGGAAAATGCAGCTGCGTTCCGGCATCTAATGCAGCTTACCGATTGGATTTTTAGTGAGCTGTGCATGCAGCTGATTAGGGATAAATGCACTGAGACACAGACCTTTGCCACCCGTACTCTGGTCCATGGTCACTGTGTTCCAGATTTTTGTCCAGACTCTGGACAGGAATCCTGTACAGCACCATGGCTGCTCCCTCCACATAGGCTGCTGTCTTTTTTGTTGCGCTCATTGTGATTGGAAAACTTGTGCTTCTACATGTGGGTAGATGTAGGTACCAGGTGGGGTAAAAAGCTGAGATATCATTTGAACAGAGGTGTGACTTAGCATCTATAATTTTAGATGATAATTGATTGATTAAATGGCTGTTTATTTTTTCAGTCAAACTACTTATTATTCCAGCAGGAGACCAAATGCACAAACAGCAATTGGAACAACAGCATTAATACAATAGGCAGTAGTGGCACTTTTAGCAGTGTTTGGTTCCAGCAGGACTGAGTTAGCGTGTTGGCCAGCCTCTGCGGATCTGCTGTGTGGACAGAGCTGATTTGAATTGTTAAAACAGGGTGCAGGCATATGGGCCTCCAGAAGCACATGCATATGCAACAGATGACAGTTTCATCTGTGTTGACCCAAAGTCAAGAAATCTTCCAAAGTCAAGGCAGCCTTCACATTCAGTCACCCCTACACTTCCTGCTCGTTCGACATCTTTAACAGCGTCCTTCTGAAAACCGATGATGACAAGTCCACAGAACGTCTCAGGTATCATGAGACCATTTTAAAGACGGAAAATTCTGATTAAAGTTCCTGTTACTTTATCTGAGCGTGATGTTTTTAGCGTTCACTGTAACTGACTCTTGCTGCTGTTAATTCCAGCGATAGACACGTCAAGGGAACATTGAATATCTAGTATTCTATACTCCGTCTGGTTATATTTGACTTTCCAAGCATGAGGAACTGCTGGCTATCAGATATCTGTCTGCTGGTCAACTCTTGCATTTTGGCATCATTTTCTGCAATTAACACTTCACTCTTAATCAAGTGCACTAGAGTTCTCACGGAAGAGGGAACTTAGTGGGTAACTTAAGTATTTTCCAATGTGGACTATGTGACTTTGTTTCTATCTTCAGGCTAACATTGCCTCCACTCAAACCAATATTCGCAGGGAAGGGGATTAGATTTTCTCACCAAATCAGTAGAGACCAACGTATCTGCCTAAATCTAGCCTCATTTTAAGTTGACACTGAGTGAAGTAAAGTAATTGGTACTTTAAATTGTTTTAGAACAGCCTCAATAGCAGAGTCTGTCTACAGAGAGATGAGGTCATGCCCCTTCTGGTCTGCCCCATGGGACCAGACGTAGGAAGGTATATGAACGGTGGTCAATGGTGAGAGTCAAATAATTAATGATTCTGTCTGAACTGTGCCGCAAATTTTGTGTATTGTGAATTCAAAAATAACTCTACAAGTCAAGAAAGTCTCACTTTGTGGTAAGTTTGTTGTAGTTTAGCTTTGTGTGAAACCACTCAGTGAAGTACATCTCTTGTCTGGTAAAACATACATCACCAACACAAATCTTGCTGCCCCTTCTAACGCTATCTTACCTGAAGTGTTTTATCCAATGACTCCTGATCTTTTAATCATCTGGGAGGGGAAAGAAAGTGCAAGACCCGATGTTGTGTGACTACAGCTAATGTTAGCTTTTCAAGGGAGACAGTAGTGACGTCACATATGCGACTTCTGGGTGTGTAGTCTTTCTAATTACCTCATAGTCTGATACTTCAACAGTTTTCCAGCAAACTGAGACTTTCTTGGCTTGAAAAAATATCTTTTAATTCAAATGGGATCAAAAAATAATTTTTCTCTCGCCACTGACTGCAGTTAATATGTTTTCTGAAGTCAGGCTCTATGGTGGTTCACCAAAAGCGTTGTGACTCAGCTCTCTATGGTGCTAGTCCTGCCCGTGGTGCTGATTTGGTAGCACTCATTGGTTTTTCAGCTGAGCAACTGCTGTATCGTGTCACAACACCAGACGAATCAGTCAACTTGTTGGACTGGGGAGATTCAAATGTCTAGACCATGGCAATGGTCTGATCTTATTTGAATAAAGCCATAGAGGCTACGTAATAGACACCTATGTTCGTCTCACTATCATGGCATTTGGTAATAGTCAGAGTCACATGAGATCAATAGTTAATGTCGATGCTTTTGAGGAAGTAGTTTTTTTTACCCCCAAAACATTATTTTCTTAAACCAAACCAAGAAGTTTTTTATGCCTAAACCTACCCAAGATCTTGATCGCTGGATGAGAATGATGGTGGATAATTTGTTTGTTTGAAAGTTGTGCCAAGTGTCTATTTGAAAATAGAAAATTGTATATGAAATGTACAAGAATGTAATATATTAAATTTCATGGCTTTTTCACAATCTGCCTGGAGACTGTGCTTCTATGTCTGAATGAAAAAATTAGTACTGTTTCAGCTTCTGAAGAGGGGCAGGCCAGAGGGAGTTTGGGAACCTCTGTCTTATTTGAATAAAGTCATAACATCTACATAATGGACACCTGTGTTCATCCCAGTATCACAGCATTTTGTGAAGTAGTCATGACATATAATCTTTAGATGCATTGTGTACATGGACACAAATTGTCAATATTTAAATAATCAGTTTTATTAATGCTAACCTGGCTGCTGGATGAGAATGATGGTGGATAATACATCTGTTTGAAAGTTGCACAGTAATACGGAAAAATGGAAAATTTGTGTCCATGTACACAAATGTAATACATAAAATTTCATGACTATTTCATGTACTTGAGACTGTTTTTCTATGTCTGAATTACAGAATATTTAGTTTACTATATTGTAATGTTGCATAGTCCATGTCTGAAAATTGTGTCCACTATACTGAGGTGACAGAAATCTCAGAGACAGATATCTTAAAACCTAGATGAATGAAACCACAACCATCTGTATGACTAGATATCTCTAGAGGTGAGGTTACGGGATGGAATGGATGCAGAACAGTTTAGAAAATGACATCTTAACATTATTTGCATAAGCCCTGAAATGTTCATAAAAGAAAGACGGCTTGAATCTGTACGCGTGTCGTCAGCGCTGACAGGCCTTTAGGGACGAGGACAAAACTTTGAGCCGTGAACACTCCTCCCCCTCTCTCTTTTAGTTGTTGGGTCCTGAGGCGTTGACACAGCGGGATTAGTTTGATGGAACTGGTTTGACAAGCGGGAGACCATAACCTCTTTGAATAAAACACAATTCAGAATGCTCACACTGGAAAAGAAACACTCCTCTATCTGAACCCGCAGCCCTCTCTGCTCTCTGTTTTCCCACCTCAAACCCAAAAACGGGGACGGAGTGGATGAATAACCTGACCTACATACACCTACAAATCTGATTTCTTAACAAACCAGAATCTGTTTGATAGATTGTGTCATTATTCTCAGGAAGGGCTCACCTGACACTGAAGGCCTGACATCAATAATGGGCATGTACAAAGATAACGCAAGCTCCAATTTCCACTTAAAAATAGCATTGATAAATACATTGAATACATGTAAAAATACACTGTAAACTGTGAACTTTCAGACTTGTAAGATTGTTAGATAGAAATTGGCAGAGAATGAAAACATCGAGAATTTAGAGAGATTTGATTTTACATCACAGATCTTCTACAGGTTTCCATTTTTCAGCATTTATATGTATGTGCATTAAAGGAATATGTCAAGACATGCCTGTTTGTATACTGAGATTGCAAGATTGCAGAGGTGTGGACTTGAGTCATATGACTTCGACTTGAGTCAGACTCTAGTCGTAAATTTGATGACTAGAGAAAATCACAAAAGACTCGGACTTTAACACCAATGACTTGTGACTTTCATTTCCCTCAAGTATAAAGATTAAAAAATGTTATTTAAAAAATTGTGAATTCACAAATCATTTTATTCCCATTTATTTCCTGAATCAACTAATGTTAATGCTATTTCACACACATTCCCAGCTAGTTGACACTTTCCCAGACTCACTAAATGTTCTGAATCAATATGACAGAATTCAATCAAGTTGCAAGTGAGAACCAGGAAGAACTAATGTAGTTAGAAACTCCAGTTGGAAAACATGATGCCAAAGATCATTTAGTTAGAGTACAAAAACTATGTGGTGGTCAGCACAAGATGAATTGCAGGATGCAAAATATGCAGGTTGAAAAGACTAAGTAACGACAATGGCCAGCTCAACATTTTAAGTTGCACAAACAACAGTAAGTTGAAGCTCTGTTATTTCAAAGGGAATTACATTTGGTGAGGAGTGTATTATGATTTGTTTAGGACTCGAAACTCAGGACTTTAGGACTTGGGACTTACCAGTCTTGACTTCGGACTTGACTTGGGACTTCAGTGCAGAGACTCATTTGAATGCAAGATGAGGCACTTTGGATGAAAGTGCTACATACATGTAGTCCATTTACTTCTACAATACACATTGATTTACTATACAACACAGTGTTTTATTGATCACACAACTGATAGCTCACAACAGTCAGGTTTGACAAAGATATTTTAGACTGGTCTGTAGTGTTTTAACAGGCTTAATTTTGAGGTTAGATTAATCTCATTAAAGTTCAAAAAGTTAGCCACTCTAACCTCAGACTAACTCTGAACTGAGAGCCATGTTTCCATGGTAACATTCAGCAACAATAAGACAATAATGCTCATAATTTGTGGTTTTCAAACAATGGTGTGAATTTATTTATTTGTTTATTTCACAGTGCACATTGATGAACATGTTAAATCATGTAAAAATGCCGGATTGCAGCATGGCGCTAATTTCCATCCGTAGTCCCAGTAACATAAAAACAAATTAAGACAGGCCAACGTTTCACGGTAAAAAGAAAAGAAAAGAAGAAAAAAAAAGGGCAGTAACAATATAACAAGCACTAATAGTGAAAAACACATTGAAAGACACAAACCATAACATACAAACAGACAGATAAATTGCAGTACAGATTGACTGTGGGTGGGGAGATAGCCCACAGGTAGAGAGACCATGAGAGTTTCGTTTGAACGAATAAAGTGCATAGGTGCTGGGTAAAGTGACAAGTGCTAAAGTGCATGAGTGCCAGATTGTATTGCACGATGCCCTAAGGTGCCAGATGATATTGCACAAAGCCCTGAAGTGCTCATTAGTTTAAAGTGCCAGTTTGTATTGCACGAGGCCCAGTACACTCAGTTGCACATGCAGAAGCGTGTAAATATTGCACTAAATGTGATACATAAGTGTATTATGTAAATGCTACTAATGGAAAAAAAAAAAAAAAAAATCATACACAAAAGTATTGTGTAATTTTGTATACATGTAACAGAAGAAAGAAGAAACTCTGATGATGACCCAACAATTGCATTGCATTATAGGTTACAGGTGGTCGCATGTCTGATTTTCTAGTAACCATGCTTTCAGCTTCCCCTTGAAAGTGATAAGAGTGGTGCTCTCTCTGATTGTGACTGGGAGGTTATTCCAGCTTTGCCCACCTTTAATGGATAAAACATTTTGACTGAAAGTGGTTCTTCTGTCGTGTAATTTCACAGTCACCTCTTGTGCCTGATCTAGTACCATGTCCTCTGAGTCTTTTTCTGTGGATGAACTCTTTGACAGGAACTGGTGCTGGTCTGTGTAAACCTTTGTATATGAAACAGGCATTTTTGAATACTTTTAAATTTTCAAAGTCTAGGAATTTATGCTTTTCCAAGACCTTACAGTGATGATAGGAGTTTGGTTTCCGGTCAAATATCTTTACTGCTCTGTTATACATCTGTTCTATGGGTTTTAAAGCTGAGGTGCCTGCAAACGCCAGTTTGTGAAGCAGTAGTCAATATGAGAGAGAATCAGGCTGAAAAGGTTTTAGCTGCATCAGTTGTTAAGAAGGGCCGAATTTGTCTAAAATTCAGTAAATTAAAGTTTACTGTGTTTCTGACTTTTTTTATGTGTTTCTTGAAGGTCAGGTTTGAGTCCAAGACGACTCCGAGGTATGTGAAGTGGGAGATCAGCTCTAATTCCTCCCGGTCAAGAAACACATTGGACCTTTTGATGTCAGTAGGGCGTTTGCTGAACATCATACACACTGTTTTTTTTTTGTGTTTAACAGCAAGCAGGTGTTTTTCAGCCAATGTTGTATGTTGTGCAGCGCATCCGTGAGCCTTAGAGAGATGTCTTTGGCATCATTTCCATAAGTAAAAATGACCACGTCGTCTGCGTACATTTGTGCATTAAAATCAGTGCATACATTTGGCAAATCATTAATGTACAGTGAAAACAGCAAAGGTCCAAGGATCGATCCTTGTGTGACTGTGTTTTTAAGAAAGGGGGATTTTACACCATTTACCATGACACACTGTTCCCTGTTCGACAGATATGACTCAAACCATTCCATTGTTTCAGCTTGAAGTGAATAATGAGAAAAAGCTATTTGCAAGTGCAGAATTTAGAAGACAAACATTTTCTGCTGCAGTGAACAGCAGCCATTTTTTTTTGTTTTTGTTTGGAAAAAAGTTTTAATTTACCCAGAATTCTTGGCAAATGAGTCCTACTTAAGATTGTCAGGGAGGAGACAGCTTTGTATAATGGATGAACTTTAAACTTAAAAATAACTTTTTAAAAATGTTTTTTATTCTTTCGCTGAGTATGGAATGAATAATTGCGTTGTGTTGTTGATGCAGGTGTTTTGTCAGGGGGTATTTTGCACACTGGTGTTGAGATATCCTGCTGACTAACAGACAAACACAAAACAGGACTAAAAATAAAACCTCTTTGCTGTAACAATGCATTATGCAGGAGTTTATAAATCTGGTAACAAGATTGCATATGCATATTTCTGCTTCTGTGGTCACACTGATTTTTGGATCTGCACTAATATATTTGCTATTATTTTTTTGTGTCTAACCCTGGGTTTGGTACAAATGTTATACATGTAGGCCATTGGCTTTAATCTATGTACAAGTAACACAACTTTAGCGTGCAGCATGCAGGTGATTCACCAGTACTTCCCGAATCTTTTGTGTAGAGCAGATTCATCAGAATGCCACACTGTTTTAAGAGTGACAAAGTCCACGAAGGGCAGAGCTTGGGGTTGGTGGATGTGTCAAACAAACACAGAACTTTTACCCAGGAGGCCGGTGTTCGCCTCATGTGTAAAGTCAACACCCCATTTACACCTGGTATGAAAATAGAACCTGCGTCTGGATACATTAGGGCAGAGATATACTTGCTTTTAACTGTGCGTTCACGTATGCATGACGTCTGCCTCGCGTATCCTGCGTCCATTTGTAGCATCGGCTGTGCACGTCCTCAGAAATTAACGCTACGCGTCCACGAGATGCAATACGTACGGCCGATAGGGGCAGTGTAGGGGCAGAATGCAGTGACAGGGTCAGGGGTCAGGAGATACGTCACCAGCAACAACAATGGCGGAAGGTTTTGAGGACAGGCTCATTGAACAAGTCCCCAACTACCCTCATCTTTACAATGTATTGTTGTCGCTACACAGCGACAAACATGCCTGCCACAACAGCTGGCAACAGATAAGTTCATTTGTGAAAGTCAACGTCGAAACTGGTCGAAATAAATGATTGAGACTGCTATGTACATGCACGACAGAAGATGATGTCGATGTCTTCTTTCTTTTGAGTTCTCTGTTGTGCACGCTAGTGGTGTTTTCAGTAACACCTGTAGACAAGCGGCCGCATCATGAACAGTTTGCTTCACTACGCAGCCAGTTGTCTGCACGAACATATGGTCAAACAGCAAGTACATCTCCGGCCTTATCCAGATAATAAACTATCCAATCTTGTCTTTGTGTTTACACTTGGTATATTTAATGCATTCTCATTATCCTCACTGAGATAGGATCTATATCCTGCTGAGCGATTGATTAATGTTCATGGGATCATTATGTAGTGCAGAGACTCTATTTTTTTATTTATTTATTTATTTTTTTTTTTAATTCATTTTCCCAAATTTGAGGCAGCAGCAAATCAGCCCCTCAACTTTGTGAAACACTGTCTGTGACATATTCTTATTATTATTTATCCCCTCTCAGAAATTTGGCAAATAAAATACTTAAAGTTATTCCATTCCACTGTCCCGGTGTGTTGCAGTACTGGCTTATACAGTAGGCTACTTTTTATTAACAGCAGATCAGCTGCACAGATGAATGCATACATTTCTTACTGTATATTGTTCAATTTCCCACCAGTATCACTTGTTTTCAGAGCACAAAATAGATACAAGACAATCCCATGGGACTTCACCTTCAGAAAAAATATGAACGCTGGTCAATGGCTAGTCAGGTCGCTCCTGTAAAAGAGATTCTGAATCTCAATGGGGCTTCCTGGTTAAATAAAGGTGATGGCAAGAGACAATTTTTTGCTCCCATTTGAGTTGTGTCACAAATTACACTCATGATGTTTGTCAATTTAAAAGATAATTTTACAAGACAACAGTCCCAGTTTGTAGTGGGTTTGTAGTTTGTAGTGTGGCTAAGTTTTGTGTGAATGCGTCTCTTGTCTCGCACAATATACATGTTAGAATGTCATCAACACCAATATTGCTGTCCCTTAGAATGTGAAGTGTTTTATCCAGCAACACTTTACACCTAGCATCAATATTTGTTTTTCCTTATCCACATAAGCTGTTCGGATACACATCACATTTTAAAAACCATATGTGAATGAAGGTCAAACGTTAATGGAGACTTGTTTTAACATAAGTTAACAGATGTGACACATTTCACTTGCACAATGTACTTATTTTAACCCAAACTATGATCTTTTCTTAAACCTAACCAGGTCGTTTGTTGCCTATACTGAACGAGACTACAACTGTTACACATTAACCACCTATTCTTTTTTGTTAGAAAGGTCACCACAGAGGTTAATGGGAAGGATTGGAAATCATCTGCACACAAAGTTGGACTTTAATAACTGCAAGTTATATTAGTAAAGTCGTGTTATTCAGTCCCACCAGCATGTCACAGGCTTTTTTGGGGATTGTTGATTTCATGCCAGCCTTTCAGTTTTTAGGCATTTTCTGCAGGACCAAGAGAAAATTGCAAAAAAAAGTTGCAATTTTTTATTAAAGTAGATTCATTAAAAATAAAAAAATAACTCCTTTGATCATAACACAATCATTTACAATGCACTATTGGTGTGGAAGGATGTGAGAAAACACGTAGATATCCCATCTGCCATTTCTGTTGGGTCTCCGTTGACGTTCAACCCTGATGTCCTGGTGCAGATCAGGAGTGATGGTTTGACGGAGTGGTCATCCAATGGCCTGTTCAATTTCGCAGGCCTGCTGATCTCTGACTCTCTGAAATCGTTTGAGCAAATCAGAACAGATTTTAATATCCCTCACAAAGATTTTTTCAAGTTTCTCCAAATTTGTCATTTTACAGAATCCATTTTAAAGAAGAAAGAGATTCCCTTGAAACTGTCAGGGTTAGAAGATATATTGGTCTCAGCCAGGTCTCCCAAGGGTGCAATTTCAAAGTATTATACTCTGCTGTGTCACTCTGGCTCGTCTGTGTACGATTCCTGAAGCCGTTGTGGGAGCGTGATCTGGGGGAAACATTTAGCTCTGCCGATTGGACAAAAATCTGCAAGGGGATCTTTCCAAAATGCACTTCTGTTTCTATACATGAGCAAAATTTAAAATGTTTTCACCAGAAAATGTTCCCCAGCAGCTCAGACCTGTGTTTTAAACCTAAAATACATAACCGAACATATTTTTTCATGTGTTCTGTTCGTGTCAGTGCATCCAAGTATTTTGGGAAGAGGTTCGTTCTCTAATTCAGGAGGTTACCAGGAAACGGTTCTCATTGACTTGTTTGTTCTACTTGTTGCACTGTACTTTGGACAAGTTCTTTGATAAGGATATTAAATCTCTGTTAACGGTTCTTTAATATTTGGCTAAAAAGTGCATCTTGCTGTGATGGTCTGCTCCACAGGTCCACGCAGTTGACATGTGCTTATCACAGATATCAGCTGTGCTTCCTCTGGAGAAACTGACTTATGATCTCAATAACAAATCGGAGCGGTTCTGGAAACTTCGCGACCCCTTGCGCTTGGCACTTTTCCTCCAGAAATTCTGATTTGCCTATCCCTGGAAGGCAGTAACTGATTGCTCCATCTGTTGATGTTGATGTTGCTGTACAGTTTCTTTAAACGTATTTACTTATTCAATCTTAGTCTTAATATGCTGCAGCATTTCTTCTTTTGGGGTGGGACTTCTCTGTTTTATGTGGATATTCTTTGCTATACTTTTTTAAAAAGTTTCTTTTCAATTGGTTTATTTATTTATTTTCTGTATTTCTGTGTGTTGTTTACGTTGGTTGGTTTTGTTTGTTCATATACAGTATGTATATGTTTTATTTATAAAGTCCAATAAAAAGAAAAGAAAAAAAAATCCAAGGCCTCTTGTTCCAGGAAGAGCAAAATTTCTGGCAAAATCTGCTTTATTTGAAGATGAAGAAGTGCGCCTGTGGGGTGTTCCACATTGAGGCAAAATCTTATGCACAGTATTATTTTATAAAGTGCACAGGGTATGGATAAATGCCAATAACAGTGAAAAATGCTGTGTTCTTTTCCATACAATGACAATGTAAAAAATAAATTAATTAAAAAGTATTTAAAAATGTAAATACAAAAAAAGTACATAGAAGTAACAAAACATTGACTGCTATGATTGGTAGAACTTGTTGGAAGCTACAGTGGTCGATCAAATTTGCAGAGAAGTTGCAGACAAAATTGCAAAGTCATGCAGAATTCACAGGGATTGGTTGCATTTGGGTGAATTGTTGCGATCGCAACTTTCTGGAGGACTGGTTATTTGTATGCGTGTGGAGGAGAGTGTGTTTGTTTAATCAGTAGTAAAATGCACATACAGTTGTCATTTACAAAAAACCCTAAAAAAATACAGTAGTTTTCTGTGTTTGTCAAATGTCAATCACTTGTACTGATCCTCTCTGTTATCTCCCAGTACACCCCTGCTGACACACAAAGCAGTGTTTGGCCCAGCAGCACCCCCCTCCCTCACATCTCTTAAGCCTCCTCCTACCATGTGCTTTTCATATCTTTATCTACTCCCTGCTGTCCGCTGCTGTGGCAGGACGGCGATGATGAAGAGCCCAGTTGAGTTGACAGTTTACTGCGGAGATAGAGAGCGAAAAGAGGACATGGATCTGCCGGGCCCTTTCTCTGCCTGCGTTCTGCCTGTCACCATAATCTATACAGCTCCCCCCGGAGCTAACACACACTCCATAATGTGATTTGTCAACATTGTACAACATAAAAGAAGCCCGAGCGCTAATAGAGAGAGAAAAATCAAACGGAGAGGGTCAGCGGTGCCACAGAGGTGTGACGGGAAATAGATATGATTGTTATGCTGCAACATCTTTCTCGTCTCCCTGCAGTGCAATCTGCTGCTCAACCGGTGATACCGCCGCGTGCCTTTTCCAGTCATCAGTAGATGGCCGGTTTACAGACTTCATTTCCGCGTGTGTTGTTTGTGTGTTTCCTGGAGTGCGCCCGTGTTTGCTTGTTGAGGATGTGTGAAGTGAAGTAACAGTATGTGAAGTGTTGTTTCACGTACTGCTGTGGAGGGTGATTTGTTGTTTGAAGGATGAATCCTTTCTAGTGTTTGTCAGGAGAATTAGCACTTGCCTGCTCAAACAGCTCTCCTCGCTGTGAATGATGGTCCTTTAGTCCTTTGGTTTTATGTGTGAGTTTGTCATTAAAGGTACCCTGTGGAGTTTTTATTGTAAACACATTTGCTTACTTGTTGGAGTGCATTCCATCATTTACAGAGAAACTGCAGTTAGAGCATAAATCAAAGTGAAATGTTGTTGGGGTTTTTTGTTTGTTTTGTGGGTGTTAGGGATATCAAATATTGTGATACTGCAATAAAAAATGTCTGAATACAGCACCAGACAGTGACGATATCAGCCTTGATGATTACATGGTTATTTATTTATTTGTTTGTTTTAATTTCTTGCTACTGACTGCTGTATTGATTTTGTTTTGCATTCAAGCATTCATTGGCAAAACAGTTCTCGCCACCTTTCCACTTTTCTGCACATGCCTATTTCCAGGGGTGTCTCTAGAAGGGGGGTATGGGGCAGCACTGGCCACCCGGAAGAATCTAATGGGCCACCCCATAAAATGCCCGATTTTAGACTTCTTTTCTAAAAAAAATGCGATGCATGTTGCCATGTTTTTGAGCATCTTTTGCAATGAAATCAACAGAAAATTGCAGTTTTTGTTTAATTAATTAAAAATCAAGGGCAGCTTGTTCCAGTGAGGACAAAACCACATTTCTCAAAGTAACATTACCAAAAAGGCTCAGGATAACAAAAATTCTAACAAAATATGCTTTATTTGAAGATGCAGAGGTGCACCTGCGGGGTGTTCCACAATAAGGCAAAGTCTTAAGCACAGGGTGATGATAAATGCCAATAACAATGAAAAATCTTGTGTTCTTTTCAGTACATGTGACAAAATAAAAAGATGTAAATACAAAAAACTAAGTAGATAATAAAACATTCAGATGTACGAATATAACGTTGGCTCAGGGTGCTGTTATTATTGGTAGAATTTGCAGGAAGGTACAGTGATTGGTCAAATTTGGTTTTATGTGTGAGTTTGTCATCAATGGTGTTGTGTGGATTTTTTTTTTTTTTTTTTACGATTATATGACTTTTCTGCATATGCCGATTTCCAAGGGCATTTCTAGAGGGGGAGTATTGGGGGGTGGGGGGTACTGGCCACCCATAAAAATCTAATTTGCTGCCCCATTAACTCAGTTTTGATCGTTTTGATAGGCTATGTCAGGAGACAGCAACCTGTGGCTGTGGTGCGGCATGCGGCTCTTTTGCCCTTCTCTAATGGCTTCCTGTGCCTTTGAAAAAAAATATCCAAATGAATAACTGTTAATTTTAAACATTTAAACTATTTAACTATTGTTGCAGGCCTAAAGTCATTCTTACACTCTCCAAATGTAAAAATTACACATTTTTACATGTTAAAAACACCAAAAAAATAAATAAAAAAATCAAAGGTTTGATATTTTGTCAACTAAAACTTGCATTATAGATTACATCTATGGCTATGTGCCTTTTGCTCTAGATTTTGCCGGTGGCTAGTCTTATGTCTCCCTAGATGAGCTATGGATACCAAATCCAAAAAAAGCAAAGTCTCCAAAGAAGAGTTGTGGCTTAGTTAGTTGCGGCTCCAGACAGAATTTTCTGTTCCTTTAAAGACAAAAATGGGTCTTTTGAGAATAAAAGTTGCTGACCTCTGGGCAAAATCGTGGGGGGTTTGTGGCTGGAGTTTGCATGTTCTCCTCGTGTAATGTGGGTCCTCTCTGGGTACTCCAGCTTCCTCCCGCAGTCCAAAGACATGCAGCATAATAGGTTAACTGATAAATCTAAATTGGCTGTAGGTGTGATTGTGAGCCTGAGTGGTTGTCTGTCTCTATGTGTCAGCCCTGTGATGAACTGGCGACTTGTCCAGCGTGTACCCCGCCTCTCGCCTAATGTCAGTCAGGATAGGCTCCAGCCCCCCCATGACCCATCAGGATAAGCGGTTACGGACAATGGATGGACTACTATATGCAGTATGCACTCAATAAGACAGTTGACAAGTCACGAAACAGTATGTGACAGTTTTTTGTCCGAAACCTTAGTCTGGACCAGTACTACATGAGATGCATACTGTTTCTAGGGAAATATTACGGTGTGCAAGCACTGGACAGTGGCATGCATATCCCACAATGCATTTCAGTAGTAACAATAACAACAACAGCATAACAGACAAAGGAGGACAGCGACCAAGTTAGCTCTGGTGTGATGTCAGTAATGCTTCTCTTTAAATGTAAGTAAGATTTCTTCTTTTTAAAATTAGTTTGTCGTTGGCACAGGTTACCACGGTTACATGTCTCCTACCAACAAGGAGGTTCAAAGAAAGTGAAACCATACATGCTGAGCAGTCAAGAAGTTTTTGAGTAAAAATTTAAATAAGGTGGAGAATTAAGTAGAATTAAAATGGTGGAATAAGAAATAACTTTGAAATCCTAGAAATAGAGCAATGTATTCTTTCAGATATTTGAAACTCTAACTTTCAGCTGAGTAATTAAACTTTTACCCGGACCAGATCCCAAACACAGAACCCCCCTGTAGAAGTGAGGCCTGGCAGACTGTCTTTACTTTGGAAACACACCACAGTTACTGTGAGTGCAGACAGGTCAGCAACAGGTCTGCTCTGTGTGGTGTGTGTTAATGTGTAAGTGAGCAGAATGGAGGCCTCCCATCGGAGATCCAGAGAGCTTAAAGATGGCTTCTGATCACCCCGGGGGCCCCTGCCGGGTCCAGGGGCCGAAAGACGAGCGCTGAATGGCGAGCGGCAACCTGAAGAATAGGGCCACAGTGGGGCGTCTGTGGAGGATTGGGTGATCCGAAACCTCCTCATTCTCTCCTCCGTTGTCTTTTTTATGCCCCTCGCTCGCTCTCCGCTTGTGTGTCTCTGCAGCTATTCAGAGCAGGTTGGGTGAGTCACACAGCTCCTCTGTTCAGGCCTCTCACTCGCTATCTCTCCTTTTTCTTCCTCCTCTTGTTCTCTTCCTCTTTTTTTTTCGCCCTCTCCCTTCTACTTTCCCCCGTATTCGCCTTTCAGTCTCTACTGTATCTCCTGGTCCATCTGTGCACTTCAGGTGCTCGGATGGACAGATAAGCACTGATTGGGTTTCGGGGGTGGGTGGTGTATAGCGGAGGAGGAACAGAAGAGAAGAGTGGGGGTCTGAGAGAGCTGCGTCTTGTTTTCCGTGTTGTAGCTGTTGACTGTCGCTCTGTTTGTGCCTTATCTGTTGAGGTTTCACATTTGCCACGGTAACAATGCAGCTCTTTGTGCAGTCCGGGCTTCTTTCTGTCCTGTTGTTCTGTTTCTTCAGTTGATACAGCAAGTCAACGACAACATCACCGCTCAATGTCCCCATTTTGTGTTTCCAAAATGTCATTTTTAGTTTTGACAAAAACCTACTAGGCACAGATGCTCAGTCCTTGATGTGTTCACTGGAGAAAGAGTTGTGTGTGGAGCCTCCTATAAAAATGCTTAAGCTGTTGGCTGAAAATTGTTGACTTTTAGGAGCTGAGAAAGGCTTTATTTTATAGTTCATCCAACAAACATTTGAGAAACACAAAGTTTTTAAATGATAAAAGTGAAATGAAATTAAATTGAAATTGATTGAAAAGTTGATTCGTGAGCAACAACTTGAATTTCAGTAGCAGTAGCTGATCAATAGCTCATTTTTGGGGGGACTGCCCACTGTTCCGATGACCCATTCTTAGTTCGAAGAATGTCCCATTGGACCAAAAGCCCATTTGTCCAACAGCCCATTATCACGAAAACAAAAGCCCAGTGCTCTGGTCTGTTGTTATGAAAATACACACACTCCCTTGAGTTTTTTGCTCTTAATATCTGAGTGTATTTAGATGTAGAGGAAAGGAAAAAGTCAGGTGACCTTCATCATCGTGGTAACAATAATTAACCAGGTTAACATCGTGAAATGGATGCAGTTTAGTTAGGTTTAGGCACGAAAACTGTTAGGCACCTAAGTTGGTGATCCCAGAGTGTGTATTTTCGGAACATTGGTGCTTGTTTTCAGAATAATGGGCTGTCAGACAAATAAGCTTTTCATCTTATGGGGCATTTTTCTGACTACTGGGTCAGAAGTCAAAGTTTAGTTATTTAAATTTGTCAACTCACATAATGCAACATAAAATGATGTAACTTAACATACTTATTTGAACCTAAACTGTATTTTCCTAGATCTAAGCAAGTAATTTTGGTGGCTAAACCTAACGTTAACCACATGTTTACTATTATGTTAACCACATGTTTTACTCATGTTAGATACTTAATGGTGCGGTGCCGTGTGTCGCTCATATTCTCCACATACAGTACATACCAAACCTTACGATTTTCCCAGGAGTGTCCCGTTTTTCCTTGGCCCTCCTATTTTCTCCTGGAATCACGATTCTCCTGTGTTTCTCCAGATTTCTGATAAATTTTCACACCTTCCTTTCCTTTTCTTTATGTTCCTAAGACGAATTCACTTTTTCCAAGTACAGTTTTAAAGGAAAGGGGCATGGATTTTTTTTAGTTTATGAAGATTTATCCAAGATCAAGATAGAGGGATGTATTATTCTGTATTCTTTCCTGAGAATTAAAATTGAATTTGCAGTGAACAAATTTTCAGTCTTTAAAAGTCACCCGAATGCAAGAAACAAAGTCTCTGAAACTCATTGTTTTGGTATATAATTCCTGCCTGTTTTTCTGACGTCTCAAGGTTGGCAAATATGACTCTCCAACGGTCGGAAATCATTCTGGCATTTAGGCGTGAGGAGCTGTTGTTTTTTTACAGTGATGTCATTTGGGTTTTGTTTGGTTTTGCGTCAGTGTTTTATTGTGTATCTTGAAATTGAAATAAAATGGAGTCAGGATTGTGGATCTGTACTGTGACAGCAGTCAGTGACTTCTTCCTGTTTCATTTCCTAAAATTGGACAAACAGAACAAAACTGGTCCTCCCTCTGACTTGTCCTCTTGCCCACACTCGTTCTGCCAGCTCAGTCCTCTTCCTGAACTCTGCCGTGTCTTTCCAGTGAACTGCAGGTGTAAGTAATAGCCTGGACTGGATAAACTGGATAAATATCACCCCACCCCCACCCCCCTCACCTCCCTCCCTACTCTTCACTCTACCCCTCCTCCTCATTTCTCTGGAACCCCCCAGGGTCTCCAGTGTCCTCTCCACTTTCCACGGCAGTGATAAGATGTCGACACGATTAAGAGCGAAAGCTAATCCACCGCTCTGCCTCTCTCCCCTCGGCTGTACTGAATGCTCAGGCAACACAAAACGCCACGGCCGAGTCCAAAGAGCCGGACAGCCAGTGGATGGCAGGAACAGAGAGAGGAGAGAGAGAGAGAGAGAGAGAGAGAGAGAGAAAAAGAGGAGCAGGCCAGGTGGACAAGGGGTTGGATTGTAGCTAAATAATTAATGGGCGGCACTTTCGTTTTTTAATCTGTAAATGAGAAGGCCTAAGATGGCGGGGCCGTCGCTCTGACACCCTATCCCTGGCCCATTAAGATAACAAGATGTTGGATAATGATCTCGGTTAAGGTGCAGTTTATCAGTCCAGGGGGAAGTGGCCTCGTCTCCCAGGTGGCTGAGCCCGTGTCCCTTGATGCCCCGACATTACATCCCAACATGGCCTTATCTACAGAAGAGCACGGAGAGACTTCTGGTATGAAGAGCGCTGTGGTACAGACATATACACAGTTACCCTTCAAGAAAACATTGATCATAGATATTCCGTGAAACCCTATGATACAGAAATATAATGTACAGTACATCTGTAATATTGCGTGACATCATTTATTGTCAGTTTTGGACATATAGATTTCTATTAGTGTGGAAGGATTCAAGAGTGTGACTGCAGGAGCCATGTATTCGATTTTTGTTTCATGTATAATAATTATTCTGAACACTATGGGGGCGTACTGTACAGGCCGAAACTGGCCTTAGTAGATTTAAGTTAATGGCATCCAACTCAGGTGTTGGTAAATGGGAGGGAGCAAAAGGTTTTTGATTGCTCCATCAACGTTGTGGCCGTATTTAGTTTTAATTTTATTCGCAAGTTGTTTAAAAATGATGGATTATTTAACAGGAACATGTCGAATAAAGTATTGGTAAAGTCTGGACAGTGTTTTTCCAAGTACACGTCTAAATAACTGTAGTCCAATCAGTAGCAAGTAGCGGCTGAAGTATAGGACTTAATCACTACAGTGATTGTATTAAATAGTTTAAAAGGCAAAAAAAACAGAGGTGGGGCCAAGTCTTTGTTTTGTGATTCACAAGTTCACTGGTTGATTCCACTGGGCACGGCACGTCTGCGCCATGGTTTTGATCCGTCCTCCACACGTTTGCAGCATTTCAGAAGCATTTCAACAGCGGAGCGTTTTGCCTGCCTGATTATTTTTACTTGTTCAAATTTTGTTGATTTGGTCCTCTTTCCTCATAAGAGCATTACATGGTTAAATAGACTCTTTTCTGTCTGGCTTTATGATCACAAGTCTGCACGGGGTCTTTTATTTAAAAAATTGACCAGATTCTGTCTACTTTTTCTGTGTCTGATTTCTTGTCCACTCAATCTGCTCTGTAACGCACCATCCCTTGAAAATAGACTCTGCGCATATTTGAAATGGAGCAGTTACCTGTTTTTTGGACATGCAGAGGCACTGCTGGTAGAATCACAAGCATCGTGTTGACTGGCAGCGATCAGCTCCGGCTGATGTGGCGTAGCCATAACACAGCTGTGGAATTTTGCCGTTAGTCTCAAGCCTATGCACGCTAGTGACACGTAAAGACAGGGAAGTTCCAACAGAAACAACTGTTCTTTGTGCAACTTCAAATGTTCAGCAAAGTTGGAAGCTGTTGCATCTCCATCTGTTGTTTTCAACTTGTATGTTTTGCACAATGCAAATTGTTTGCAGTTGTTTGTTGATGGTTGCATAGTTTTTGTATGTGAATGAAATTATCTTTGGTATCATTTTTTCTATCTGTAGCTCAGTAAAGTAACATTAGATCTTCCTGGAACACTCCTGCAACTTGATTGGATGCTGTCGGATCGGTTCAAACACTGGTACATGATCATGGAAGATGCTTTTGAAGACACCTCTGATCTGTAGCCTCAGTATTAATATGAACTTTATATTGATGCAGTTCGAAGCCTTTTTAATTCAGTGCTCATGTTAATCAAAGGTGGGTGAAATCCTTTATTATTTGCCATGAAAATCTTCTTTTTGCTGATCTCATCTTGCTGCAGTGCTGTGCAGGTGAACTCCAGGACGCCTGCGTATCACTGTTGGCTGTGCTTACAGGCGCAGCAAAGCACTGATCACACCCAACCACACGGGTGTGGTCTGAGGTGAAACTTTAAACCACAGAGGACTACGTTTAAGTCTGGTGTTAACTTACTCTTTATTGAATAGATACCTTGGTAGAGACAGAAAGCATCTTGAACACTCATCACTCATCTGACTCATCTCATGGTATACTGTATGTCATCATATTGCCCAAACCTACAGTCCAGCATACTTTAAATTTGGACATGACACACTTCTACATGGGCTTAAACTATTTTCCAGCATCTAAGGATCATGAGACAGTTTGAAAGTCTTCGGTGTCACATGAATAAAGCTAAAGCAAAGCTTAACAAAACATCAGACTAAGACATGAACGGTCACTGTTCGTTTCCTGTTACCAGCCAGTTGTTTCCTAACCTTAAGTACATGTTTCGGAGCCATGCAGACAAAGGTCCTCTAACCTGAACAAAGCAGTAATTCTAATCTAAACGATAGTGTGTCCCAAACCTTAAATAAGTAACAAATCATGATCTTTCCAAAACTCTGAAGTTGTTTTTCTCTCTAAATCTAACCAAACCTTGTGTGAGTGTTCTCGCATCAAGAATTGGATTTATTTTTCAGCGCTGGGAATTGGGACCTATTTGGCAGGCACAGACAAATGATGATGTCTTGCCAATAGTGCCATCAGAGCACGAACATCTTGTATGTGTCATTCTTGAGCAGTGTTTTCCAAACTTGTTTTTTTCCTGGGGACCCACTTTTTAAAAATGACAAACCGTCAAGACCCAAGTCACAACAGGCCTTATCAATAAAATCTTGGAAGAGTTCATTCTATGCATAAATGAACATTCCTGACCATTTTTACTGCCATTTCTGCATCACCTTATATTATCTTGACACTTTGTTGAAAACATATACACATGTTAAAAGTTTAGAAATGAGAAATAAATTCATTTAGGCTGAGTTCTTCCCTCTCATCAGGAAAACAAATATATATATTTTAAATGTTTTATGAAAGCTGCAGAATTTCTTCCACAGTCTTTCATTTATTTGGGGACCTAAATAAAATCTCCTGTGACCCACCTGTGGCTCCTGACCCAGTCTTTGCGAATGATTGTGACATGGACGATGGACAGGAGGAGGACTTTTTTCCGGCAAGCAGTTTTTTTTTTTCCAGAACATACAGTTGCTCAATATCTGTTGAGATAATTTACACACAATTGCCAGTTTATTAGGTACAGCTAGCTAAAACTAAAGTTTAATATAACAGTTCAGCAATAAATCTTCCCTTCATGAAGGCTGTAATCTTCAGCTCTTGTTGAAATTAGTTGGTGATTCAAGTGATTCAGAGAGCTGCTCTGTTTAGCCTCACCTCAGATATAAATGGGGTGGACAAAATAATAGAGAACTGGGACAAAACATGTCCTACCAAAAAAATGTTTTGAATTATTTATACCAAACTTTTATTCCAATTGTTTCAATTTCTAAACTGTCCCAGACAAGAATTCACAACTTCAAACTATTGAAAAGCCTTCAAAATCTAAAACTAACAATACCTACTGATAACACAGGTTTAAAAATGTGCTAATAAAATAGACCCTTTAAAGTCCAAGATTTCTGTCAGATTTTTTACAAAAACATGATTTAATCAGGCGTAAAAAGGTTTAGCTATACCCTAAGGACCCCTGTCTCACTTCCTGGTTTAAAAAGGCGGGAATACTGCTCAAGCACTGGTAAACTTTTTCATGCAATGATTCAGTAATATTGCTATCAGATGTGTCTCAACCATAACATGTCGACTCCGTAGCCCTTCTAAATCAAAGCTAAATAAGAATTATGGTTTAAAAATGTGTATTTTGATTAACATTAAGACAACTCTGAGACACTGCTCACTACGACTATGCTGTGAAATGAAGAAATGTAACATTTTATTGAGTCTGTAAGACATTTAATTAAAAATGTAATAATTAGGAGGTCGGTCTGTTACAAGGTTTAATATCCAAGAGTTTGAACTTTTAACATTTCTTATCTAAGTATAATTGAAGAGTGAAACCCTTCAAAATACAGTTTTGTTTCTATTCTCAAAAATGAGTGATGGAATAAAATGATCTATTTATCTGTCTGGATTGGTTTTCCTCTTCCTCCGCATATAAATAAAATATGTGGTGTATACAATGCAGTTTAATTATTTTGTGTTGTAAACATTTTTTTATTTCTCTGTGTGGGAAGCTGTCCTCTAAATTTGATTTCATTGAGCATGAATATATTTGATTGTTTGAATTATCCTTGGTTTCTGTTCTCCGTGTCCTCTTCATATTCATACCAACTGTAGACAAGGACAGGTTGAAGAAAACTGGATTTAAATCAGGTTCAGCAGCTTTAACCCAAGAATATTAGGATAACCTTGAAGAAGTGATACTAGTTGAACTACAGACAGGTACTGTAGCAGGGTAAAGTGAGTTTAGCAGCTCTGCCCTCCTCTGCATCTGTGTTCGCTTGTCCCCGCAGCTCAAACTCTGATCCTATCATTTATTTAGCCCAGCAGCAGCACCCCCCCCGCTGCACTCTAGCTAGGTAAACACCTTTGTACAACACTCAGCTCAAGGGTGTCCTTTGGTTGCACATTTATAAGCTTCAAATGAGTAAACCCGCAGGACACGCGCTGGCAAGTATCAGAACAGTCTACAGTCTCAGGTCAACACTGTTGTCCTGTGGCGGCAGAGAGGAATGAAAAGAGACGGAGGGAGACGGAGGAGACAGAAAATACAGATTAGCAAAACAAAAAACAAAAAGAGCCGGAGTTGAAGAAAAAAAAAAAAAATCAAGGCAAAAGAGCAGATGTGATGATTGTGTGAGTCTCCGTGATGATTGTGTGAGTCTCAGTGTCAGGCGCTGGTGTTACCCCGGAGGCTTGTAGAGATGAAGTGCTCTGAGTCGCGGCATCTGTTCACTACTGCTGCTGAGAAACCACTGGAGCCACACAGTGTTACACAAACAGCCTCTTCTGCACATGCATTATACACACTACACAACACACAGCCTGCATACAGTATACGCGCTTTACTTATATATAATGTTGACTTGTCTTGTGGCAAGACAGTCGCTGGTTAAACTCTTTGGACAGCAGGAGGAACAAGGGTGGGGATGTCATAGACAGCTAAAGTGACTTTTATGGATGTGGAAAAAACCAAGTTACGATCTAAGTACCTACGCTGAGAGAGCTGTAGTTCTTTAATAGTTACTGTAGTTAAAACTTTGCTAAAATTGCAAAGGTATACATTTCTAATAGCAGCTGATATAAAGCCAGAGGTGGCAACAGTACAAACATTCTTTACTCACATAGAAGTAGAAAAAGACTGGTAAAAGTACTGATTCAACTTCTTTACTGAAGACATTTCTACTCGCTATTCTGTGTGTTTCATCTTGTTACATCTTTCGCATTGTTTTTGTCTTGTTACGTCTTTGTTCTGTCATTTTTGTCTTGTTGCATCTTGCTTTGTCATGTTACGTAATTTTTATTTTGTTGCCTTGTTACATCACTGTCATCTTGCTACGTCTTGTTACATCATTTTCGTCATGTTACGTTGTTTTCATCTGTTGCGTCTTGTTTGTCATTGTCATCTTGTTACGTCTTGTTTTGTCATTGTCATCTTGTTGCGTCTTGTCTCGTCATTGTCATCTTGTTACGTCTTGTTTTGTCATTGTCATCTTGTTACGTCTTGTTTCGTCTTTGTCATCTTGTTACGTCTTGTTTCGTCTTTGTCATCTTGTTGCGTCTTGTTACATCATTTTCGTTATTTTCGTCATGCTACATTGTTTTCATCTTGTTCCATCTTTGACGTAGTTTTTGTCTGGTGATGTCATTTTCATTGCTACATCCAGTTGCGTTTTATGTCATTTTCGTCTTATTACATCTTGTTACGTCATTTACATCTTGTTACATCTTTTATGTCGTTTTTGTCTTCTTACGTATTGTAACGTAATTTGTGTCTTGTTACGTCTTGTTACATAACTTTTGTCATGTTCTGTAATTTTCATCTTGTTTCGTCTTGTTATGTCATTTGTGTCCTGTTATGTCTTGTGTGCATATATCATTTTCGTCTTGTCATGTCTTGTGACAGCTTGTTACATTATTTTCATTTTATTATGTCATTTATGTCATTTACATCTTTTACGTCGTATTTGCCTTGTTGCTTCTTTTACGTTGTTTTCACCTTGTTACTTCTTTAATGTTGTTTTTCGCCTTGTTACATCTTGTTACATCATGAAAAAAACGTCACTTGCAGACTTGTTGAATATTAAACACATTACAAAAGCAACAGACAAAAACAGCTCCTTGTTTCTGAAAATTATCTTCTGTCGTGTGCATCCAGCCTTTCCCCATAAATCCATGAAGAGTTATCCCAGTTATTTGCCAGGATCTATGTGTGAAAGAGGCTTTGGACTTCCGAACATGCTTTTCCCTCGAAGGGTGGCACTGTCAAGATGGTCTGATACAAGTCAAAGCCAATAATTTGTTTCAAGTTCACTATAGTTCTATTCTGTCAATGCATCCACTAATTGAAATGAACAGATTTTTGCTCAAAAATGTAGTTTTTATTAATGCTGATTTTTAGAATCAGCAAGCTGAGTTTTAAAAGTGACCTAATCAGGCCTTGTTCCAACTTCAGTGGGTAAAACTCAACGTAATGACCTCTTATGGCAAAAACAAGTTGAAGTAACTCACTGCAAAATATGCATTGCTGGTCATAGTGCATAAACTACATTTCTGGTCAGAACACACAATCTCTATCTGTCACATGCTGAAAAAACTTATCATTATATCAGCCATTCTTGAGAATTATGACAAAAAGCTTTAAAAAATTATGAATTTCAACACTTTAATTCCAATTTTTCTATGGAAATGTATTCTTTAAGGATTTATATATATGATATGTAGAATTTATGAAATATTTTATTTTGCTTTAATTTTTTTAACATTTCTAAACTTGCTCTGTGCCAGAAAACACCCTTGTCCCAGAGCAGAATTCACAACTTCACACTATTTAAAAATGTGTTAAAAGCCTTCAAAATCTAAAACTAACAATGCTTACTAACATGGGTATAAAAATGTGCTATTATAATCAATTTTGTTTTAAAATCGATTTTTTTTTTGTCTGTCACAGATTTCTAATTTTTACAAAAACATGATTAAATCAGTCGTTAGGAATTATGGTTTAAAAATGTGTATTCTGATTAGCATTAAGAGAACTCTGAGGAGGCTTGATAGCCAAGAGTTTGATCTTTTAAAATATATTTTCCAGCATAATTGAAGAGTAAAAATCGAAACCCATTAAAAATACAGTTCTGTCCCAGTTCTCAAGAAGGAGTGAGCTATAAAGTTGTTACCTGTTTTCTCCAAGTTTTTTCCCCATCAGTATATATATTTAATGAAATATATCCATAATATGGATGAGGAGGGTTTAAATGAGGAGCGTTGCAACTCGAGCCTTGAACTGCCAACAAACCTTCCCCAAATAGCTGAAGCTCACAAAATGCAAATCTGTCTTGGGAAACAGTCTGCAGTTAGTGCACAGCACACAAACTGTAGCAGCTCCGGCTCCCAGTATCACCCCCAGCAGCACACTGTACACCACTTATCACACACACACACAAAGATTTCCAAGGCTAAGTGACCTGAATGCTCTCAGCTTTGAATGACATAAGTACCTGAGCAGCCTTGGGTTCTGCACCCAACCTGAACACGCTTATATGGCGGCTGATGGCGATGCAGGCCGGCCTCATGGTCATCCATCAGACCCCACCAGGTAATGTCTACCAACACACTCAGCTTAGGATAAAGGCCTCTATTAAGAAAATGAATAATACCAACTGAGGGGAGGTGACCTCGGAGCGGTCACGTGTCGCCAAGGCTGGGACACGATTGGCTGCTTGGTTACCATCCGTGCTACCGAGGGGGGGGTCCAGAGGTTGACGGATGCTCGAGGCCGAGGCGAGATGGGCTACAGAGTCAGCCGTTTCAGTCCTGTGATCTAATCTGTTACCCATCATGCATCCCGCTTCACTAATGAAAAGGCAAGGTCCCATCCGTCACAGGCAGCTATGGTAAATGGAATTTTAACCCCCCCCCCCTATACTGAACGAAGCTCCTCAGGCAAAAACGCCTGCAAACATGTGCAAAAGGGCCTGGATGATGGACGATCATTGCAAAAGACCCCAGAGCGACTGCAAATTAATATCAAGAGGAGAAAATCAGTGAAGACTCCCGCTTCATATAGATGCTCCTCTGCTTTCTGTAGCTGCGCTCAGATCAGCCTCACAACCTGAGTACCAAGACTTTTCACGGAGGATCCACATTGTCTTCATTATCGCTCCCCGTCAAGCATGCAGCTCGTGGAGTGTCACACCACATGGTTAAATTTGGTTTTAGATGAAGAGGTCATTTCAGGCGTCACACAAGCGTAACAGCTACAGAATGAATTTAAAGAGTGCGTGCACGCTGTGTGTCCTTGTGCACATTTTTGATGGAAGGCAACATGATGATTGAAAGGTATTCCTCAGTCAGACAAATGTTGAAAAAAAAAATAGTGAGGGCCACAATAAGATACTAAAATGTATATAAAACTGTGCTCCATTCCCACACTCTGATCAATCATTTTCTGTTATTTTTGGAACTCATTCTTTATTCAACGCATAAAACACAAAGAACAAACAGTTTGGAGATGCTTAAACACCTACACTAGTTTTTAGCTGTTCTTTTCATGTCTGTTCTGTTATAAAATTGTTCCTCTGCATTGGCAGTAATAGCTTTAAGCCTGTAATAAGCCTGTAGCTCCCTTGAATTTACAACACAATAATTATAGTATTCACCACGTTTGTGGAGTAACAGATTACATGTAAAGGGATTATGTAATCTGGATACAAAAAAAAGTAACTGTATTCCATTACAGTTACAGATGTAACATCCGAGCTTGGTTAGGAGTTCAGCCTGAGGAGCCAAGAGTCAAAACCTGAAGGAATGAGGGGACTAAGACTTGAACCTGGGACTTCTTATACCACAGTCAGCCACAGTAGCCATTCAGCTAAAGGGCTAGGCCCACGTGCCTGAGTTTCGTAGTACCTTAGTGTTCTACAAAGGTTTTTTCAAAGTTACAGTACACCTTTGCAAAGGAACTTCCTTTCCTACAAGAGTCTCCCAGACTGTCCCATAGCGGATGCTCTTGTAGCAGAGCTGCTAAGGTACGTCAGATGTAAGCTGTCTTTTGGTGCAGTGCACGCATCAATCGATCACTTGTAAAGGCTCATAAATGACATTTTAATATAACAAGTGTTGCTATAATCATTTTACCTCAAGTTAATATGACAACAAAGGAAGCATCTACTAATATATTTAAGAGTCAAGACGAGAACTTGTGATAGTTCCAATAAAGACATAGCCTGTTGCCTATAAAATGTAAAATAGAGTATGTAGTGGGACATAAGCCATGTAGTGGGACTTCTTGAAAGGCCCGGATAAATGATAGAGCTAAATGGGTGAATGATTTTGTTCTCACACAAACAAAAGGTCTAATACAAATTTGTTGTCGTCACACAATAGGCACCTATAGCAGCATATCTATGTTTAATTGCGGGGTGTGTGTATGTGTGTTGTGTGTATGTGGTCTCTGTCAGCACTATGCTCCTCTGCAGGTAGTGTTCAGCTCTCAGGGTCAGTCTGGGGTTCAGGCTACTACAACCTAACCACACAGTCAGAGAAGCCATATCCCAGTTAGCTCCATTACATTAAAAAGAAAGCCAAAAAAAAAACATTCTCTCATTCTCATCATGTATTCTGCACAGAAACATTTTCATGATTAACTTTCATGAAGTTAATTTAAAACTAATGTGTGTGTTACTAATGTAATTTGCACAAGTAGAACTAGATGTGAACTATACTGCAACTGTCCGTTTGAAAAGCAGAACATTGGTCTAATAAAGCTAAAACTGTTAAACTGTGACAGGATGAATGGAGCGCATCACTAAGAGACAGCTTACAAGTGATTCAGGCTGCCCTTTTAAAGGTAAACTTTTCAGGTTTAGCTTTTCAGAAGGTAGTCGCCCCGGCCTGTGGTAGTAGCAACATTAGCTGCGCAGCATGCTGATGCAGGTTTTCCGCAGGTTACCCTATGAAATTAACACTAAAACAACATAAAACATGGCAATACGCACAGCTTCCAAGTTGAAGTGGGGTCCCCCTTTTTTGAAGCCCTAATTCATTCATTTAGCACACCTTTAAGTGTAAAACAAGAAGATTTAAAAAAAAAACATGAACATTATGGTTGTTGCTGTTGCTTGCCATCCCTTCTGGTTGGCTCGACAAAAACACAGTATTTCAAAATTGCCATTATTGTGACAATCCGATCCCCAAACTGTTTCAGCATACTTGGATAGCAAACATGAATCTTCACTGGGACGCTAGTCTCAGCCAACCCATCACCCAGACATACAACAAGTATAACACATCCTCACCCTACCTCAACCTAACCTCATCAGCACACTGAAGCTGGAAGAAAGACTTCCCGACTCAGGAAATGGGACCATCTGAGGAGCACATGAATGCAACATTCATCTCCTGAGCGCCTCAAAATGTAACAATCCCTCCCCTCAACATAGATTTGATGAAAGCATGTTTTTATATTTGTTTACTTAAATGTCTTTTAATAACTCAAAACATTGAATGAGCCCGGGTAAGATCCATTATTTAACTGTTGCACCGCTGAATTACAATGAAAGAGTTCTTTTTAAAAAAAAAAGAAAAGTGGCTTTGGTCTTCCACTGAAGCTCAATGTCACCTTGTCAAGTTCAGACGTGGTGCTCCCCCCCACAGCTGAACCAAAGTCCTCAGTTATTCTTGCGTACTGCACCAGCAGCCTCACTGTTTGATACCCTGAGGTTCTTCACTCTCTGTTCCCACCAGTCGTCTGTTTCTGAGCTTAAATCCAGCATTTGAAGCTCCGCGGAGCTCCCAGCAGGGACGCACCGACTCTCTTCCCTCCCAGCCTTAATGGAAATGAAAAGACAAAACCTCCAGCACATTGTTATACAGACTGTCGTGACATTATGATATCCAGTGGCAGGAGAATTTCGCTGGAGCCGTGTGGATGTTTTTAAAACAGGCGGCTACAGAAGATTAGAAGCAGAATGAGGTTAACGTCTTTTCCTCTTTTCATGAAGCACCCACCCTCACTTTCTGTCTGTCTGTCTGTCTGTCTGTCTGTCGTGTGTCTGTCTCCTCAGGGTTTTTTTCCGCCGAAGCATCCAGAAAACATGGTGTACACGTGTCACCGGGACAAGAACTGCATTATCAACAAGGTGACGAGGAACCGCTGTCAGTACTGCCGCCTGCAGAAGTGCTTCGGCGTGGGAATGTCCAAAGAGTGTGAGTTTCACACCCGATTTACACACCCTGCTGATATGGAATTCAATTAAATATGGTCATGGAGGGGCTGACTAACCACTGGTCTCTGCTGTTTCAGAGGCTTTGCCACCATTTCATTCACAACACCAATATAAAATAGCTATGGGCATTGGTTGAAAGTTTTTCAATGTTGTTGCCAATAGAGACAGAGAGCAACGCACCATACTCACACATGGCACCACAATATGAAAGCATGAGCTTACAAATGCTAACAAATTGACTGTGGCTGCTAAAAACTTTAGATTTCAGAACATCAAAGGATTATTTTAGCATCCTGTGTTTACCAGAGAGGAAAAGATAAACTGACAAACTCAATATTTCCACTAAAACTCAGTGTCCCTTCTCTTTACCTCGCTTTTCTGTGAGAAATGATCCTGCTGAACAGCCAGAGGTGAAATACTTTAATATGAACAACTGTTTGATCACATAACCAGGTCAGATCATCACTTAAAGGGATAGTTCACCCAAATATGAAAATACAATCATTAGCTACTCACCCTCATGCTGATTGAAGGTCAGGTTTAGTTTTTTAGTCCACAAAACACTGCTGGAGTTTCACAGGAAAACAGTGCTGCAGAATCTCCCAAACAATGAAAGTGAATGGTCACCAGATCTCAAACGAAAAAAAAAAAAAAAAAACAGAATAAAAACATAAAATGCCTCCCTGCTGCTCGTCTGGCGTAATCCAAGTTTCCTAAAGCCCCAACATGCCAAGTTGACTAAAAAAATGTTATTTACTCCATGTTTTTAGCCTGAATCTTCACTGTAGATCTTTAGCTTGGATCCACGTTCACATGCACACTGTCTGAACTGGGAGTGTGTGTGGTGTGATGGTGTGCAAACAGCATGTCGAGACTTTAGGAGACTTGGATTACATCAGACAAGCTGTATGGAGGTGTCTGGGAGATTCTGCAACACTGTTTTCCTGTGAAACTCCAGTTTTGTGGACCAACATAATAAACCCTACCCTCAGTTGGCATGAGGTTGAGTAGATAATGACTGAAATTTCATTTTTGGGTGAACTATCCCTTTAACCTAACAAAGATCAATACCAGGCCTTTTATATCCAAGTTATCTTAAATTTCTACAGTTTTGTCTGGTCAAATAAGCAGCTGTAATCTAGGCAGGATCCCACAGTCATCTTGCTGACACCTCATGTCTCTGTCCTCTTTTGTCTTCTTAAACACAATTTTTTTCAGTTCGGCAGCTCATAAAAACTTATTTCTGGGTTTTTAAACTTGTTGGTAGTTCATCCCATCATGCAGCAGCTTTTAGACATTTTTCCGTTGTTTGCTAAGAGGCAGAAAGTACCAAGAGACACTGTCACACAATGTCAATGGAGAGCCATGGATTTTCTCCTCCAGTGTGGCGGGGCTTAAATACGCCCTGTCTCTATATGATAAGTGAGTTTCTGTGCTGACAACAAGAGATGTCCCAATACCATTTTTTCTTCCCTGATACTGATTCCAATTCCTGAACTTTGCGTATCGCACTGCATTTAAAAAATATATAATTATGTTTTAACAGCTGCATACTTTTAATCCTGTATGGATGTGATATGATTGCTATCATTGTCATGTGGCCTGGCTCAGGTTTAAAAAAATGGAGTACGGGGCACTGATGAACAGGGGCGTTTCAAGACTTTATCGACTGCGGTGGCCCGAGAAGGACATTGACTTGCAGGGATGACAAGTCTGTGCACGCACGCACATTAATGCACCATTTCTCATATCTACTGTAGTTTGATTATTAACATTATAGTGTCTTACAATTTCTTAGATACCTGTGTTTGAAACTTTTCATTTAAAAGATCAATTTGCCATAAAAATATATAAAATATAAAGCTTCCATACTTTATTCTTTAGGTCCTCAAAAAGAAATTGTACCTCCAGTTTGCATCTGATTCCATTTCACTTTTTCCTTTTATCGATACAAGTTTTCCACCTCAACCAAGCACATAAACTTTTTTTGGTGATATTTTGAATTTGTTTGGAATCCTTGGCGTTTCCAGTGCCCACACAGACCGTGCTGTAGAGAGCTCTAATCAGGCAGCACGGAACACAATAGACCTTTTTCACGGCAGCCATGCTGATATGAAATAGTAGAGCAAACACAGGTGTTACCAATGATATTAAGGTTCTGCTGCATTTAGTGAAGCAGAGCCTTTCCAGTGAGCCAACACGCACAATACCAACACCCAAACCTTAGTATCATAAGTAACACCTGCCTCCTGTCAGAAAGGTCTGTTAGACATGTGACAGCAGGAAAAGCACAGGTGTAAATAATAAATTGAATGATGGCTAAATTTCACGTATCTGCTTCAGTCTCAGGCTCCCGGTTGGTGACTTACTGAGACACTTGAGTAGAACTGAGTCATAGTTAATGTTATTAGTAACACGTGTGCTTTCCCTACTGTGATAAGTCAGAATGTCTGCTGTGAAAAAGAGCTTTTTTCCCCACCCAGATTTTAGGTCACCACACATTGTTATATTTCTCTCGCATGGAGACATTATTTAGCATTGTTTACAGTACGCACTGTAAAAGACATTACAGTTTCCAGTAATAGAGGAGAAAAACTGAGGAGAAAATTGGATATTAAATGCAAATGAACTGCAAATGCAAATGACTGTGAAGCAGAGTGCTTCAAAGCAATGAGAAAAATATGTAGTGCACTTACAGTACACTGCAACTGGCGTTTAAATTGGATTTTGGCCTACATTTTTATTAAAACTTTTTATCTGATTTTCTCTTGGTATTTTAACATTTGAAATAATGAGATGTGCCTATCTAATAACCAGCAATTAATTACAATGTTCCCTTTTTTATTTACTGTGATTTATCATATTGTTGGCAAAAACAGCCTGCAGTCTTCTAATAAATATACAGTAGTCTTTGTGTTATATGTTAGAATATAGATGCAAGGAAAAGGTGTGAAGTTATACAGTAACACTGAAAGTGCCAGAATTCCTTAACTACTGGAACAGCCATAAGCCATCATTGTCTCTCACGATAAATACCAGAGATCAGTGCATTTATTCTGTTAGTTCCTCTTTCTGAACATAAAATAACACCAAAATGTAAATTTTGTAAAATGTGTTTATAGATTTATCAATATGCGTGACATCACATGTAGTAAACCATAATGATTGCATTCACAGCAACATTTTTCTGTAGATAATAACCATCAGTGATCTGATTCAAATTTTAGTTTAATCTAGAATTACTCAGAGTGAGAGTGAAAAACGTTAAATGCATTTTATAACGTTATAAACATTTTAACATTAATAATAACAAATTTCCACCTAGAACCATAACAAAAAAAAAATCAAAAAAAAAAAAATCACAGCCTATGGGGAAAGGCTGGAAATTACTACAAAAATAAAACCAAAAAAAGATGGAAACATTGCTGTTTGTAATAAGTAAGGGTACTTTGTTTCACACTGTATAGCCAACTAAGTCAGCAGTACATAAAAACATTGAAACAAGTTGCCACCATTTTTTTGGTTCATAAACTCTAAAGTGTGAGGTTATCTGAACTTAAATATTTGGAGTTAGTGTTACATGAACTCTTTGATTACAGTGAAATTAAAAAGTCAACTCAAACATTTTCAGTAAATGCAACTTTCACTCATCTCTCTCATTGCGATAAGTTAATGGAATGGGATATTTATTATGAATTATTTCATTTTCAATAAAATTTATATAAATTGAAAATTATATATCATATATATATATATTAAATTAACACAAAGAAAGTTCAGTACAACTTCTAAACAATTTGTAACTTTTCACTACTTAATTAGATTAATTAATTTGGGGTGCCTTATATTTGAGAGCTTTAACACAAAAATTCAGTGAGTTAAAGGTGTTGAGACATAAAGTGTTACAATGGTCCCTGGTCTCCCTACTTATTTTAATTGCATCTAACTAATTTATTATTTGTATTTTAAATTGGGAAATTGGAAATCGAGACCACTTGTTAAGTTTTATTGACAGAGACGGTGAGAGTTGCTCAGCACCAAGATGCATCTCCAACTGTGCAAAAAGTAACAATATAACAGCGGCAATTTCCATGTGGTCAGTATGACCACCTATGGCCGATATAGGTGAAAGGTTTAGGAAAAGTCAGGTACCAGACCACTGTAGTTTTTAATTCAACAAAGTTAGTGCATACTGTATATACATTTGAAAATTATCAAAATGACCGTCTTGGCTGTTCTAGTGTTAATATGAGTGGACAGCATTGTGTCTGTCAGATAAGATCTCATCGGGTCAACAGCTGCTCTGGATTATCACTGTAATGGCTTTATTGTTATCAGTATGATGTGGAGATGATCAATCATCTGACTTAGAGCTGCTGCAGTGGAGTGATTGTTACAGTAGCATAAGTCCTCTGACTATTAATCAATATTATGTATCTGTGTTCCCTGTACTGACCGGTATTTCAGCCAGTGAGGGGGAGAAGCATCATTCAGGTTCTGCTGAACATCCACCCAGTGGGATCTGATGAAGAGATAAAAACAAATAAGAATCCACAATAAAACATGTTACTCATGGGTCTGATATCAGAGCTTTCAGACAGTCTGTATTTAGGAGAGCCAGTGAATGCTGCTGTCAGTGCCTTCATGTTCCCCCTGCTCCATTGTCATCCATAGGAACAGTTTGCATTTCACAGGTTATTGGCATCCTTTGATTGCATCAGCATTTATAGCTCAGGTCCACTTCATGCTCCATTACCCCCGGGGGGGACTATTCCTTTCTCTTATGCTGTTTCACACCTCAGCAGAGGAGTCATGGAAAACACGATGTCTTGATATCCTCGGGCTAAACCCCCCCACAGGGCTGCTGATGAGAAAGGGGAAAATTCCTTTTTTTCTATATTCTATATTCATGGATGGAGCCTCCTGCTCTGAACGTGGATTGCAGAAGGTCCACGCCAACTAGAAGCATGCTTTCACTGACAGGCCAACAGGGATCAGGGAGATAAATCCAAGAGTTTGTCAAGCAGAGTGTAGAAGTGCAGAAGAACTGCATTTTTTCTTTTTTTTTCTTTTTTTTTTTTTAGTTGGAATTTTGGAAGGCTTGGCTGATTTCTCATGATTCATATCTAATGGAATATTCACAAATATCCAGTCATTATTTTTCAAAAATACCTGATTTTGATTTTATTATAGGTCAGAAGTATACAAGTTGTCATGGACAGAGGTTGTCCAGTCTCAGAGCTCATTGACTTTTGTCAGCGATAGTTTAGCCTCTAGGGGCACAGCCAATGTTTTGCAGCTTCCAGCATAGCCAGTGAAAATCCAAATAATGGATATGGCACTGGATTAACAACTTGACACATGAGAATGGAGTTGGAGGCTAGTCCTTATGAGCAGATATCTGCACATGCTCCTGAAAAGTTGACCTTTTGGAAATAAGTGTTTTTCATTCAATTAAGAACAAGCTAATAAAAAGCTAAACTGTCAGAAGACATCTGATGGTTTCTGAGATTGCATTTCAGCCAGTGCGTTCCATCTCTTTTGCTCTCCACGTGAATGGTTTACGTGCAACCAAAGCTTGCTCAAAAGTGATTAGTCAATACTACTTGGACGTCAAAAGACAACAAATGGAAACCAGGGAACCTCCTGTCCCTTGCTTGCAGATTCTGCATTCATACGCAGATATCTGTTTATAGAGACGAGTAGTTGCCAAGATATCTGGACCAAAATGTTCGACTCTATAAGGTACTCAGATGAAAGCAATTTTTTGTTATTCAAGAATATCTGACCACAGGAATGTTTTCAGACTTCCTATTTTTTGCAACTTATAAACATTAGCTGTAGCTGTTAGCTAGCAATGTAGGCAACATTTTGGTGCTAACTCTGACTTTCAAAACATACCAGGAACTCAAATTTCCCTCTAGATACTTTAGTTGTTTCCTCATTTGTGTACGTTATCAAGTCCAAAGTCTTTGTTCAAGTTGAAGTTTTTTCTCATTCTACACCAGTTAGAGAGAATTCAATCAAGTTTACCCAATTAGTTTGTTTGCAATTGCACCAGCACTAAAATTAATTTGCTGTACAGTTTTAACATAACTTTCAGAAACACATATATCAGGGCTAAAAATACACAAACCACCCTTGTTGTACTTGTCAAGCTGCACTTATCAATATTTTTATATTAACCATGGATTGAATGACTATGAGTTACTTAAAAGGGTTGGTCAATGTGACAAACCTATATAAAATTATCACCTAACTCTGCAGTTCCTCAGTTCTGCCACACAATTTAGTGTCATTCAGCTCATTGTTTTTGGCCTCACCGCTCTCAGCAACCTAGTTTCCAGCTAAAGCAACCAGCTGTTTCCACAAAAAACAGGGATGGGTAAAGTTGATAACTTCCTGGTGAACATAATGGACTTTTTAGCTCAAGAGTTAATGTGGTGGAGACCAAAATAGAGCAAAAAGAGAGTGATTATTGGACTTGAATATGTCATTTGGAAACACGACTCAGAGTCTGCTAGATATGTATATTTAGGGAACTGTTTGCCGAGAATTTCCCACATCAGACGTATGCAATACGTGATGATAATATGTTAGTGTTGTGTTTACTGCTAGTTATGCTGCCCCGAAGTGGTCCAAAAAAATTATTGCTGCTTTAATTTTATAGCAGTGCTGAGCCAAATAGAATAAAATGTTTATGCTTGCAGCTCCTGGTCAAATAATGCTGGATTTTTATATTAGACTACGTTAGCTGTGTGGCATTAATGTGTTTACAAGATAGATGGTTACTGTCACCAACAGATACTACAGCTCATTCATCAGCCAAGCAGACATCTAAACACAGTCAGACAGAACAGAAAGTCCCATTCACTTCTGGCTGTATGTTTAGAAACACTTCAAACCATTCTCAGCTTTTATTGTCCTGAGAGTTGGAGACATCAAATATGGCCACCACGGGCTATACATCATCTGAAAGCTTATATTTGTAGTGGTAGTTATTTCATAATAAAAGCAGGGCGCTGAGAGCTCAGTCTGAGGCCTGAGTCAGAAGATGGAACTGCACATCTGTTTTTGGATACTAGACTCGTGCTATCATGTGCCTCTGGAGATAACTGAAGTGCTACTTAGAGTGGAACACAAAGGGGGCATTGTTATGTGTATGTGTGTGTGCATGTGTGTGTGCGTATGTGTGTGTGCTGGACCCAGCAGGTATGTGATTACACAAGTTGTGTCTTTGTATTTTTTCATTGGTAGCGATCATGAGTCTCCGAGCATCATGGATACTGATGGTATTAATCTGGTGAATCTGCAGAGGAAGAGGATGGAGAGGATGAAAACATGCATTGTGTATCTGTTATTGGATGAGTATGTGTGCGGTTGTGGATATGTGTGTGTATAAAAACATTTTTGTTACCTCATGGGAACCTTTTCCGGTATAAGCACTAGGGTTGGGTACCAAAATCTGGTGCCAACATGGCACCGGTTCCCACACAACCAGTACCTACCAGACCGAATCACAACACAGATTATGGTGCTTCATTTTGGTGCCATAAGCCTGAGCTGTTTTTTTAAATAGTTCCCCACTGGTGCAGATGTTATAAACAAATCACCAAACGTGCCTAGTTAACATTAAAGCAACTCTCACTCCACATGGCTCTGGCAGCAGTTAGCCTGCTAGCTCGTAGCCGCAGTAAACACAGTTAAAATGCTGAGCTAAATGGTCTAAAGTGCCTAAATTTGCCTTAACAATAAAAAATGTTGCTGTCATGTCATTGACTATCATTTTGTGCTTCCATTAAAAAAAAGAGTTTGGTTCAGGCATTGTTTCAGCACTGCTGCTGTTTCAAAAGTATATATACATATGTGTGTATATATGTATATATGTATATATGTGTGTGTGTGTGTGTTATAATATAGAGAGAGATTTTTAAAAAGCAAAAAAAGGACTTGCGCACACTGTCTTCTTTACTTGCAATCAAAGATTCAGTAACATTGTTATTAAATCTTTCTGAGTGCAGAAGACAGTGTGTAAGTCTGCTTTTTATTGTTGATCTATGGTCTCTTTCTCGCACCCGTCAACCCACAAGTGTGCAAAAGGTTTTTGGCTTTTTTATATTTTAGATTCTTCAAAGTAGCCACCTCTTGCTTTGATGACATCTTTGCACACTGTTGGTGTAATCTGAACTACTTCTGATGAACAATAACATTGAATGAGACGTGTGAGAACTTTTGACTGGTGCTGTATATTATGTTATAGTTTAGTAATACCGTAATAACATGCATCATCATCACACTGATAAGTAATTAAGCATCAGAGCTATTTTTCACCATAGAAACGTCAAGCTGTTGTTGCAACACAGAAAGCTGGCTGAGCTACTTGTAAGCTTAAATAATCTTAATGTCATATGTAGCACAGTTACATGACCTGTAAAATGTGGACGTGTATTTCCAGTTTTGAAACATACATAGTAATGATTCGCACTCAGACTTTGGACTTGCATTGCTATAGGCAACAATGGATGTACCGGAAGCTAAGAGACAAAACAGGAAATGGAACAAAATGGAAAAAAATGGCAAGGTCCATGAGGGTAACAGAATTTCCCCTCAAATTTCACCTCTACCAGCTACAACATGAGAGAGCTTAACACATTAATACATCACTATTTATAATCCAGGAATGCAATACATATTATTCTGAAATGAGACATTCTGCATTATTAGTTCTTTTACCTTTGGTATTTCAGTTCTGAACATACCTTTCAGTGACTCTCTCAGTCCGGATCAGCCCAGCAGTTCACTTCAGCTCACTTCAGTTCCAACAACCTGACACAGAAGAAAATACCATCCTGTCACTGTCCTCTGGTTCTGGTGGCTCAAACATGTCTGGACATGTCCAATAAAGCTGCTGGACGGATTACCCATGTTTCAGGTTGTTTTTAGGTCGTAGTGGCATTTGAAGCTGAGACAGCAGAATGGACACAATCCCAGCGTTTGCTCATTTTTTCATGATTTTGAGACCTAATTTAATATTATTCATTTTTTTTTAATCATTCAAATTTGGCTGGGTGGTTAATAACACATTTCTGTGGTGTGGACAAATTCATTACGTACATTTTTGTACCAATACTTGTACTTTTACTGGAATATCCAATGTGTAAAATCTTCAGGGATCTATTGGCAGAATATGGAAGAAATGGAGTGTAATATTCAGTATGTTTTTCTTAGTGTATAATGACCTGAAAATAAAAAAAATTTGTGTTTCTGTTACCTTAGAATGAGCCTTTTATATCTATAAAGAATTCATGGTGCATATCCACCAGTCTATATAGATTAAAAATATAGATTTACAGTAAATACAGACGTGTATAAAAAGGTCAATACATATAATGCAACATACAAAAAATACCCAGTATACAAAAATATATACAGTGTATGTACCTCCAATGGGTTAGTATTCCAATCTTGGACTCGGGCTAGATAGCCATCATTGTGTACTATTAGAAGTGTCTCTGACTAACTATTATGTTCAGTTAAGAGGATGTAACACCAAATGTACAAGGCAGAACATTCCATAAAGACCAAACACTCCAGAGAACAATAATCAATATCATTACCATTATAGGAAGACAATATGGGATAACGAGGTTACTATAGGATTCACAGAAATGATCGGATATCAAAGACCTCATATCCAGAACAATTTTTGTTTTAATAGTAATTTCTTACATCCCAATTGCTTCAGTTATGTAGAAAAAAAAGCTGTTTTTGTGCACTGTGGTATTACTACTTTAGTAAAAGACTGGACCTCTTCCACCGCTGATGGTTCCATCTGAATCTATGTTTAATGCCAAACAAGTCAAAAACTGTTTTGTTCTGTTCTCAGGGTTGGGAGGGTAACTTTCAAAATATAATCCAATACAGTTAGTAATTTCCTGTTAAAAAATGCAGTCAGTAACATAATTGGAGTGTCACAATATTGTAATGATGTAACTTGATTACTTTTGGTTATTTTTGGATTATCTCACTATAAATTATTTTGAAATTGTTGAGCCTAATATTTTTAGGGCTGCAAGTAACGATTATTTTCCTCATCGATTAATTGGTTGATTATTTTCTCAATCAATCGATTAGTTGTTTGCTCCGTGAAATGTCAGAAAATGTTGAAAAATGTTGATCAAAGCTCAAGATGATGTCCTCAAATGAGATATTCAGTTTACTGTCAGAGAGAAGCTGAAATCAGAGAAACTTAATCGATTATCGAAATAGATTCAGATTAATTTAATAGTCGATTAACAGTAGATTAATTTGTTGCAGATCTGATTTTTGTATGTTTGTTGTTAGGTTTGTCCAGCTGTTTCTTCCTTTGTTGTGCACAATTTATTGATTGATTATTTGTTGAAATTTCCACCGAGTGAAGCATTTTTTCACCAGAGGCCATGATAATGAATTAGCAGCTCTGTGTGCACTGTGCATGGTAGGATATCGTAATTCATTTTAAAACTGTAATCCTACTAATAATCCACATTTTTACTAAATGTATCTGTAATCTGATTACATCTGTCATGGAATACACTTACCTTTTTTTGTATTCAGATCACGTAATCTTGTTACATGTAATCCATTACTCCCTGAGCCTCTCTGCTCTTTCCTTTGTTTGGTCCTGAGAGCTCATGATGAGATCAACATGAGACCACTTTATCTTATCTCTTCTAAATTACGTACTCTGTGTGCCACTCTCCCCTTTCTGCTCCAAGGTCAGATTTTCACAATGCAGGTTTCCCATCTGACACCCCCCTCCCTCCCCTTCGCCCCCCATGTCCCATCAGGACCATTAGCTTAAACTCAACGCTCTGGTGGCAGCAGAGAATTATCGCCGTTGCTCGACACCCACCTGGTTAGTGTTCGGGAGCTGCCATGTTAAGTGCCGTGGCAAGCGGCCCGGGCTGCACCACGTGGCCTCCAGATAGATAGTGTTTATTTACCGCTGCATCTGTTTGCTCAAAGAGACCCTGTGCGGAGCTTGGCAGCACGCAGATGGCTGGCCGGCGGCTTCTCAAAAAACGGCTGCCGTCCACGCCGAGCCGCACAGAATCCCGATAAAGCGGCGGAGCAGCGGAAAAAAAAAAAAAATCACCATGCTGCACCAGGAGGCCGGAGGCAGCCGTGAAAAAAGAAATCAGGAGGAGGACAAAAGACAGAGGGCGGGACACTGCTCATTGACTAAAGGAGGCCGAGATGAGTGTCTTGGAAAGCCAGCGATGGGAGTGTGACAGTAGGCATCGCTGTGAAGAGTGTATTTAACAGCGTGTCTGAACTCACTCAATGACCCTTCATCCCCTGGTCTAACACTCTGGAGAGCACTTCAGAAACACTCGACACTCGCTCATTCACTGCGCTCCATCAAAGCCTCACAGAGTGGCTGGGTGGAAGGAACACACACTTCTTCAGCTTCTAGTTTTGGATTGAAATCTGATGGTGTGTACAGGGGGGTCTCATATGTCTTAATGTCAGAGACCCCATTATAAAGCCCATCATTTCAGTAAAGTTGGACTTACTGACCTGTATTGTTAACCAACCAGTGAAAAGAGGTTATAATTTGTGTGAATATGTGTCTGTATACAAATTGTACTGATGCTTGCATCATTTTGGTAATGTACAATATGTAATTATAAGCTACAGCATTTAGCAGCATTTATATACTATGGGAAAATCCTTTGGAAGGTCAAGATGTATATTTTTTTTTAAGATTTCTTTTTTAGATTTAGATATATTCAGTTAACATTTTCCACATCAAGAGCCACAATCTTAATGACAACATGAAACATGAGTCAAAAACAAAAAAGAAAACCAAACAAGACACACAACAATACCAACATACACCTACTCCACATACAGTAAATGCACAAGCTCAACACCTGTATATTCCAATCTCATCAACTCACACACTTCATCAGCTTAAATCTTTCAAACAATCTTTCAGATAGTTATGTCCTCAGTGGCATTATTGTCTACTTGTCCTACACTGTAACAACACCACACAAAAAAAAACATACATAAATTAATTAAATAAAATAAAACAAAACCTCAAACCAGGTTCAAGTACATAGACCACTTTTTTTATCTTCTTTTCTTAATGCACTCAATGCTTATAATATTTCTTGTAATATTTCTTCTCATATGATTTCAAATTAATTTCCTTTTTCCAGTATAGTAGTTTAGGAGGGTATGTATAGTATACATGTATTTAATACAATTGAAGAAAAAAAGAGTAATCCAACTCTATGGATACTCTACTGTGTCCTGAAACATATCTTGAAATATACAAATTGATGGATTAACATTGAATTATACACCCAGTATCCTTGATCACCAGTGATCAAAACAAATATTCTGAAAGGTCATGACATGTCAAATATGTGGAGTTCTACCTCCAACTGGCAAAAAAAAGTTCATTGTTGTTTTCTAATGCTTTAACGATACATTCATTTCAGTGTGACGTATGAATAGGTAACTGTTCCTCAACATGTTTGGCATGCAGCTTTTAAAAGGTCATAATATATCATGTGACATGGGTCCCATTTACACCTGGTATTAATATGTGATCAGTGTCTAGATACATTAATTAGATGATGACATCAACACATTCTCACTTCCAACTCATCAAATATGGCAGCTTGGTCAGTGGCTTTATTCCTCAAACTGTGATGCTGTAGGTACCATAGACATATCATGTAGACGCAGCATTGACTGCTTCGGCTTGTTGCTGCGTTACATCAACATTATATTATGTTATAGAATTATGATCTATGTGGAGTAAGTTAGAAAAAAAAACACTTTTTTTTTCTTACGAGCCTTTGGATTGATGTTGATGTCCAAGCCAAAGGCCCCCCTAGCTACAGTTTTGCACATGCAGGGCTCCACAGTCAAGTTAGCAATAATAACATCCGTTTAGACTTTCAAAATAAAGGCACAAAAACTATTCCGTTAGGCTTAGGAAAAGATCATGGTTTTGGATGTATTTTACATAAGTATTACAATAACATACGTAAAGTAAGTTGTGTAAGTTAATGGATGTAGCTTTCTTACATACATTAACATATGTAACACAACTTTATTACAAAAATTAAAACACATAACTAGCAAACATTATGTAACGTGCATGCATGTGGGACACAAACCCTGATCTCCTGGCGGACCCATCCACCCCAACTATTTCTTATAGAATCAGAATCAGAAATACTTTATTGTTCCCCCGAGAAAAATATATACACATAGAGAAATGATAAGAAAAAGAAATAAGTATGTAGGCTAAAAATATATGCAGGAACTTTCTTTCTCTTTATACTAGGTCTTTACTTTATACCACTCTTTGTACTTCTCACCTGACTTTGATGGCACATCAAAACATAATGCTAGGGGGTGCCTCCAGAAATTAAGCCACAGGGATACCTGCAGCATCAGCAATGGGGCCAGGTTGCCATATTTGACGCGTTGGGAGTGACAAGGTGCTGAATCCATTGTCAGTAGGCATTTTACACGTGGTGTTTCCATACTGCCTGCATTGCAGTCAGCTCTCAATATGGAAATTAGGTAGGTTGACTTGTCAACAACAACATGTCAACATAGTGCATCTCAGGTGAAGGGAAGTGCCATGGACAGAGTCAATCAATTTTAGATAAGTTTTTGCGAGGGAAAACTTGTTATCTACTGCTACGATTCGGAGTTAGGAGACCTGGATTTTTTCTTAAGAATGTACACATTACATTTACACCTGGCTGAGATCCAATCAGTGTGAGCCTGACCATCCAGATAACATATCCAGATTCAGATTGCAGGTGTAAAGGGGGTACAGATGTTCAGCTTCTTGTGGAAATGTGTCTGTAAGTTTTCTACTTTTTTCTGTTGCATATTTTTGGCCATTTATTAGACAAATCAAGCTAATTAAGGATACTTTTTTTTATTGTTTTCTGTAGAAAATGATGCTAAATTAAACTAGAAGAGCACTGGGAGAGCACAGACCTCCGCTGAGGTCAAATGCCCAATCTCGTAATTTTAACAAAAGAGAAAAATAATTTGTGTCTGCCCTGTAACTTGGATCCACTCCAAAATTCAATAGGTTCTTCTTTGCCCTAGGCCACACCTTAAAGTGATACGCCAACATTTTTTTATTTTTGTGTCTTGCCTCACTCCCGAGTCCATGACAAGAAGATAGACACCATTCTTTCAACTGTGCGTGCAGTAGCGAGGGAGAGACGGACAGAGCTCGCCCACCGCTAATTAGCTTAGCTCAAACACTGGGAGTCAATAGGAATGTGTTAGCCTGCCTCAGCCTACAGTCATCTGATAAACTCTTCAGCAACTCTAAACGGTCCTGTGTGCTTGTTGTGACTCGTTTTTTACCGCGTTATGTTACGTTATCTATTTTTAGACTAAGATCAGCACTTTTATGTCATTTTCAAAAGAAATACACAGGAAACTAAACCGCTGTTTGCGCGCATGCGCAAACCACCGCAGATGTGCTTGTAAGTAGGTCAACAAAACAAAGCCTCTGTTTACAAGTAGAAGAACATTCCTACTACGGATTATGGCCGACTTTGAAAGAGAGGACGAGGATGATTTCTTCGGGACTGACGAAGATTCAAAACCGTACCTATTTGAACCAGAATATACGGAGGAGGAACTACATGTTTTGGAAGCTGAGCGTGAAAAGAAGAAAAGCTGAGACAGTCGAGCAGCCTGGGGCCGGGAGAGAGTCAGAACCGGCATGGATTGGTGGTGTAGCTGTGGGGCTTGCCAACCCATGCCGACAGAAAACGAGTGCTTCTGCTGTACTGAGTGGGAGTTTGTGCTGCCATCGATGGGGAGGCTTGATATATCTGCCGAAGAGGACAGTGCACAAAGAGATTGTGTCACAACGAATGACGCTTTTCCAGCTTTAGTAAATCCCGTAGGCAGAGGCAGGCTAACACATCCTATTGACTCCCAGTGTTTGAGCTAAGCTAATTAGCGGTGGGCGAGCTCTGTCCGTCTCTACCTCGCTACTGCACGCACAGTTGAAAGAATGGTGTCTATCTTCTTGTCATGGACTCGGGAGTGAGGCAAGACACGAAAATAAAAAAATGTTGGCGTATCACTTTAAGATCTAATCCCATGAAAATCATGCCTGTAGTTTTTCAGTTATCATGCAGACAAACAGACAAACAAACAGCAACAAAACCATAATTTCCTTGGCAACAGTAAAAATTTTCTACAGATTCCTCTGCAATATTTGCAACACCTAATTCTCTTTTAATCTTTTATCCATGCACAAACCAAGGAAATAAAGCCATGATAGCAAAACACAGCCCCCAGTTTATTTCAATAGAACAATTGTGTTGAAACTGTGAGGGTGCCACAAAGAGCGCTGTAAAAAAAAAAAAAGAAAACCTGTGCAGTGTTTTGGCATCTGATAGGCCTTCATACTCATGGATCTAATAGTCAGACTGGATTTCCTGGATTATTTTTCATCATCTCACTGGTACCTGAAACAGCATGCCTCCATCCTGCCAAACACACACTTGTAGACCAGTAAAGATTCAAGTCTTTTCATGTGTTAGTCAGGAGTAGTGATCACAGGCTCTACATTACGACGAGAGTCCCTGCGCTGCATGGGTTCACTCTTCCCCTTTTGTGGGTATTAAAAAGCCATATATTTCCATGGCCTCTTGTCCGATGCATCATTTGGATGTATCTGCTCATGCTCGCAGTAATTTGCTCGGAGTGCAGTGGTAATTGATTGCCCTGGGTGGGCTGGGGGCTTGGGAGGGGGCTGCACTTGCCACGTCGCTGTCTTCCTAAATCACATCTCGTGGCTCGCCAGCCTCTGCGTGGACAGCAACCCCCTCACCAGACACAGTTTGTCACCACACTATGACAAATGATGCACACACACACACACCACCGTGAACAGATTGTGGACCATCCCCCGGCCCCTTTCTATACCATTATTCTGCCCACCCCCCCCCCATCCATGGGGCAAATTTGAGTGTTGTGTATAGAGAGAGGTCCTGGTTTTGCCTTTGGCTGACCACCATGACTGCCTGCCTCTGCTGCTGAAGTTACTGACCCAGAGAGATTTAAAGCTGGTGTTCTTTTCTGAACATTGTGATCAGGATAAGAAGACCATGACAGTGAGAAAATCCTCCGTCACTCACCTGAGATGGATATATTAGTAAAGAGGGTTGAGGTGTAATATCATTTACACATTTTCAGTCTCTCCTGGAAGGCATTTGGTTGCCCTCAGTCATTCTTGAGAAAAGTTAAGGAAATAGTGTATAAAGAATGAAAAAAGAGAAGAAGGGGGAACTGCTTACATTCTCGCCTTATACTTGTGTATCAGGGTTTCTGAGGCTTTTTTCTGCCATCCAACAAGCAGTTCTATTTGGTAAAAAAAAAAAAAAAAAAAAAAGTCATATTGTGATTATTCTTACAGAAATTACAACTGATACGATTAGTGGAAATGATCCGTTTTGCATTACAGTTTTCATGTTCACAAAAAAAACCTATTAATTTCATGATGATGTGAGAGGTCTGTACTGAACAAACATGTTTTCTTTCATCTGCTTCTGCGATTTGGATATTGCACTTAGACATACTGTGATTTTACTGTGATTGGGAATAATTGTGGCAGCCCTACTGAGTATGGAAACAAGATTCACATGTGATTTTATGGACATGTGGTTTTTAGACTAAGTCTGCAGTGGTACCAGGATAACATGTTATGAAAAATGACCGTGCGCTTTGGCTGCAGTATTGAATTCTGCCTGGTTGTAATTATAGTCTGAATGGTACGACATGAACGCAGCTTAAATATAGCAACACTACCAGTTGGAGTTGTAACGGTACCAGAATTTTAAACTTCAATACGATACTAGTTTAAAAATGATACTCAGTACCTCTTTTGATACCTCAGCTAAAAGAAAAAATATTCAAGGTACACATGTTTTTTTTATTCCTTTGTATTAACAACCTGCACACAGTGCAGAGTCCAAGAGTCCAAAAATCACTGAACACTGTCTGGTTTTGCTACAAGCCAAATTTCAGGCAGGACAATAAAAACTGAACTGAGCACTTTTTTTAATAGCTCTGGTACTTTTGATCCTACAATTAAATGATATTGTATCATTCTAAAGATGTGGCATTGGAAAATTATTGAAGTATCGATACTTTTGACAACCTCACGAGCAGTTAAACTAAATGAATAATAATAATTGTGTAATACAGAATAATATGAAACCGGGATATTTTATCACAACCATGAAAATCTCAAACCATTGCAACACCGTTTTAGACAGTTCATTTGGGACCAATTAAGCACATAAGCACGTGTGATTATTGAGAGATTTCACATGTATAATGTAAACACTGACATGTGAAAACAATAATTACAGTTTATATTATATCTGACAAATTTTGCACAAAGGGGAAAAGGGTTTATCTCAAACGTGTGGACTTTGCACTGCAACATATTATGTGGTTTTTGGACATTCCACATGTGTAATATCATATTTCACAGTCAGAAACATAATTTCCACATGTGCTCCTTTTATAGGAACAGTATTATATGCCTATATTGCTTCACTCTTTGACTCTTTACTTATTACTTTTTAATATTAACAAGCGTATCTCCAATACTGCCTAAAATTCTGGATCAGGTATGGCAAGTCTATGCACTTTCTGATATCACATAATTTAGTAACCCTGAAAGGCAGTGTCCCATATACCATTTTTCTCCAGCATGGTCATGATGAAGTCATGTTCTCTGGCTTTATGCTTTGTATATATTTCATGATTTACAAGGGATTTAACCTGAGCATAAGGTTGCAATTAGTGATTTAATTATCAGTTAATCTGCTGGTTATTTTTACAATAAATTGATTATTGTTTAATCTGCAAAATGTCAAAAATTGTGAAAAATGGTCATCATAATCCAGAGTTCAAAGTGACGTCTGAAAATTGCTTCTTTTGTCCAACCAACAGTCCAGAAACACAAAGACTCTTCATCTCTTCATTTACTCTCATAAATGACAAAGAAAAGCAGCAAATCCTCCCATTTAAGACGCTGGAACCAGCACTTTTTTTTTGACATTTTTGCTTAAAAGAATTGGTCCGAAAGGATTAATCAATTCTAAAAATAGTTGGCAACTTATTTTCTTTTGATCAACTGTTTGATTTATCCACTAATCCTTGCAATTCCACTGAGCCAGGCCATAAACAATGAAAGCAATCATATCACATTCACACAGGGTTAGCAGTATGCATATAGATATATATTTTAAAGACATTAGTTTCAGATTGATGCTCGGTATCGGTCAGGTATCAGAACCAGCACATGGAAAGAAAAAAATGTGTTGAATATCTCTAAATTTAAACATCTATTACAAGCGTTTTCCTCTTTTTTCTTTCTGTGTTTCCTGCCCATATCTGATCTCATAATAGGCCAATATTGGGGCCATACTTGTTTTGTTCGTGTGCACTGGAGAGACGTCTGGCAGGTCTCTGCTGCTCCAGTCCGACCCACTACTTCACCGCCTGCTTTATCTGCTGCTGCTGTGTTCAGTGATAGCAGCTTTTCTCTGTGGAGCAGCGGCGCCCAGGGCTCTCTGTCCTCTGTCAGTCAAACCCCTCCCACTGCCCCCGCACTGACATTATAAACCACAATGACAGACAAGTTTCAATTCTACCATCGCTGGATTCATTTTACATCCTTGAAGATTATCATTGGCAGGTATGAAGCAGGAAATACCACTAACAGTTGACGGTAACGCTCCAAAAACTGGTCCAGGATCTGTTTTCTTTGTTCCATCCGTTTAATTATCAGTAGCCATAGTTAATGTTGATCTGTTCTAATGAAGTCATTAACATGCTCACTGTCAAAGTTTGCTTTACTTAATTGTCTGAACACAGTCGACGAAGTGGAACGTCTCTCACGTATACATACTCCCATATAATGCACATATGGGTCACATATGTAGGTCACAATGTATGGAGCGATTAATGTCAGCACTTCACTGCTGCCTCTCAGCGCTGACAGTAATCAGCACGAGGCCACGGCTGACCAAAACATTCAGTCTAATTCCTGGAAACAGAAAATCGTATTGACTCTTCTTTCATTTTGATGCATTGAGATGGTCCAACGATGTGGAGGCAGAGCATGGGGGTGTATGTCCTATATTTCAAAATTAAACAGATATAACAGCATATGGACTCCGTGGTTGTGACTGATTTGTCTCTGAGACTGTGTATGTTTGAAAGTATGGACACATTCTGATATGATCCCAGCTGTATGCATGATATTTGTATAAAATGAATTGTGTTGATGTATCAGGAGAGATTAGTTTAAGGATATAAAGTGTTGTTGATAAAACAGATGAGATATTTGAGGTAGACTCCATGTGAGGTTAATGCCTGATTATGGAGATAAGCACTATAATCGGTCAATATCATAACCTCTCTGACCAGCAACACTCTGAATCTGGTCTTGGGGTTGGGAAAGGTTGCCATCGGATGTTAGCGTTAGCAACAGGAGCTGTAGGCATTTGCTGTGTCTCAATTCGTATACTTCCTGTCAGGCAAGAGTTGTTTAACTATTCCTTTAAGTATGTACAAAGTCAGGATGTGGTTAGCCTAGCTAAACTAAGACTAAAACTGGAAGCAGCACAGAGTGAGTGTCTCCAGCGTTGCACACTATGTACTCACATCTGTATTGTGAAATTTCGTCAGGATAGTTCTGTCTCAAATCAAGGATGGACGTTGTGGTATTACCAGAAATTCCGATCGCAGACTCTTCTTCTTCATGGGTGAACTGAAGCCAGGCGGAGTTTTACTGCCACCCCCCAAAACATCTACTGGCTTGTTTATTCATTTCAATTCAATTTCACTTTGTTCGACATGAACGTCCTTTCAGCTTTATTTGCTGTTGTTCGCCCTCTCTTCCTGTTTATCAGGATGTTAAAAACACACCATAATCTCCGTCAAGGACATGTTGACCCTCCTTCCTCCTACCGGCTGAAAACACACCAATATGTTGATTTATATTTGATTTGCGGCACCAACTCTTTACAGACTTAAAGCGATATTCCACCCCAGAATGATAGTCCACTCAATATATACTCACCCCTAAGCCGATGTGAGGATGGGTGAAGATCTTCAGGGTTGAAAACAGGGTTGCAGCCAATGGCAGTGAATGGCGACCATGGATAAAATGTAAAAAAAAAGAACACAAAACAAACACAAAATGTCTCCATCCTGCTCGTGTGGTGTAATCCAAGTGTCCGTGAGCCGCAACATTAAAATTTAACCACAAAATATGCCATTTACACCATGTTTTTAGCCGAAATGTCAACTGTAGCCTCCCAGGTAGCATGTAAACATGGCATCAATGTATCGCGAGACTTCGTATATCTCTTAATGGATGCACGTGTGAAAATATCACGAGATCGATGCCATGTTTACATGCTACCGGCTACATGCTACAGTTAACATTTCGGCTAAAAACATGGTGTAAATGGTGTCTTTTGTGGTTAAATTTTAATGTCGCGGCTCGCAGACACTTGGATTACATCACACAAGCAGGATGGAGACATTTTGTGTTTGTTTTGTGTTCTTTTTTTAACATTTAAAACCATTCACTGCAATTGTACTGGATTTGGCTGCAACCCTGTTTACTGCTGAAACTCCAGGATTGTTTAGTGAACTGAAGATCTTCACCCATCATCACATCGGCATAGGGGTGAGTACATACTGAGTGGATGATTATCTAAGAGTGGAATATCGCTTTAAGTGTCATAATAATAATTATTGTATAATACCGTATCCCGTGATATTTTCTGCGACTGTTATCATACCATGAAAATCTCATACCGTTGCAGCACTACTCTTATTATGGCCGTGACGTGGACAAACCAAACTGAATCCTTTTTATGATATAACAGAACTGGACCTTGGTCACTTAGTAAAACAGAAAATTCCGCAGCTCCCATGAAAACTTATGCTATTCGTAATTGTAATTTTTCCAACTTTTTGCTGTAAGCTCTGCCGTCTAAAAGTTTACAGAGTTTGGTGTGTCCTGAGCTAACTGCGCCCCCTTGACGTGTCCATGAACTTAGATTTTGCGTAATGGTGTTTGTTAAAAGCCGATAAAAAAGAGAAATACTGAATAAGCTCTACACAGTAACGTATGAATACTGCTTATCTGTTCTAGGAATAAACCCCAGCCGCTCTCAGCAGGTGTCCTCTCATCCCTTTCAACCATGTTAGAGCAATACGGGATCACGAGCCGGCTTTAGTGCGTGAATATAAAGGGTTTTATTGCAAACTAGGGCAGAGGATGTGACTGTTGTCAGCCAAGGAGGGTCCCTTGAGTGCCTGAGTGCTGACAATGGGCCCAGCTCTTTCTCTCCAGCTCCGCTCCTTATTGTTTTAAAAGGGAGCATGCAGCTGATCAGAGACTTGTGATGTTGGGATGATCATGCTGTGTGTTGAGTAATAATCCTGGTTGGTTGGTTTGAATCTCCTGCTGTGACAGACTTCAAAGATCTGCACCTAATGAAGCAAAGGACTCTGCGGAGTCCGGCCTCTCAGGGTGCACTTTACATACAACAAGCACAACAGCCTGGGCTTTGTTGTAGCTCCTGCCTGTTTGGTGCTGAGGGACTCCCACCTAAGGGTTTCTGCACTGGTTCATTTAGGGTTTTTTAAGTGGAGTGTATTATTCAGTGCAAGGCACGGTGTTTTCTTACTTTCCAGCTGCCATCATCTATATGATAGAAAGTATATGTTGATGAATAATAGTTCATAATCTCATATAGATAGCTTTCAGTTACTACCATACAGCTAAATTTATCTCAAAAGTACGTAACATGTCCTCATAGGCCATTTGCCATTGACTCCCAGAGTGACATATATTACCATTACAGAGTACCAGTGACAGGTGTACTGGACCCTTGGTCTTCGGTTAGGTTTGGGTACTAAAGCTGCTCGTTTAGGTTTAAGCACCAAAACTCCTCGCATAGTTTTAGGCACAAAACTACTTGATTAGGTTGACGCCACAAAACTGCTTGGTTAGGTATAGCACCAAAACTCTTCGGTTAGTTTTAGGCACAAAACTACTTCACTAGGTTCAGGCACCAAAACTGCTTAGTTAGTTTTAGGCACCAAAACTGCTTAGTTAGTTTTAGGCACCAAAACTGCTTAGTTAGGTTTAGGCACAAAATTACTTGGTTAGGTTTAGGAAAAGATCATGGTTTCCATTAAATTAAGTATGTTAGTAAAGTAAGTTACGTTCAAAAGTTAAGTTACATTATGTATGTTTAAGTTAAGTACAGTACGTAAGTAAATGTACGCATTATGGTTTTACAGGGGATGTGAACAGTGGTGTCTTGGGTGAAAGTTTGGGGTGTTTGACCCATTCAACTGCCCTGACCTCCTCCCTGTGCAGACTTTGTCGCACAGACAACGTATACAGTCATTTTTCTTGTGAGGGTGGACCAGAAAAACCTACATTTTTAAACTACTCAGCTACTGCGTCAGACTGCACTGTCCTAACAAGCATCTGTCAAGGTTAGGAATGACAGCTTGTTATTGGTTGCATGGCAACTATTGGCACCTTGTGTGGGTCATCAGTGATAGTGCTGTATTTCAGTGGACGACTCACCAGTTTAATGTGACGGAAAAGTCACCATGGAAAAACACTATGTGGTCGAGGAGAAAGGGAGAAAGTAAAAGTGAATCAACTCTTGCTTTGTTGGACCTGGGGGGAACTGATAAAGTGATCTGTCTTATGTGGACACAGGTTAATTCAGTGTTCAAGGAATTTTTAATGTTAAATGTCATTATGGGACCAATCACAAATCCTACGACAATCTTGGGTTTTCCTGGTCGGCCCGCAATCATATTCTGGCTTTCTAAATTGGCACTCAGTCATCAAAAGTTTGAGAGCCCCTGGGGTAAACTTCTCAAGTAAAAAAAGCACCAAAATAGTTCTAAGAGGAAATTGATCAAGGTAATTATTTGAGACTGGCCGCGCAAATCACACAATCCATTTGTGAGGCAAGTTTTCAGAGACACTTTTGTTTTCTCTCTTTTTGAGACTTTGCCAGTGGCACTAAGCTGACAGAGTCTGGTTGAGCTGACAGAGCAGACTGAAACTTTTTGTCCTTATGCAAGGTCTCAGTTTATAACTTGACAACTTGCTGCATCTCTTAAAAGTAAGCAGAAAAATGCTTGCTAGCAGCAAAGTTTTGTTGTGTCTCAAGTTGCCTTTTTATTTTGTTTCAATCCACCGGCATCCACATTTGCTTCGATGATCAAGTCATGCATTTGCAAGTCATTGTTGACGCTAATCCTAATCCTTTGTTCTCCTTCAGCTGTTCGAAATGACCGGAATAAGAAGAAGAAGGAGAGCCCAAAGCCGGAGCTGGCAGAGAGCTATGAGCTGACAGCAGAGCTGGAGACCATCATTGAAAAGATTCGCAAGGCCCATCAAGAAACCTTCCCCTCCCTCTGCCAGCTTGGCAAATACACCACGGTGAGTCCACTGTCCTGTGGTGCCTGAAAAAAGACCTTTCTGCTGTACAGTAGATCAATAAAAGTGTTTGCTGCACTGCTTTTTGAATCATAAACATGACAGAGCTGCACTGTTTCTTTGACTTCTTTGACCTGTATTGCCGATGGCTCCGCATGCTCCTTTGATCCGGTCTTGCAAACTAGTCATGAGTGCAGCGCTCATAATGATAATCAATCTCTTGTACTGTACTCTAAATCCCCCTCTAATGCAGCTTGAGAGTTCAGACGTACACCGCTGACTGTCCAGGCAAATCCTCACCAACACTTCTTCTTCCTCTTCTCTCAATAGCTATTGATTGGACATTAAGTGTGATGGAAAGACGGTAAAAAGCATGCATCATAATAGCACCGTGCAGCTAACACATCATGACTTCCAGCTGCCTCTGGTGAGACTGATCCGAGACGGTAGCAGGGTTTGTTTACCCCACTTTTTATATTCTGCAGCAGCGAGAGAAGAAAGTAAAAGAGAGATGTCAGGATTGGAAGACGTTTGCAACTGCCAACATCAAACCCTCATCAGGGAAATGCTTGCCAGCCAGGCAGCTGCCCATCAGTCTGGTTGAGGCAGACACCAACTCGTGCTTCTAGTTTTTGACACGTCTGAAATGTGGAATAAATGCGGCTAATCCAGCTTGCGTCATTATCTGCTCCCGTGAATCAAAAACGAGTGCGGAAGTGATGGATTCGTGCAACAGCGCTAAGCTGGGTGTCGAGGATGCTTGTCAGGGTTTGTGAGGGCTTTATTCTCCCTGTCATCTCACAGCAGACGTCAAGGTTGAGAGTTCTGCACCGTCCCTGAACCTCCCTCAAAACCCTCAAACGCCGGGCTCTGCACTAAACTAACAACCCATGAAAGGCCAGATAGCGAGGGGATGCTAATCCGCGCAGGACCTTGAAGAAGAATCTCGTCAGTTAGACACATCAGGCCCTTGCTTGTCCTGTCACAAAAAGCGGCCGACCCTGTAAAGGACAGTATATTGGCCTCATATGAGTGACAACAAGCTTCTCTTACCCCCCGAGGGATGGTTCTGCACTCGTCATGACTCGGTGCAAAAGTTGGAGGTCATACAAATGTCGAGAAAGCCTCTAGAGCGAGTATGTGACGCTGCAAAGCCTTGTTCGGCTGAAGCTTTGACAGGCAAATGGTTGGAGCTGCAGGACGGCTGATAGCTGGATTGCAAGCCGAGATAGCAGCGCTTTGATTGACACGTAGGCATGGCAGCATTGTGCGGGGAGCTGACAGCTTCTAATGTGTTTGTTTTTAAGCTGACTTACATATAGATTACAGTCGGCGGGAGTGAGCTGTGATTGACACTGGCGCTCCACAAACAGTCTTCTGTGGGGAGTGTTGGAGAGCAGGAGGGGGGAGGCGTATGTTTAATGATTTGGTGGTGCTAGTTTTGGAAATCTCACGACACCTGTCAATCATGTACAATAGTGTTTATACTAAGATAAACAAAGCCACTGAGCAGCCATAATGTGCGGTAATGTCTCTCTTGTTGCAGTGATGAAAATCATTCAGTCACTGACAATAAACTCTAAAGCAGAGATGACTGAGAGATGCTAAAATAGAGCAAATTGCCCTCTCTGCTGGGCATGTGATTGGCTGCAATTTGCTTTCCTCGCAGGACACTTAAGTGTGCAAGGAAAGATTGTGGCTGACCCCTCCCACCCTGCACACAGACTCTTCCAGACACTCTCCTCCAGCGGGAGGCTGCGGTCCATCAGGACCAAAACCTCACGCCTCAGAAATAGTTTTTACCTGTCTGTAGCTGGCCTCAACAATAAGGCCGGGGACCCCAGCCAATCCTGTCTCTGACCCCTTCACCACCACCCACCCTCTACATGCTGCATTATCACCACTGTACATAAAACTACATTACATTAACATACATCTCTTTGCAGATATTTCTATACTTAATAGTTAGAATAAACAATTTAAATGTAATTAATAAATACAGAAAATTTTGCTGATTCTCAGAACAATATTTTGCACTTTCCTGGATAATACTTTGTACATTCCTTGGACAATATTTTGCATATTTTTACAGCAATATTTTGCACATTCTTGCACAAACTGTCCAGCTTCTTCATATAAATAACATATTTTCTTCTAGTGTTTTTATCATGTTATTGCATAGTTTACTGTTAGTTTTCTATGTTGCTATTTATGCTCCTCACTTCTTAACCTCTCTACTCATATGTCCTTGTGCTATATTCATTATATGCACCAACATACCACAGCAGATTCCCTGTATGTGGAAACCTACTTGACAATAAAGCAGATTTTGATTCTGATTCTGATTGGCACACAGTGCAGCTATTAGCTCTCCACTGTGTGCAGCTGTACCCTGCTGCTGCAGCTGCTGTCGTTTCAGTGTACAGTAAGCTTCCATCTCCATAACTCTTTATTTTTCCCCTTTCAATACCAGCACAAAGCTCCTAATCACTGTAACCCCTCTGTACTCCACCCTCATCCCATTCCCTCTCCCACGAGACACTTCCTGATTTGACAAAATAAACAGTCTGCATTGAGGCAGAATCCACAGCTGAAAATAGGAGGACATAATAGCAAAAATCTTGCTCCCTGGTTATGATATAAGCCAGTGTTTGCTGTTTGTTGGAGTGGCAGTCGGGCCTCAGATAAAGCCCTAATCTGGATCAGTGGTAATTATGCTTGCTCACAGACTGTGAGAAGTTCCTCATTATTACAAGCGATTGGATCCTGATGCGCCTTTTGAGTCCTCCTCGTCGGAAACAGAAGAGGAGCTCCCGCGCCCCTAGATTAGGTTAAAGCTCCAATTATGTGGTGAAATATTCAAATCCTAGTCTGCAGTGATTTAGGAGTTCATTGCTGGGTTAGCGGAGATAGCTGCGCGAGTGAGAGGGCTTAGCTCGACAATGAATAACGCTTCATTGACAGTGATGGTGATGAAAAACGAGCCTGGCAGTTTCAAAGACAAAATAAAACATTAGCGCTCGGCGGGGCCAGCAGCTGCCGGCAGCGCCAGCGATGGCTGCTGCTGTACAGTACACGGCCCCAGCCTGGAGATATTAGCCACATTACAGTTTGTCCGCCGTCGCTATTCGTCACAGGTGCTGGCTGCTTTTACTGCCTTTTCTCTTTCTGCATCTGTACACACGAGCCTGCTGATGTACTGCGGAGCGCTCATTTCTACTCTGCCGGCTCTTTTCTAATGTCGCAACTTGTCTAATTTGTTTGGATAAATGTTCCTAAATGAAATTAGAATTCCCTGGCAACTTCCTTGTTTCGCTCTATTGAATTATGGGACTTGTGTAATTGACTGAGATTGCAGGGGGGGTTGTAAAAAAAATCCAACTGCGAATTATCTCACTCTCCTTCCTCCTCAGCTCCCCCTTTTTTCTTTCCTTTCCCTCTCCACCCAGAGGGAAGAGCAAGATAAGTTGCTTTAATATCAGCCACCTCCACCCCCCAACATATGTGCATTGTGCAAACACACTCTCTCCCTCACTCACACTCACCACACACACACACTCATGTCTGGGCACCTCCTCCTTTCCCATCAACTCGGACGTCAATCAGTGGAATGTGCGTCCGTAGTGCTGTTGTGTCGACTGCAGCTCGTTGTCTGTGATTTAAGCACGGCCCTAATGTGCCTCTCACTTAACCCCAGATCATATTTAATGATCTCTCTCTCTCTGCTGTTCCCTGTCTCCCTTTATCTCGCTCACTCTCTCTCGGGTGGCCACACAATAGATTGTTTCGTTGTGACAGTGTCCAGCAGCCGTGCTGCTAACTGCCTCTCAGTAACAATCTCAGGGGGATTGATGTGCTGTTGAGCAGAGGGCCGCTCCAGCTGTCTGCACAGTCACTTCACAGGGCTGGTTCAAGCCCTCTCACACTCAAAGAGCTCTCGGGGCCGGGCTTAGACTGATGTTGAAGTTTGCCAACATATTGAGTACATATTGGATTTTCAATAAAGGGTGTCATACTTGTTTTTCTTTTTTTTTACCTGCTTCTTTTTCTTCAACAGCGTTGCAGAAACCTGGTCCACCTTCTTGCACATGATCACTAGTCTGAGCTTTATTGTCCAGAAGCCATGTCTTCTGTAATCTTTCTTTGTCACGCCCCTTTTGGAACCTTGGTCAACTTTCTCCTAAAATTGAAAAATCTAAAATCTAAAAAATTTCCTACGCTTAGATATGCTAAGTTCTAGCTTGTCTATCATGATAAGACAACCTAATTTTGAGGATGTTTAAAAGATGTTGCTAGGAGACATGTAAAAGTGGCATATAATCACATAAAAACCATAATCATAAAAAACACTAGCTTGTAAATAGCCAATCGTTAGCTAGCTAGTGTTTTGCTCTGTAGAAAGACTCTAGCTAACTAGCTAGCTCATCTATATCAATTGTTAGCAAGCTAGTCATATCTGATGGTTAATGTTGGCAAAACATTTGCTAACTAGCTTGCTAATCTACATCAGTCTTTAGCTAGGTAGCGAGCTAGCATTTTGCTAACATTAGCTAACTTAAGATGGGAGTTTATATATCGCCTTTACAGGTCCCCCAGCTACATTTTGTACCTATCTTCAAAATTTGATTTTCTTTTCAACATAGATGAGCCGAACACGTAGCATATCTAAGTAACAGGAAACAGGAAAGGAGATGTTGAAAGTTGACCGAAGTTCCACCAAGCTTGCTCAGCTGTTACTGGAGCACAGAGCAAAAAGGGGCGGGACTTAGGGAGGCCAATTTTCTGGGAATTATGAGGGTTTTTGTCAGTGGTGGAGTCTGGCTGTCTGAGTGGAAGGGACAGAAAAAATTAAAAGGGCGCCACTGTGCAGAAAATCGTGATGCATTTACAGTGAAACTGTTCCATTCTAGCATCTAAGAAGGCCTATTTGCCACTGCATCACATTGTCTCCTCTGGAAGGGCACCACAGATGCACTTTATCACATTTCCTCACCACCAGTGAAGTGCAACTTGGGTCTCTGGCTGGAATCAAGTTGCAACCACAAAGCCATGGGGTCCTATATATTTTCCTTTTTACTGTGTTTTTAATTGATGCTTTCATGTATTTTTTTACTTAATGTAAAGCACTTTGAATTACTCTTGTGATTTGATTATGCAGTACAAATACACTTGCCTTATCTTCCCTGATACAGACCTGTGCTTTAGTGCCCAAACACATTGCGATCACTTAATAATCACAAATGTTACATTATATTACGTTTTGTTACGTTTTAGTTATGTTATGTTAGTCACAAATTGTCAAGCGAGGTGACAGGTACACCAGAGAATCTGACCCAAAATGCAAACTGGGATACTGACCTGGTGGTTCATCAAAAGATTTAGTAACAAAAGTCAATGAAACAAAACAGTCCAACACAGCAAACAATTCCAAAAGATGAGGCAGGGAAATAAAAGACCAGAAAAAGCAATAATCCAAAAACTCAGAGGGGAGACTTGACAGACACAGGACAAAACACATGAATTGTTTCACTTATGTCACGTCACACGTCACGTCACGTCCACGTCACGTCACGTCACGTCATTCAGTCAATCGATTCTACATGTCATGCTAGACATTAAGTGAGAAACAATTCATGAGGGACACAAAGTCGTCGGCATAATCACATTAACTTTATCTGTGTTCATCGTGACAAATCGTTGGTGTCAGACAACTTGGGAATGAGAAGGAATTGAAGTTCCAGTTGGAGTTGTTGGTCTGAAGTATGTTTCAGAGGCTGTTCTTCTACCCTGACAAGAATAAAACCCAGACTAACAAATTATGTTATATTTGGCATACAGTAAGCTCTGGATTATGTAACACCCCTGTGACCAACTTTAACAGAAATATTATAGTCTGTTCTTTCTTTTGCTGTATTCCTGTGACAGCTGTGGGATAGACATGTGCTCTGTTGGTTTGACTGTTAAAAGTTCAAAAGTTGAAAATCAGAATTTAAGATTTGACTCGTTAGATGCTTTCTTCTTCCTGTCCAGCTTTAATATTCCCTTTGTCTGAGTTTTGATAAACTTACGTTATATAATCCTTTACTTTCCCAGAGTCCACTGTTTCTTCTGTTAGTTTTACTTATTTATTTTTTATGCATTTATACAATACTTTCCAATTGCAAAGATTTAAAGCGGGGTTATTTTAATTTTCATAAAAATTAAAGCAGCAAAGTCATAAAAGTATCACAACTAAATGCTATGACTTTTAACAGGTCACTCAATAATATATCCTGTATATCCTGTTTGAATGGAGATACTTTGCTGCATGCTACTGACTTCATTATAGTTGCTTATTCTAAATAAACAGCCTAAATGTCCAAGGAGTTTGTTTGGAGACACAAAGCCCTCTTTGTCAATGTCTCTTTGCAGTTTGTGTTTATGATCTGAAAATAAAAGCCTATGCAACAGTCAATTACAGCTGCACAAAGGCTTTTTTCCCATCTCTCCTGAGGCCTGTGAATCACGCTGTGTACACTCCTCACACATCACGATGTTTCTGCAGGCCTGGGTTGTGCCACAAACCTTTTTGATGCTGTCAACAGCACTTTTCATATAGTTGTTTACTGTTTGTTTATATGCTGCAGCTCCAGCCCTGCTGCCACATAATGGAAAAATCAGAGAGGCGAGGCAGTGGACTCGTGAAGGAAAACAGACGCTTATAAAAAGCACGAATATTACAAGAAAGAAAAGTGTTTCCAATCAAACACTCCAGTTTGCACTAGTGCCTGACTGATACATGCTCATGACTGATAGGCAGTATTTGGCTTGTGTACGTAAGTCGGTATCTGTTGATAACTGAAAAGGAATTGCAATGAAATAACACCTAAGGTGTGTATGATGTTTTTTTTAGAAACAGTGTCTCCATAACTGTACATAGAGCTCTGACATGTTGATTTTTACACTATAAAATCTCTTAGTCGCTATATATCTTTGTTGCATTTAAAAAAAAAACAGATAATCATAATAATGACCTGGACCTGAAACATGACTCAGTGATGAATGATTAATAAGTTGTTAATAAATGGATCCAGATCCTCTGCAGCCCTTTCCCTGAAAGTCATGTGGTCCAATCACTCACAACCTGACAGCCTAAAAGTTGTTCATATTAATGGCTCATAACTGATCTATAAAGCATTAGTACATTATTACATTGTTAACGATTAACAAGGCCATTAGTTACAAATAGTTAAAACCTGTTATAAATGATGCCTTATGAGAATGTGGTACTGCTAAATCATAGATTATTTTATGAGTTATAGCAGGTCAGAGAGTTCTTCTAGTTCAGTTTGACCAGTCTGTGTTTGACAAATTTCAATCACCAGTTTAGAGTGACAAATTTAACAATGGCCTTGAAGTCCATGTAAAGGAAAAGAAGGAAAAGGAAAAATCATTGCTAAAAACATGTGAAAAGAACTCTGAGTTAGACCATTAACTGTAGTTCACGATTTCTGTGTTCATGATTTTTTGGGCGGACCTGAAACATGGCTTGGTGACGTGCTGGTGCTATGGTCCCCCCAACACTATATAAGCTCCACCTACTGTCACACGAATGACACCGCCTCCCCCTCCCTTTACCCTCCCTAATGATCAGTTACAAACATACCTTCAGCGACTCTCTCAGTCAAAATCAGCCCTGTCACCGTCCTCTGGCTCTGGTCGCTCAGACATGTCTGGACATGTCTAATAAAGCTGCTAGATGGAGCATCCATGTTGTTCCAGGTTGTTTTCAGGTTATAGTAGTGACACCGAGATAGCAGCATGGATACGTCCCCAACATTTGAGCGCAGAGAAAACTGCTAATTTTTTCATGATTTTGAGACCTAATTTTACGTTCTTTGCAATTCAAATTAGGCTGGGTGGTTAATAACACGTTTCGGTGGTTTGGCAAATTCAGAACACACATTTACTGTTGCTTTACATGACTTTTAAGTAGGCCCATGGACCATTAAATACAGAACAGATAACAGTGGCTACTCCTTAGAAGATTTTTTGTGTTTCGATTAATGCAAACCCTTTCAAGATAGTCACAACAGCAGGTACAAACAACACCATGAACAAACAAGCAAACTAACACCGTCAGTGGCCTCGTGATAATTAGCAAATGTTAACATGCTAGGGATAAATTAAGATAGCTAACATAGTAAACATTAAACCTGCTAAACATAAACATGTTAGCATTGTCAGTATTAGCATGTTAGCATGAGCTACAAGTAATATCAGGTGCAGTGTTACATTTGATTTCTTCTCATTATTATACAATATACTTTCAGTGTCACTGCTAATGCCACTTTTGTATTTTAGTTTATTTTAGCTTACGTTTTTCTTAACTTACTGTATGTTACTTCTATAGTCATTCTTATCTTATCTTAGATCTTTAGCTCAAAGCATTACTGTGCCTAATCCTAAAGTCAGACTTCAAGATATTTTTATCTGTTAAAATGATCGCTATGTCAGATTAGGCGACTATGGAGTCATCATTTTTTGACATGTTGCTCCACGACCAATCATCATTTGCAGTCTTTCATGATGTGCGTGATGTCACCAGAAAAGAAGCCCTTGCGACGGACTTCTGGGAGAAAGAATGTAAACAAACACGGCATCGAAGCGGTGTGTATGATACTGCCTAGCTTGGCATGGAAAAGCCTAAAAGCATACAGCTCGATGAACCTTTCTGTTTCACAGTTCCACCTTGCGACACCAACATCACTCCTCTATCACTTCAAAGTGTTTACATTTGTGCGTGGATTCATTTCTTCAGATATGCTAGCCTTTCTGCCGGGCGGTTGTACAGTGTCCCAGATGTGGCATTGTTTGTCGGACACTACACGGAATGACACAATCAAATGTCACGTCTGATGCACAATGATCATTTCTGAACCCACCCAAGCCCTACATCTTACGGGTTGTAATCAGGCGATATTGTGTAGTAGGACCACAGCTTTATAATATGTCCATAAATAGACACATTATTTTCCTGTATTTTGAAATAAATTGGAATATGGGTAGAAATACAGTTTTCTTGTGTGATTTTTCATCTTGAGGGTGTCATAAAGGTCAGAAATGGTCAAAGGATTTTAAAAAAAAAACAGATGTTCCAGTTTTAAAAGTCAGTACAACCACAAGTTGGCCCTGTCTTTTCTTTTGTGGTGTCCACCCTGTACAGACAGTAGATTTTATAAGGACTTGTCCCTCCTTAGTGTGTCACCTCCTCTTCCTCTGTCAGTGTTTGCGCTCTGTCCTTGCTACATGTGGAGACTCACTCATGGAGAACAGATGGGCTATTCCATGTAAACCATCAGAAAACAAACAAATGATCATCAGATGCTCCCTACCCACCATCAGCCAGCACGCCGCGGCTTTCCCCCTCGCTCCACCCAAACAATTCCCCAACTGCTGCTCATTCTCCCCTCTGTCTCTCTGAGTCTGTCCATCATCATATCTCCTGCTCTCATTGCCTCTTCTCTCCCTCTTTTTCCTCTTCCTCCTCTCCTCCTGGCTGTTTCCTGACATTTCAGATTCAGAGCAGCTCAGTTCAGAGTTTCACCTCAGAAACACTTTGGTGGAAATCAGGTCAAGCTGATATAGCAGATTGAGTCTAAGAATTATAAGGATTTGAATAGTCTGAGTTGTTGCTGGAGAGTTTGGGTGTCCTGTCATGGTCTGACTGCTGTGTCTGAGGCTTTCAAACCTCAACCAGACTAAAACCAAGGGGAAATATTTGAATATTTGCGCTATTTTGGCAGAACATTTAATGCCTGAAGGGAAAATCAGCCTTTTCATTACTTTATTTTGTCACCTTCGGCTCTGAGAAAATTGTCTTTTTACTATTTTTCAACATTGTATAGTCAAAATTATTACATTTTTCTGACTAATTGGAAATATAATCAGCAAAATAATTGGATGAGTTGAAAAAGTGAAGGAAAATGCTAATTCTGACATTTCTGGAATTTAATTATATTTGTTTATTGTAATGACAGTAAAATTTAATGTACTGGAAAACTTCCACTCAAAATTGTGTTCTTATCAAAGTTAAACAGCATCTGGACCAGAGATCTAATCACAATTTGGACTAACTATTTTCATAGTTTTGCCCATCATTTGTATGGGTTAGGGTTAGGGTTGACCCAAATACAGGACTTTCATCCAGGAGACAGAGGTTCATGTCCCGTGTGGAAGCAATTGTCAGATTGACTTATTTTTATCTTATCTAATGTACAGGTAATTTACATGACACACATAACTACTTATTTTAGCTCAAATCACCTTTTTCTGAACCTAGCCAAGTAGTTTTTGTGCCCTTATTTTGAAAGTCATTGCATATTTCTGATTGTAAACTTCATGTGGAGCCTTGCACGTGCAAAACTGAATTTAGAGGGCATCATGATTTGAACTGTACAGGGCCACTGATCAAGCTTCCGTAGAAGCTTGAGAAGAAGAGAGTTTTTCTCACAATATTTCAACATCAAAGTTTTTCCTCACCACTAGTACTTGCTCATGGTGGGAGCTGCCGAGTCTCTGCAAATAATATTATAGAGTACAGTCTAGACCTGCTCTATATGAAAAGTGCTCTCATATAACTTCTCTTAATTTGGCGCTGTATGAAAAAAATTGACTTCACTTGACAAACCAAAATATCATATTTCCATCATGTTTTAGCACCACTACCACTGGAGAGTTAGCATCACTAACCAGTTTTTAATCCAACCAACAATATTCAAATATTCACATAACAGTAATGGACTGAAGTTGAATTTAAGCTGAACCTTGACTATTTAGACTTGTACTAATAACTACAATAGCTCTGTTTTATTCACAGCATCCCAGTAAATCATGGCAGTGTGACAGTGAGACAGCATGAATAATACTGAAACAAATGCATGGAATTCACCCATAGTTCATTTTATTATTCACACCTGTCCTTTTCCTAAAGTCACATGTCAAAATATTCACATCTGGGTCCATGAAAATGAAGGGACGCAGATGAACCCAAACTTGACCCGAGGCCCTAAGTTTTACACAAGAAACAACCAAAACCCCAATGCTTTGTGGGGACCTGTCTGGTTCAGGTCAGGTAGAACTCCATCACATCATAATAACATGTCAGGTATGCACAATTTGGCTTTTATGGCCAAATAAAGTGTTTCAGATCATTTGACTTGGTTTGAAAAGTACAAAGTTGAAGTAGTTGAAGTAGAAGTGATGACAAAACTACCAAAATGAGACAAAATAAGTAGTAATAAACTGGAATTAGCCTTTAAAAACCGGAGGCGAGACCAGGTCATTGTTTTGCAAGTCTTGCAAGTCCTAAGTCCTCAGCTTTGAGTTTTGAGTCTTAAACAAGTCATAATGTACAGCAAGTTTCCAGCGTCATTCATTTGACTAATGTTAGCTAGCTAGCAAAGTAATATTACTTTGATACAGCCAGTTACAGTGTTTTAATAGTCCAAGTTGACTGGAGTCCCAAGTTATTTGGAGTAGATATCTCTGTTTAAAGCTTATGCTGTTGAAAGCTGCAGAATGCTTTCTTTTGGCAAAGATCCAGAACAATAATCAGACATATGAGAGGTGGATGACACTGGCTGTCATGTGATTTTTAATCAAAGGCCATAAATCAACAAACTGATGCATCAATCTCACCTCAGCTTACACATCAGCTCCCATGAGAAAAACTCCCAGCATACACGCTTCTCTTCCCTCCCCACTCCCACAATGCCTCTCTGCTCTCACATACTTAACTTTCCTCCCTTTCATCTGTCATCTCCTCTCTTTCCTTCCTCTCTCTGGTGTCTTACAGCACTTTTACTTCCACTTTTTACTCTTTCTGCACATTGCGCTCTGTGGCTATGTCTTCATTGCTCCCTGGCTCCCACCCATCCCCGCTCCCCCTCCGCTGTTTGTGTAGGTTCTGGACCGTATAGCTGTTTTAATGGCACCTCTGGCTTCAAACTGCTCTGTGCTACCTGTCACCGCTCTGTTTCTGCATCCCATCATTGCCAAAGCATCCAACTGACACTGTTACGCTCATTATCGCAGGGCCCGGCCGCCCGGCTCGGCTCGGCGCATTCACAACAACAATCCTGCCAGTGTTTGTGAGAGCTCAGGTCTTATGGAGCCTATTTACTGTATGTAAGTGTGACACATATAGAGCAGAGTGAAGAGGGAGCACTGAGGAGATCATTAGCAGCAGTCTGTGCAGTGACGAAAGGAGCTGCCTCCCCGCCTGACGCCTTGCTCTCTGTTTGTGTGTGTTTGCGTGTGTGTGTGTGTGTGTTGCAGAACTCGAGTGCAGACCACCGTGTGAGGCTGGACCTGGGCCTGTGGGACAAGTTCAGCGAGCTGGCCACTAAGTGCATTATCAAGATCGTGGAATTTGCCAAACGAGTGCCTGGATTCACGGGGCTGACCATCGCGGACCAGATCACGCTCCTGAAAGCTGCCTGCCTGGACATTCTGGTGGGTGCTGGTGCTTTTATTTTGGAGGAACAAAAACGGTGTTTAGGGAAACAGACTCGTCCCTCAGTGGCTGAAATGGTCACACTGTGGTGCAAGTTGGTACCTAGTTAGCAACCTCAGAACAACAAATTCTGACATGCTGCAATCTGAATCCGGAGTCCTTCAGCCAATCAAAATGGCAGTAATAATAATGAGCATACAAAAAGTTAAAGAGGTGGGGGGCGGTGAATGAAGAGTCAAGAGAATACACATGTATCTATCAAAATATATGTTTTGTACAGTGGAAAAAAGTAATAAAAGAGGTAAATAAAAATATGTTTTTACCAACAAGCTGCCAACTTAACATGAGCCCCTTAAAATTACGGCAGATGTTATTAGCACCCAGGTGTCAGTAGTCAATCATGGTATTTGCATATCCAGTGTGGCTATTTACACCTGCATGGGACAACCATGGGACAAACCATGATCTTTTACTGAACCTTACCAAGTAGTTTTGTTGCCTAAACCTAACCAAACTTCGACTGAAGACTGAGAATGATAGGTCAACTAAATCTAAAAAGGAAAAGTCAACACAGACTTCTAGTTTCTCATGGGAATCAAAAACCAGTTTCCTGAGGGAGGATCCAAAGATTTGTCACTCTTTATTAGCTGAACTAGGGGCTGGGTGAAAATAGCAGAATAGCTGCCCTGTGACTATTCTCACCTGAATGCAAATATACACTCTATTATTTTTTGTTTTAAGTTACAGTTACACAAAACTGCTTGGTCAGAATTAGGAAAAACTCATGTGTGTCTCTGTTGTACAGGTGTGAATAGCCACATTGGCTATCCACTCTGGGTGCAAGTAGTATTGTTCGTGACTGACTCCTGGGTACTGATTCATCCCTAATTAGGATTTATTGGCACCTCACAATTCGATTTGATTCTGATTTCGATTCAGAGGGAACTGAGAGTTGTTCACACACAGCTGTCCTCACCAAAACTCAAAAAGTGGCCTAGATTAGAACAAAAACATGACACACATGTTTACATTGGTTATGTTTCATCATCCAATTAGCTCAGCTGTAAGGAACATACAGCCTGTGTTACACAATTGTTAATTTTCAATTATTTACTTTTCTGAATCAATTCATAATCTTTCCAGACAGAATCATAATCCATCTAAGAATTGATTATTTCCACCATCCCTAGTGCTAATAAAATCTGCCAAATGATAATTTAAAAAAGCAATGTCACATGGAACGTGAACCCCCGTCTCCTGGGTTGAAGTCATGTGACTATTCTCACCCAGGTGCAAATAGACCCTCTGTTGTTTTAAATCATTTTGAAAGCCATAAAAGAAAGCAAGCTCATAGTAATAGTGTTCTCAGATTTATTGTTACATGCACCAGTGGTTCCCAAACTTTTTCCAGTGCACCACCCTCCAGAGGCTGAAAAAAGTTCACCCCAAAATATATGTTTGATAGTAAATTTATGACAGAATTGTGACTCCATACAGCTGTGTGGAAATAATCCAATCAGGACTTAGCTGGTTAGTTGGCACTGTGCTGGATAGGTATGCCAAAAAGTTTCTGGTCTGGGGATATTTTGACATGTTTGCATGGTGCACAGTGTTCCAGTCCCTGCCTCTTTCTTGCTTTTCTAAGTACATTAGTCACTGCTGTGAACCAGTTTCCTTTAGCAGACTAACTCCCAGATACACAGTTTAGATGCCTCTTCAGTGGAGTCTAAACTCTGTAAAATATTTAGTAATGAGCTAAAAACCTTCCGTGAACTGTTCACAGCAGTGACATAACACAGTTATATAAACATACTTCTCTCCCAGATAGGGAGGTGTCTACTTCAGTGTATCTAATATTTATTTTCTAATGTCCCTGTTGTTGCTCAGTGTGTAAGAATCCATTAATTCATTTAGACTGAGCGGTGAGTCAATAGCCTCAGACCTCCGGGGGATTGGTGGGTTTAACCTCAAGCCCGGCTCCCGTTAGACCAATCCTAGAACCTTATTGGATGACCTACTCAGCCGGCCAGTAGGAGTCAGGAAGATCCGATTAATTGATCAGCCAGTCAGTTTGATTCTTCATGTGGAGTAGCTGTCTGTAGCGGAGATTTGATTACACACAGAAGCATTTTTCAGCCTTTTATCTTTTTTTTGGGGGGGGGCAGTTGTTTTTAATATTGGACAGTGGCTGCATGTGTTAATGTTCTTTTTTATGGAGTACAGATGTGCAAACGTCTGTACGCAGAGTCGTCCGGCTGCGGCGGCTCGCTGTTTGTTTGTTATTTAGGACTTGTTAAGTGGAGCGATGTACTGGTCTAATGCAGTCGCAGTAATGAGATGGAAAAAAGGCAAATGGCTGCCTCTCTTCCTCCTCTGTCTCTCTCATGCATGCTTGGCTGTTGTGGGGCAGTGATTTGATTAGCATTCACTGCTCAGAGGGAGAGGAAGGAAGAGAAAGTGATGACAGGCTGCTTATGTGACCACAACTACAATACAGAGTTTAACTCGCAGGACTGGTAACATCAGCAGACTGTCAGAGGTGTGATCAGTATGACTAGTTTATGTGTTATTGGGCCATTCTCCAGAACTAGTTTAAGTCAGAGTGCTAAACATCCAAGGTACAGTTAATACTCATTTTGTGTTTTCAGACAATTTCAGAATATTTTTCCTCTCCCAAAATTTGACATTTGACAAACCAGTAATAAATAGGCTTATTAATATTAACTCTTTCCCCGTTAGTGATGAGATATCTCATCAATTGCTGTTTTTACTGTGAGGTGGTAGGGGACGCTGTGACGCATCGTCTGACAAAAAATTGTCACTCTTCTCAAGAAGAAGGGAGCCACTGGAAGTGAGCAGCAGAAGAAGAAGATGGTGTTTTCTAGCATGAAAACGTCAGTAAGCATGCTGCAGATCTGCGGGTCAGAGAGCATTTCGACCCCACCCACAGAGCCCGGGCACAGAGCAGGGCAGCCCCTGGACCTCCACAGCAGCCGTGATACAGTGGGGCTGCTCACAATGCTGTTCCAGGGAGTCACGTGGCAGCCGGGCTAGAGAGCGCTCCACTCGGCCAGTGTTTCAGGCCGGGGGACGGAGAACACACACACCTAATGTTAACCACACAGGTGACAGTGATGTTACACACGCAATATGAAGCGATTAAAAAAATAATAAGAGGGCTTACATTGACCTATTAAGATTTTGTTTACATCTACATTGGCCACATGACTTTTTTAAGTTTTCTGAGGTTAATTAATATAATTATATATAATTTTGAGATTTATTGTATTTTGAATCAATTTTTTGTAAATGGCATAAAATTGCTCATATTGATTTAAAGCTTCATCAGTTTGAGTTTTTCTTCCTAATTTAATGATTATGACTGCGGAAACTGTTGAAAATTCCCAATGGCCTTACCTTGTCCTGCATTACCCGCTCACTAGCTTGCTAAAATGTTAGCTTGGTGGCTTCTAGATGCTGACAGTTTTGGGGTCCATGTTGCTGTCACCTAGCATATCGTGTACACGGTTTCCCATTTCTTAACCACAGCCTCAGCAGAGAGTGTCCCATGCTTTAAATGTGGTCAATTATGGAAAAAAAAACACATAGTTCTTGTTTTTTGTTGCTTTTTTACCATAAAAATTATATTGAATACAAACATTTTGGGAAATAATTCATTTTCTAGCACCTCTTGCTGAGGATTAGGTGTTATTTGCAGCTAATAAAAATTTCATGAAGAGTTCCTTATTTGCCAGAGACAAACTCTCTTGTTCTCTCCACCCCTTCAAAAGGAGCTCGCCAACTTGTGTATAGTATCACCACACAAACTGAATCCACTGATTTGTGACTCATGCTTTGACAGTTAGATTAACTGTATGTGCCTGTGACTCACTATTATTATGTAGTTTGTTGACTCCTTTGAGGAAAGTCAAAGAGAGGTGCACATGAATACACCGCTCCTCCACTGTCTGGGCTGATGTCATGTTGCCTGTAGACACCCTACAGTCAGACGCATCGTGAGGCTGAGTTTGATTGTGCCTCTCTTCCAGACTCTCAGCTGCGCTAACACACATTTATGATTATGTAACTGACAAAAATAGAACATGACTAAATTTCACTGTGATGATTTTGCAAGTTTCAAGTCACCATGAGTTCATTTTCGTACTTCAGAGAAACAAATGGGAACAAATGCTTGGAAGTTTGGAAAACACCTTAAGAAAACTAAAGTCTATAGTTACAATAGTGAATACTCATCGTAGTCTGGTATGTCAGGACTTTTTTCTTCAGTGTTCCACATACATTCAACTTTCAGCTCTCTCAGACTTTACAACCATTGTCCCAAACTGAAACTGCTTCTCATTAAATTCCTTAATTAAATTCCTTACGACAAGTGCAATAGGTTGTACACAATTACATAATTGACCGATATGATGTAGCTCAATTAGCAGGTGCAACTTTTGTGGCACAGATATTATGACAAAGCATCCACGTTCAACTTTGTGACCATTAATCAAGAACCAGATGTTAGAACTCTTCCAATAAAAAAATCATCTCTCTAACCTCTGCATATGAATGATTGAATGAGTTAGTGGTTACTTAATTAATAAATTTATGTCACTTTAATAGGTTGTAATAATTTTTCAGGAGAGAATGTAACCATTTAGATTTCAAACATGTGGTCAGTTTATCTCAATAAGCTCTATTTAGGGATTTGCTCCAATATTTTTAAAATGATAAGATTCTCTGCTGTCTGAGAAATTAGGGATGTACGCGATTTGTCGACTAATGATTAAACGCAAGTTGATGCCAGAAATACTTGTAGACTAAACTAATTATCAACATTTTATTCACGTACAAAGTCAGTTAACTGTTGCCTCTAAGATGTTATGCAGCTGCATGATGTTGTCATCAGCAAAGTGGGACAGATGATATCTCATAAAACCAGGGGTGGGGGCGGACGTTTAGCTCAGTTGGTAGAGCGTCCGACCCATGTATGGAGGCTGTTAGTCCTCTGCAGCAGCCGCTGGCTCGACTCCCGCCTGCGGCCCCTTGCTGCGTGTCATCCTCTCTCTCTCTGCCCTGTTTCCTGTCTACTCTCTAGCTGTCTTGTCAAGTAAAGGCAAAAATGCCCCAAAAAAAAACTTTTAAAAAAAAGTAGTGGAAGTAACTACTTACAAATACTCAAATTACTGTAATTAAGTAGGTTTTTTGGGTACTTGTACTCTTCTGAGTAGATTTTCAAGTCTATACTTTTAGTCATGCTTGAGTTTACATTACAAGATGTAATCTACTGAGTTACTTTTAAAATCATACTTGAGTACTGAGTACAATTTGACTTAATATCTAAACCTTTCATCTGCATTTTAGGAGCCAATCAGGTGATCAGATCACACGCGATAACCAATCAATGGCCATTAAGAATTTAACAATTAAAATGTATTAATAGATATTTAATCAGTAGTCATGGCAGTAACTGCACCTCACTGATTTGTTTTGTCTGGCGTAGCTAAACATAGACTTAAAATGAGGGGAAAAAAATTAAAAATGCAGAAAAAAGCATGTATAGTATCTTATGAATTATTAATGATTACTTGATTGTTACTATTTTCAACTATTAGTTGAGGAAAACAGCACAAAATATAGCAACCCTAGTTTGGAGACGTGACTGTGACATCAATACGTTTAAAAGTAACTAATATTCTGAGTAGTTTTTGCGACGAATACTTTGTATTTTTACTTAAAAATATTTGAACACCAGTACTTTTACTTGTAACTGAGTAATATTTTAGCAGTGTAACAGTACTTGTACTTGAGTACAGATTTTCAGTACTCTCTCCACCACTGCACAAAACCAGTGCGGTTGTATTTGGTAGTATTTTAATCTAACACAAGCTTGTATGGGAGGCTGTGCAAATAACCACTCAACTGGAGCAAAGTATAACTATATCCAGCACAGGCATGTGGATTTAAACCTGCAGGGAGAGCAGGCTGCTGCTGCTAGCACTGCTAATGTTAGCCACACTGTTAGTAAGCTGTTTGCATGTTTTGTAAGGTAGTGTGCAATGTAGATAATGCACGGCGCAAAGTGGTGCACATTTCAGTGGCATTTAAAGTACAATTTGTTGATGAAGAATGTGATTAACGACAGCTTCAAATGACTCTTAATACATGAACATTTATGGGACAATGTGTAACCTAATTTCTTTATAAATTTTGACTGATTTCCTGATTTTTTTTTTTTTTTTTTTTTTGTTTTTTGCTTTTAGAATAGTTGACTACTCTAAATTAAAATTTCCATTTAATCGACAGGGAAATTAGTCACCAGGAACCTCCCTACACCGTATCTTTGTGTCACAGGTGCTATTTATATTGTCCCAGGGACAACGGACATCCTTAATTTCGAGTGCTGGGTATGTACCCTTAAAGGACATGCAAAATGAGAGCGAAGGTGTTACAGGGTACAGGATGATCTGCATTTTGGTGAGGAGGGGATGCAAAAATCAATGATTTATGCATGAAGATGCATATTCATGTGAGGTGTAAATGCAAAGTAGCTAAATCATATCCAGACACAAGCTGGATAAATGAATGCTGATGAAAATGAGGCCCGTACATGCAGTATTTGTTATTCAGCGTGTATGTTTTTAACAGTAGCGGTGTCGTATTAAAGGATGGTTTGTGGAGTTTGTAGTGACTAAGTCGTACTTGTCCGATGTGACAGAGCAGTGAAGTGAACTCCCGGGGACACAGAGGTGAGAAGTTGAAGGCCGGCTGTGATGACTTTCTGGCTCTCGCTCAGCCATCAGCATCCGCTCACCAGCACATTTCTGTGGTGAAGGGCGTAGATACTCTGCACAATGGCTGGGTGAGGGAGTGTCAGAGGAAAGATCAAACACCGTGTGTGTGTATATGCCTGTGTGTGTGTGAGAGCGTGTGTGTGTGTGTGTCTAAACGCGGGCCTGGCCAGCCGGTGCGAGTCACCGCCAGTAGCCATGTTTTATTCTGTTTCATGTTGCAGACACGCCTGCCACTCACTGTCAGAGCCAGCCCACTCAAATAGCTTCAAAGGCTACTGTAGCTTCACATCCACCATCAGTTGCTTCATTAGGTGTACACACACACACACAAACACACACAACAGTGCAGCAGGGAGACCCAAAGGTTATTCTCTTTGAGTGTGTGGAAGGTCATTGTTGTGCTTGTGCTTGTTGTATCTGCTGCTCTTTATGGGAAACTTGTTAGACCTGCTTCAGACCACTGACATGGAGGGTTATTCTGGAGTCTGCCTGCCAGTCATGGCCGCAGTTAGAGCGATGTATCATATATAAATAATGCTGTGAAAAGCAAAGTCAGACATCACTAAGTGTATCAGGTAGTTAAAGCTGCAGTGAGTAAATATGATTCAGATAGCTGAATTTCTGCGTATCAGCCCCCACAAGTACTGATCTGATACCAGTGAGTTTTGAAAAATTACTTAGCTTACTGTAGCTTATTATTACAGCCTTATACTAAGGCTGGACACATACTTGCTTTTAACTACGCATTCACATACGCATCCATATGCATCATGGCTGCCTCATATCTTTCGTCCATTTGGAGCGATGTTTGTGCACATCTTCAGAAATGAATGCTACACATACGCAAATGCAAACGTGTGTTTAAACAACAAGACATCTTCAGCCTAAAGACTCATTTATGCTCCCTTTACATACGAAAACAAACTATGTAACTGTCACTGCCCATGTAAAGGCTCATTTATGCTCTACGTTAGATACGCATACCAATATGAACGGGACCTTCTGTCCATACTCTGCATTCATTTTCTATGTATTTCTGAACATTTTCTGAAAGCTTATGGATGTGAACAATCTGAGCAGTAGCTCTGCTGGTCTTGGGGGCAGTGGAGCAGTGCAGCCAATAGCTGAAGCAATACACGAGCGCAGGACACAGCAAAGAAGTTTTAAAAATCCTAAATTACTGAAACAGACCACCGCCATCTACAACGCTGCCTCCGCTTTGCCTCTTTCTAAGTGTTACATTATTACAACCCTCCTCCAGCGTCGTCATGTTTGTTGTTATTAGAAACTTATGACTCTGAGTGGTGCCCTCTAGTGGATGTATTACTCAACATATATGCTAATATAAAGGACACAAGGGAGTATTTTGGCAGTGACAGTTGCATTGTTTAAAATGTACGTATTTGGGCATCCCTATAGCTCAGTTGATAGAGCATGTGCCTCATGTACTGAGGCTGTTGGTCCTCTGCAGCAGCTGCTGGTTTGATTTCCCCACCTGCAGCCCATTTGATGCATGTCATCCCCCCTCTCTATATCCTCTTTCCTGTCATATCTTCAACTGTCCCTATCCAAATACAGGGGAGAAGCCCAATAAATAATCTTCATTTAAAAAAAAAAAAAAGCATAAATGAGCTCCTGCTTCCATGTATCCTTTACATTGGCATGGGTGCTGAGGAGTACATCCACTAGAGGGCAGTGCTCAGTCAAAAGTTACCCCAAAAAATAAGAAGAAGAGTCAAAATCATCTGACAACAACAAACAGTGTTGCTGGAGGAGGTTGTAATAATGAACCTCTGGGGAAGAGGCAAAGGGGAGGCAGCGTTGTAGATGATGGTGGTCTGTGCAAACATTAAATCACTGTGACATGTGAACTCCTTTGTTGTGTCCTGTGATCATGTTCTGTAACACACACCACAAGAACCAGGGGTACTGCTCTGTTTCATCTGTATCCGTTGGCTTTCAGAAAACATGCATAAATACGGACAAAATGAACGCAGTGTACAGACTGAAGGCTCTGTCTGTATACCTACGAATCTAACATAAGCATACATGAGTATTAAGCCTGTATGAATGTGATGCAGTTGTTATTGTAGTTGTATGGTCTGGCTCAGATTTTAAAAAAAGGTGTACGGGACACTTCTGGGAAGTAGTAGAGTTCTGTTTCAGAACTAATAAATTACCTGATATTGGATCAGTGCATAGACGTACATACTCACTGATACCAGATCAGATCCAGCATTTTAGGCTCTATCAGAGGCACTTCTGATACTGCTATTGGAGGAACACTAGCTGCAAGGTTTTTTGGTGCATTTCCTGCCTTTATCTGATTCTGATCAAAGGCCCAGATCACCCAAATCACACACACACAAATATATCTTCTCACTTGTAAAGCTGCATTTATCGATTGTTTTGGCTACTTGGGGAAGGAGGAACAAGCTGATATCTGATATATTCTCACCACACAAAGCTGCTAATGCTCCACAGTTTTCACCAGTTGCTAACGTTGTCTGACTGCTGCTTGGTCTTGAGCAGGTAAAACAGTCTAAACAATGAACTAGAAGTGGCTAAAAAGGCCTGTAAACCTGAGGGGAACTGCAGAGTTGGTGCTAATTCTCTGTAGATTTGTCACTACAAGTTTCACTACACCTTTCATATTATGCACAGTTACTTGATCCATTGTTAAGACAAAAGTTTTGATTGGTGCAACTTTAGATTACAATTTTCAGTGATGTAAGAACCACAAACAGGTGGTGAAAGTTAAATATCAAAGACCTGAACAAATAAAACAAATGGTTACATACCATAAGTATGGTTATACATTTTTTGGGTAAACTGACCCTTCAACTCAAAAATCTCTGTCCAGTATTATTCTTTTTATCTGTTAACACTTAAGTTTATAAATGTTGATAATACATGAAATGGCAACTTAATCTGTATTCTTTTGAGTATTTTTGAAATGGAAACGTCCACACAGCCGATAGTAAAAAGCAGTGATGTAGGTTACTGTGCTGATGCCTTCCCTTCTCCTTCCTCAAGCTGGGGGTTTACATGTGACAACATTATTATTATTATGCAGAAATCTCACATCAGGTCACTTGGGAAAACATTTTTAGGAGGGCTTGGGAAAATAGCATTTTTACTCTAAAACATACATACTTAGACTAAAATCACTACTGGAAGCTAGTGAATGACACGAAAAGCTCAAAAATAAAATAAAAATAAAATCAATGTACCCATTTGTTACAACTAGTTACAGCACATTATAAATAATGCCTCATAAGAATGTGGTACCATTAAATCATGCTTCAATTTTTGGTTTATTCTAAAGGGATATTTCATCAAAAAATGAAAATTCAGTCATTATCTACTCCCCCTCATGCCGATTGAAGGTTGGGTTTATTTTGTTAGTCCGCAAAACACTGCTGGAGTTTCACAGGAAAACATTGTTGCAGAATGTCCCAAACAATAGAAGTGAATGGTGACCAGTTTTCAAAAGTAAAAATCACCTGGGAAAAAACCCAAAACATAAAATGCCTCCATACTGCTTTCTGGTGTAATCCAAGCCTAGTCCTAACATGCCATTTGCACACCGTCACACCACACACACCCAGTTCAGACAGTGTGCAAATGATGATTTCATGCTTTTTCGTAACCTTTTTCACGCCGACAAGAATAAAAGCCTGAGGTGAACGCTCAGTGCATGTCAGTTTTTGCAATAAAAACTGCTCAACTATCTGTAGCTTCACCTCTGTAGATCAGTCCTCTGTGACTAAGTTTGCTGTCCACTAAGTCCCTGCTGACTAATCCTCTCCCTGCCTTCCTCAGATCCTGCGCATCTGTACGAGGTACACCCCCGACCAGGACACCATGACCTTCTCGGATGGGCTGACCCTCAACCGGACGCAGATGCACAACGCTGGCTTCGGCCCGCTCACCGACTTGGTGTTCACTTTTGCCAACCAGCTGCTGCCCATCGAGATGGACGACACGGAGACAGGCCTCCTCAGCGCCATCTGTCTCATCTCTGGAGGTGGGCGAGCCGGGGGCACCGTACCGGGCATTCAGGGAGGGGAGGGGAGCGGAGGGGAAAGAAGGACAAGATAAGAATACAACTCAAAGATAAAGGACACAAACATCAGTGTAGAGCACTGCCTCCTTAGCATCGTCACATGTTGCATATTTGTCCATGTAACTTAAAGAAGACAGAACACAAGTTTTCTTTGAATTCATGAGCAATCAAACACACCTTCACTCTTATTTTCATCATCGATCAATTGTTCCCAAACTGGGGGGCGAGGCCCCCTGGGTGGGCGCAGAGCAACAGCAGGAGGAATGCGGAAGTCCAGGGGAGAAACAAAGAGTGAAACAAAGTTGAATGAGTATGATCAATATAGACAAAATAATAAATAAACAAGTTTGCTGATTTACGGTGTGTTCACACCGGACACGAAGCGAATTTTTCGCGCGACGAGATTGCATACAAAGTCAATGCAAAGACGCGAATACATGCGAATTTGTGCCGGCGGCACGAATCTCGGGCTTGGCGCAATGCAAATTCGCGACGCGAATGACGCAGCGCGAATTCGTGCAAGTTTAAAAAATTGAACTTATATTTGTGTGAAGCTGTGTCGGGACAGCCTATCAGCGTTGAGATTCAGACAGAAAGAAATGGAGGGAATAATTGTTTTATTTTATATATTGCGGTAGCCCCTTCCCTTCGTTTTGGGCGAATATTCGTGAGTTGTTTACTCACGCGAGTAAATTCAACAACTATGCGGCCAAATTCGCACGAGTAACACAAGGCGAAAATTCGCTTCACGTCCGGTGTGAACGCACTGTTACCCGTCTAACCTTCATTTCACTAAAATTCAACTTTTGAATCCTTTTTTATCAGTTTCATCCTCAGTTATTGTTAATGATAATAAAATTGTGCAAACTTTTTTGGCTTCTGAAAGGGGGCTTGCCAGAAAATGTTTGGGAACCACTGGATTAATCTTTGATTATTTTCTTGATTAATTGATAAGTTGTTTGACCTATAAAATGTCAGAAATGTTGATAAGTGTTTCCCGAAGTCCAAGATGACGTCCTCAAATGTCTTGTTTTGTCCACAATCCAAAGATATTCAGTTTACTGTCAGAGAGGAGTAAAGAAACCAGGTAATATTTACATCTGAGAAGCTGAAATCAGAGAATTTGTTTTTTTCTTAAAAAAGTACTCAAACTAATTAATTGTTTATCAAAATAGTTGGCAATTAATTTAATCATTGATTAATAATCGATTACTTGACTAATCAAATAGTTCTAGTATGACCAGTACTATATAGAGGTTAGCAAACTTTAGATAGACCTTAAGAGAATCTCGGGAAATGAAGGGAAATTCAGAGTGCAGTTATCCTGTGATTGCAACCCGTCACCACCAGAAAAACAGCCGTATAGGTCGTCTGTACAAGCAGCTTATTATGACCCATATTTACGTCTATACTACAACCTGCAGAGGCTGTAGTAATTATGATGGAGTGAAGGAGGAAGTTAGGTGAGACCAGACCAGGAGATCAAGGTTCTTGTCCCGTTGTGAAACCAAAAGTCAGCATTGACTTTTTTCTAAAATTTAAGTTACTTACGTTACTTTATGTATGAGACTTACAAAAATCACCCTTTAACCCTCGTGACCAGCCTTTGGCAGAGTGACAGGAAGGAAGAAAACTTACATACACACTCTTTCAAAAATAAAATTACCAAAGAAAATGAAGACTTTACAACATGAAATAAAAATATTTTGCTTCATTCAGGGAAGGTGGAGGGGGGCAAAACAATGGTAGGGAAAACACAATTCTTAATGTAAATATTGATATTTTTAAGAATGCACCAGGTTAGAGGAACAGTAGTTCTCTGAGATTCTCTTTCATATCCAAGCAAAATTGCTGTTGTAACTAAAATATCCCTAACCAAATCAATACTGATAATCGAATGGAATTCAATTGGGAAATCTGAATCAATGCCCAGCTCTGCTTATTTGAACCCAAACAACAAACTTTTCCTAAACCTAACTAAGTAGCACTGATGCCTGAACCTAACTAAATTGCGATGGTTTCAGAACACAACATGACATGATTACTTATTTTTAAGAACATGACCTTTTTCTTAATCTAATCAGGTCGTTTTGTTGACCCGAAACTGTAACGTACCTGATGCTCTCCAGTGGTCTTTTATGTCATTTTAGGAGTCTTTGGCAATCGATCTTTTCTTTGGTTTAGCTGTGAGGACGTGTTGTGTAATTACCACTTAAAGCCACTGTGGCTCCTGTTCACTAAGTGTTACATAGACTTGCTTTGAAGTGAAATGAAGACTTTCTCTGTCTGTGAAGACAAGGAAACATATGGTTACATTGTAACCTTGGTTCTCTGAATGACGAGACCATCTCTCCAGTGAGATGTGTTCAATCAAACTTTCATAGATTTCACGCCAGCACAGGTACGTTACAGGTAAACGTGGGGCGTGATCATGTGACGTTAGAGAACAACAAGGTTCTCACTGCACAGACAGGGGGCATATTTACAAAACCAAAAAATGTTACACTTACATTACAAATCATATCTGTACCTGGAAAAAATGTGAAATTTGAAATGCACAATTTGTACGCATATTAAAACAATGACAAAAGAAGCAGTTTGATGACACTGAAACAAACACCATCTCTGATGAAAATCTATCTGATGAGACAGAGATCATGTTCATGGACGAGGCAGAATTAAAGTTTTATTTGTTACATTTAGTCACATCAGCCAACTTCCTCCCTCACTCTCTGACATATCAGATGTATCCTGTGAAAACACACCTTCACCTTGAATAAATCACAGATTTCGCTGCATTTGGAATAAGTGCACAACTCAACTAAATATATAAGATATGTCTCACATTTTAATGTGGACATGTTACATATTATATCAGCATATTCTTAGATTAAAGATATTTTTCTTTTTCAGCGTCTAATCATCTTGTGACCCCGACCCTGATGAGATATTGAGATATGATGATAAATATCATGATAAATTGTTGTCTTTTCCTGGTTTTAAAGGCTGCATCACTTAAAGTGATGTCATTTTCTGAACTTACAAGACTGTTCTAGCTGTTCTGTTATTTCCCTTTACCCACTTAGTCAATAGTCAATAGTCATCCTCACAATATTGTCACAATATCGACATATTTGGACAAAAAATATTGTGATATTTACTCATTTTATCACCTCAGCTGCTTCCATCTCTTGGAGTACACAACATGTCGTCCATCACAACCTCAATGATCAATAATTATCAGTATCAGCTGATATGAAACTTCACTCTCGTGAAAGGTTTTTCAGGCCTAGATGCACAATATGGATTTTTTTTTCAGCCAGTAACCAACAATTACTTGCTTCTCATGGCCAATACTGATAAGACAACCAATAATTTCACAATTTTGTGTTTTGAAAAGAAGTTCTTGCACAGCTGAGGATAAGAGAATCTAAGATGTAGTAAAGATGGATGATTTAATATTCCGCAGCTCTGACTGAACCAAATCACTATTAACAACAAAAACAAGGAACATTTCTGACTCTTCAAATGTTCTTAGTTTTTCTAGTAAAGTGAATCAAAAACATGACAAGTAAACTTTTACAGCTGATATTTAATTGGCTATCATTTCATTATCAAAATAATAAATAATAATATAAATTTCCAATTTATTGTCCCTGATATTTTTTGTGCATCTCTACATTTTTGTAAAATATCTGAAATCTGCAGCCTCAGCTCAGAAACACGAGTGTCTGTCTGCAGAATCCCATCACACTCCTTCATTAAGATAGATACGCACGTTTTTCAGCCTGATTACATCATATATTTAACATAGATTCTGATTTAAAGATATCAACAGAGTTGATAGTGTAGTCATGGAGTACATCAAGTGGAGTGAATAAACTGATTCACTCCACATTCAGACCATGCCTGACTGCACTCCATTCAGCATAGTCAGCCTGTATTGATTCCTCCAGTTAAATATTGAGCGGAGCTGCAGCCCAGTTTGGGATGAAAGTAAGCCAGCCTCCACGGGAGCCTGAAACCAGGTCAACCACAGGTTGCTATCAGTGAGGCAGCACTATCCTGACTGCCAAACACGAGGAGGAGGAGAGGAGAGGAGAGGAGAGGAGAGGAGAGGAGAGGAGAGGAGAGGAGAGGAGGGAATGATGTGCAGGTATGTCACAGCAGCGTCAGATCGCTGAGTGGATTGTTTGAGCTGCCCTCCCAGAGGAGATTATCCCGCTCCGCTTGTTTTCCTCCAAGATACCTGAGGCATGACTAACTCTCTCATGTCAGGATACACACACATTATCACACACACACACGTCTCTGTACTCTTCCCGCTCACTCAAAGTTTTACTGTACGTCCACCGAAAGTTCCACAGCAGCCTCACTTCTCATTATCGCTCTCCTCTCTCTCCCCTCGGTGCTGCGTCTCCACCGCTGCTGCTGCGTTTTCACTCAACAATATATATTTATATAGTCAATCCCCAGAGCCTTGGCAAATATTACAGGCTCTTGCATAATCCATGGACAGTGTGAGACACCTCTGATTGCATCTGTAATCACGCACCTTGAAGGCAGGTCCAGCAGCTGCTGATTTCAGTGCACACACTGCCACCTCATGGCCTCACCGTGTAACGTGTGTGATTAATCTTCAGTGTTACATGACATTTTTAAATCAGACCATCACATTTTATTATACAGATTATTATACTGCTATAAAACTTATTTAAAGAATATCACTTGAGAGAGAACAGCTAGATTATTTGAACAGTCTACCTTTTTTAAAGTAGGGTTGCAACTAACATATACTTCACCACCGATTTATCTGCTTATCTGCCGTTTTTTTTGTTTGTTTGTTTTTTTGTCAATTGATTATTAATCAATCATTAAAGTAACCGTCAACCATTTTGATAATTGATTGTTTGGTTTGAGTAATTTTGTTAAGAAAAAAAGTCAAAATTCTCTGATTTCAGCTTCTTAAATGTGAATATTTTCTGTTTTTTTTTCACTCCTCTCTGACAGTAAACTGAATATCTTTGGGTTAAGAGTAAACAAGACATTTGAGGATGTTATCTTGGGCTTTGGGGAACACTGATCAACATTTTTCACCATTTTCTGACATTTTAAAACAAGCAACTATTGATCAATTAATCGAGAAAATAATCGACCGATTAATAGACTTGAAAATAATTGTTTGTTGCAGCCCCACTGTACTGCACAACAATTAGGTCAGTGGTACAGAAATATGTTTCAAATGCAAAACATTAGACAGATGAACAGTTGATATTATTGTTTATATGTACATAAGAGCATGTAAATAGTGTTTAAAGACAGACAGGTAAAATGAATGAAATCCTATCCTTTAAATTCAAGTTTAGTTCCAAACTTTCCAAAGAGCAAATATGTCAAACAGAATTTTGGAGAGATGCATATAAAATTAAATAAATGTTGCAAGAGACGTGTAATATTTCACCTGGTGCACAATGGTGCAGTAAAACTAACTGTCAGTACTTCTGTCAGTGTTGAGGGCAACAGTACAGAATAACATGATTTCTCTTAACTCTTAGCACTGTTTTCAAATTTATATGTGCAATACTTAGCTGTACTGTGCAATACTAAACTTTGTTGAATTAAAAACTACAATGCTGCTGGTACCTGAGTTTTCCTAAAAGAGTCTATATTTACATGTAAAATGTTTTTAATATTTAAATTACACAATATCATCCATATGTCATATTGACCACACGGAAATTGCCGCTGTTATATTTTTACTTTTTGCATAGTTGGAGATGCATCTTGGTTGCTTAGCAACTCTCATTGTCAGTAAAACTTCACAAGTAGTTTCTATTTCCAATTTCCCGACATTAAAATACAAAAAGTTCATTAATTAGGCTCATTTAAAAATAAAGTAGGGGAGACCAGGGACTGTTGTAACACTTTTTGTCGCAGCACCTATAACTCACTGAATTTTTGTGTTAAAGCTCTCACATTTTGAAACAATGTATCCTTACTTACTACAAACAGCAATGTTTCCAGCTTCTTTTGGTTTTATTTTTGTACTCGTCTCCAGCCTTTTGCCATCGGCTGTGATTGTTTTTGTGATAGTTTCACGTGGAAGTGTGTTATTATTATTAATGTTAAAATAACGTCTTATCTCTTACATTTAAGTGTTTCTCGCGCTGAGTAATTGTAGATTAATGTAAAATTTGAATCAGATCACTGATGGTTATTATCCCACAGGAAAATACTGCTGTGAATATATGCAGTTTATGGTTTACTACATGTGATGGGTGCATATTGATAAATACATAAATACAGTACATTTGAGAGAATTTATATACCGGTGTTATTTAATTTCTAAAAAGATAAACTAGTACAATAAATGCATTAATCTCTCAGTCAAAGATCAAAATGAAAGCTTATGAACTGGAATTCTGGCACTCGTAGTGTTAAAATGCTCCACCTGCAGCAGTTAGTCAGGGGTGTAAAATCTACTGGAGTAAAATGATGGAGGAATTATAACGTGATAAAAATAAAATCACTGCTGGTGGCTGAATATGATGTTTAATAAAGCAATAAACCTGATGAATGTACAGGGACTCTGGAGTCACAGGAGGCCGCCTACTGAAAGTTCCAAAACAGTTTTTGATGGGGGATTTGAGCCAGCATCTGTCTCTATTCAGAGAGCAGAGCCGCTGGTGCATCTGACCACTGAGTCATCCCAGTAATCAGCGTGTGCAGAGGAGTGCTCTCTGAATGGATCCATGGCTTTGAATGCCACGTCTGCTGATTGGTTTTGATGCGTTCACTTGCTGCTTCCCTGCTGTTCGAGACTTTCAGACCTCACTTATCAGAGCTTAACACTCCCACTCAAAAAGAAAGGATTCAAATGAGTTTTCTGCTCGAGTTATCTAATTGTAACCATCTCTGCAATATCCCCTCTGCAGCGAATGAGTTGACATAATGAGATAAACTCTTCCTTCTTAATCAAACCAGGCGTCATGCTGTGATACATGTATTAGCCCAGAGCTTGTCTCAATCTGATAAAACCAAGACATGGATTTGTCATTGTTGAGCCTCAAGCCTGACTTAATGTGTTGTGTGTTGTGTGTGTGTGGTGTGTTGTCAGACCGTCAGGACCTGGAGGAGCCCTCCAAGGTGGACCAGCTCCAGGAGCCGCTCCTGGAGGCTCTGAAGATCTACGTGAGGAAGCGTCGGCCCAGCAAACCGCACATGTTCCCCAAAACCCTGATGAAGATCACAGACCTGCGCAGCATCAGCGCTAAAGGTGGGTAGATATCCACTTACAGTTTACATTAGGTGATCGCAGACAAAGATTACGGAGGATGAGATCTGCTGCAGGCACTCTGGTCTCAGTAAATCCAGATGGTCAGAGAACCACAGCAAGCATTTAAACCTGCTCTCAGTGGTCACACATGAAGGCGGGGAAAAAGACTTTTGTGTGTCAGAAATGAGGTCTCCCTTTCTGAATCACCATGTGATGAATTGTGGGCTAATATTTTGTTGGTAATGTCCAAAACCTGATATTTTCCAGTGTACCATGCATGCTGCATACAGGTTGCAATGATAGCAGCTGCAAGAGTAGAAGAAGAGCAACATAAACAGCATAGATGTAAAGTACTGAATGAATAAATTTACAGTTTAATATAAAAATACAGTTCATTATCATTACCAATGAACACAGCACTGAGCCCTTTCAAAGTTAAGGTCTGATTACAGTCTTTGCTACACTTTTAAGTCGATCCCCTGGCCCGCGTTCTGCCCAGGTCTCCTCTAAAGAGTAAGGAAAAACTTCCCCAGAAAACCATTTAATGGGGAAAAAAATGTAAGAAACCTCAGGGAGAACCACAAAAGAGGGGTTTCACATTTTAACTTGCTGCATGTACAGAACAGCAAAATCATAAAAATACAGTACTTAATAAAATATAAAAAAATATAAATTAATATAATAATATTATTTGTTAACAAAGTCACCAAAGCTGTTTAGCCTCTTTTGACTTTTTGCTTTGGTTTTACAGACTGCAAACTCAGCTCTCAACCTTGTTTTCAGGTGCAGGCAGCTTTAGTCTTTAGCGATCCCTACCTACCAGCACCAAAACAACGAAGGTTAGCAATTAGCTAAGAAGAAATTGGAACATTTAGCAGCTAAAGAACAAGGTATTTTTCTTAGGAGCTTGTGGAGACCAAAATAGGGGTAAAAGGAGAGGGAATATTAGACTTATTTCACCTTAAAGCAAACTCTACATGCTTAAAATAAACTAGTTTGTATGACATTTTGTAGCCATAGCTATTTAATGTCAGATGTAGGTGGAGTTCCTCTGTTGCAGTAGAAAATCATCTCTACCTTGAGCTGTCTAGATTATATTTAGGTCAGAACAGGACTCTTGGCAGGAACATACAGACTGAGCACATTACACTGCACAACTCCTTTAAACTGGCTGCCTGTGAAACCGTATTGACTTGAACTTTCTGTCTAACTTTTAATGCACATTCTGGTCCGGCTCATGGTGCTGAGCCTTTAACCCCATGTGAGCCTGAGTGTACTCTGAGATCCTCAAAGGCCCTCGTGCCCCTCTGCAAACCTCGGCCCCTTGACTTCAGAATGACTCGTCTGAAGAAGATATTGCAGACGTTCCTGTGCTTTCCATATCCCCTTTCTTTCTTTCTTTAAATCCTGTCTTTTAAACTTGCCTTTTAGTAATGTTGCACACGTTTATCTGGCCGCATTATGGCTTATTTTCTCACTGATACTTTTACTGTTTGGGCTTGTTTTATTTGTCTCCTAATCCTTTGTTTTTTTTAAAACAACATCATTTATTCTGTGTTTTACTCTTTGGTTTTATTGTCACTTCTTTATTCGGTATCCTCTAAAACAACTTAACATTGTTTTTTACAGTGCACTATATAAATCACATTACTGGTATTAAGTTAATATAGAGGTTCCTGCAGCTGAACGGTCTTTTATTATTATTTTATACGAGACAAATAATGTTGAGTTTACTCAGTTGTAGACAATAGTCTCATAACATATGTTATACATGACTTAAAGTAATCCCATTTTCATTACTCGAAGTGCAGCCCGCGGGCCAGTGGGAGCTCCCTGAGTCATTTTGTCCTTTTAGCTTTTAGCTCTTTGCTAAGCTCCCAACTTTACTGTCAGCTAGAGGCAGTTGTCTTCAGCAAGAAACCTTTGATTCTATATGTTCTACCTACACACAAGAAAGCCAGCTAGATTACCAACTAGCTGGTGGAGAAAGATGAACATCTAGCAGCTACAGAGCAGAATGTTTTTCTTAAGGCTTTGTGGAGACCAAAGCTGAGCTAATAGGACAGTGAATATTTGACTTATTTTCATCAGCTAACCAGAAACATGACTCTACAGAAATGCTTAAGGCCTCAGTATGCTTCAAATGAGCCAGTTTGTACGATATGTCGTAGACATAGCAGCTTTATAAAGATTGTAGAGTTCTTCTGACGCATCATGAAATCATCATTAGTACATGCTATATCCACTGAGAAAGCTGAGTCTTCATGCTCAGCAGTGCCTACATATACCAGGATGCACTGCAGGCAAGATTCTGATGCCCACGCCCATGTTGCCATGTATCACCACCTTAGCATGTAGCTATTTCTTTGTTAGCAAAAACTTTCTCATCCATACTATGGTGTAAAACCAGCCAATAAACCTGATTCATCCAACAACAACAACAAAACAAAATCTTAACTCAGTGTCCACTTACTAGATTTTTTTGGGGCCTTTCAACCACATCTCATGGTTTTCATCTGTGGATGGAGTTTGCTCAGTTCTCATCATGTGAAATAAGTATGGAACTTACTTACCTAATCTGAGTGGTTTCAGAGGTCGTAACTTTGACGTGTCATCCATCGTGATGAAGACCATGAGATGTGGTTGAAAGTTTAGAAAAAAAACAGTAAGTGTATCTTGAGTTCAGATTTTTTTGGTATACAAAAAATTTATGCTCCAGTTATTATCCTCATTTTTTTGCCCTCATCATGGTCTTTCAGGAGCGGAGCGGGTCATCTCTCTGAAGATGGAGATCCCGGGTTCCATGCCGCCGCTCATCCAGGAGATGTTGGAGAACTCGGAGGGCCAGGACGGCCAGAGCAGCAGCAGCAGCAGCAGCAGCAGCAGCAGCAGCAGCAGCAGCAGCAGCAGCACTTCAGCTGAGGCGGGGGCCAGCCCCAGCAGTAAGGGCAGCCCCAACGAGGACGCCACAGCTGTCGAGTCGCCGGAGTCCGTGGACACCGAGGGGGCTACGGCCACGCCGCCTAGCGACGAGCCCTAGGAGGCGCCCGCGGGTGCCTCCAAAACTCCCCCTGACATTCCTTTGCACAAAAAAGGAACCGCCGGGCAAGGCGCCACCCCCCTATAACCCCCACCCCCACCCCCGACTCCTTTGCTTGGTATTACGTTATCTTTATATCCTCGTCCTATTTTTCTCCCCCGCTCCCCTAAAACCCCCTCCTTCAAAAGAAAACGTCAACACGGAGGCCTCAAAGGATCAGTGCTTTGTGTATAATTCTGAATTGAGCTCTTATTTGGCGTGGTGTCTCTGGGACAGGGACTGTGGCAGGAAGGGCGTGGCCCTCGCAAAACCGCCAGAGATGATACTCCTCAGGTCTCCTGTGTAAATTCTTCTCTGCATGACGGGAGTTTGATAAGTGGTTTTACTCCTCTCTCTTTCTCTCTTTCTCTGTCCTCATCTCTTCATCTCTCGTATTGTTGCATACGTACATTGTACATACCATTGTATGGTTAGATCTCTGTTTCTATGATGAATTTTGTGGTGCTTTTTTCATTGTCTTAAATATTATCTTTGAGGCGATACATCAAGGTTTAAAGCAGGACTAATTGTAAGTCCTTCAAAAAGTTATCTAGAATGTTATTGCATATAGACATTATGGAAGTCTAATATTTTATATTTGTTCCTATATTTAAAACTGTTTTTGTCTTTTATAACACTTCTCGGTTCATGTCTCTACATGAATGAGGTTACATCCACACCGCCAGAATGCAAAGCTTCTCTCCATATCGACAGCCGAGTCTGTTCAACTGTTTCCTCAAAGGAGGGAAGCACAACAGCAGAAGCCTTTGATACGCACTCATCAGATTGACCGCGTCTGTTTAACTCGCGGTCTCGACATGAACCGCCGAGACCCGACGTAGGAGATTAGATTTGGAAGAAGCCAGTCTATGAAATCAACTCATTTGGTGGCTGTATCTCCTCCGTAAATCAGTTTACCTCACTGTCACAACAAATCGTGAAAATTAGGTTGCTGATAGATGCCAGAGATTCTTCTGCAGCAGGCTGTGATCGCACAGGGAAGCTTTTTGTATCCATTTCACTGTTACCCCGTGCTTCAACTGGACCACGATTCAACTTAAACTGCGTTGCACTTTATTATCATCTTCATATAAGAGGTTTAACAAGCGAATGTTGTGCCACGATTTGTTCCCCTGGATTTTTACTGGTTTCAAGAAAATGTCTACTTGCTATTTATGAATCTAATTTCTATGAGTCTAATTTCTTTGTTCAGGAAAAAATACAAATACAAAAAAGGTCTCATTGCCAGGGACACAAAGTTATTAGAGGATGCAGGGGAATACAAATGATGGCGCAGCATCAGTGGAAGGCAGATGAAAATAAATCCTTGAAACGGACGTCACATATCCACATTGTCTTTCCAGACTGGCATGTTGCCGTCCTGTTAGCAGGCACAGCCAACAGGCTGCAGCTGTGCCTGCTGTAAAGTGACTCTATGTAACTTCTGCTGAGCAGCAGCCCAAGAGGCAAGTCAAAGATAAATGTTAAAGCATAGGATACCAGTCAGGAAATCACTGACCTGACTCAGTAATTTCAGTTACACACAGCGGGGCATCAGTGTTCAATTCTCTCAGGTTATCAACCGAAATAACCCAGCGCCAAGTTGTGTAGAAACTTCCAGTATTACCTGCATTCAATCCTTCTTGTACCCAGGGGCTGGTTTCACAAAGATAGACTTTGACTACGGCTTATAAATATAACAAATGGTCAGACTTCAGATTGCACAAAGCAGTTTAGTTCTTGACTGTGTTACAGAGGGGAACCCTGAGGGCCTTCTGGCCTTCAGAGAAGGTCTAACATATCAGTATTTCAAATGTTCTACTTAAATTATTATATTTGATTTATTTCATTTAATCATTAGGCTATTCTCTTCTTATTTTAATTTTGACCTCATTTTCCATCAACCTTGCTCCAGAAATTAATCCAATCAGATTTTTCTGTTGTTGTCTCCAGGCAGAGAAAGGTTACATCTGGCTCACTCATTGGTTAGGACTTCATCACCACGACAGAAGGCCACAGCCTGTTTGTTTAGAAAGTGACAGGTGAATTAACCAATCACATTTTGATTTACAGTGGATGGGTTCAAAAATAATCCCCGTAGGCCTTCTAGAAAGCCAGTGGCGTCTTGCTCGAGACGAAGTAGACAAGACCATCACTGTTGCTAGGTGGCTAACCTGACAGCGGAGCATCTTCAAAGGACTGTGTTATTGACTGAAATTGCATCCATCCCAGAGTCTGTTAGAAAACAATTTTCAGACACTTGAATCTTGTTTTTTAAAGCTCCTTCCAACAGTGCAGCACGGCAGACAGAGTTGTGTTGGTAGACAGAAATAATCTAACTGGAGATCTATGCTACATGTGACTGTGTTTGTGGTACTGAAACAGAGAAATGATAATGAGTAATAACTGAGAATGATCCATATAAGATCATTACAGCTCTTAATATCAGACACAAACTTGATCATAACTTATCCAAACAATAGTAACAGAGTAAATGGCAATTATCTACTGTTCAATACAAGTTTAAGTACAGAAAACTCTAGAAAAAAACAGCTCTTATTCTGCTATCATTGTGTGGTGTTTGCTGCCCTCTACTAGGTTTTTTGTAAATGGCAACTACACACTAAAAACATATCACAAGGTACCTGACTGCCTACTGCCCTACTATGGCACAGTGAATTCTGGGTAAGACCTTTTTCAAAATTAAAAAAAAATGGCTGACCGAGTGACCACATCCAACTCTGCTCTTTCTTTGGCTTACAGTTAGTCTTTATTTTTGTGAAATGGTCTAACTTGCAATAGAATAATCTATGAGCAAAATTAAAACCAGTCTAACACTACAGACTAGTCTAAAATATCTTTGTGAAACCAGCCCCAGATCTTGAAAAAAATGACTGTTCGTGAGTTTTCTTCGATTTAATGCGATGTGTGATTGGCACAGAACTGCAGCAGCTACAGCCCATTCAGTCTGAGAGTTGGCAGTTCAGCGTGCTCAGATGTCGCCTGTGGTGTCTGATGAAGATAAATAAAATAAAATCCATAAAATTTGAAAGAATTATTTTAGGCCTCCATTCACATGATGGGTATCAAATGAAGTACTCCACTGGTATCAGTATCACTTTCAGGCTACTGTTCTTGGTGCTGGTGGCGTCATTTTTTAAACAAACCCAGCCCTACACACAACAATCTAACATTCGCTTAGCAGAAGCCACCACCAGTTACTGGTCATACTCTAACAAGCAAGTCTGTATGAAACCCGAGGTTAGCTCTTCATGTGTAAGAGAGTTAATAAGCTAATTCTGCTTTCAAAAGTTACATAGCCTCACTCAGACTTATAATATAGTTTTATTACAATTTTGGTCCTTTTTTTGTAGTTTTGGTCATCGTTCTCATTCATTCTCCAAATAAGTTTGGCTGACCTGTCTGACAGTCTGACTTCTTTCTAGAGATGTTCCCAGCTCTCAGCAATGAAGTTGCTGAGTAGTTTAATTACTGACAGAAATGCTAATGCTATTAGCTTTGTGGTTTATGACAACTTTATACTCACAAAATAATTGCTAAGTACCTCTTAAAGGTTAGCCAGATGCGTTTTGAAGAGAAACCAGTAAAATTATTACTCAAACAAACAACTTCCTGGTTCAACTTGGACTACCGTACTAAACGTAGTTGTGCCAGCTTTTGTACTGTACTGTTGTGGTCAGTTTTTCTTGTGCACTAAGGGACTATTAGCCATGCAAGAGTTGCGCTGACAGTTCTGCTTTCAAATAAACTTGTAGCTAATCTGGCAAATCTGCTGGCTTGTTTAGAACATGTCTCATCATCTGACTGATTGTCTGTCCTGCTATTGGACCTGCTTTTTAGCGATGGTAACATGTTCTGAGCCATCCAGCTATCCAGTTTGCAGGATACATATTTTTGCGGGTCATCCCGGATGTTAGTGTTGCTCTGGTTCACTTGACAAACAGCCAATGGGATTGTTCCACTGGATGTTGGCTTTTTGTAGAAAATAAGCTCTGTGGTAAAACAAAAGTTTAGGACACTTCAGCAAGATTACCTTCAGAAATGAACACCACTTGTATTATTTTTAAAGCGTAAATGCAATCACCAGAAGTAAAAAGCTAACATTAGGGTGTAAACAAACTTCATTACGGTTGCATGACTTCAATGTCACCACCACTGAATGATTAGTGTCCAATGTGATGACATTTAATGTCCCTGACAACCACAGTAGTCTCATTTAGCCACTTGTCAGCTTCATCTTTGGTGACAGTGGTAGAAGATTGATAGAAATAATGGCCAAAACTACAAAAAAAATACTGAAATAGTAATAAACTGTAGTTTTTCTGTAGCCTCTTTGTTGCTTTATATCACATGTAGCACTCTAGTGCCCTTTAAATGCTAACTTTCTACGTTAGCTAGCAGTTCAGGGTTTTGTGTTGGAGCTTTCAGTCTGATCACAGCCTGTGGCACCTTTGACTTTTCAAAAACCGCCTGAATGTCAGTCTAATGAGTGTGTATCTGCCGCTAACACCATGTACTACCAACCGGGCTCTACAACGCACATATGGGCTCTGTTATGGCCTTATGAACAGAGCTCCTCAACCCGCTTTTCTCTCCCTTTTCAGAAGTGTCTTGTTTGAACCGATGAAACACGGGGGCAATGCAATCCTTAAAACACACTGATGACCGGACCACGTGGGTCGGGACGATTGTACACTTAACGTAGAAAGCACACGGTGGGGCGGGATCTGCAAATCCTCTCCGAACGTTCGCCTTGCTCTTCAGACTTGACAGTGTAAGCTACATTTAATGATGCAAAAGGAGATTCCAGGTAACCCATCAACCCCGCCGAGAAGTGCAGTCACATACAGCTTCTCTTTGGACCGTAGATCCAACTGAGCTCTTAATCTCATTGGCGGGGAAGTAGGCGGTGTGTCTTACATCAGATGAGGTGGTCCACCTGAAATTAAAAGATGATCCTAGAAAGCTGCTTTTCTCCACAGCTGAGGTCACACATGATACTGAACAATAAGAAATAAACTCATTATATCCTCTTACAGGACCCAGATCCCTCACTAACCCTGCCGTCCCTGCCGGATGAACAACAGCTTCATTCACTCTGATATCAAGCTGTTCACCTCCAGCGCAGGGGACGAGCTAACTGAAGCACTTAAACATGTCCAACCTTTGAAACATAGCTGTAGTACTGAAACGGAACAATATGAAGGCCAAAGTTCAGCTTTAAAGAGATGAAGCACAAAAGATAGACATGACGCAGGAAGTCCTGCAGGTCTGGAGCACGAACAAGATCTCAACCTTAATTTAAACATGAAATGAGCATGTTGTTAACAAAAGTGAAGGCTCATAAGCAGATATTTGTGCCAACACGTAGTGAATTTGGTTCATCAGAATTTGTATTTTGTCATTTCAAGGTGTTCCAGATTTGATCAAAAATGAACTTGTGCAGGTTAGGTTAAATCGAAGTTCAAATAGTGGTGTTACTGTGCAAGCAAGCTTAGATCAACCCTATGAATTGAACTGATCACATGAAATGACATGCGTGCGCTATTTTGTATTTGATCTTGAATGTTACAAATCTGAGTTCTTTAAAACTGAATTGAATTACAAAGTCTTCTAGCCCAGTTTGAACTTTGAGTCAGGTTTAACAGCTCTTTTTCTTAACCCTGGAAACAGCAAACTCACTTGTTCTGGAGCTTTCAGCAGTATCACATGATCTTCATCAGCAGATAAAGCTTGCTTAGTTGTCATGTGACTATAGATATTCAAACTTTCCATGATTCTGAGAAGTTGTAGGACTTCTCATCCATGTTGACTGAGGCTGGGTTGCACCATCACTGATTAATTTTTTCAAACCCAATTACATCATGGTTTAACTTTATATTATATTGACCAAACTTTTTAACTAGCTTAAAATTAAGAAATATTAAAGCCATATTAATTCGGCCCACGTTTTTTTTCTCACTGGCAGAGAAATCAGAGCTTCTCTGCTGAGCCATCATGAGTCGGCTAACTAGGCTAGCTAGCAACCAATGTAATGTTTTGTTAACCTCTTGGCTTGCTAGCAAACAATGTAACATTAGTTTAACTTTTTAGCTAGCTAGCGAGAAATGTAACATTTTGTTGGCATTTTAGCTAGCTAGCAAACAAGAAATACAGAGTAGCCAAAAGTTTCTCTCCCTTTTATATTTATTAAGTCCCAACAGCACTCAAATGTATTCTTATTTGTTACTTTAATTTAATTTGGGTAAGCAAGCATCTTCATGTTGATAGAACTAATTTAATTCTGGTTAAATAAACTTGGATTAATCAAACATTAGTTTAGAAAAGTTTTGTTTTAGTTCTTTAACTGTGGACCAGGACCTTTTTTAATTTTAAATCTGGATTTATTCATTTTACTCACTTACTTAAAACCCTGTTTGGATCATCTCTGATTAATATGCTGTGTGATATGTTGTGATTGGCTGCTACTTTGACCACGTCTCTCTTGTAAAAGAGATTTTGAATCTTGATGGGACATCCTGGTTAAATAAAAGTAAAATAAATAACTAAAGAACCAATCGATAAATCGATAAATTAATCTCTGTTGTTGCATCCCAGTCTGAAAGAAGTGAGATATTTCGGGAAACATGCTTATTTTCTAGAGCTAGAAGTCACTTAGCCTAGCTTAGCTTAGCATAAGGGAGTGAGCCAAACTGGCAAACTGTTTCCTCTTGATTCCAAAGTTCAAAAACATGCCTAGTTGAAAAATGCATTCACAATTGTCCTTGGAAATATTCATTTGTCTATTCCAAGGTCAATTTACTTGCTTGTTGTGGAGCTTTCGGCCAAATCACACAGTCTTCATCAAATGGGCTGAAATTACTTCCTGTTGCCCAACACTTACACTGTGCCATTTGACTTTTGAGCAAATTTTCCTCATATTGTTCCCTGAAAATTTTCAACAATGGCAAGAAAAAGTAGCATCTATGGCATGTACACACACATCTGTCAACAATCCCACAATGCAATTTGTTGCATTCGAAAGATGATTACAGAAATTACAGCTGTGTGAGACTTCATCTGTTAGTGATTCAAAAATTTTTAAATAATATCTGAGTTACGTGTTTGCTATAAATTTTTGAGCGTCTGTTGTAAAGTTTAGGGTTGTAGGAAGTAAGGGAGAGATTTTGGACATAGTGATTTTTAAATTTTTAATAATAATTGTGAGCACTTTTAGGACTTCTTGTCCTTGTTGTCTTGACAAATTTCACCGACTCTCCGTTCCACAAATGCGAATTCAAAACTTGACTCAAATCCAAAACAACCAGCCTAAATTTTCCGCCTGCTTTTTGGCACAAGTATGATTCTATACATGTTGACCGAAAACGCCTCGGAGTGTTTTGCAGAGAAACAGGAAACTGTTGCAGTGACTAGATGAGTCACTCGGCGTCTCGCATTTGATCCAAAAAAGGAAAGTAAGACAACCCTTTAGGGCAGTGAGGGGTTCTGGGTCTCAGCAGCACATAACAACAACCCATCTGCATTCTCTCCCCGCTCGGATATACATATCATAAGGGAAACCAGAGCTGTTTCAGTTTTTCTTTTTAACGTGTTTGAATGTGAATAATGTCATGGAGTCTGTCAGAATGATATGCAGTGTTAAGGAATACTTACTTCTATCTCAATGTAACATAGGAAATGCTCTCCCTTGGTTCTCTCTCTGTCTTGCTCTCCTGGTGAGAGATGAAGGGAGGCATCTTGGTGTTTTTCTTTCTTTTTCTTTCTTTTTTTTTTAAGCTGGAAAACCTTCACAGCCGAAGAATGTCCACATCCACCCCTGAAGCGCCAGGCCCGCCCTCAGGCGCCTGACCGCAGCAGGGACTGTTATCTGTTCCTTTAGGACACAACTTCACAATGCTGAATTACTCTTGTTCGTTTCCGTTGAATGTTGTACCGACGTAACTGTAATACTCTACTATCTAGCTCACTGCAGAGATGTTATATAAATGGTGTGTGCTTTGCATTCCAATTGGCAGCTCTGTGGAAAAGACGCTCTGTTATTTGTCCTTGGGAACATCAACATTCAAGCATTCAAAAGTGGGGGAAAAAAAAAAAAATAAGCAGGAGGAGGAACTGGAACTTGGTGGAACGATCTGGGCGTCCAGGTCCACGCGACGCTCACGTGATTATGTGTATTATTTGGGACGGTGAGGAAGAGAAGCCCGCCGACGGGAGAAATGGACGACCAAGTCACCTCAGCAGCACTCGATATCGTCGATCTGTTCTGTTCCTGTTCCATGTCAAACAACAGAGCTGCTCCCCCCCTCCCCCTCCCCCTCCTCCTCAGCCAGGAAGCCAATCTGCTGTCGTCAATCAATCAAACCCAATCAATCGACAGCTATTTGGTTAACAGGTCAACTAATGAACTGGGGTTCGACCGATATGTGGTTTTGAAAACTGGTGGACATTTTTGGATTGAATTAGCTGTAGTTGATGTTTAGAGCCAATAATCAGTCCGAGGACAGATCGATCTTCAGATAGACCTCGTCCCTCGACCTGGCTTGTCTGTTAGCTTTCCTAGAAAGCCTTTTACCAACTCGCACACGACCGTCCACTGAGAACATCATGAAGCTGGACATATCACCTGTCCAGATAAATGAAAAATCCCCTTTGAACCCCTTCAGATCACATCCCCGGTCATATTGTGCACCTGTTTAACAATACATGTCAAAAAAGAATTTAAGAAAATCTAATTTTTTGGATTCTTATGTCAAAATCTAATCATGTTTTCTTCTGTAAAGTAAAATCAACCAATAATATCATGACATCCATCCATCAATCAGCCTTTTAGTACCAGCTTGTAATGGCACTGAGTTGAGTTTCATTAGTTAACTAGCTAGCAATAACACAGTATGTCTGGCCAAGACACACCCACTTTTTAACCTTCCAAAGTGCCATTACAGTAGCTGTGTTTCCGTGTAATTGTCAAGCAAATTTGAAGCAAACTTTTGAAATGTCACAAAAATGGAAAAAATAAAAAAATAAAATGCATTTCTATCAACTGGTTTGCAGCAAATAAGCTACGCCATGCTAGGCTTAGCACTGTATGATCAGAAGTTGGTGGTGGAGGTCACAAACTGGACACAAAACCAGTTGTTTGACAATCGTCAATAAAGCTCAAAGAATAAGAAGAAACAAAACCAGTTGGCATCAACAAGAGAAAAAATGGAGAGAGTTCTTCAGGAATTGTTTTCAGTTGGACAACTTGAAACTATTCTTTATTGGACGGTTGCTGCAGACAGAAGACACAGCGCCCTCCTCTTTTTGCAAATTTCTTTTCCAGTTTTGACATTTTCCATCAACTTTTCCAATGCAACTCTTTGAAACACGGCTTATGTGGATTGTGAAGAATTATCACCTAAACCTCAAGAGAATTATTGCCAAACTGTAGTCAGACCAAGCGTTTTCACCTCTTTTAGTGCTTTATGTTTTCATCAACCCTCAACCTAGTTTCCACTGCAGGGGCAGCAGACGAGGTAGCGACAAGCTAATGTCAGATTTCCATTCTGCTTTCTCCATTTTTTCTGCCGTTTGCACTTCAACCAGTGCTCCTTTAATTACGTCATCTTATTGCGTCCTCTTCTTCTACGGTAGTAAAATGGTTTTCTGACTGGAGAATTGGCGCCACCTACTGCTTATCTTGATGAACCAACCCCGAATGATTGTTTTTTAAGTAGTGGAAGGAAACTAGCATTTATTTGCATTTTCTTTTGCCGATTTACTCAAAATTTGGTTAAAATTTGTGATACATGTGGATGGAAACACTGCTAATGTTGACTTGCATACTCACAATACCTGATCCCATATTTTAGCCCGTTTCCGTTAGTGGAGCATCCCTTGTAATAACACCATATAAATTTAATGACATTCTTACTTATGTTTGCCACCAATTTGTTGCTTGCATGTGATTCTTTTCACAAAGTCTGTGACTCACCTCCAACAAGGACGCTGCTGTGAACAGTCTGAACAATATAACACAGCATTATAGCTTGCTAGCTAATGAGCTATTGGGCTAATTCAAAGACAGGAAACAGAAAAACATGGCGTCAAAAACTCAGCACCAGCCCCACATATCGGTCTAACCCTGGATAAACACCTTATAGGAGCCAGAAAACATGACTGTGAACCTCAATATGAATCATGACCAGTAGCTCTGTTGTCGTCTGTCCCGACGGTGTTCTTGGTGAGACATCCAACTGTCCACAAACTGTCGCCTTTTTTCCATCAGTATCAGAGAACCACCACCAGTCATATGCAGTGTTGTATAGTCGTGTTAATATGAGACATGATGGTCGCGTCTTACTGGGCATGAGGGTGGAAGGGGCGGGGCTCGAATGCAGATTTATCCCATCAGCCCCTGCTGCCGGGCCGGCCCGTAGGGTGAAGTCGACCTCAGGATCTGCTCTGAGGTCTGTTTCGGCTCTTCATTTTAAATATTGTCCTTGTTTGTACATTAACATATGCTTTTTATGTTCATATACTGTTTAACTTTACCATGAACTGTCCTGGCAAAGTAATAAATATATTTATTTTAAAATACTGGTGTGTGTGCATCCATAACAGAATATATAAACCAAGGGCCTGATTTATGAAAGTTTTGTGTATATATTGTATATTCTGTATTTCTTATATAATGAAGTACAGTTGAGGGTTACAGGAACACTGTTAAAAAAAAAAAAAAGTGAGAAAAAAAATTCTGAAGTTTTGAAATAAAAAAGTTTTTCCAACCTATAATCTTTTGTCAACATAATTTACTTTTGTTCTTAGAAAAACATGAATCTTTGAATTTTGGAAACAAAACATTTTCTATTTCAAAAACTGTTGAATAAATTCATTAAAGTGAAAGTAAATAATGGTTAATAATTTGATATTTTCAATTGCCCCTGTTTAATTTTCAAGCACCAAAATACTGATAAATCAGATGAACAATTTTTGACACACAGAATTCTTTGGGTTTCTAAAATGCAAAGACTCAATTTTATCTAAAGAAGAAAAGTAATTTATTCAATTAATAAAAGATTATGGGACGGCAAAACTTTTTTGAGCTTATTTCAAAACTTAAGAGTTTTGAGTTAAGACTCAAAAATATAGTGAAGACAGATGCCTTGAAATTATGAATTTTCTTAACTTGTTGTTCTGAACAGCAATGGACCAAAAGAGAAAACTCAAGTGTTTGGAAGACAAGATCTCAGTGATGATAGAGGAGACTGAAGACAGACAACACGTATTATTCTGTGGACGAAATAGTGAGGTGACAAACAAGCCAAACGTGTGGTTTGGGAGTGTGTCATTATTAATTTGTCACATCTGTAATTGATCACAATGTTCATAAAACCCCAGTTTTATGCAGGACCTACTTTCTTTCTGCAGTAGAATCTTCTGGAACTACTTTCATGTCTACCAGACATACTTTATTTTGTTCTAGAAAGAAAGTAGTTTCTACCTGAAACTACTCACAACAAGGTCTGTGGATTATCTTGAGTGACTGTATCATGATTTTTGGAAAGAGACGCTGGTTTTGAGTATTTCAAAAGTATTTTTGGTGCTTTGAGTGACACAAGCTGGGTGCCATTTAGTCCCATTATACTGGAGAGAAGGCAGACATCTCTACAGCAGATATCTCCAAAACTCTGCAACTCTCACTAAAAAAATCTAGCTGGATAAACAGCACTACAGGGCAGGTACAGATGAAGGTTTTGCCAGGAAGACTGAAAAAGAAAGTTTAGAAAACCCATACTTTCAAGGCAACTGTCTTCACTGAATTTTTCAGTTTTGTATCAAACTCAAACTCTTACATTTTGAAATACAAAATGTATTTCAAAAATGTTTTTCCAACCTATAATCTTTTGTTGACGGTTACGTTTCTTCTTTTAAAAAAACATGAATCTTTGAGTTTGGACAGACAGAATTCTTTTGGTTTCTAAAACTCAAAGATTCAAGTTTATCTAAAGAAGAAAAGTAAATGATTAAATCAATATAATATTACAGACTGGCAAAACATTTTTGAGCTTATTTCAAAAGTTTGAGTTTGACTTGACACTCAAGAATTTAGTGAAGACAGATGCCTTCAAATTATGAACAGCTGTAGAATCTACTGGAACTACTTTCTTTTCTACTAGAAAGAAAGTAGTTCCTCCGTTAAACTGCTCAAAACAAGGTGTGTTAATGAAAATCATTAACCAGGTTATGTTTTTTTGAAAGAGACACTGATTTTTTTGGTGCTTTTTGAGCACCACAAATTTTATTTAGTCCCATTATTTTGTAGAGAAGCAACTCACACCAAAAATATCTAGATGGATAAACAGCACTGCAGGCCAGAGGGAAAATGTGTATTTTTGATTTTGGGGTGAACTGTCCCTTTAAATCAGAGTGTACTTTTTCTCTGAGTCTGAATAAGTTTAGTTTCACAAAGAGCTGCTGCCCAACAATAACTACTTAACAACAATAACAATAACAACTTTTTTTGAGTTTTATTACTAACATTATCTGCTACAGAGACCTTTATATCCAGAGAGGGACTCTGAGTTTACTGTGAACATTTCTACATTAACAATGTACAGTTTGCTTTGCAAAATAAAGTTAATGTGCTGGTTTGCAGGTGGTCACTGTGCTAATTCACACTTATCTGTTTAACATGAATCCACTTTTCTGTCTACTGGCTCCACTTGTCCCTCTCAGCTGATTGGTGAGGATCTGCTTTCTTCATATTGTGATTCATAAACCTGAACAAACACTTTCAGCTTTGACCTGCGGCGTCAGTTTGCACTGCAACTCAACTAAGAATGAACTCAAACTGTATTCAGGGATCCCACACCGTTTCCAAAGTCAAATTCAAGCACTCTTCAAGAAATTTTGAAATGCATTTTCAAGCACCTTACAGCTGCGGTAAATTTTAAATATTTATATACATGTTGGTATTCTGGAGGCTTCAAACTGAGAATATTCAAAGTTGTGATGAAACTGCTCTCGACATATTTACTAGAGCTGCAACTGAGGATTATTTTCATTTTTGATTAATCTGTCAGTCGTCTACTCTATTAATTAATAAGCTGATTGGTCCATAAAAATGTTGATCACTGTTCCCCAAAGGCCAAGGAGACATCTTTAAATGTTATGTTTTGTCCACAGTCCAAAGATATTCAATTCACTGTCTCAGAGGACTAAAGAAAACTGAAATCAGAGAATTTAGACATTTTATTGAAAAATTACTCAAAATTATTAATGATTAATTCAATAGTAGACAACTAATCAATTGACTAATTATTGCAGCTCTACTAAAAAGCTATTCAGTCAAGTAGTGATTTATTATGAAAGTAATGCAGTTACAATTTCAAGCAGTTTTGAGCAGTTAATTTAAAATCTAATCACTTATCACACCTTGAAAAACACAACATTAAAATTCAAGAATTTCCAGCACTTATACTAACCTGGTTTATTTGTGGCCCAAAAACCAGCTGAGGGTGATCGTTCTTCTGTTAGAAACAGCCTGTAGAGTTTTCTTACAAACACCACAAAGAGGCACTGAAGCCTAACAAACACGCTGCAGCGTTTCCTTCCTCATAAACATTTGCAAAGCAGATCTTTGGTATATTTTGACACCTGCGCTGTTCACTTCCACCTCCTACCTGCTCTTCTTACCATCTTTAGATGCTGCATTCTGTGATATTGTTCAGTCATGAAAGAATGAGGCCAACAAAACATGGACATTTCATTGTTTACTTTCAACTTCATGTTCAAAAAGTTACATAGTATTTTAACAATTAAAATGTGCTAAAGCACAGCGTTCTAAACTTCTAAAAGCCGCTTCGGACAAATACAGAACATTTCAATGAGCATAAAAAAAGAAACCTGTATATGTATAATAAAAAGTGTAAAACACCTACACATTAAAAATCATTGAACGTCACCATTAATGAGAAGAAAATGAACCAGGAAATGTACAAAAGTCTGTGGGAACACAGAAGGAGGAGGAGGGAACTTCCATACGAGCGGAGTGTGTTAGAATGTGATCAAAGGTGGTTTTTAATCGAACATGTCGTCATCGTCGTCGTCTTCCTCATTGTCTGAATCGTCAAAGTACTTCACCTCCTTCTTGGCCCGGCCCGACCTGTCACGGGACGGGGTGTGCCTCGCGCTCAGGCTGTTGCTGTCGTCGTCCTCGTCGTCGGATGGAGGTTTCTGAGGTTTCTGCAAAGGAGAACAACAGGAAAATACTTTGTTATAGTTAACATTTAGGTTTTTACTGCTCTGAAACTGGAAAACATACTGTAGATTACTGTGTAAGATTTCCTTTAATCTGACACACCAGATGGTTTGTTACACAGAAACATCTGGGAAGCCGTCCTTAGAAACTGTTTGGAAAAGGGCAGGCACTTAAAAACATTAAAAAAAAAAAAAAACTCTTGGTAGGTGATTGGATGAACAATCTGTCTGTCGCATCTGACACAGGCTGACTTCAACCAATCAGATCAAAGTCTTGCCAAAGCTGGCCGAAAACATCTTCTCGACGCAGCCACAGTAAGGGGTGATCGATGACGGCAGTGAGAAGAGGGGGTTAAGGGGAAGTTCTCATCATGGAGACAGAGTACAGAATAAGTGAGGATGTTCACCTGGACAGAGACTTCATTAACCTGCATGTGCAGATATACAGTCAGTACACCTGACAGCAGGTAATAATAGATGACTGAAGAATGGTGAGAGGCTTTATATGTAAATTTACAATTATACTGTCATTTGAAATGCAGTCAAACAGGATAATGTCCACATAATTACAAAGTGTAATTTATTTTTCAAACTCAAAATGTCTTCAGACTAATGTACTATACAGAGATTAGTGAAAAATTAGGTTTGGATTCCAGCAGACTGACTGCACACGACTCTATGAGGTCTGAGCCACTTGTGTTCATATCTGAAAGAAAATTCAACTTAGAAAATTGGTGAATGCGACAAGTTCTCTTAAATCACTCGTACCAACACTTAGAACAAATCTGTTTGTGCGAGTGGTTCTTGCATGAGGTCCGTTGTGTTTCATGTCTGCATCTGCCAGTGGGCCTTCATGATAAGAGTAGGCAAAATGAATATGTTAAAAATAAATGTTAGTGCTACAGGAGACACTTGATGTTCTCTACATGATTTTTTACATTAGGTCTGCTTCCAGCACATGTCGTACTGCTCCTGTACAGGCCTTGAGTTGAGCTGTGCTTGTTGCTCGAGTAGCTCTGCTGAGCACTCAGGAGATGAAACAACCTTCATTCAGCTCTTTCTATACTTTCACAAGCAAATGGAAAATATACTTCAATGGCAGCAATAGTTTAGTCGTTTACATAATCTTATATTACTTTGGTTTCTGATGTTCTGGTTAGTTCTTCAGGATCTAAAAACAACTTATCAGCTTTTAGTCTATTTTATACATATTAGTTTGTGACAACATAACTGTTTTTAAAAATATGAGCTACACCAAGGCAAAGTCTTGGCAAGGAAAACGAAGCGTTCTGTAATCAATAAACCTCAGTGCTGCTGTTTAGTCTTTTTCTTGTCTTGATGTTCTGATAAAATCAAACATGTTTGATGTAATCAGAAGGAAGACAACACACTAGGTAGTTACTTTGTGGGTGATGGTATGTTTCTTTTTTTTTTTTTTTTAAGTTGTTACCAAACAGGACAGAAGGTAAATGAACAGTTTCTGTGCTTCATTCAGCAGAGTAGAGAGCACAGTAGAGTACAGTAGAGTTCAACAGTTATACATTTTTAACATGTAATGAATTGTAAATAAGTCATGATTTTCCTGTAGGATGCAGGAAGCTTTAGCTTAATTCAAACTGCTAATATGTATTTTTTGTTTTGTCAATACAGTAGAGCTGCAATGATTAATTGATTATTAATTGGGTATTAAATTAATCGTCAACTATTTTGGTAATCAATTAATCATTTTGTCATTATTTAAGAAAGAAAGACAAAATTCTTCTTTGAGTCCATCTTTGACTTGTGGACAAAACGAGACATTTGAGGATGTCATCTCGGACTTTGGGAAACACTGATCAACATTTTTTACAATTTTCTGACATTATTAGACCAAACAACTAATCAATCAAGAAAATAATCGACAGAGTAATCAATAATGAAAATAATCGTTAGTTACACTCTAAACCAGTGTTTCTCAAAACTGTGCCACCTCTGAAAATACTGAGCTCTACAAGACGCTGTGGTCACTTCACTGGTGCTTCTTAAGTATCCACAAACACTTGTGCTTTGTTCATTTCATCTGGAGCACGGCTGCTGAAAATATTCTCCTCCTGGTTTGCATTTTTTTTTGCACCCTTCAGTACCTCCACTGACAAACCATGGCTGACCCGTGCACACGCTATGTGCATCATCGTGACTAGCAGGCCGATATCGAAACAAAAATACATACACTATGATATTATTTTAATATATTACATTTAAAAAATATGTATTTCTTACATTAGTCCACATACCACTAAGGAAGCTTGCGTACCACCAATGGTACACGTACCACAGTTTGAGAATCCAGGCCCTCGACTACAGATACACAAGATAACTGCTGAAGTATTGGTTTGGTTGCTTTGACGTTGACGCTGTTAATTATTGGTTTGATTAATGGTTTAATAATGTGCGTATTGATTACTGGCGGTGGCTGATCAGGCTAATTATCAGATAACTGTACTCTAACAGCAGCATGCAGTAAATGTTCCCCTCACTGCTGAAAGACCAGAACACAATGAAAACCTAATATTTCATATACATTAGTGCAATATAAACTGAGCTTTATAATGAAAGAGCAGCTTTGTCATGATTGAAGACTCTACAGCAGGAAATGGCACCTTCACGTGTTAATTAAAGGAAATATTTTCTGCCAAACTAATCTTTTAACTACAGGATCATTCCTCCACTGCTTCATTTAGGCGGATAAGGCAGAAGACTCTTGATATTTCTATGTGGCTGCTGAAGCATTTGTTGTCAAGCCAAAGTAAATGTAGAGTGAATCAAACAGAACACCAGGCCACAGAGAGCAGCATACACAGGAAGCAGAGGGAGTCCCTGTTAAACCTCTCCCCCATCACTGATGTTCACAGCAGCAGCTTATAAATTTTACATGTCACACACCAACACTGCATCTAATAAACACAAACAGGCTGATGTACTCACTCTGCCGGCTGGTTTTGACGCTTTCTTCATTGGGCTGTAATCCTCTTCAGAGCCAGAGCCCTTCCTCTTCCTCCCCCTGCCTTTACCTGCACACAACAGAAAGTGACCAAAACATTAGCAATGATAATCAATTATTAAATTAATCAACAACTATTTTGATAATCGATAACTCAGTTTGAGTAATTTTTTTAAGAAAAAAGGCAAAATTCTCTGATTTCAGCTTCTTAAATGTAAATATTTGTTGGTTTCTTCCTCCTCTCTGACAGTAAACTGAATATGTTTAAGTTGTGAGTAAAACAAAACATTCAAAGATGTTATCTTTGACTTTGGGAAACACTGACTGACAATTTTCTGACATTTTGAAACAAACTATTAATCAATTAATCGAGAAAATAATCAACCGGTTAATTGACTTTGAAAAAAAACATGTTAGTTGCATCCCCGAAAAACGTTCACCATCCGCAATGCGCAGTTTATTCCTTTGTTTATTTGTCAGAGAACACAAGACGTACTGTACCTTTAAGAGCTGGTGATGGCTTCTTGGAGCCGGTGTCAGAGTCGGAGTCCCAGATGGATTTATCTGGTTTCTTTGCTTTGGGTGCTGGTGACTTCTTGGGTTTGGGAGCTGCGTCAGACGGCTTCTTAGCTGCTGCGGGTCACACAGAAACACCTGACTGTTCAATTCTGCTGCTCACACATTGACTGGTACTTCTTATCCACCACTATTAATCATGTCAGGAGCTTTTACCACCTCCAGTTTCTACTCTGTAATAATATCATTACACAATGTCTTTATAATCTGCATATTAGACTTAATGAGTTCCACTTTAAGTGTCATTGGATTCATGAACAACTCAGTAATCCCTTTCAAAAAAAAAAAAAAGTCCCCCCCTCTCCCTGGTGTTATGCTGTCAGCTGTGATGCTGTGTTAGAGCTCCCTCTGGTGGACACAGTGAGTCACTACCTTTCTTTGCTGGCGATAGTTTGTCAAACGCAGAGCTGCTGGAGTAGGTGGAGAACATGGGGCCGTTGTCGTCGTCACTGTCAGACTTGGAGCCATCTGCAAGACAAACACAGGACAAGGTTCACTCCTGAATGAAGAACTTCTGAGAGTTCTAACTGTTTTCAACTATCATGTATTTATTATATATAAGAAAATATATATTATTATATTGTTTTTACTTTCTCATGTCTGCACTGTATTAGTTGTTATACACTAAACTGTTTTTGTTTCTTTCAAAACCTGGTTATTTTACAACTTGTCTGCTTTAATTTGTTGTCTGTGCAGAGCATTTTGTAGCCTGGATTTTGAAAAGTGCTCTATAAATAATAATAATTATTATTATTATATAGAGATTTCTGACTTGGTCAACATTTTGTAGAGCCTATCATTTCATCCTGACTCACGATGCTCTGCAGACTCCATCTAAACATGAAGTGCGTCTTTAATATCCTGCATGGAAGAACATTTAGATTTGTTTTCTTTCACAGTTATTTTCCCTCTGCCACAGTTAACTTTTTAGATTTTGTCTTCTGTGCAAACAAAGTGATCAGACGCTGCTTCTTTTATGAAACACAGAACTTCTTACAGTTGAGGATCAGACACAACTACAACAGTTGATATTTGGTTGCAGTCTTCAGTGCAGAAAGAGGAAGCAGCCAGTACACAGTGTCAGCAAATTGTTTTTTGATGAGAGGACTCTACAACTCTCTTGTCCCGGCATCGGAAATGTAAATATGTCTGGGTTTTGTCTGTCTTACATGATAGTAAACTCAGTGTGTTGACATTTAGACAGCTGGTCAGACAAAACATTGTGAAATTTCACCATTTCACAGACCAAACAATTTCTCATGAAAAATGATCAGGAGACTGATCAATATTTACTACAAGGCAATGATAGTTTTCAATACCATGTGCATAATTTATTTATTTATTTAACAGGGACTATACAAGTAGGCAGTTACATTTATGTGAAGAAATGCAACTGATGCAGTGTACACAGACTTCTACCTATAGCTCATTTGCAGTCCTTGTCCCTGGTTGGGCTTTTAAGGGATAAAACACAAAATACAACACTCTGAAATGGACACGGAAACTAAGAATAAAACAGACTCAGACAGCCACTACAAACAGTAATAAACACAACAATGACTGAAAACAAACAGCCACTACAAACATAACAGAGACAACAGAGACTGAGAACAATCAACCACTAAACAGCAATGACAGAATACCAGCAACCATTATAAACATCACTTAAAGCATAAGTTCGGTTTTTTGACACCTGGACCTTGTTGTTAGGATTAAATATGCTCGTAGACTCACCCAGACAATTTTGGTGGAGCTCGGAGCCGTTTTCGAGCAATTTAGATCCAGCCGACGGCGTTTTTTCTCATGCCATAGTAGCGGACGGGGCCAGAAATCGAAGCCCCTAAATTAGACATTATCTGCTGCGAAACTCGCTCATTTCACCTACATTTTATAAATGAATGGCCAGTGTTATCACCATGTCAGCTCAACTTCGTTGTTATGGTCATCCGGGACTTTACAAGAATGGGTAACTTTTGGTGATGTCATAGACGTGCGCCGCAGCAGCTGAGTAGAGACGCTGTTGTTGCTAGGCTACACGGCAACACGGCTATTTTTGTGCAGCATGGCGGAATATTTATCCGATGTAGAAGTGTCTGACGACGACTTTGAGTATAGTGGATGCCCGTATCGTTTTGAGCCAGAATACACCGACGAGGAGCTATTTGAAAGGAGGATGCAGAGTAGGGTGACCAGGTCCCAATAAACCAAAAGAGGGACAAGGGGTATGTTTGTGAGGGACAAAGTGGGACACCGCCTGTAGCTGCATCGTCTCTTCTTGTTTGGCGTCTCCCCTTCCTCCATTTCCAAAGAAGAACGCGCGATGCGAGTGTCATTCACTAGCTGTCACCTCAGCTGTTGGTAGCGCGGAGAAAATTAGAGGCGGGCCTAAACGCCGTACGTGCGGTGCTACTATGACAACAACAAACAGCCCAGAGTGCAGGAACATCACCGGCTTCACATTGCTGGGGCCTGAGGGGGATGTTGTGCGGGACATGGTCTCAATTTGCGTGATGCGTGAAAAGAGACAGAAAATGCGTGAAATCACGCGCAAAGCGGGACATCTGGTCACCCTAATGCAGAGGGAAAGAGCCGAACAGCTGGCCAGAGAGCAAGCAACCACTGCACGTCCACGAATGGGGGCTAACTGGTGGTGTTGTTGTGGACATTGCATGAGTTTCGCAGCAGATAATGTCTAATTTAGGGGCTTCGATTTCTGGCCCCGTCCGCTACTATGGCATGAGAAAAAAACGCCGTCGGCTGGATCTAAATTGCTCGAAAACGGCTCCGAGCTCCACCAAAATTGTCTGGGTGAGTCTACGAGCATATTTAATCCTAACAATAAGGTCCAGGTGTCAAAAAACCGAACTTATCCTTTAAAACAACAATGACTGCACACAGACAACCACTACAAACACTGAGACAACAATGACTAAAATCCACAACCAAGAACACTGACAAAATACGACACTTAAGAACAATACAATCTCCATTAATTATACAAGTACGAAAGCTATTTAAAAAATGATCAAAATGTCATTTAAGTCTTTATTCTCCTGAGTAAAATTTGGCTTGTCTCATCACAAAGCCACAATGTTCACAGGCTTTTCCTGTACCAGCACTGTGTGAAGGTTGGTAAGAAAAAAAGATTCCTATTACATGTACCTGGGTCCTTTTTCTTGACGTGTTATAGAAAGAGGTATTGAGTTTTTATATCAGTAAAGTTTAAAATTCTGACAACTTGACAACTCTTGTTTACTGCAGCCATAAACAGTATAAAAAATGTCTGTGGATTGACAAATTTTTATAATCACATAAACAAAATATTGACATTCAAACCTACACTGTAGTACATTTTAGAAAAATCAGCAGTCAGGAGTGACTGCACACCAACACTGAGCTGGTACTCACCGCTGTCGTTGCTTTTTTCAGAGAAGGCTGACTTGGATGAGAAGATGCTGGTTGTCTCTTTCTTTTTAGCTGCAGGTGCAGGCCTTCAGAGAAGCACAAACAGCAGAGTCAACATTTATTTTCCATATGTTTTTATTAGGCAGCAGACAGCAGAGAGATGACAGGGAAATGAAGGGAAGGATGGGCAGGACTCCTACACATTTACCATTTCAAAATTCATTATTCTTCCAAACTCAAATTTCCAGACTTTCCTTCTCTGTCATACCATATTTGACATATGAGCACAAATAGCAAGATATTTATTATGTAAATGAATGGTTTTAAAGGCGTCCACCAGTGAGAATCAGGATTTTAACCTTGTCAACATGTCCATGTGGTGTTTTTCATGTGTGAAAAGACATATCAGGAGCAAAATAAGCAGTAAATGCCACATCTCAGCATTTCTTGCTTTGAAACTGCAGTGATGGATTCAGTCAGGCTGCATATATGATGTCATACACCTAAGGAACCAATCCTGTTAAACAACAGGCTCTTGCAGAGCATTTTAAATTGTTTAAAGCAAGCCTGGACTTTAAAATCCAACTGTTAACATGCATGTAACATTGTGTTAGCTATTAAATCAATGTCAGATGATTGTAGCTAAGTGCTGTAGCTCCAAACAAATCAATTACTCCTACGCAAAAAGTTGCATGACATCCCACTGTCAAACATCTCTGCCCAAAGAGATAGGTAAATAATAGGTGCTACCTGCACTCATATCATTGTCCCTCAACATACTGAACAAATCATTTTATTCTTCCACCAATATCTTTTATAAATAAGAACTGAAAATTAGTTGAAAAAGTCACATAATTTAACTTTCACAGCCTCAGCGCGGCCTTGTTTATTCATGTATCCATGGAAACGATGAGCACAGCAATAAAGATATGATTTCCTTACACAAAAAAGATAGTTCTGATAACTACATTGCTGGCTTTTTTCCATACTTTTTATCACTTAGAACACTGCAAGAGAGTGACGTGCAACAAACATCCCCTGGTTAGATTTGAAGGTTTGAGACAATATGGTTACGTAGTTAGTGTCTCAGACCCAGAGCACACATAATACGGCTGCCATCATCCCCCAAAAGTTCTGTTTCAACATGTTCAGATGAGCTTTGAATCTTACGTGGATTTCTGTTTGGGGGAAGAGTAGGAGACTTCATTGTCGTCATCGTCGTCGTCATCGTTATGGTCGTTGTAGCGCTCCTTGGGCTCAGGGGAAGTGAAGTCATCTTTAAACGACCTGACTGGAGAAGAGGCCACGTCGTCGTCTCCGTTCTCCTCTTCGTCGGCCTCCTCCTCCTCTGAGAAGTCGAACGTGTATTTTGGCTTGGAAGCTGAAAGACGGGAGCAGAGCGCATGTCAAACCACATTATTATTGCTGTGGATTCTGGGGCCTCGTACAATAATTATTCGTGTTGCGGCTGGGTTGCATCAGACGGCGCCCTCAGACACTCGCAGCCGACAGAGGCTAATCACACCGAGGAAACGGAGACACAGTTCATGAGTTATTTTTGGCCCCGGGCCGCTTCAAGAGGATTGAAATGAAATGTTAACAGTCAGTCTGTAACCAGCTACCTGCTGCTGATGGTGGGTCCTATCAAAGAATGTGGACATATTAACAGAGACAGGCTAAAGACTAAAGACTGCACACAGGAACAGTTAACAAGATACAAACAGCAGAACATTTAATTCTCAAATGACTTGTTAATTAATGTTACTTTCATTCCTTATAACTATTTGAAAATTCCAGTCCCTGTCTATAAAAGGATAATTTCCTATTTTTTTCAAGGCTGTCTTAATACAACACTCACATACCACTGGAGCTGCAACGATTAATGACTGTTAAATTAATCACTAATGATTTTGATGATTGAGTAATTGGTTTGAGACACTTTTTAAGACAAAAAGTCTAAATATTTTTGTAATTATTTTCTGGTTTCTTTACTCCTCTCTGACAGTAAACTGAAAATTTTGGGGTTTGAGTGAAACAAGACATTTGAGGGCGTCATTTTAGGTTTTGGGAAACACTGATCGACATATTTCACCATTTCCTGACATTTTAAAACAAACAACTATTAACTGATTAATCGAGAAAATAATCACCTGATGAATCGTCCGTGAAAATAATCCTTAGTTGCAGCCCTACATACCACACCTATGTTGAACATGTTGCTGGCCACAATTTATTTCCACTGTATGGCTGGCTGACAGAAACAGCATTTGTACTTACCAAAATGAATAAGAGTCAATGATGGAAACAGGATGGTGTATGTGAGACTGAGGCAAACTAGTGTCTGTGTGTGTTGTTGGTAATGAAGGAACAAGTCAGTGTGACAAGGGCCAGTCTGAGGTCATGTTAACCTTTTTTTTTTAACAATACAGAAAAATGTGAAGGCTGCCTGTCATTTTGACAGATTAAAACACACAGGGCAATCTACTGAAACATTAAAGCCACAACAAGGAGTTCTTAACTGGTTATGATACAGTCTTGGGTTAATACTGGTGTCTCTATATGACCTACATAAGTTTTACAAGAGAAGATCCGTGAAAAGATCAGATTTTTCTGTGTAGTTTTTCTGAATGGCTGCCACCACAACGATTTCTCCTTGAATCAGATGAAACTATCCTGCGTTTACATTTTCCCAGGCAAAGTTACAGTGAGATTTTTACTTAGATAATTTTATTTTTGACTTTATATTTTGGCCTGTTGTTGGCATTGGCAATGACAGTGAAAGTTCACACTACATTTAATAGTATTTGGCTGGACTTTACCTGATGCCCTCTGGGACTTGTTCTCTCTGGGGATGATGAGCTCGCTGTTCTCCAGGTCGCTGTCTGACCTGGACTCGTCATCAGACCAGGGGTTTCTCTTCTTCACCTTCTTAGCAGGGGTGCCTTTGGGTCCTGGAGTTTTTCTCACTCTGGGAGTTCCTGCAACACGGTAAACAAGATTAGCAGACTGTTTGTTGACTGTCAGTATTCTCACTTAAGGACCGAGGAGCTCTTGGTTGTTCAATAATTGATTACAGTTTTCTCACTGCAGAGCATCAAACAGGCCGGGGTAACAGCTACTTTCAAACGCAGTGTACCTGAGAGGACGAACGCTGTATCATCTCTGGATAGCTGCAGTTGACAAATATCTGTCCGTGCTGATAAATCATTGCGCTACTGATAAAGCAAGTACGGCTCCATCATTTCTTACAACCTTCAACTCAATCTTCAAAACACTCCATCTCATGAAGTTTACAGCTGACAAACATTTTGCATTTTTTTATTTGGCCTTTTTAATTCAGTGCTTTTATATTTGGTCTGAAATTAAGTTACTACAATACTTAACAATGCTAAACAATACTGTCACTGATCATGGGAAGTAATGTGGTCAGTTTTTAGAAGGAGGTTCTTGACATGGTTAGTCTGATTTAAAAAAAAAAAAGGTTATGAATGCCAAGGTTATGAATTCTGGGTATTTATCCAAGTAATTTTATTACTAAGAAGAGGGTCTATGCAATAATAGACTTGTGTCTCTCCTACAGGCGATGGAAGCAATAACAATAGAATGAATATATTAAGGATCTATCAACATGCTATGAGACAAACTAACAGACATTAACCCTCTCGATCCCAGCAGAATTCTAGAATGAGAATCTTCACTTATGTGAGAATTTTCCTTCTCAAACTCAACAAACAGCTCTATCTCAATAACAGAAATTGAAAAAAACACATTGTCCTCTTTAATTTGATACTGAATATGGCATTAGACCAGGTTTGATTCAACATATTTCTATATACACCAAAAAAAACAACAAGTAGCACTAAAACAGCTGTAAATAGCTGTGCTGGAATGAATCTCAGTCTGCCTAAAAGAAGCGAAAGTAACTTAAGGTCAATTTTATAACAAACATGATCCACAACATTTCTCTCTGTTTGCTTCCTGAGTCAACGTTCAGAGTCAGACAACAAGATTCACTAATGCTGGGCTTTCAAAATAAAAGAGAACCCGCACAGAACAAACAACAGTAATGTGGCTGTAGCACTTACTGTGTTTTCTTTTTGTGTATTGTGTCTTGTTCATTATGTGCTGTTTTAGTCTTTGTGCATTTTAAACACGTGACTGTAGTGGTCACTCCATCTTCTGTTTCAACTGTTTAACTTTGTGGTAAAGTACTTTGTGACTCGTGTCTGTGAAAAGCACTATATAAATAAATTTCTTCTTTTTTCTCCTTCTTGGTAGTATTTGTGGCAACTTATATGAGAAACATTGCTGAATTTATATGTGGGAAAGTCGTGATCCGGTCGGTCGTCCCTACTGACTACGCATCATGCTTCTCCTGAGACAACAGCATCTGCCTCAGGCAGTGAGAGCCAGGGATGCTCTGCTGTTTAACAGCAGAAAAAAAAATCCCAGATCTCAATATTGTAATGTATACATCCAGTTCCGGTTACTGATGACAACTTAAAGTATCTACAACACAAAGCACGGGACTTTTTTCCCTATTCTAATACACTGTGGATGACTTTAAAATGAGCAGTGCGATAGTGAAATATAGAATAGGTACACTGGGGTACTATGAGGTCTAGAGAGTTAATAAAGGAAAGCTGTGAGTTCTGCAAGATATCTGGGAGAATTGGATAATTTTTTAAACAAAATGTCAGTAATGATAAATAAAGACAAAGACTGGGATGGGGGCACAGCAAATGAATGAAGATTACAACATGTAGTAGCCCATGTGATCTTCAAGAGACTTTGTACATTGTAATTACTTTAACATCTATATTTTCACCTCTATTTCTATTACTAAGTTTTCATTTACATTTACTATTCATTTGATGGTTTTCTGTATTTGCTGCCAAGACTGACCACTTTATTGACATGTAATGTTTGTTATAATTGGAAAAAACACAAAAAAATGTTTTAAAAAGCTATTTGAGCAGAAACAGCACTTGTTAAATCACTGAAACGTGATTGAACATGCTTGATGGAATAGTTGTAGAAGTTTTCAGTGTCGCACTGACCTGGCTCTTTCTTCTCTTTCTTGACACGTGGAGTCTTTGGTTTGACTACAGAGTTTTCTCCTGTTCCTCCCTCGCCGCCCAAACCATCATCATCAAACTCAAGCTTCACCACCGGATCTGCGTCACTCTGAAAGAAAAACACAAACTGTAACAATCCTGGAGTCCTCCTTTGTGACTCTTCTCATTTCCAGATCACATTGGTAAAACGTCATTACCTTCTTCTTTTTAGTCAGTTTCTTGGCTGCGTCAGATTTGATTGGCTGAGTCGGAGGTTCGATCCTGCGACCGAATGGAGAGGGCATGGTCTCCTCCAGGTTCATCTTCTTCACTTTAGGTTTTCCCACCTTCCCCTTCACCAGCTTGATGGCCTTGCCTGCACTCTGATCCTCTCGCTCCTGCGCCTCCAGTTTCTAACAGACAGACACAGAAATACTCACATTATATAATGTTTAATTTTCTTAATACATTACACTTTAAAATAGGAGCCAGTATTAAAATAATCAGCACTAACAAACAGAAGCCAGTCTCTGCTAAAGGCCTGGTAGAAATCACTGGGGAAAGGTGGAATTACAAACACTGTAAGAGCTCACATGATTAATTCAGCACAATGTACATTTCCAGGACACTAAGTCCAGTCATACTCCACTGCTCTCAGTTTCTGTTTTTAAACTCTATTAGTCCAATAATTTCTACTTTTTTAGTGCTGTTAGGCTCCATCAATGACACTCAACTTTTCCTGAAGACATTTCAAGTTAAAAGCCTCCTAGGACTGGAGGGATTATTACCTCTGAACTGCTGGAATGAATGATGATGAAGATTTGATGTAAAACATTAGTGCAGTAAATGTTGTAGTTCATTGAGAGAAGCTTCGAGGAGTAGTTGAGAAGACTGATTATAAGATTGATATCTGTCTCATATCTGACCATTAAAAAACATAAAATGAAGCTACAACAAGCAGCCATTTAGCTTAGCACAAACACTGGAAACAGCTAGCCTGTATATTTTTTACATACATATACATTTTTAAATTTTTTTTTTTTGTACAGATTAAATAAACAATGTTTATCACTGAGCTTTAGAGGTGCTAGTATGTAGATTTTATTGCGTTTGGAAAGAATAACAGTAGCTGTCTTTAAGCTAAGCTAATCACCTCCTGTCTGTGGCATCATATTTTAAGTACAGAAGAAACAGCATTTCAAGAATATCTAGCTTATGTATTGTGGCATGTTTCTGAGTGAAACCAGACATAACACTCGGAGGAATATTGTTCAAATGTTTCAAAGTGGGTGTGCCATAACCTGCCATACCACCCATTTGCTAACAAGAAAACTCATAAATCTTAGTTTTGTGCTACTAAAAGTTGAAGACTGATTGAATGGTGGATGTCATATTTGTTGAAATTGATTGGATCAAATCCTACGTATGCACGTCATATTTTTACAAGAAGATAACATGATTGGATTTTGGTGTGAAAATATGAGAACTAGATTTTTTGAATTTTTGGAGCATATACTGTTAAATAACTGCACAGTGTGACAGAAGATGTGATTAAAGGGGTTCCCAAAATGCAAAGACAGTCATTTAAAACTGATTAAAGAAAAAAGGCAATGTAATGAAGTGAACTGTGAGTATTTCTAGGGATGCACGATAACTATCGGTACCGATAATTATCGGCCCGATACTGGAAAAAATGACGTCACACAGATAAGTCCGATAATGATTTTTTTTTGCCGATAACTACATCCAATTATAAATAGCCAACATTGCCTTGATTTCGCTCATTTTCAGTCCGTTTGTTTGCCCTGTGTTGCTGGCGCCTGCTGTTGTCACGCGCATAACGTCATATTGATGCGCCACCTCAAACATAAACATGGCGCCGCCATCACCAGTGTGGGCAATTTTCACTATTTCTGGAAGAGACAACGCGATTCCAGTATGCAATAAATGTTCAGCCGAAGTGCCGAGGGGAGGTAAAAAGTCTACCAGTTTCAACACATCCAACCTTATTAGCCACTTAAAAGTTTCACCATCGAAACGACGGTATATGGAGAGAGTATGAGGATGATGTTAAATACTGTCCGTAAAAATACTGTGCGTATTAAGAGCCATTTGAAGCTGTTAATCACAGTCAACAATCGCCAAATCGTACTTTAAATGCCGCTGAACTGCACGCTACTTTGCGCTATGCAATACAAACATTACATATTAATATACAAAATATGACAACAACTCACTAACTGCTTCACCTTTTCAGACCGAAGAGGATGACAGTGTCTGGTAAACAACCTGGAGCTGACTGTCAGCTGCTAGTCTGTCACACAGTGTGGCTAACGTTAGCAGTGCTAGCAGCAGCAGCAGCAGCAGCTTCTCCAGGTTTAAGTCCGTGTCTGTACTTAATGTGGTCACGTTACCCCAGTCCAGTGAATATATGTATCAGCTTATTCTGTCACAGTCTACATTCAACATTATTTCTATCGTCTAGATTAAAACACTGTGAAACCATGCTGGTTTTTCGAGCTGTCATCTGTCCGACTTTACTGATATAAACATCCGTGGTTGCCTAGGCGATGGGCGAGAGGGGCTGAACTATATAATGTACTCGCAACACACATTCAAACGCTAATCCATAACAACGTACAGAGTTTTCATTCTGTAAATCTTTGATTTTTGTATGGACAGTGATGCACTTTATTTTTGCACTGAGTTTTTGTTCTGTAAAATCTTTTTTATTGAGTGATGCAGCTGAGTGAAGCAATAATAAATGTTTTTTTTTTGAGTCATAACTTCTCTTGTTTTTGTTGTGATTACAACACTAGTGATGTATGTTACATTATTTTGATAAGTCAGAGGCAGAGTTATAATGTTAAATTCATCTTTACTCACTACATCTTTGCCTTTCTTTACCTCAAGTGTATATATAAACTATTAAAAAATGTTATCGGTATCGGTGGGAAAAAACAGTTATCATGCACCCCTAAGCATTTCTGCTGGAGAAGAAAGCGGTGAGTATGACTTGACTCTATTGTTCTGATGAAGCCGAAGTGCTGAGAAAGTGTATATTTTAGTGAGTTTGAATTTGTCTTTGATATCAGACCAAAATCAGAAATTAACAACTTCACAACAACTTGCCAGTGACTGAAATCCCATCAACCCCTGAGGTAAACTATCAACTATCACCTTTCACAGCTCAGAGAGTGTTGCATGCTGAGACAACAATCATTCAACTTACATCCAGCTCCTCGATGAAGACTGCCAGGTCCTCCTTCCACAGATCCTCTGGAAATTTCCTCTGGAGATCGTTCAGCTCTCCTCTCTGTACATCAGCACACATTCACTTTGTTACACAACACAACATTGACAGGCGTCTTGTGAGGTAAAAAAGTGAACAATGAAGTTAAAAAACAAACAAACAAAACTAAAACGATGTATAATAATACCTTTTGGTCCCTCTGTCTGAGCAGCTCCTCCACCTTCTCTTTTGTCAAGCACCACAGAGGCATGTTGAGGATGTAGTTGAAGTTTGGCCCTGACGAGGAGCCGGAGTCCACCGAGCTGTCGCTCTCGTTTCCATCTCGGTAATCTTCTTCCTGAGACTGTCACAGAAAAGCAATAAACATCTTATTATTACACAGAAACTAACTTGTGCTGCTTTTTCCACCTTCTGCGATGACTAATGTGTATTTACTGACAGGCTGTACAGTCGTAGGAGTGGTGCAAGGGCAGCTCCATCTTGTGTTTCTTAATAGTTAGAGCAAAGATCACTACAAACCTAAAACTAAAGCCATATGTGTTTGTTGCATTATTATTTATACTACTTATTATAGGCCTAATGAATTTTTGCTTTGTGTCATGCTGTTGCTGTGTGAATGTGTGTAGATGTATGTCCAGCCATTGTAACATTACCTTTTCCTGAGCTTTTGTCCAGGCAGCCACTGGATCAGATTCATAGCCTTTCTGGACCAACATGCGGATCAATTCACGCTTGGATTTGTTCTCTGTTAGAATAAAAAAATGTACATTAGAAAAGAAACTGCTCACTGTTATATAAGAATCAAATTAAGGTGGCTCCTAGCAACTATTCTCCCTGTTGATTAAACATAAATTTAAACATAGATTAGTCAACTCAGTCTAAAAGTAAGAAAACACCCATCAGTTTGTCACCTGCAGCCTGCTCTCCTCACAGGTTAATGTCTACATGACTGTGCTGAGTGGGATTATGCATTGCTCCAATTAAGTCATGTCATGTTTTTTTTTTCAAGGCAGTAACTGTCACATAGTTTGAAAAAGAAAATCTATTTTTATTCTATTCTGTCTTTACATGCAACAATTAATCAGCATTATACATTAATAAAATATTAATAATTAGTTTAAATGATTAGCAAGGGTAGCGACATTTAATCAACCACAAAACTAATCATGTACATCTCTAAATCAGAAGGCATTTTCAGTATTTTTTCTTACCGATTGTGATTTTTCCTTCGATCTTCTCCAGTACAAAGCGGGCCTGGTTGGACAGTTTGGAGGCCTCGGCTCCAAGGCTGCCTATTAACCAGTCCTTCCTCAGTTTGTAGTAGTGCAGGCGGAGCTCAAAGAACTCCCTGAGGATGTCCTGGACCGAGTCGTACCTCTTCAGACAACCCATGTGATCAAACAGCACCTGAGAATCACAGTTTAAATGTCAGTTACAACAAAAAAACTGTAGTAAATGCCTGATCATAAAATGGACAAGCCAGAGAGGCCGAGCTGCCCAACAGTTTCAGTTGAATTGAGATGAGTTTACCATGGAGTTGCAGGTGAGGCTGGACTGCAGCTTGAAGACTTTGTGAAGACCGGCTGCCTCGGCCTGAGCCAGTTTCTCCTCAGACATGCGAACCACAAACTTGACTGTGGTGTCTGTATGGTATTCCTTATAGTCACTGATGAGAGCTGGCGTTTTGTCACTGCCCTGCAGCATGGGCTCCAGCACTGACTCCTTATAGGCCTGCACACAGGAGGGGAGAGAACAGAATAAGAAGTCTGACAATACATACACATACAGATTTCACACATATTTTTATTGTATGCTAAAATGTTACAAAATATTCCAGGTCTTTATTTGGACACCATGAAAGAAATCAAATGTAAGCTATCCTAGAGAGAAGAGGCTAAGTTGTACCTGTGTCCATGTCCGGACAGGAAGCTCTGTGATCTCAATGGTGTTTCTGTCGATGACCGACACCTCTCCACTGACCAGGTACTGGTTCTGACCCAATTCATGGATCAACCCTTTGAAGTTTTTGTAACTGGGGAGCTGTTTGAGGACAAAAGACACACAGTGAGACAAAAAACTGAGAGAAAGGCCTCATTTTTAATCTTAACAAATGTATCAACTTTTTGATGTAAAAACTTAGTCTGTCGCCTGCATCCACACTACAAGCAACAAGCCACAGAGGTCCACCTCCAATCAAAGAAGCACAGCTGATCTGTGTGCTGCCAACATGTGAATATCAGCCAAGAAAATGTGGTCATGGCTGCCAAAGGTGCTCCTTTGTTTTGGTTCCACAACAGTGCGATTTGATTTTAGGCAAAAGTGAGTTGGGCAAAACTACAATCACAGATTCATTCATTAAGTCAACTACACAAATTGTGGAGAGAATGGATCACACAGAGGTCACGTCATTATGACTTCTGTTGGCTGGTTTGACAACACTGGAAGTTGTTGCATTGAGACACTTAATCTTTTGTCTTTTAAACATGAACCAGTGTTTACTTTCATTGACAATTATTTTTTGTCAAAGTTTTCAACTACACTTTTTCACTGACATAAACAAGACAAAAACTAAGAGCAATTTATGATAACAAAAACTATGACAAAATCTATTGATACTTTCGTCAACAAATAAAAACACGATCTACCAGAAAGGTCAAATCGCGAGCACTTGCTGCACATCTCAAGCTCTACAGAAATGTCACTGTTTGGGAGACATACTGATAAATTTCACATTTGATGTAGAGGAAAATAAGACGCTCAATCACTGGTAAAAACACAATGAAACTGAAGCGACATTTGCAGAGGAGTTATCCCAAAATTCTTGCAAATGTTACCTTAAGCACACATAAATGTTTTTGGTTTTCAAGCTAACATTATTTTATTGGCTAACTTGTGCTTTTTCAATAAACCTGAAATAAAATACAAGCTAAAACAAACCATCGCTGTCCTGTCCTGATTAAAGAAGGGAACGCACTGGAGCTGCGAAAATTAAAATATCGATTGATGCCAAAAGTAAGTGTCACGTTTCACTGTGCTCAAATTGAAACAAATGTGTTACAAAAAGAATAAGGCATGTTTGACGAAACGTAGTACACTTAATGTTAGGCATAACATGTATGTAATTTTTTATATTTCAGTATTGATCTACAGTATCTGATACATACTGTCATATGGTACATTTGCTGGAAACTCAATCAAGAGGTTGTCTGTAGATAACATTACACGCGTTGAATCTTTTGGGCAGAATTCCTGACAAATGTCACAACATCAATAACAACAAGTTTGAAATTACCACAAAAGATTTATAGTTGAATATTTCTGTACAAAAAAGCAAACAGAACTAATAAAAAATGCCATGAGTTTTAAGGGTTTTAACAGGTGCTACACTATATTTGGTCATTAACATTAACACCAGAACGTATCGTATATCTTGTCAGTGGCAGGGAATCATAGTTGACAGAACACCTCCTCATTGGTGGAACAAGAGTTAAAATAGAAAGATATGCTAGTTTACAAATTGTTATGTTTATGTGGATCGATTATCAATTTTCACTGTATTGCTGTATGCCCACATTCATATGGAATTGTTCTATTTATAAAATAAGAAGGGAAATATAGGGAATCTTATGTGTTGATCAGAGCTCTAATTAAGGTTTGGGAAGCAAAAGTTTTTTAGATTTCAAACTGGACAATGGCATTCTTAAATTTGGGACTGGCTAAAGATAAAAGTTGCCTCAGTAAAACATGTAAATAAATAACACTGCCCAATGGTCAGTAAGAAATCAGGGACTCATCCATCAAGTTGTTTGAAGTGTGAACAACAGAAGACAAATGGTCTGAGTCTCAGACTGTTTACCATTGGCAGGGGGTCCTGGTGGTTGAGCATGCGGTTGATGTTGTTGACGATCTCCCGGGGGTCGTAGTTGGGGATCTTACAAGCCCAGCCTGTCCCGATGCCCTCCGCGCCGTTCACCAGCACCATTGGAATGATGGGAATGTACCACTCAGGCTCCACCTTCTGGTTGTCGTCAAACAGGAACTTGAGCAGGTTGGAATCCACCGCTGGGAACAACAGCTTGGCAAGAGGACTGTGGGGAATGAGACCAGCATTGTCAGACTTGATCTTTACTTTAGAGTTGAGACAAGGTACTGATACTGTGAAAATGATTACAATTTGTCACAAATCTCAAGAAAGGAACTGGACTTGTTTATATGTCATTGAAGACGTTTCGCCTCTCATCCAAAAAGCTTCATCAGTTCATGCGTGTCAGACTAGTCTGAGCTAGTCTGAAACGTCTTCAATGACATTTAAACAAGTCCAGTTGCCTTCAATTTAATCCTTGATTACAATGACCTGGACGAATGAGAACATTCACGGACGATTTGTCACAAAAAAATGCCATTATGTCCATGGTTGCTTTACCTGAGCATGGTGAAGATATAACGAGGGCTGGCAGCATCTTTGCCTCCGTTGATGCGAGTACCAAACTGACCCAGAGGCTGCAGGATGTTCACGTTGTTGCTGCCCACAAAGTTCTGGGCCAAGTTCACGATGGTCATCATGAGAGCTTGCTGCAGAGACAAATGGGGAAATGGGTGGTCAACAGTAGTGAACAAAATCACTGTAATAATTCAACATACTAACTCATCTTATCAGTATATAAAGTGAAAAAAAAACCCTTAAGATTCAGTCAGCAAGATCAGCCCTACTAGAGAGAAACCAAATATTCTTAAATATAATCAAAATGTCTTCTTTTAAGCAAAGAAATCTACCAATGGGGTAAGCTGATTCTGCTTGGCTAGAATTCTTAGAATTAGTTTATAAATTTAGCCACTTACAAATCGTATTGGGCCTTAAAACGCGAAAAAAAATCAAAAAAATCAACATTTTTCACTTATTTAAGAAATACTTTTTAAAATGAGAAATTTGGTCTCTTCATTGAACTGACTTTTTGAACTAAAGAATTTCTATCTTATCTAAGATTCACAGTTAGCTAAAAAAGCTTCTAATAAGACAGATTGTCCTGAAACAATATTTTGGTTTCTTGATGGACCTTATTTTAAGAATCTAAACCTTAAACTGAGATTATTATTATGCCAATCATTGCTGTAGCGTGTTATGGGTTAAATATAGCTCTATATTAGCTGTAATATCTTATTAAGACAAAGTTTGATATATTTTGTTAAAATCAGATTACTTTTCTAATGCAAAGCTTGCTTGACATTGTTTTTGTTTTGAGACAAAAAATATGATTTATTTCCCAGGCAACAAGGGTTTTTACTTTCTTTAAATTCCTTTTTTGCAGTGAAGTTTGTGGATGTAAAATACTTTTGAATACAGTCCTATTTTGACATTTAAATGCCAATCCCACATTACCTAAACTACCTCAACAGTGTTGTCTGTCACAAAACAAACATAACAGAAAGAAAAACTACAGCAAATATTTAACAAATATCAAGATCCATTAGTTTACACTGCAATACTGGGCAGAAATCTCAGGCCAGCCCACTAAGTGCTCATCTTCCCCATAATAAACTGTGTCACACGTCTTACAGGCAGTGAGTTGACTGACCTCTCCATGATGGTAGGCAGACATCTCTGCCACTGAACCAGCCAGCTGTGCCACCTTCACTTCTCTCTTGTCGTTCCTCTTCAGGCAGGTGAACAACACCTTCCTCTGGCCTGGCTTTAGACCTGGAAACAACAAATACACGATCATTATTCTTGAGTCAGATCAGATTGTGATGGAATGACTTCTTGTGTTGGTGGTGTTGAGTCTTTCACTATGGCTTAATGGGATGGAAAATTCACAGGGAGACGGTGAGAAAACGAACCATCGACCAGGGATGGAATGGATCTCTCGTTGTCAGAGTTGGAGAACAGGATCAGCTCTTTGTTGATGAAGTCGTTGTAGGAGAGGTGCCTGGCCTGAGTTCCATACAGGTATTGCTAAAAAAAATCCAATTAAGATAAAAATGAATACGCAGTATAATGTTCCATCAGTCATTTTGAATAGTTTTAGCACAGGAATAGGCCCTCTCACAGAAAGTTTTACAAACTGTCAAGCAATCTACAAATCAATGTATTATTTGTAGATTTGCTGACAGTTGGTAAATCCTGTTTACGGGACATTTCCAATTTGAGCAGAGCCACAGACCTCAGGCAGGCCGTGCATCCTCCTCTGGCGTCTGTCCTCCATGAAGTTAGTCAGCCACTCCTTCCTGTCATCTGTCTTCTTCTTACTGAAGGCCTGCAGCAAAACAACCACAGCACTGCAGCTCAGTCTCCATTTACTTAACACTTAGTGTGTATTTTGGTTTGGACTATAAGGTATCAAAATACAGATTATCCAAGTACCAACCACTTTCTCATATTCCTACACTACTGTACTTTTTTTTTAATTAGACATGTTCTGATTTAAATAATAATTTTGCTAATTTTATTATTTGTTTGTTTTATTAAAGCACAGTTCTTGTTAGCATCGTCATGATGCTGGAATTACAATATTAGATACCTTTTTCGATATCACAGGGAAAACTTGTCTCAAAATTGTGGGCATAAATTAGATTTTCATTAAAAGATAAATGTAACAAGGCTATAACACGACAACAGATATAGTAAATGAGACCAGTGATGAGAGGGAAACGGTGGACTGTGAGTCAGTGAGAGGTGGTGGGATTATGTGAGCCTTGAGGCGTTGTGTGTTGACTCACTGTCGGAGAGAAGAAAGGGCGAGACATTGCAACTGATACTGGAGTATCAATACTACTCAAAAAGAGTGTTGTATGTATTTCAAATATTTGTTATCGATATACTGTATATACTTTTGACAACACTAGTGTACTGATGCATGTGTTTCGACGATATTTAACATTTGAGAACTGTTTCTGTTAAATGAAAAGTAAACTTTTGTTGACAAAGTAAGGTGTCCAAAAAACTATTGTTTCGCAGCCAAATCTAAGGTTTAATATTGGCATAACTATTGAAAAACCATAATCAGGCCCACACATACACAATTTATCCTATAATGTTTTGACACATTATAGGTGATTTGCCCCTTTGCCAACATAAATTAGCATCCTTGAATGAGTAGCATGCACTCTGAGGCCAGAAAAACAGAACCCCCTGTAAAGTTTAAAGAATATCCCTGCCACAGATCTCAGCTGTAAGAGGCTGATCATGTCAGAGGGGAGCTGTGTTGCTGCTGTTTGACTGTGTGTTATAACAGAAGGTATTTTTCATACTTCTGCTCACCTACAGACCAGCATGTAACTGTAGCATCAAACTCACCAGAGTGATGGCAGCGTCGTCCTCTGCTCCGCTGTATTTGAATGTGATGCGATGCTTCTCCATGTCTGCAAAGTATTCCTTCGCCTCTTTGCTTGTACTTGTACCCAAACCTGGAATGGAAATTTAATCAATCATACAACAACAGAATGAACCACTGAAAATGTATAAAAATTAACATTTTCAAAGTTTATATTGCTATATTCAAATACAAGAGCAGCAAACCTTTGTAGTACTTTATATGCCAGGTTTTATAGTTCTCTGTCTGTTTCTTCCACTCATCGAACTCTGGAATGCTGTAGAAGGCCAGCTCCTGCTTGTTCTTGGTCGCCTGCACACAACATATTAACATGAGGAAGGTCCAGTTTTACTGTATGCTCGTATTAAGTGTAGTCTATTCAATTAACTCATAACAAGGTCTGTTGCACTTAACAATCTGTGTCATATTCAGGAGTTTTAGAAGTATATTTTGCAGCTTTGTGCTGCTTGTTATCAGGTGCATTGATATTGTGTATTGACAGCATGTGTGAGAGTGCGTGTCTGTCTCTTACTTTGACGATGGGTGTGATGAACTCTTCCAGGAATGTGTGTTTCAGTAGGGACGGCCAGTTGTGGTGGAAGAAGTTGATGAGCAGACCTTTGATGTGGGAGCCATCTTGATCCTGAGACAAGACAAGAAATGTTAAAGCTGCTGGTTGAACTGCTGTTTGTTATACTGGAGCTGTGTGAGTGTCGGGATCTCAGGTCACCTGATCGGTCATGATCATGATCTTGCCGTAGCGAAGAGACCTCAGTGACTCCGCATCATCGTAGCTCTTTTTGTACTGGAGGCCGACAATTTTGATGATGTTGTTGATTTCAGCATTTTCCATGATCTGTGGACAAAAAAGTTATGTCAGACAGGACGTAATGAAACTCAATTAAGCAATAATTTTAGATTGATTTAATAACTATTATGTGAAAGGGAAGCAGATTATTCCCACCAAGAACAAACCCCAACCTAAGCAGATTTTTGCTGCTTTCAGAAAACAATGCTGGCTCATAAAACAGTGGGCAGATGCCTCCAGCCAAGGAGCAGACACAGCCTGAACTGTACACCACCTCCTCAGCAGGAAATGGCACAGAGGTGAAGTAAACATGCAGTTGGAAAGTAATGGACAACATTTACACAACTAAAAAAGAGCCAGACATTTTTGGGAGTTAGAACACCAAATATGTGGCACACATTTGACAATGCTGGATTTGTATTTGCGCGCCTTTTTGCCTAAAAATTAATGACAGTATCTAACAACACATTAGCTACATTTCCATCCAAATGTGTGCAAATTTGAACTGAAATTTCAGGAAAATTAGCCAAAGAAAATGCAAATTAACATTTGCTTCCACCTGCTATGGTTATCACTTGTTAGGAGTTGGTTCATTGAGATAAGCCAAAGTGGCACCAATTCTCTGATAAGAAAACCACCATAATGTTGCAGAGGAAGCGAGCGCAACAAGATGATGTAATTAAAAGACTGCCAGTCCAGCCTTAAATGGTGAAAAACAAAGTAGAAAACAGGATGGAAACCAGACATTTCTATTTGTTTCATGTATTAATCTGAGGAAGGTTTCATCATATCATCTGTGGAGCCATCATGGATGTTTTATAGAGACGCAGAAGCAATGAAGAGACTGCTGGAGCAGAAACAGCTGATCAGTCATTGAGTTAAAAGTTTGTTACAACAGAAAGTATGCAAAAACAGTGCTTCTAACTCCTATTGAGAGCATTTTGTCGAAAAAAGCAAAGACTACCTCAAGTGAAAGTAAAGACTTTTTCACAAAACTGAGGATCCATCGCCCATTTCTAATGTGATACTTCAAAATGTGCATAAACACACACTGATGGAAACATGGCCATTGATATCAAGTACCCAGGAAGGAGCAGGACCAGGCTTCCCCTTCAGACCACCTTCAGCCCATCCTCAAATACTTTCTATCTTCTTTCCTGCACTGTGTTACATCAGATCCTGTTCTGCAACAATAAAGTTCTTTGAAAGTCTACAAGATGGAAATTCTGCTTTGTACTTTGCACTCTTAAACTTGCAATAAATATTTAACAATGTTTTGATCTAGCGAGTGTGTGAGTCACGGAAGGTGCACAACTTCATCCAAGCTTTCATGACACCAACTTTAAATTCATTTAATCCTGCATGTTTGGCCTTGGGAAAATGGAACATTCCCTTATAATCTTTGCCCAAAACACAAACATGCAACCATTAGCTTTGTTTCCATCAAAATGTATTGCAAATATTAACAAAATTTAGAATTAGTCGACAAAAAGAAAATGTGAGTAAATGCTTTTTCCACCGACTACTAGTATGCAATTAATAGCAGGGCTGCAACTAACAATTATTTTCATAGTCAATTAATCAGTCAATTATTATCTTGATTAATTGTTGTTTGTTTTAAATATGAGAGAACGGTGAACAATATCAATCAGTGTTTCCCAAAGCCTAAGATGTCATGTGCAAATGTCTTGTTTTACTCACAACCCAAAAATATTCAGTTTACTGTCAGAGGAGTAAAGAAACCAGAAAATAATCACATTGAAGAAGCTGAAATCAGAGAATTCTGACTTTTTTTTTCTCAAAAACATTACTAAAGCTGATTAATCGATTATGCAAATAGTTGGCGATTAATCTTTGCAGCTCTTAATAACTAGTTGTTGGTTTACCGATAGGCAGAATGTGACAGCAATTCTCTCGTCAGAAAACCATTATACTATAGCAGGCGAAGAGGGTGCAACAAGATGATATAATTAAACGAGTGCCAGTTGAAGCTCAAACAGTGAAAAACAATGTAGAAAACAGGACGGAAACCGGATATTTCTGTTTGTTTGTATTAATGTAAGGAAGGTTCTATCAGATCTGTGTGGAAGGATAATGGATGTATTATAGAGCCATGGGAGCCTTGAGGAGACTGATGGAGCGGAAACAGCTTATCAGTCTTGTGAGTTAAATGTTCTGACAGACGTTATTCCGAAAAAGTCTTTCCATTATCATATAATAGCTTTGTGAAGTGACTGGGTAAATAATGTGTGAACACAAACTGTTTGCTATGCGTCGAACTCTATAAACTTGCTTTCATGAAAGCTGACCTACTGAAGTGCCTGTCCTCAGACTTAAACCTCAGACCCACTCACCCACTTCTAACATGACTCACCTTTGCAGCGGTGTCTGTGAGCTAAATTTAGTCACAACCGTCTTACAACTGCTTCTACACATGCTCTTTATTTTATTCTGTCCACAATCTGCAGGTTACATAGTCAATACTACAGTTTCCAACGCATTTCTGTGGGAGAAATGTGACAGTGATCCAGTCTCGTACCTGCTTGTGCGTTGCCTCTCGTACATTGAGGATCTTTCCCCTCAGTGGGAACACTCCGTAGCGATCACGACCGATGACTCCCAGTCCAGAGACAGCCAGAGACTTTGCTGAGTCTCCCTCAGTCAGGATCAGGGTGCATTCAGAGGAGTGTTTCCCACCTAGGATATGAATATAGCAACACGGATGGATAATTTAACCACTGCGTTATCATTGCATTTTCTAGGTGATTGTGATCCAAAATTACAGTAAATTCTCAGATAAAAGTGTCACATAACAGGCCTTTTTCACAGCTGACATATGAAACTGTCATAGTAGAGAGAGATGTCCTGAGCCAATCCTAAAGATCAAGTACTGTAAATGCAGTCCTTTCTTTACTGCATTTTGCCCACCTCAGCTTCCTCATGCTGTAATGCTCCCCTCCTTTACGACAGCCCACAGTGCGAGCATTTCACTGCATATTTGAGTGACAACTGGAGTGTGTGGATGTGAAAAATTGTTTAGGTGCACCAGTAAAGTCTGAATTCTGACTGACACATGATAAAATCCCAGGTTCCACTGAATTCAGACTAACACTCTTCCTCCGGAGCACTGCACAGAACTTTCAGGTAGCTTATCATTTTTAGCCATCTCAGTTAACACTCTAAATAACTCAGTGACAGAGCCAAATAAATCTTGAGCCAGGGGTTGTACTCAAGATTGAGTAACCTGGTCATGATATCTGGAAAGAGACAATGCTGTTGAGTTTTTCAAATGTATTTTTGGTGCATTGTGCCATCCAGTTCCATCATATTCAAGAGAAGGCAGACATCTCTACATAACTGTACCTGTAAGCTACTATCAATAATACTCAACACTCCCTGCAATTAACATTTAGTTCACATTAAAAGCCTAGAAAAGGAGGTCTCAAAGACTTTTAATGTGAAAACATGGGCACAAGAGTTGAATTTCATTGACAATAGTTGAACAAAAACAGCCAAGTAGAACGACAGAAAGAAATTAGAGAATGAGGGCAGAATTTCTGTTACAAACTGTTAAGAAACTTGGAGCAACAGAGCAGAGGGATAAATGTTAACATGTAGAAAGTTTGTACAGTAAAGAAAAAAATCCAGAGATTCATGCCTTAATAAAGTAATTAATCGAAATTTTATCAAAATCGCAATAAGGCTTTCTGCAATTTTCACATTGCAGGTGCAACATTTGTTAAAGGTAAAATAAAAAAAAACTTAATGAATGAATGTCGAGGGGCAGAGATGTCCTGTCCTACACATCAGATTCTACATTTGGTACAGATTCCTGCATAAATAATGTTTGTTTTTCAATCAAAATAAGGTTTATAAAAAAATCATTATCTCTGATATTGCAAATCATATTCAAATATCAATATCAGTATCAGCAATATCAGTCAAAATAATCGTAATTAGATATTTTTTTCAAAATCTTTCAGCCCTATTAGAAAAAATGGAAGATCAGAAAAAGTGGCAGAGTTGAGGTTAATCAAATCTGACCACTATTAGATTATTGGTGGTATCCTCAATATTCCATAGTCTAGCCCCAGAAATGTTAATTGAGCCTATTTCAGATATATTATGATTAAAATAATACCACAAATGTGCAAATAATGTACTCCTGAAGCTTGTAATCCCTTTGAGCAACACTTATAGCCAATAATAACTTGTCTGTAAACCTCTCTCTTTACACAACAGCAACATTTATGAGTTAGTTTAAGAGATAACAGCCACAGCTCTGCTGTCAGCTGTGGACGTTCAGGATAACACATTCTTCTGCACATTAATAAATAATCACAGTGTTAACACACCAGCATCGTTGGCGTCGTCTAGCTTGGGGATGCCTTTGATCTTGCTGTGCTTCACAGATGAGCACTTCTTATTCAGCTGCGTCTGAGCTTTGAACTTCACCCAGTTGAGGATACTCTCAACGATGCCACAGTTGGTTGCCTGCGGGGTGACAAAGAGACCAAATCGTTTCATGACAGATGCCCCGCTACTTTACACGAGAAAACTAAAAACAGCCTGAGAAGTTAAAAGTGAACAGGAAGTGTCCTTACAGCCCTGATGAACTTGTCCGACAGAGGGCACTTGGACCCAAAGCTCTTGGTCTGGAGTGTCATGTTCTCCTTGGTCTGGGAGTCAAATGAGGGGTTCTCGATCAGTGCGTTCACAAACACCCAGATGTGGTTCTTCACCTGGAACACAAATTAGAGGAAGATCAATCAGTTTTCAATACACAACTGTAATGCTACTTCCATAACACTGCATTAAATCATCGCTAAGCCCACCTGAAAGGGTTTCACTGACACTCCTGCCTTGTTCTTCTTCTTCACCACTTCAATAAGTTTGGCCACTATCTGGTCCACCACATAGTCAATATGTCTACCACCCTGAAACACACATAACTTCACTGTTTGAAAAGTGGTAAACACAAGTAAATATAGAAGAAAAGCGTCACAATGTGTTTTGACCAGTTTTCACTGTTGATAGATTGACTGATTGATACCTTGGTGGTGGCGATGCTATTCACAAAGCTGATTTGTTGAAATCCCTTCTCGCTCATGGTGAGGCAGACCTCCCACCGCTCATTCACAGTTTCATTCACCACCTTCAGTGCCACACCCGTTTCGTCCAGTTTGTCCTTCACATACAGATCCACGTAGCTTTTGAAGCCATTCACCTTTAGAGACAGAAAACACAGATACAAGTTAGGCTCTGTAAGTATTATTCACCATTTTAAATGACGAAAAGGTCATGGACCACAGCAGCAGAAAATGTGTTATAAATTACTATAGATAATAATATTTCTGTAGAAGAATAGTCCATTAAAACTACCATTATATGACTGCAGCTGCTGAATACATCTATTACTATTATAGTTGGAGAGACTGAAGCACTGATGAAAGATCAAACCAAAAGAATCAAGTGTTATCTTTTACCATTTGCACAATCATTTGCTCAGTCCCTCTGGGCAGTTGCGATGCTGCGATCACAACAATTCACGCAAATTCAACCAATCCTTGAGAGGAAATCACTACAACTTTTCGCAAATTTTACCAATAATGCTTCCTGCAAGTTCCACCAATTACAGCAGTCCCACATGGAAATATCATACATGTTTGTCTCAATGAACTGACTCAATGTTCATTTTTTTTACCCATTTGGTATGGTTATATTCTTCCCGAAACAAGCTGACTTTGATTTTCAATGAATTATACAAAGGAAAGGAAAAAAAAATCTCTTTTGCAATTTTTACTTCCTCACAGAATTCCGTTGCAAAAAAAAACTCCTAAGGTCTCTGAATTTACAGCCACAACTAATAGCATGAACTGGCCTGTACCATTTCCAAACTTTGTACAGTATTTATCTTTCTTATCTACCTATTATAACGCGATCAATTCAAAATTAACATTTAAATGCTGTGCAGCTTTTGTCTGTTCATTCTAATTAAACCCAGGATTTCTGCACAGTTGCGAATTAAGATTTGGCTGTGCTAATATTATTATTATTATTCGTAGAATTAAAGTCCAGTGGTGGCTACATAGAATTGTTTCTGACTCATGCAATCCAAACATTTCAATAACTCCAGAGCTATGTCAAGTCCAAAAGTCAAAGTTATGATGGTTCCAAAATTCTAAAATTCCCAGCGTGTTTTTAGTGAAATACTGCACTTCAATACATATTTGTTTGCCTTTTGCCTTTCAAAACATAATTTTCACTGCAGTCACTTGGTGCATACAAAGGGAGGCATGCACCTTAATGACTATGAGTACAGGCAGGGCTGATAGGGTTTTTAATGTGAACACAGAGGTGTTGTATTTCACTGCTTAACAACAAATGACAAAACAGCAAAGTAGAACCAACTGGAATTAACAGCTAGTGGGAGGAGTATTGTGTTAAAAAAAGAGGAACTCAGAACAACAGAGTTGTGAATATTGTGATTCTGTTTTCTGTAATTAGAGCTGCACAAATAAAATCTAGTTAATATTTCTGGGTATGAACTATAACACAATAGCTGATGCCTCAAAAGCACATTCACTTATGACAACTGTAATGACAAACCTGAAATTATGATTTTGATCAGACTTAAAAGTTAGCACAGCACAACAAAGATAAAGAAATGTGTATTGAGATGGAGAAAGAGACTTACAGGTAGTTTTTTGCCGTTCAGCGTCACTTTAACCCCCTTGCAGGAGCCGGCTACATCATATGCTCTGCGGGTAAGAAGCGCTACAATATCCTTGTCCAGTTTCTCCATCTTGAACTTGGACAGGTCTGGCTGGAACGTCACGCAGGTGAAGTCGTCCCCGTCAAAGAACTTGATCTTGGGGTCGGAAGTCTTGTTCATGTTGTTCTGCCACGTCTGAGGACGGTAAAACACATGATGGTAAGACACGCATACCTGCTGCTCCCTGAAAAGTTGTCATATTCACTTGTAAGAGAGTTCAGTTTATTATTTAAAATGCAGTGTTTCCCCTAGGTTGACCTCTTTGGCCTGGCAGCCACCGTCCTACAGATTCGGCGTATCCCTTGGGACCCACGCAGTTCAGCAAGTAGACAATAGATAGTCCAATCATCATACCAGCAACATGACAAATTAAACTACAGTTTCAATGTCTATATCTATCAAATGGGTCACACCCATGGAAAAAATTGTATGAAGGGCAGTATTTATCAGATGCCTTCTCTTTATCTTTCTCTCTCTCTCTTTCATGTCTCTCTCTGTCACTCTCTGTCTCTGAACAAGAGGTGGAAAATCACACTGCTTTCTGATTACAGCTGTTTTCTTCCCTTTACAACTCTTCTGCAAACTCAGTGTAGAAAGATAAGGTTGCCTCCCCATGGCAATGGTACAGGAAACGCTGCACTGATATCTGAATTACAATGTAATTGATATTTTGATATTTGGTGTTCTCTATCTTTGAAAATTAAAAAAAAAATATATATATATATACACATATATATACACATATATATACACATGATATATATATTATATATATATATATATAATATATATATATATATATATATATATATATATATATATATATATATATAAATATATATGTATATACACATATATATATATATATATATGTACACACACACACACACACACACACATACTTTTTGACCTTGTGGGCTGCCAGGCCAATGAGCACATAAATTTATAGGGCAAACACTGCAATGTCAATCTTGTATAAACAGGTATATGCATGATCCCTTTAAATTCAGACCACCCTTAACATATCCAGTGCATTAAGTCCATTTCCCAAACAACCATGATATCAAACACCCAGTGACTCAATTGTGCCCAAACAACCCTGAAGGGTGATAATATACACAACCTTACCTCAGATTCGACCACATGCTGAAACCCTATAAAACAGCAATTATGTCACTGTGGCACTGGTGAAGAATTGTATTGCAGTTTGCTGCAATCAACTCAGCCATTACGGTTAAATTATTGTCTAAAACAAACAAGCTTAAGGATGCTCTGTTTGGTTGATCGACCACTGACTGTGATCAGCCAATATTCGTTCTATATAGTTGAATAGTTTAAGAGTTCCAACAGAGAAAGAACCATCCGAAATTATCATTCACCAAGTATCAAATGCGGGTAGATTTTCTATGTGGCGAGTATATCTCGTAATCCTGTCTGCCACATTGGACGGTGAATGTTGGCACCAACGTGGAGAGTCTCTATCATATTTTGGTGTCATTTACGGGCATTCTGCTTCTGTCCTCTGCTGTCTGTGTCAGAGTTCAGGTTTCTTTACTCCTCTATGACAGTGAACTGAATATTTTTGGGCTGTTGCCAAAACAAGGCATTTGAGGACGTCACCTTGGGCTTTGGGAAACAATGATTAACATTTTTCACCATTTCTGACATTTTTAGGCAAATAACTATTAATCGTATTATTGAGAAAATTATCCACCACTTAATCAACTATGAAAATAATCGTAAATTGCAGCCCTACTTGAAACATACACATACAAACAGGGACTTCATGGTGCATTCAGGTGCACTTTGTAAAGTCAAAAATCTATACTCAAATGGCCACAAAAGTTGTTTAAAATACAGGTAGGTTTCTATTTTTTCCTTAGTTGAAATAAATCGGCATACATCTATCATTACTTTCTTGTTCTTTTACAACAATATTTTTAATAATTAGATGCTAAAATCATAACAATATCCCACTCATTTTTACATAAGCTGATTTAAAAAATTCTTCACCATATTCTTGTGCAACAGTTCCCCAAGTACCTCTGTGATCATTTCCACGTTGTTTTATGCTTGCACTTAATACACAATGTTGTTAACGGTTAAATAAATAAGTATGCTACATAATAAACAGAAGGCTTCAAATGGACCCCGTGGCTGGTGGTCGGTTGATTTGCTTCCAGTGATCAGTGATCTGCCCCTGAATTCCTGATAGTTGCGCCCTTCAACAAGCCCATCATTTTGGGTGACTACACAGTAAATGCTTTGAGATTGTAGTTGAGCAAGTTAGCAGCTTCTACAACCTGTGAACAACTGTGTTCTACTTCCAGGATTGCATTTACAGTCTTTACAGTACAAAGCAGGAAATGTGCTCTGTTCTTATTGCAAAAACAAAGCTTAGCTTTTCAGAAGAAGGGAGACGATGAAAGCAAAAACATATTATTGCACACAGTTTGTCTTTTAGTATAATAACCAAAGAAGCAAAATCCTCTTCATGATGAGCACTGGGCATTGTAGTCTTAACTGAAATCAATCCTGACCATGAACATCTGACCCTGGTATCTGGACCTTTAACAAAAGACATGTCCTCACCTGTTTGAAACTGTGTCTGTATTCCTTGCAGGCAGTTTCCACTGTGAACTTGGTGCTGAAGATGTTGCAGAGTTTAGCACCATAGCCATTCCTCCCACCTGGGGCCAAACAAACCATTAGCCTTAAAGACAGCAACTAGCGACATTCACCTTCCTGACCTGAAGATGTTAAGATGGCCCTTTCCTCTCACCTGTGACCTTCTTCTCATCATCATCGTAGTTGCTGGAGGTGAGCAGGTGACCGAAGATGAGAGCCGGGACGTACATCTTCTCGTCCTTATGCTCCACCACAGGGATTCCTTTACCATTATTCCAGATAGAAATGGTGTTGGACTCACTGATGGAAAGAGATTAAAGGGCAGGCTGAGTTACAGAGGACACACACACACACAATCTGAAGTACACTTAATGTGAGGGACCGGGTATTGAGAGATCTCAATACTGTTTTTTGTTAAATGTGTCTTGATCACCACAGAAATCAAAAAATAAATTCAGTAAAATTTAAATGGTATTTCGTGTAGGCAAGGTTCTTGAATGGCTTTGTTATGTTCAAAAAAATAATACTGATGAATTTGGTAAACAGGAAAATACTTCAGAAATATCTTCCATTTCCCCAATGTTTTTTTAATCAGAAAAATGTTAGCGATTTGTTAATTTGTCACAGTCACAGTCTAACTCTTATCTCTCCACACACCCTGCTGCATCTGCTGAAGCTGTTGGAAGTTCCTACAGGTCCAGCTCTAAACCACTGTCCTGACCATGATCAGATTCATGAGGTGCTTTCACTCTGCTTGTAATAAAAATACACTTCAGGTCACATGAGTGAAACTAAACTAAACCAAATGAGAGTTATTTGGCAACTAGAGTTCTAGGAATTCTGGATGACGGAGAGATATTTTATCTCAGCATAAACACTGGCATGCATCCAGTTTAGACAGCCGGAAAGATAGATAGACGGACACTGGAGCAGCGATCTGTCAGAGCTGTGAGGAGGGGTGGGATCGTCAAAGATCATGAGATAATGGTAGGGCTGTCACCTCGGGCTGCACAATTATGGCACAAATCATGATCACGATCACGATTATTTTAATTGATAGTGAAAGAAACTGAAATTATTCAACATGATTATTCATTGTTTTGAGAACATCATACATGTTTCTTGAACTTAAAAAATAAATAATATAAATAATAAAGTGAAAAATACATACATAAGTGAAACAAACAATAATAATAGTAATCACGGAAACATAAGAAGCATGATACAACACAACAGCACACCGTCACCAGGTGATTCTGCTCATTTATAACCACACAGCTGATAAGTTCATGGATTTATAACATGAACCTGTTTATGTGCTGCTGGATAAATGGGCCGTCACTTTCTCTGCTACAGATAAGTTCAAAAGCTTGCCCTGTGAGATTGTCTGTGGGAGGATTTCTCTCCTGCCTGTTTGTGTATGTGTCTACTTAGTGCATACAGGTCTCAAATTTACAGAAAAAAGAAAATGGAAAGTGCTGTCATTTTCCATCCACTACCATTATATGAATATTAGAAGTTAAAAGGATATTCCACCTTTACATGATAACCCACTCAGTATGTACTCACCCCTATGCCGATGTGAGGATCCTCAGTTCACAAAACAATCCTGGAGTTTCAGCAGAAAACAGGGTTGCAGCCAAATCCGGTATAATGGCAGTGAATGGTGACCACGGATAAAATGTTAAAAAAAAGAACACAAAACACAAAATGTCTCCATCCTGCTCGTGTGGTGTAATCCAAGTGTCCGCGAGCCGCAACATCAAAATTGACATTTTAGCTAAAAACATGGTGTAAATGGCATCTTTTGTGGTTGAATTTTGATGTTGCGACTCGCGGACACTTGGATTACACCACACGAGCAGGATGGAGACATTTTGTGTTTGTTTTGTGTTCTTTTTTTTAACGTTTTATCCGTGGTCTCCATTCACTGCCAATATTACGGATTTGGCTGCAGCCCTGTTTTCTGCTGAAACTCCAGGATTGTTTTGTGAACTGAAGATCTTCACCCATCCTCACATCGGCATAGAGGTGAGTACATATTGAGTGGGTTATCATGTAAAGGTGGAATATCCTTTTAAGCACATCAGGTGTCTTTAAACCACAGCAGAAGGGGGAACAATGAGGTGATGAAAAGAGCGCCAGTAAAACCTAAAACGAAGGAAAACAACATGGAAATAGTAGGGTTGCAATGGATTGCAGTTGGCCTGTGGCCCACACGGCTCCACCCCGTGGTTCGGCCCATATGTGATCCACAGACTAAATGTAACCATCACGGTGTGAAAGATCATGACTTTGCTGGATATTTTCAGTTGTTTACCTGAGAAACTGGACATGCTTGTCACAGAAATAGAGCAAAAGATTGTGAGGTTAATTGTAACTTTGGTGACGTCTGCTGTTGCTTTCCCTCTGACATACAGCTGTCAGACACAGGAGCAACCTGCAGCCTGTCTGCCACACAACCTTCAGTGTTGATTGGTATTACTCATGATGTATAATCAGTCAAACAGTGCTGTGGGTGGGACACTGGTGAGACTACAGAGTGTAGACTTAATGATCTTCATAGCATATATAATGTGTCCATCTACAGTATTATGTGCATTATAGTATACCATAATACTGTATAGTATTAGTAGTATACTGTATTATTATTGTTATTATCATTATTATTATAATACAGTATCTACTATAACTATAGTGGTAACTACAGACACAGAGCAGCAACTACACCAGAGCATTTTTTTCACTTTTTTTTAAAAAATTCATCTGAAAAATGATCCGATCCGTGACTCAAAACCATGATACAATCCAAATTGTGAATCTTGTGATCCATTCCACCTCAAGGAAATAGTGATGGAATGATATGACATTTCGGTATCATCCAGCTGTTTTTACACCATGTAAACAATGTAAGTGAACGGTGACCAGAATTCAAATGGAAAAGAATTAAAAAATAACAATATAAAATGCCTCCGTACTGCTTGTCTGATGTAATCCAAGTCTCCTAAAGGCCCAACATGCCAAGTTGACTTGAAAGACGTCATTTACACCATGTTTTTAGCCTAAATCTTCACTGTAGATCCTTAGCTTGGAGCCATGTTTACGTGTGAATGCATACTGTCTGAACTGGGTGTGCATGGTGTGACAGTGTGCACACACAAGCGTCGGGGCTTTTGGAGACTTGGATTACACCAGAAGAGCAGTATGGAGGCATGTTGTGTTATTTTTTTTTTCAGTTGTTTTTTTTCAATTGAAAATTAGTCACCATTTACTTCCATTGTTTGGGAGATTCTGCAGCGCTTTTTCCTGTGAAACTCCAGCAGTGTTTTGTGGACTTGAAAACTAAACCTGACCTTCAATAGGCATGATGGTGAGTAGATAATGATTGGATTTTAATTTTGGGGTGAACCATCCCTTTAACAATCATGCAAAATGATTGCCGTCAACTCAAATAATCATGACCAGGTGATTATGTAATAATTATGGCAGGGTGCAGGTCTGTATCTGAGTGTAAAAGCATTTTTGAACATGTGAAGGGATTGTGTTCAAGCAAACACAGGGGTGTAAAGTGTCTCTTTAAAAAAATCTATGACATCTGTCATTGCCCTCCCACCTCTGATATGATACGATGCGGTTTGTGGTGACTCAAAATAATGATGCAAGTGCTTAATAAGCTCCCCCACAAACAGTCCGAGGGAGCTGAGGAGAGGAGCATTAACATGTCTATAAAGCCACATTAGCAGCAGAGACCTGAGTGCGGCAGGGCTAATGGTCTCATTTATACAGCAGCGGACATTAGAGACGGCAGCAGCAGCAGGCTGAAGGACACGCTGCTGTTTAAGCAGTCAGATGTGGATGCAGTTGGCAGGCTGGGGGTGAACCGCATATAAAACAAGAGCTCAGTGCATTTCAGCTCAGCCTCATTATACTGTAGTTCTACCTATATCCATGTCTCAAACCTCCTACATGTACTGCATGTGTTCACCGAGCCCTGGTTACATCCACAGCAAAAAGAAAACAGCCATCTGAATATAGGCAGACTGTCGCCATCACAAGAAAACAAGTCTGAGAAAAGAAAAGCATTTTCCTTACAAAAAGGAGCTGCCCGTCACTTTGTGAGGATGTAATGAGCTCATAATAGCTGAATAAATAAATCTGCATGAAATTCTGTAGAAAGGCTGCTCATGGGACAAGAAAGAAATAATCAACTTTCAGTCAGGTTCCAACATCTGGAGGTGATAATACAGTATTTTTTATCAAGGTCTGCTTAGTCCTCTGTTTTTGAACATTACATTTATGAAACACTGTACTCACGGGTCGATGGTGATCTTAATGGCAGACATGTTCTTGTCTCTTTGTTTGTTGTCTGCTGCATTGACTGTTAAGGAAAAAAACATCAAAATGAGTTACACAAGTATCCATCATAAGGTAGTAAAGATCATCAATTAACCGTTTTCAGTCATTTTTCAAGCAAAAATGTCAGACATTTGCTTGACAGTAAGTGAAGAGTCTTTGGGTTGGTTGGACTGTTGGTTGAAAGAATTTGAAGATGTCACTTTGGGCTCTGAATTGTGAGAGTGTGTGACAGTGTGTGATTAATAATGGTCAGCAGGGTTTTAAGTTAATAGAATGATTTTTTCACCTGCCTGGTCGGACAAGGGGTCAGAAATCTACTTAATTCGAGTCAATTTTTCCTTGCCCTTGTACAAACTTAAATTATTACTTTAATTATTACTGCTTATCAAATAACAAAGACTAATTTAATCTAAGGTTCTAACATCTATAAAATGTCAGAAAATAGTGGAAAATGCCAATCCCAGTGTTGTGATGTCTTTCAATGTTTTGTTTAGTCGGTCCATAACCAGAGATATTCAGTTCAATATGATAATAAACATAGAAAAGCAAGAAATCTCCATATTTGAGAGGTTGAAAACAGCATTTCCTTCAACAATTTAACAGTTATAACAGTTTAATTCTTTTTTTTTTTTTTTTACCACTAGCCCGGATGGGCAGGTGAGTTGCCATATTTACTTCCCCAACATTTGACAAGCAAGCAAGCCTTATTTTTGAGCCCTGAGGCAGATAAATAGATGTTATCATTAGCTGCAACCTTATTTATGAAGCAAAGATGTTCCAGCTTCTCCAGCGTGAGGATTTGCTGCTGTTCTGTTTTTTATGCGTAGAAATTTAATATCTTTGAATTTTGGACTGTTGGTTGACCCAAACATGCAATTAATATGAGACCTTATGATGGATTTCCAAGACAATTATTTGATTAGTTAAAAAAATTAACATGCTAATCAATAATTTTCTCTGAAGATGGGAGAAATTATCCCCTTCAATGCAAACAACAACAACTATAACGTGATCACATCTGGGTAAAATACAATATAGTGACCAAAAAATGAAACAAATTTTAAATTTCACACAAGAAAGAGGCACTGTAACTTCTAGATTTGCTGAGAGTGACTCTGTCTTAAATATCTGCGCCTGTCCTGTGCCTTCTGCGTTTCACAGCAGCATGATATCCAGACAATGAAACAGTGTCATTAATCAACAAACACCTTCATAAACACACACAGGCTGAGAGAGCCAAGTGTGCAGAGATGAAAGCAATCATCAACAACACTCCCATGTGGTGAGCAGTGCTGAGCAGCCTTGATTACACTGGTGCACTTTACTAGCAGAGGGATCAAGCTCAGCATTTCACTGAGTCATTAAAACTAACATGTAACAGAAACACTGTACAACTGCTTCATTAACCTATATTTAGCTGGGGAAAGCTGACTGAGCACGAGAACATAAATAAGCCTGCAGCTTTGACTGTGAGCTGACACAAACACTCAAATGATTTCTCAGTCAACTCTTCGTTTTTTCCACAAATGTCTCCATTCAGGCTGCAAAACAGTGCACACAAAGACGAGCTCAGAGGGAAACTAATCTGCACCGACTCCCAGATCAATGCTGCCGAGCAGTGCCAACAGCAGCCTGTGATTCAGTGAGTGACACTGGCTTTTTTATAGTGATAATAAGCCTTCAACATCTCAGTTATAGAAGGACAATCTAACATGACAAATGAACCTTTATATGGAGTGTGCAGATGAGAGCGTCAAAGGAAGATGAACAGTGTGGACTCACTCACCGAGAATTTCATCAAAGATTTTGTACAGTCCAGGGACGTAAGTGATTTCCCTCTGGTTCATTCCAATCTCTTCATCAAAAACCCACATTTGCTGGAAAAAAAGATACAAATAATTTTAATTCAATTAATTAGAAATTAAAATAAAATTAAAATTCCTGCTCTCAGAACACCAAAGTTAAGAGTATGCAAATGAGCAGACAGATTAACAAGCATGTGTTATCTTATCAGCAGTAATAGATTAACAGGCCTAAAGAGTGATATGGATTTTTGATGGGTCTGCGCAATTAAATTTCATCAAAATTGCAACATGGCTTTCTGCAGTTTTCAAATCACAGGATGTGTAATATTTGTTAAAGCCAAAATGTGTATCAAAAACATATGAATGTTTTGAGGCAGAGATGTCCTGTACACACATCAGATCCTACATATTAAAAAAACATCTTCATTTGGTACAGATTCCTGCAAAAAGAATCACACCATCACCTTCAACATGTTTTTCAATCAAAATAAGAATAATGATGAAAAAATTATCATTACTTCTTATATTGAAAATCATATCGAAATTGCAACATCAGTCAAAACAATCGCAATTAGATATTTTTTCAAAATTGTTGAGCTGTAATTTTTGATAACCAATACTGATATAATTCAGCTGAAAGCAAATATTTACTATTTTATCAAATTTGCCACTGATTCTTTTCTTTTCAAATGATTACTAACGTCGACATTTTTGCTGTAATTTGGGTCAACAAATAAACCATGACAGGACACGGAATCACATGACAGAAAAAGTTGTTTTCCTCCCACACAGAGGTTTCAGTTGAAGTAGTTACGCGTTGTATTTGTTCACACATGGTAGGACAGTTACAGTTACACTATATTTAGCATTGGAAACTAGGCAGGAAGTTGCGTATTGCACGAGAGATTGTTTACTACGAAAATACTGCTGCTGAGCTGTGTTGTTATTTCCTCTTCAGCGAGGAGGGAAGAGCAGTTCTCTTATTACAGAACAAATATATGGATTTTCACAAAATCTATAGTCTCCCAAATCTGTGATCGAACTGAAGGCATCTTTTAGTTACTGAGATCTCTGTGATCTCATGATGCAAACACATCATACATATAAATGATTTTTGTCTTGTGTTAACATGTTTGAGGGGGCAGATGCTGCTTATCCCAGTGGTGACCAAACTAAATTTGTTTCTTTCATTTACCTTTAGTTTGTCACACCAGCAAATCCTCACAACAGAGTGCTCTGCCTAGGGCTGGGTATCGGTATTTGATACCTTTAATGTATCAACCAAAATAACCCAGTGCCAAGTAGTACTGAAACTTCTGCAGTCAAACGATACCTGCATTTGATCCTTTTGTACCGAGAGCTATAAAAATGTCTACTTGTGTGGCTTTGCTGGCATCCAAACACCAAGGGCTCAGTACCACAGTAGCTACAACCCATACAGCAAGGATACTCAACTGATAGGGTGGCCCTGTGATCATTTTTAAATAACAATGAAAATAAATTGATTCACACTGTTTTTCCAGGGTGAGTCCTAGCCAACATTACCCTGTAACTTCCACCTATAGATTATATCTTGATTTCTGCATACAGCTGACCTGTGCAGGTCAAAAATTAAAATAAAAAATTGACAGATGATTCTGACCTTATGTTGCCACCTCATACCAACCCTAAACCACTGGGTTTAATTTGCTTAATTACAATTTCTGTATGCAAAGTTGCTGATATCAGGCACCATCATGAGTCAAAACATGGAAGCTTCAGAGCAGTGTTCCCATCTGGTAGCACAGCAAGAAATTTTTATTTAGAATGATAAATATTATTATTATTATTTTATTATTATTGTTTATTATGACCCCTGGCCTCCTGACAATCTGCAATAGTGCACCCTGGCAAAACCAAGATCAGTATCCTGGACATAACAGTTGTTCAATTTGATTTTCAAGATCAGTATCCCTGCCATACAGTCTGTGGTGTTGTGCTGTGCTGAAGTCAAGCAGCGTTTTTGCGGGAGTCGGCAGTTCAGTGTGCCGAGACGCCACCAAAATGTTGGAAAGTGTGGCTTTTGATGTTGAACAATTAATTGAAATTCCAATATGAAACACTGCGATTTTGAAATCACAGGAGCTGCAATATGTATTAAATGCAAACTGTGTGTCAAACTACCATTCTAAATTAAATATCATGCTGCAGAAATGACCTGGCCTACACATCATATTTTTAGACTTAAGAAAACCTCTTTGTTTGGGACAGATCCTCGCAAAAAATTACACCATAGTGATATGTTTTAAATGAAAATGAGAATAATGATGTAAAATTAGCATTCCTTCAATATCAATATATCGTAATTCAGTCAAAATAATCATAATTAGATATTTTTTCAAAATTGTTCAGCCCTAGTGGCTATACTACTTGCCTGTGTCACCTGATGAAAATAAATGCATAAAATCCTGAAGGATTATTTCAGGAATGCTTCCATTCACATGATGGGCATCAAATTGGTATCTGTATCACTTTAAGGGTAATGATATTGGTACTGGTATCATCATTTTTCAAACTATACCCAGCTCTTGCTCTGCCTGGCTTCACCTGACATGGTATCTTGTTGTGCTCGGCTGCCTCTGACAGCCAAGCACTTCATTACATGTCAAAGTGAATTACAGATGTTTGGTTTAGTGTTTGTGTCTTACTTTCCCCTCCTGCTATCAGCCAGATCTATCAGAAACTTAACTACTATAACCTGCATCTTACTTCTTGCTTCATTTATAGTGGTATGTTGTGACATTAAAAAAAACTGCAGCTCCTGCAATTTGGACATTGTAATTGACCATATTGCAATTTGATTAACTGTTAAGCCATAGCTAAGTTCACAACATTATGTGTGTTTGCAATGACGCTCCAACAGAGAGTCACACTTCATGTGACCACTTTTTATCCATACCTGGGCTGTGCAGAAAATGTGACTAAAATATTACAGAGTCTTCGGTATACAAACTGTATGAGTAACTTTTATGGAGAAAAGTCCAAGGTCCCTCTTGTAACATGATGCCAACATGTAAAATGAGCAGTGTACAAATTACAGTGGTGGTCATCAGTCTATCCCTGAAATCATTTTCTCTGGACTCACCTGGGTTATGGGCTCCACAGAGCCGATGTATGTGTCTGGACGGAGAAGAATGTGCTCGAGCTGGGTCTTCTTCTGATACACTCGCTCCACAGACAGCTTGGAGCCTGCCTTCTCTTTCTTGGATCCTTCCATCTTGCCACCATCGCCTCTGCCATTCGCAGCCTCCTGTTTGGCAGAGGTGTTTTTGTTATTAATACACACATAACGATGTTAAAACCCCAGCCAGGACCTGCAGGAAGATGGCTCTGCGGTTTTGTGCTGTCGACAGCAGATTATCAGTGCTCACCACCACGGGGAGAACGCCCGGGTCCTGTCTGTGGCTCTGGTGACAGATAGTCAACAGAAGAAACTATTGGCTGTTACACTGCAATTAGAAGGTAATTGTGGATCATGTTGTGTTTGAACAAAAGTGAGCTTTTAATCTTCTATCTCTCTATTGCAAAATATAGTCATATTTGAGAAAGTTAAATACAAAGCTGTAAATGAGAATACCAACAAAATGGACTTACTAATTTAACTAAACTTAGAAAAAACTAAAATCAGGAAAGATTTCCAAATCCAATGCTTAATTTTCCATTAAAATTTTCCACAATTTTTATTCAGTTTTCAATTAACCATCCTATTAAAAGGCATATGGTGGTTTAATTGCACTGTATCTACACTATTCTGGAGTATAGAATATACATTAATGTATTTTAAGATGGTAATACTTTCAGTATGGAGTTAACTCAACTGCATTATTACAGTCACCTTGTTTAGAGGCACATAAACAACTGCTTGTCAAACGACACTATGTGTCCATGTTTCTAGCATCTGTGTTAATGAAGATGCTGATAAGGAGACAAATGCTGTGTAATCAATACCTGATAATTACATGGCACAGACCCGAAACATGGGGGGTAGTTGGGGCCAGCTGGGGCACCATACTAGTTGCTAATCTTGTGTATACGTGTGTATACACTACTTGTATAATAGCACACTTGTATATAGGGCTGCAACTAATTATTATTTTCATTGTCAACTAATCTGTCAATCCTTTTGTCAATTAATCGATTAGTTGTTTGGTTCAGAAAATGTTAAAAATGGTGAAAAAATAAAGTATTTCCTTAAGCGCAAAATGACATCCTCAAATGTCTTACTTTGCCCACATCCTACGGAATCAGAGAAGTTTGACTTTTTTTCTTAAAGAAAAAAAAATAATTAATCAATTATCAAAATAGTTGGATGAATTTAATAATGGATTCATAACTGATCAGTCATTGCAGCTTACTTGTATATAAACTATGTGTTACTCATATATATATATAATATATATAATATAGTATTAAGTAGATTACTCAAAAGTTATAATAGTTTTGTAATTTTTTTTGTAGTTTTCATATTTAATTTTACAGTTCAGCTAAGTTTCAGTAAGTTTCAAGAATGAGTTTGCTCATTTCAGCTTAGTTAATTCATTGTAGACATCCCAGTCTCAAATTTAAACTAAAGACACTTCCTATTTGTTTTGTTGTTGTTGTTGTTGTTGCTGCTGCTGCTGTTGTTGTTTTGGGGGTGTTTTTTTTTTTTTTTTTTTAGGTAGACGCAAGTACAATAGTTTTTATTTTAGTGAGGAAAAATGTCTACTTTGGTTAATAATAACCAAAGTAATAATAATAATGGTTGGTTCCTACTTGTATAATATACTATACATTACTCCTGCTTATTGTATAAAAAGCACATCAGTACTTGCACAAGTTCAATAAGTTCAGTCCATCGTCAGCCGTAAATTCACTGTAAAGTGATTTCTTGACTCACTCAGCACGTTTGAACTCATTGAGTTCACTCCCACTACTCCTCACCGGCCAACACTGAAACAGTGTTCATGTTATGAGATGATTAATACATGTATTCACACTGTAATAAACAATGCTCCTCATGATCGTTGTAAGTTAGACCGTAAGGTCCCGTTGTATTCCAATATTAAATTACAAATGAACAAGGGAGCGTTCTCTTTGTACGCAAGTCTTCTTCGTTCAGTTTGATTCTGTCTTTATTTTGATAATAAACTGTGGATTCGTCATAAAGACACGATCTGACACCAGTCTATGTGCATATCTTGTGTTGTTATCTTTGTAAAACCGGTCGTGTCATCGGGGATCAGAGTTACAGCCTCTGTAACCCGGTCAGTTTAAATGGAGACCGCAGCCAGCTGCTCTTTAACTGGCTGTTCTGGACCGGGGAGCAGACAGCACGGAGAGATTTAAATGCTAGCTGCTGCTAACTGTGCTAACACGAGCATAATAGTTTTAACTATTGCAAAAGCCACATTTAGACACTATAACCACAAGTTTGGTCACTTGTATGATAAAGTAACTTACCATCCAGGGCAGCCCCCCGCTTCCTGCTGCGCCGTTGGACATCTTCCTTTGTGATCCTGATCCTTGTCTTCAAATGTCTCAAAACGTCTTCAAATCCGCTCAAATTAAAAGTCCGTCTGCATAACAAATGTCTCAGTAGCTGAAAAGTACCCAAGCCTGTTTATCGGTATCTCCCATGTTCTTTGTCCGTTTGCTTTAAAGATAATCCTTTGAATGTTAGCAAAACAAGCAGAGGAGGGGAGTGTGTCGCGGCTATTGTTAAAATCGACAAGCGGAGGCACAGCAGGCCTGAACTTCCAACAAAGATGCTAACACACGGGCTACTTGCTGCAAAATAAACACTGTACAAAACGCACGAATTAAATAGCTTTACAATTTCATGTGAAAACTCAACAGAATAAAACGGGGGTTTAACTGAAACGCTCCGAAAAGGTTACACTTAAATACTTTTCATTTAGAAATAAAACGAACATTAGCTAGCAGCAGCACCCGCTGTCCGGCTCCTCCATCTGCAGGATAGACGGCGAATCGTCTCGCAGATAAACCGACCAATCAGGTGGCCGCTTTTCAAAGGCACCGGTACTTCGACCAATACAAAATGTCAACATTTAGTGGCTCGTGCTCTTCTCTCGACACAAGATGGCGGCAAAAACCCACTCAAGCTTCATCATTCAAGGAGCAGACAGTGTGTAATGTAATGCATCCTCCGACGACCAGACTGTAAAAATATCTTTATTATTCCACCATATATTTTCTAACAGTCAACCCTTTCCATCTCACTGACACTAACATTAATTTGCTCAATTTATAATTATATACATACGTAACTGGGCATGGTAAGGTGTAAAAATACCAGAGCCAAGTACCAAACGACACCCAACAATAAGTACAGTTTATTACTGGCAGGAGAACCGGAGCACCTGAGCTGACAAGTACGGAAGCACATTTCTGCCAAAAATCAATCCCGTAAGTCATTATAACGAGAAACGTCATCAAAATAATGACGTAGTATCTAAAAATACTGAGTTAGCGTCTCAAAATAATGAGAAACCCAAGTTCACATCTTGACTACATAGTATCTAAAATATAATGACTGACATACAAGTCATTATTTTGAGTTTCTCGTTATTTTTGAGATACTGACTCTTATTTTGGAGGTTTCATTAGTTTTTATATATATCTTAAGTTAATCTGTTCAGATAAGTCATTATTTTGAGTATATCTCTTTATTTTAAGATATTTTGTCAGTGAGAAAAAAGCCTCACTATTGTAAGATATTAAATAATTATTTAAAGATAGTTTCTCATTATAATGACTTACAGGATCTTTTATTTTCATTACATTGGCAGAAGTGGGCTTCCATGGACAAGGGCATCACTGGTTTGCTGTGTGGAAAGTCTCCATGCATCACAAGTTACAGACACATTCACAGTGGAGGCATATCTCACATCAACTATGGCTTTATGTTTAAAATGATTATTTGGCCCTTAGTCAAATCAAACAAATAAATTAGAGTGACAACATCTGTACCCTGTGATAGGTACAGAATTCATAATGCCATGCATATTTTAAAGGGACAGTTTGAATATTTAGAAGTGCAGTTGTATGAGGTACTTCTCCATAGTCAGTGTATTATCTACAGCTGATGGCTGTCAACACACCACGAGTTTGGAGCAGCAGCAGGAGCACTGGTGTTGGAAGCTAAGCAATGTACTGCTGTGACAGGATCAGTAGCTACATGAATTTCAGACACCTTTAAAAAAAAAAAAAAAAAAAAGAAGTCTCACTTTAAGTGTACACCATATTCAAAGTATTTTTAGCTATTTACCTTGCCATCAGACAACCTTTTCTAACGGGAAAGTGGCACTTTACAAGCCAAGTATTGCTCTCTTTTGCTCAACCAAACTCCACTGGCAAAATCAGAAATTTTACCTCAGAACACAGAAATTTCTGGACTGCCGCTGCTTTGATCTGTTGGTCTGTTTGTATTATTGTGTGGCTTTCTGTATTTTAGGAAAGTCGCAAAATAACACAAGCTAACTAATCCAGGAGGCACTACACGAGTAAGGTGAGGTAAAATGACTGTTTTTGTCAAAGGAGTCTGGTTTCTTTGGAGAGAGTGACATTTGGCTTGTACTATAATGCTGGTTTCCCATCAGAAAAGTCTGTCTGACAGCAAGGTGAAGCAGTGAAAATATTCTAAATATAGTGTACACTAAAACTGAAATTTAATTTCTTAGGTGTCTAAAATACATCTTGCTGCCGACCGTGTCCACAGCAGTACATTGCTTAGCTTCCTACAATACCACTCCTGCTGCATCTCAAAATTGGGGGCGTGCTAGCCACGATCCACCAAAGGTAATATACTTACTACGGAGAAAGTGCCTCATACAATCACTTTTCAAATAATCCAAACTACCCTGGTGTTCAGGGTGTTCCATATCTCTTGACCCCCTTTCACAACCCTCTAAAGGACAAGTGGTTATAAGTAATGGCTGGACAAACTGAAATATTGCACTGATTTGTCAAACAAAACTATCACCCAAACAGTAAGCTCTGAACTCAAAGCTGTCAACAGTGAAAAAGAATCAGGGGTCCAATTTAGTCTAGTAAAACAACTGTTAAGCATCCTCTAAGTGGACGAGGATTTCAAATGAACACTCGTCTGTCTGCTTCAGGCTTTGTCTGAAGAGCTGAGTGTGCTGCCACGCTGTCTCCCCGTCTCCACCGCTGAGTCCTGTTACAACAACGAACTCTGAGGAGCCGGATAGACTCTGGAAGGACTGCATCTTCCCATCTGAGGGTCCACACGCAGGAGAGGAAATGATTAAACAATCACATTTACAGTACTTTATCAGAGTATCTATTACATAACCGTCATACCTCCAGAGAATTCTGTAGTAGTCTGCCCTGCCTGCACATGCCAGCAGACTTTCCCAGAGTGGAAGGTCTGGCTGCTCGCCATGACCGAAACGGACTTAATCTTCAGTCCCGCTGGAGCAAAGTCAAACTTCCAGCTGATCCTTCCCTCAGAGGAGCCTTCTGTTCGAGCTATGTACACCTGGAGGAAGAAACACAATCTGGCCATCACACCTACTGCTGCATGCTGCTGCAGGATCTAAAAACATGAATATTCTCAGTTCCTGCGTTCCCTTTCAATTTTACATCGCTGTCGGTTGGTTTATGCATTTCCAATCTGCTCCTAATCTTAGTCGTGTTCACAGCAGAGTTTTCAAACTGCAGCATCTTGCTTTAGTAAGTGCTGTTTTTGTTGCTTGTGGGTTGACTGGTGTGTGACAAACAGATGGTGTTTCTGCAAACATAAACACTCAAACATTGGAGTTCATACAAGAACATTTTGGTGTTCTTGTCTTAACTCTGTCTGACAAGTTTTCATACAGTGGACTCGTATAAGCGTGCCACATCAGATTCAGCAAACTCTCTAAACTTCAAATAACTGTGTAAATGACCCTGTAAAGATAATTTATTCCACTTGTGTGTACATGTTTGTGAGACTTGTAAAATCGCATAATTAATGCCCCAATAATACCATATAAGGCTCAGCTTCCAGCACCATATGTCAGGCAGTGTTGAGTCATGAAAACGGCATCAAAGAGGTAAAAGGAACTTTATGAGTTTGGAGATTAAAGTTCTGCTTTCAGAGATACATGAAGGAAAGTCTACACTGGAGTTTTAGCCAAGGAATGAGAGAAAATAACGAGTGCTGTTAATACGCTGCCATCTGAGGCTCCTTCTGTCACTGAAATAAAGAAGAATAACAGAAATAATAGAAAGAAAAACAGATGATGTTGCACTGCCAGACATGGAACTGGAGACAGGGCTGAAGGATTTTGAAAAAAATATCTAATTGCGGACATTCTGACTGATATTGCAATTGTGATATGATAATTAACCTCCTGCGATTTGAAAATTGCAGAAAGCCATATTGCAATTCCAATAAAAGTTCAATTAACTGTGCAGCCCCACTGGACGATGTTCCCCTGTACAGAGACTTGCATAAACCTACATGTTGTGAACATATGACCAATGGGCCTGACAGTAATGGTAATAGTCGATTTAAATTAATGATATTCGGTAGGCTATATGAATAAATGTAGAATTATTCAAGAATTTAATTACAGAGTCAACTCAACTCAAAATGTCTTCAAATTAATGAAATACACAGTCATTAGAGAAAAACTTTGGTTGATTGCACGACTCAGTCAATCTTAAAATCAAACATGGTGCTCAATTCAGATCAGAGGTATGTTATAGCACCTTCAATGTCATCTTCTGTGTTTACATTAGGTTTTGTGACTGTAATGTATGTGTTTTGTTTGTTGTCCTGACGTTTGGACTGGAGGTCTGGACCACTCGTAAATTGTGCTCATACCTGAGAGACAATTCAAAATATGAGAAAATCGGAGGATGTGGCCCAGACTGAAATATCCAAGTAAATATTAAATGGATGTCCATGAAATTTGGTACAGACATTTATCAACCCAGAGGACGAATCTTGATGAATTTAGTGATCCCCTCAGTTTCCCTTTAGCACCACTAGCAGGTCAAACTTTTAACTTATCTTGTGAAATAACTCTACATCTACTGGATGGACTGGCACAAAAATTGTGTGGACATTAATGTTCCTGACAGGATCACTTCTGATAACTTTAGGAATCCTCTGACCTTTCTTTTAGCGCCATCTTCTGGTCAGTGTTTCAATTTGTCTAATCCTGGTTTATGACTAATCCCTGCAAAACTAATGACATTCCCACCACCTTCAGCTGTATCTTGTGTTCAGTCCTAATTAACAAATGTTAGTGTGCTTACAGTCTAAACTAAGATGGTGATCGTGAACAAATGCAAAGCTGAGGGCACAAGCCTCCCCGAAAGTAAAGATAACACCTACTGTTAGCATGCTGATATTAGCATTTGACTAAAAGCGCATGTGTATCTAAGTATGTACATACAAAGAAGACTGAAAAAAAATCATATTCAAACAGAATAATATTGATTTGTTAATCAAACAATATGCAACGTACCATCTGCCAGTCGTTCTCCACCTTCCTGAAGACTGACTCCTTCCTCCACACACACTGATCCCAGCTCTGAATCACCTCACAGTTGTTGGACACTCGACAGTACTGGTCTTTGGTGGAACTGTAGCGCACATGCAGCAACCTGCCACTCTTCTCTTTCTCAGTGGGAGTAAACACAAAACCAGCAGCCTGAGGAAAAACAAAACAAAACAAAACAAAAATTAAAAAATTACAGACTTTAGCCAAATACTGATTCAATACTGATTTGAATACAAATTTGATCCAGCTGTTAGACAACAATGCTATGAAACATCAAGCTATTCAAATACTGAGAAATCACAAGTGGTGGCCTAATGACCCAAACACACTTAATGCAGTTGTGATTACATATATATTGTACTAATATTGTAAATATGAAACAAAAACAAAACATTATAACCCTCATGAAGATAGTGTTTACTGAAGTATTGCTGTACTAGTTTTCACTAAGTGGACAAAATAAACTGGACACTGAGTGTATACCATCATTACCATCCTTGGTTGTAATTAAATACTTTAGTGTCTCCCAGGGGTGTAAATCAAGTCACTGAGAATAAAAAGAGTCCACACATGTACTTCATAGTATTCCTTATTTTAAAGGAAAACTATCTGTTACAATTTTTGTAGCTGAGACCATTTAACACTATTAGTAGGTACAGTGCAAAGGAAGACTATGGCCCTGTTCACACCTGGTATTAACATGCGTCTTGGGTGATCTGATCACAAGTGGACAGCTCTAAGCACAAGTGGGACTCCACCCAAGACACATTGAGGACGCATTGAGATCCAATTGCTCGGACCACATTCGGAGGTGGTCTGGGGAGTGTATGAACACATTCTTTCTGCAGGGTGTACGCAGTGTGTCAACCGATGTCCTGCAATTCCACACGGAACAGGAGGTTCGCTGTAATGCAAATTACGTTTGGGCTCTTTTACCTGCCAAGATAAGGGGCAGATATCTGTGAACATTACTTGACATCACAATATCCCAAGACCCCCTTAATAAACTTAATCAATCGTGCCTTTGGGCATTAAATGCAAAACATTAACTTCTTTCCTTTCTGTTTGTCAGTTGTTGCGGCACTGCTGTTGGCTACTCCTGTTTAAAATGCATCTTACCTGCCAACATTCATCAGCTGTACATGTTAAATTGTAAATTGTAAATGGCGACCAGTATAGGTTGCTTCCCCAGACTTCCTTTAAAAGTCTGGCAATTTTTTGCGTTGTTAAGAGAGGAGAAACTTTATAAATGATGTTAAACACTGTCTACAACAATTTTTAATTATTTGGACCTTCTTGTAAATTCAGCAAATGTTCTACATTCAGTTATTTCTTTCTTTGTGTAAAAAACATTGTTTAAAAAAAAAAAATGACACATTTGATCTTTGCAAATGGAAATGATGTAGCTACATGTTTATTTGCATATAGAGTGGGGAAGTGAGATCTAATCACAAGTGGTGACTCGAGACTCATGCTGAGACGCATTCTAATGTCAGGTGTGAAGTGACATACTAAGAGCTGTTACCTGGGATCAGATCAACCAAGACGCATGTTAATAGCAGGCGTAAACACACTCTGTGTGTGCACAACTACAGAAAAGTAGGTCAAAGTTGAAGCAGCAATGGGTCTGTGAACTATGATGGATGTTTAGAATGGACAGGTAATAATTCTTCTGTTCAGCTTTGTGTTGTCTTCAAGTAAGTTTAACTAATTTGGAGGTTTGTCTCCAACTTGTCTCAACATCCAGCAATTTGTTTCTTGAAATGTGGCACCTATTATGTAGTGAGATCACCGTGTTCCAAGATCTGAGCAATTACCTGCAAATCACGAAATCATCATATCCAATATAACTGTTGTACAGAGCTACCAAAATAAAAGCCAAGTTGTTAGTGTGTGAGATTTGGAATACTGGGATGTAGCAGAAGTTAGTTCATGTATCTGTAATGACTGACCATGAAACATATTGATCCCTGGCCAAAAATTAGAGTTATGATCATGTTTAATAGACCTCCTCCTCATGAGAGGAGGTCTATTAAAATAGATGAAATAATATGCGTAAGTAGATGCATATTGCTGAGAGGAGACAGATCAATTATAATACTACTTATAATAAACTGTACCTGTGTGTCGGCCCCTGCATCAGGCCCTCCGGTTTCTCCCCGTGCTATCCTCCAGGCCAGAGAGCCAGAGTTGCGTCCTCCCAGCTCTCCTGGTTTCGGTTTCTTTGGGGAAATAAACTCCACCAGCTCAACGAGCAGCCTCTCCGTCAGCTCCTTCTTCCTGTCCAGACCCAACGACTGCTGCCTCTTCAGGATCACAGCAGATGGGAGGTGGTTTTTGCATCAGCGTCACCACACAAATGAGTCTTATATGGAGGTTAAAAAGGGCCCAGACTTACTGAGGCGTTGAGCCCATTGATAGTGTGCAGCAGCCAGGCCTCCTGGACCCTGGTCCTCCTTGTCAAAACCTCTGGATGTTTGCAGGAATACCTCCAGGTCACATCAACCACCTGCATCACACACACGCATGAGCTGTCTTTGGACTGATGAAGAAAGTGGGACTTACAGGACTTAGTAGGACTACACAATTAATTGTAATTTCATCAAAATTGCAATATGGCAAATCTAAAAACCATGCAATTTTTTTAAAAAAGGAAAAACATGTGACTAAACAGCATTATAATGAAGTACTGTAGTGCTGCAGAGGCGCTGGGCCCACACATCTTGTTGCCAGACGTCTGTTTGGTTCAAAACCAACAAATGTCACACTATCCTGATTTTAAGCTTTTTTCAGTGATAATGAAAATTGTGATGCAAAAATTATCATTCCCCACTAATGGTATCACATATTACAATCGAAATGTATGTCAAAATAACAGCAATGTAACTTTTTTACCATATCGTGCAGCCCTAGTATGTATGATCTATTTGTCTGACCTGGTCCTTCGAGAAAGCCAGAACGTAGGCCAGTTTCTTCCCCCAGCCGACCTCATACAGCAGAGGTTTATCACAGCTGTTCTCACAGGAGTCACAGTGCAGCCAGCGACGCTGAGAAAGCGAGTAAATCTCTGTCCACACACTGGTCTGAAACAGAGAACACAACTAATGTTCGCTTATCCTTTCATACGGGGCCGTACGACTCACCACTTTAATTCCAGTGGCTTGTCTCAGCGTTGAGCAAAGCGCCACACGCAGCGTTGCACACCGCTCGGCAAGCTCACCAAGTTAGCTGTGGTTAAAAGTTCCAGAAAAGCTATTAAGTGGACCTTTGAGTTGAGATTTCTTTGTCAAAATAACACTGCTCAACAACATTTCCTCCTAATATGTCAAACACAAGTGTAAAAGAAACCTGCTGCATCTCTCTGCAGACCAGATCCACATGTGTCAGTCATGTTCATACCTGTGCTGTCCCAGATGTATCTGGCCTCGAGGCCCATGGCTCTGCAGCACAGTGTGAAACAGTTAGCCCACTCCCCACAGCGCCCCCTCCTGGTTTCAAGAAGCTTCTCAGGATTGTTGTACCTGGTGTTAACAAAACAGAGTAAACAAGCATGTAATCAATGAAAGCAATCCATTATCCTCCATGTGTTTGTGGGCAAATCCATTCATACTCTTCATACCATCAGGATAGGAAAAACATCTTACCTCTTACTATTTTAAAATGTTTCAGTAAAAAAGGATGCAAATCACTGCCTATAATTTAAGTCAAACATTAAATCTCATCTCAAAAACTCCTCCTAAACTCCCTCATTGCAGTAGTAAGAGCTAGTAAGAACAACACACAGACACAGACAGACCTGGGGAACCTGGTGGAGAGCTGGCAGCTCTGACAGTAGTGGTTCTCCACTCGCTGTGCTCCCCAGCGGAGGTCCTCGGTGGTGGGACTGAGGGAGCCGGTGTTCTGGGTGGAGCCTCCGCAGCGGCTGCAGGGCAGACAGTCCACCCAGGAGAAGAAGTCCTGTTTGAACCATCTGAGGAGCTCCAGCACCAGGAATTCTTCTAGTCCAAGTTTGCACTCTACAAATAGAAGAGTGAGTCAGCTGGTCCCTCTGGATCAGTGTTGCAGAAATGGATCCAGATAAATAACGGATTCTTTTGAATATGGGAGTGGACTAGGAATGCATGAAAATGTATCACTCAATACTAGGAAATTTATATGGTTATGTATTACTGCAATAATGAAATTATGATGATAAATAGAACCAATAATACAAAGCCAAACTGCCTGAATTGACTCAATAAACATGTACACAATCTGATACAGTTATACAGGCATTATGCATCTTTGCAGTTGGTTTGCAATTGGACAATAAACAGAAGGAGGTAAGGATGCTTAGTGCGCTGATAAAAGTTCTGCAAAGTTCTGACTTTACCTGGATCAGCCTTTTTGGCCTCGCTCAGCTTGCGTTGAGCAGCAGAGGACAGCCGCTGGTGAGGGATGCAGCTCCTGGCTTTCTGCTGCAGCTCAGGGTTTTCATACAGCATCACGTGTTGGAAGTTGGACTGCAGAGTCACGAAGAAGCTCATACTGCTCTCCTGTCAGACGGACAAGTAAACATCCAGATTACAAGCAAACCACAAAGAATCTTTGTTACCTTTCCTTTAACTTAGAAAGAAAAACTGCAACATTCACCCACCAATATCTAAAAAATTTTATGATAAAGGAAAATAAAACCCTGAAACAGAAACAGGATTTCTGTCCTATGCATGTTGAAAAGAGCCAAGAACCTCTTGATACTGCACACCCTCAGGCCATCATCTGCAACTATATGAAAAATATAAAAGACGCCCTCTTCAGCAAAAACAAAAATACACAACTTTTTTGACATCCCTTCCCATCATAACAATCTTCCAACAGTCCCAGAAGAAAAAAAAAGAGCACTAAACTAAATTTTCTTCCATAATTTTCAAATTGAAAGCATACAGTGTCATTCTAGCTACTCTTTATCACATAATAATTTATCAATAGCGACTTTAACTGAAACCAGGCCATTAAATCTTTTAAATTTACTGTCTAATTAACCGTGGCCACATTTTATATGTTGCATACGCACAAATCAGTGCTTCAATGTGCTCAAAACCATGTGGATGCAAACTGGCATTAATCACATTTATCATGACATTTGCAGACTCTTAATTTCATATAAAAATGATCTCAACCAAACAGACATGTTAAGACATGTTCATCACGATTTCAGCCATTTAACCCAGAGATGAGCACATCTTTACCAGTGATGATGGCTGTGGTGCAGCTGGTGTAACTGGCTGGCTGGAGGCAGCAGCAGCAGAAGCAGCAGCAGAGCTCCATGGTGCTGAGGCTGAGGCCACAGCGGCTCCAGCGGTGGGTTGGAGAGGCTGTCCTCCACGCAGCCTCTGATCTCTCTCCGCCGCATGGATTCCCTGATGAGCTTCAGCTGCTCCACTGATGCAGATTTGGGGAAGACCAGATGGGTCTCAGCCTGCAAAGAAGTGCAAGAGGCTGTAATGTTTACTCACAGGTGACCAAATAGACTCAAGGCAATGAAGCAATATATAAATACTGGCTTTAATACCTAGCTACTTATTAATTACCTCCTCGAATCCCATCTCAAAGAGACATTCCACAGCACCTTTGATGGGCAACAGCTTGGTGGAGAAGGTAGGATTGCCTATGCGGATCGATCTGTACTTTTCCTCATTGGGAAACCTGAGGGGAGGTGACATCATATGAGGAAGTAGAGCGGTTTGAGGCTTTTCTGAAAATAAAGTTTGTACCTCTGCATCAGGAGAGACAAATCACTATATACAAACCAACGAGTAATGTGTTCATAAATTAGACATATACATAGAAATAATAAATTGGTGCCATTAGATTAACTCGTGTTGTTCATAGTGCACTAGTGGCTGCAATATTCTGTGAGTCTGCTAATGTGTAAATGTTAACTCAAAGAAACGACTACAACAACTTTAACTCTGGACATTTACTTCACCCAAGAGTGTCTTTTAGATTGGGACAGAAGAAGCATTCAGATCCTTAAGTAAAAGTACTGATACCACACTGTGAAAATACTCCACTACAAGTACATGTCATGCTGTGAAAACCTTACCTAAGTAAAGGAAGCTCAGATCTCTAAAAAGGAAGCTCAGATCTCTAAACATCTGCAGTAAGATGCTGCAGATGTTTTATCAGTCTATTGTGGCAAGTGTTTTATTTTATGCTGCAGTCTGCTGGGGAGGAAGTTTGGGAAAAAAGCAAGCAAGGAGGCTGGATAAGCTTGTGAAAAAGGCTGGCTCTGTGATCGGAGTAAGGATGGACTCTCTGGAGGAAGTTGTGGAGAGAGACACAATGAGGACGGTGGAGGCCATCCTAAACAACATGGATCATCCACTGCATAACACCTTGATGGACCAAAGAAATAATGGTGGTGGAAGGCTTCTCTCTCTTCGTTGTAGGACAGAGAGATACAGAAGATCTTTCATACCAACTGCCATCAGACTCTATAATTCTTATACAAATAGATGAGACTACAGACAAATGAATTTCCCCTTGGGGATCAATAAAGTATTTCGTATTCGTATTCGTAAAGTGTACGTCTTATCAAAACACACTTAAATTTTGAAAAGTAAATTTACTCATTAAGCAGTAAAATGATCCCTGTCAGCTGTTCTATTATAAATGATGTTTTTGGATTAATATCCACAAATTTGTCATCTAAAAAGTAAGTAGTAACTAAAGCTGTCATACTAATGTGGTGGACTAAAAAGTATTACATTTTACTCTCAGATATAGTGGAGTAGAAGTGCAAAGCAGCATAAAATGTAAATACTAAAGTAAAGTAGTGAGTAGATGCACTTAGTTATGTTACACCTATGGAAGGTGATCATAGAGAAAGATGCTTCCTTGAGAGTCACTCAAATGCCGAATTAACCACAACACCCTGCCAAATGATACTGAAGCTACGACAGTATTTTCCGTGAATGGGCGCGTGCTGCTACACAAGAAAAAAAAAAAAAAACAGGTTTTCTTCACAGAATTTGGTTTGACACTCTGGGTTAACATCAACAACTGCATATATAAGGGCTCAAGTACAACTGCATTAGCGTCCCTGCTGACGACACGATGTTAGCCACTGTTGAATTTATCTGCGATGTACAGTAATGTGTAATACAGTCTCATCTCAGGTAACACATCACATCTCAACACACCGCTGGAATGTTGCGCTGTTAAGTTCTAGATCTTACCTTAAAATGTTGTCCGCGTATGTGAGTAACAACTTGGAGGCGTCTAGAAAGACTTCATTTGAATTCTCACACAATGTTGTGACTGCTGGTGACACAGCCATGCTGGTATTTCTTGTACGAAGCAGAAGTCCTCTCACTTTGGGTAAGATGGCTAATGCTAATAGTGCTAATAGATGCTTTGGGTCCTCGGTGTAGCTGACTTATCGACGCCTGAATACATATTTGCAGCTTTAAAATGTTGAATAACATTGTAGCTTATTGTATTTGACTATAATCATGCTTGACAAAGCAATATTGTCTGTTTTAATTGCTCTGTCAATTTTGTTATTTTTTTTATTTTAATGTTTACAAGTTAAACCATTCTGGCTATTAAAATGCTACCTAAAACAGCTACGGCTGATTCAAGGGTTGTATTTAGAAGGGAACCCCAGACCGCGAAAAATCTCGCGAGAGTAGACGTTTTAAGACGAAGTATAAACTTTATCTTTCGCTAACCCTAGCCAAGCCTTTCCTGTCCATGAACTTAACCAGATTTATCGACAGCATTGCCAGATTATAACAAGGATATAGTTTGTATAACGGCCAGGGTGGAAAAAAACATCTAGTACAAATCTCGCGAAAGTGTCAGAAATCTAGGGATCCCTTCTAGATAGGCTCGATAAAAGGAATGGATGCACTCGTTCTCTCGTCACATGAATGATCTTACAAATGGCAGCTGAGTTTGAAGTAGTTCTCGGCGAAGTAGGTTTGTAAATTAAGTTCACCTTCGTCTGGAGGACATTTAGCCTCTGGTTTTGTACATTAATTCCTCATATATTAAAGAGAGAGTACACTAAAGCTTCGAGCAAGCTGTGTCAAACTTGAACAGCATGTCTGCTCTATCACTGTCCTGCTGGACTAAGCTCCAACTGAGACCACAGAACATGAGGACACTTCTTCAGAAGAGTGTCTCTGTTTGTCCAAACCGGGACTCCAGACAGCACAGCTGTGGACAGCACAGAAGGAGGGTTGTCATCACAGGTATAGGGTTAGTGTGTCCTCTGGGCACAGGGACTGCACTGCCCTGGGACCGCCTGGTTAAAGCCCACAGTGGGATAGTTTCCCTGGACTCAGAGGAGTACAAGACAGTCCCCTGTAAGGTGGCAGCACTGGTCCCCAGAGGGGATGAAGAAGGCCAGTTTAAGGAGGAGAGGTTTGCCTCTCGTGGGGAGATCAGCAGCATGTCACCTGCCACTGTGATGGCCCTTGGAGCTGCTCAGCTGGCCCTGGAGGACTCAGGGTGGTACCCCAAAACCCCAGAGGAGCAACTCAGTACTGGGGTGGCTGTTGGCATGGGGATGGTGTCGCTGGAGGAAATCGCTCGCACCTCTGCTGCCTTCCAAGCAAAAGGCTACAATAAAGTCAGCCCCTTCTTTGTGCCTCGTATCCTGGTCAACATGGCTGCTGGACACATCAGCATCAAACACAAACTGAAGGGTCCCAACCACGCGGTGTCCACAGCATGCACCACAGGCGCACACGCCATAGGAGATGCCGCCAGGTTCATTGCACACGGGGATGCAGTTGCTATGGTTACAGGGGGAACAGAATCCTGCGTGGGGCCTCTGTCAGTGGCTGGCTTCGCCAGGGCGCGCGCCCTCGCCACCAAATGGAATGACAACCCCACTCAGGCGTCCAGACCCTTTCACCCAGAGAGAGAGGGCTTTGTGATGGGTGAAGGAGCTGCGGTGCTCCTGCTGGAGGAGCTGGAGCATGCAGTGAAGAGAGGAGCCAGGATCTATGCAGAGGTGCTGGGCTATGGACTGTCAGGGGACGCCAGCCACATCACTGCACCCACTGCAGATGGAGACGGAGCATTCAGGTGATAATAACAACTATTTCTGCAGTGGTTTACAACCTGGGGATCAGAGTTATTGATAATTCAGAGGGGCCACAAAGTGATTAAAGGGAACATTTGGCACTTTTCATGTGGATGTCCAATCTGTGTTGATGGTAAATGTAGTTGAAGCATAAACTCCTCAGTGCTGCTATGTGGACAGAGAAAACTGAATTCTCCTGCTGCATTATCTGTCACAGTGATGTTGTTGGTGTTAGGGAAGAACTACAGGCTATTTCAGCTTGGACTTCCCCTGGGTAGCCCAGGGGCGTACTTTTTGAGAATATTTGTCACCTATCGCTACGCCTTGGCCAACAGAGTAATAGCTTTCAGCTACATGCAGCAACATGGGCATCAGAAGCTTCCACACAATGCATCCTGGTACACGTAGGCGCTGCCAGCAGGGCTTTGTGAGCAGGAGGTTTCTTGGTCCATACAGCAGCACTGAGGAATTTATTGCTTCATATGACTACATTTACCATCAACACTGAGTTCACATCTACATGAAATTCCCTTTAACAGAACAGGACATGAGACAAAACACATCTGTCACACAGTCAGGTTTATTATTATTTATTGACATTTTCCTTAATATTAATTTTTTCCTCGTTCATGTTTTTATTGATTTTAGCTTTTTTACATTGTACAAACATACACAGTACAAATGTGTATTTTACTGGACAGTGGGGAGAGAAAAACAGCACAGTAGACAGTAGACAGCTATATATTAAAAAAAACAGTCAAAAAGAACATCTTAGTCATCCCAATATTCCTTTATATTCTGTTAACTAGTACCCCAAACCATCTCTATGATGTTTTACTCTTAATGTATTTCAGAAATTTATGTCAGATTTTGGACATTATTTACCCTGGGAATCAGATTTTCTAAAGAAGCGGTCTCTATTTTGAGTTTAAAGGGACAGTTCACCCCTAAATAAGAAATATGTATTTTTTCTCTTACTTGTTTGACCTCTAAATACAACAGTTATAGATAATCTGTATATTCTTTGTTTACAACCTTCTATAATAGTCAGACTGCTTGTTTTTTTGTTTTTTTTTGCCTCATTGTCTTTGTTGTAGCAATGTTGCATTCTCTGCTGAGATCAGCAACAGCAGCCATGTTTCCATCCAAATAGCGCAAATTTTAACAGAATTTCATGTAAATTGGCAAAAAAGAGAACATGAATGAATGCTTGTTTCCATCCACTACCGTTATGCAATTATTAAGAGCTGGTTTGTCATGATTACCAGTGGGTAGCAGCAATTCTCCAGTCAGAAAATCATTATACTATTGCAAAAGAGGAGGGCGCAACAAGATGACAGAACTAAAAGAACATTAGTTGAACCTCAAATGGTGAGGATGGAAATTTGATGTTCGGAAAAGTGTTTCCATCTCCTATTAAGTGCAATATTGTTTTTTAAAAAGCAAAAACCACCTCAAACAAACAAAATTGAAAGTTTTTAAAAAAAAATACTTTCCATCAGCCTTTTCAAATGTGACGCCTCAAAATGTGCATGAACGTATGTTGATAGAAACACAGCTGCCATTATAAGTGTGTTTTAAGCAGCACTGAAAATGAGCCAAAACAGAGACTGCAATATCAAAGGTGTAAAAAGCTGGAATGTTCCTTTAACTGTCTGACCACTGTGTTTACAGGTGCATGTCTGCAGCTGTCAGAGATGCTGGCGTCTCACCTGCCGATGTGACATACGTGAGCGCTCACGCCACATCGACGCCTTTGGGTGACGCGGCTGAAAATGCCGCCATCAAGAGGCTCTTCCAGCAAAATCTGGAGAGCCTGGCTGTCTCCTCCACAAAGGGAGCCACGGGACATCTGCTCGGGGCTGCGGGGGCCCTGGAGGCAGCGTTCACAGCGTTGGCCTGCTACCATGGGATCCTGCCCCCGACGCTCAACCTGGACCGCACCGAGCCAGAGTTCAACTTGAACTATGTTCCCTGCACTGCGCAGCCATGGCGGACTCAAGGCCGACGGGTCGCACTCACAAACTCGTTTGGATTTGGCGGCACCAACGCCTCCCTGTGTCTCTCCAGTGTCTGATGAGCATGCTGTTACCTTTGCCTGTAGAGTTTAACTGGCTGAATATGTCTCAGTAGAACTGATGAGCACTACTACTGTTTGTTTGTGGAAAGTTCTTCTGAACTCGTTTTAAGGAAAAAATCTGAAATTTTAATGACAGACTTTAAGCTGCAAAGATTAAAAATTCAGAAGAAAGCACTGAATCCTTGCTATATTGGTATATTTACATGAAAATGGTCAAAATAATAATGATCATCAGAGTAAACTGTTTTATGGTCAGGCTAGTGAGGCTTTTTTTTGGTGTCTGGTCAAAATTAGAGGTGTTCCAATACAGATATGGATTGCGTACCAGCTGATAAGGAGTACAGATATTTAAAAAATACATCTATTGTTATTATTTTTTAACAGTTATGTACTACTAGCCCTGCATGGATGTGATATGATTGTCATCATTCTTGTATGGCCTGGTTCAGGTGAAAAAGATTTGCCATACAGGACTCTGCAGGGTGCTATTTTGGGGCTAATAAATGACTGGTATCAGATCAGTGACTTGCGTACTCACTGATGCGCAATCCGTAGTTACCACAAGGTAAAATACTCTGTTACAAGCAAAAGTCCTGCATACCAAACTTTACTTGAGTAAAAGTAAGTATCAGCAGCAAAATGTACTTTAAGTATCAAAAGTAAAAGTACTAAAACTTTTTGCAAAGAAATAGACACTGTAACTGAATATTTATTTCTAATATTAGGTTGTTATCACTGATGCAGCATTATTAGAGCAGCATTTTACTGCTGCTTAAGGTGGAGCTAGTTTGAACTACTTAGGGACTTTAATTCAGTGGCTCTCAACTTAGGGGGTGGGACAATCAAAGGGCCGTAAGATAAATGTGAGGGGGCGTGAGATGGTTCATTTGGCAGGAAAGAAAAAAAAACAATCGTCTTATACATAAATCTGTTTTCATTTGCTTCTACTTTTATTTATTTATTCTTTGCTTTTGTGTGAAAAACTCCATAATTTGACATCTTTGTGTCCTGAACAGTTATTTTTTATGTTAAATGTAACCATACGAAAAGTTTAATCCCTTCTCTTTTAGGGTGTGACAGGGGCTGCTCAAAACTGCATGGGATTAGCATAAAGTGGGCATGTCTATAAAGCGGAGACTCTTGGGTATCGATGGAACCCATTTTCATTCACATATCTTGAGGTGAGAGGTGAAGGGAACACTTTGAATACAGTCATATCCGTTTTATCCTCGCAAATATTAAGCCTAACTTTGTTGGGAGCGTTATTTAGGCCCTTTTACCTCCCAGCAAGTTAGCATGACATGGTTGGTACCAATGGATTCCTCAGGTCATCTAGTTTCAGAGTATCTTTACTGAGCCTCTAAGAGACGGTGATGTTAGCTGAGGACATGGGCGTGGTTTAATATGTTTAATATGAAATACGTGTTTGGTGAAACTGCTAACAAACAACTAAGAGCTAACAGACACGTTTTTGTAAGGTGTAACAAGAAAAAGATGCTGGCACTCAGTAATTTGATACGTAACAACGGTATTGTATTTTATAAGCATAATCTGAAAAATAACTAGTAACCAGGGGTGTTTTTTAGAGTATTTTGAAATGTGCATTGTTTTTGTTTATATGTAGCCTACTTTTAAATTTTATTCTAAATTAACATTATTGATCATTTTACAACACAGACTTGTATAACAAGTTGTTAGTTGTAGTTCTCTTAATGGTACTCAAAAAACAAAAACATACAGAAAAGTATATGCAGTAAATAGGTGGATAAATAATACATGACAAAAATAAAACTTTTAGTGGAGTCTGACACCTCGAGGAAAGAGGAACAATAGTGGTACAAGTATAGAAACTTTAAATTATATTTGTGTGATGCCACTCTATCTTTTAACTGTAATGTCAGTAATTAGAGTAAATGTTAGGAATAGTAAATTAATGGTATTATTAAATTATAAGGTCAGATAAACTTTATTGATCCCACAAAGGGAAATTTGCACATTACAGCAGTTCAAATAGTACCGGTGGAAAAGGGCATTAGAATACTTAAAGAATAACGATAAAATATAAAAAATACATATCAAAGAATTAAAAAATATAAAATATGAAGTACTAAATTTGACAAAACTATACACTCAAGGCTATGTACAGTATATATCCTTTTACTTATACAGATATGTGGAAATGTTTGGATATGTGGACATATATATTGCTAAATATGGATAGCTGTGCAGGATAATTGCACACAAGTTGTAGTAAAACAGTGTGTAGCATTATGATTAAAAGAAAAGCAACGTAAACAGTGTTGCCTTGCAAAGGCAGATTGCACAGAGTATTAGTAGCAAAAAAATCACAGTGAGAATTTACATTGGAACAATATATATTGCAAAGAAAAAAGTGAATAAGTAATGTAACGGACACATAACAGTGCTACATTAAGTCATGCTGGTGTTAAGGAGTCTTGACAGCAGTCTCATGCAGGGGGTGAGAGGTGTCAGCATGGCTAACATCCTCCGCTCACCCATGTCCTCAATGGAATCCAGGGGACAGTTCAGGACAGAGCTGGCCCTCTTGACCACTTATTCAGTCTTTTGCTGTCCCTCTCGGTGCTTCCATATCCCCACTATTATCACCGATAGTACCTGTGGAATGGTACCTACTTTATACCACCCCTGCAGATGCCAGTCCCCCACCTGGGCCATCCCAGTCAAAAACATCTGGACACACCCCTGCTAGTAACTGCAGCAGTCAATGAATGTTGTTGAGTAAAAATATAAAGTAGCATAAAGTACCTTAAAATGGAACTGGAGTAAGTTACTCTACTTTAGTAAATGTACTCAGTTACTTTCCACTACTACTTACACTTACACCTCAAACTGCTCTGGCAGAATTTGCTGAAAATGAGCATTTCACCACTGGAGCTGGAATGACTGAGCTCCTCACTGTCAAACAGACATCCTCTGTACCTCCAGCAGGTGGCGATGATTCACAGCAAGTCATGCATATTGCTTTCATGTACATTTACACTACAGTTCACATTTCAGGCATTCAGTAGACAACATCACCACATTTACAGACGTCTAAACTGACTGAGGTCAAAGGTCAGGGCTCCGTCTGCTCATATTATCATTATCTGAAACTTAAAGCAGTCCTTAAGTGCTATTGATGCTAAAACAAATAGCAATAAAGACGTACAGGAGGCTTTTAGATCCATTAGAGGAGACTGAGAGATGGATGTTAATAATTACATTAAGAAGATAAGTCCATTAATTGCCTGCTGTTAGCTTCTTATTTCCAAGTTGTGTTTTCTTTAAAGAGGAACTTGGACTCCAAAAAGCTCAGCCAATTTGTTGCAATTAGGAAATAAGTGGTGCTGCAGCGGTATTCAGCTGACTTTAATAACATCCTAATGGAGGCATGATCTCACAGCGGTGTCTTTTGTGATCACTTATTGAGGCACTTTCCAAACCGAGACCTCTGACTCGGGTGTTGTTCTCCTTTGGATTCGGCCTTTTACTTCAGAGCCGAGAGAACAACAAGGGGTCAGCGGAGCAGAAGGGATGAGTAAGACAGGTTAATTGGGGACAAAGTGCCATTATGTCAGGTTGAAATGAAAGTAATAGGGTAAACAGTCCCCCGAAGGGTAAAAGGACAGTTTTCCAAAGTGTTACCTGTCTTCGGTTTGAACAACAATTGTTCTGCTCTTTTGTGTAAGAGGAGAAACACACATTTCATGTCTTTGCGTCCTGGGGGAGACATAAAATGACCATTGAGCGGCCATTTGGAGCCTCTTATCTGATGGTTGAGAGAATGTGTAGTTAAACTTCCCCATGACAGTTTTGGAGGCTGTGAGAAAGATGTCTAAAGCAACAATAAATGTGTGTTCTGAGTTTGTCACACCACAGAAACGTGTTATTAACCATCCAGCCAAATTTGAATTGCTAAGTATATAAAATTAGGTCTCAAAAGCATGAAAAAATAAGCAGTTTTCTCTGCTCTGAAAAGCTGGGGTGTGTCTGCTCAGCTGCCTCAGTGTCAAACACCATTAAAACATGAAAACAATCTGAAACATAACATAATGTTGCAGCTTTATTGGACATGTCCAGACATGTTTGAGCCAGAGGACAGTGACATGATGGTGTTGTTTTTTTTCTTCTGTGTCAGGTTGTTGGAACTGAAGTGAACTGAATTGAACTGCTGGGCTGATTTGGACTGAGAGAGTCACTGAAGGTACATTCAGAACTGAACATTCACTGATTCATCATATGTCAGTTCGTGGGACTTAATAGTGTTGGGGGACCATGGCTCCAGCACATCATGGTGTTTCAGTTCCACCGAAAACATCCTGAACACAGAAATCATGAACAACAGTTCTGGTCTAACTTCACAATTCAGTTCTACATAGTTCTCTGTCTTTTCACGTTTTCAGCAACTGTTTTCTAACATGTTAATGTATTTAGAGGAAAAACTCCTCCTTTTCCTTTACAGACTTTAATCAAAAACAAAACTAACATTTTACAGTAGATTATATTCCACTGAGACGAGGGCAAAAACTGGTTTTACAGAGTAATAAGGGGGCCTAAAGCCTCACTACAGACTGCAGTGTCCATTACACCCCACAGTACAAGAGTAGTAGGACTGAACAACATACTGTATGTTGTCGTATTTGCTTTCTTCCCGAGAGCTCAATAAGAACATCAACATCAGTCTTGTGTCTGTAGCTGTCGCCAGGAGACAATTAGCTCAGAAGACTTGACAGTTAACTCCTGTAAGTGCTCTAACCTTGCAGGAGTGTATTACACACCGCACTCCAAGATGACACCCATTATCTTGAATTAAAATAGCTCATTCAGCTCATACAGTAAGCCCAAAAGCTTTGCGTCAGTGTTGTGTGGCTCACTGCACTTGTGCAGTAGTGTCTCTCTCCTTGTTTGGCCCACAGACTTTACATCAGGATGTCATCACACTCATAAAATAATTTTTCTAGGTTTGAGTTTTTGAATATAAACAGTTCATGATTTGCATGTTCAAGAAGTCAACTTGGCACGTTGGGTCTAAAATAAAAACATAAAACGCCTCCATACTGCTCGTTTGGTGTAATCCAAGTCTCCTAAATCCCAGACATGCCAACTTGACTAAAGAAATGTTATTTACATCATGTTTTTAACCTGAATCTTCACTATAGATCCTTAGCTTGGACCCTCGTTCACATGTACGTGCACACTGTCTGGACTGGGTATGTGTGGTGTGACAGGTTGCAAACAACACGTCGGAACTTTAGGAGACTTGGATCACACCCGACGAGCAGTATGGTGGCATTTTATGTTTTTATTCTGTTGTTTTTTACGTTTGAAAGCTGGTGACAATTCACTTCCGTTGTTTGGGAGATTTTGCGTAGCTGTTTTCCTGTGAAACTCTGTGAACTATCCCTTTAATGAAAGGGGAAAATAATACATTTATCCGCCCTGAGATTCAGGAATGCTTCAAATTTGACAGCTTTTCACAATTACTACAACACATTTCTGGAAACCTTCAACCATTTTCTCATAACTCTAAACACAAAACCAAATATTCAAAGTACATTCATAAAACCTCTGACTCTTCTGGCAAAATCAAACAATGCTTTCAGATCCTACACAGCCACTTCTTATATAAACACTGCTGATCAGTCATTACACACTACATCAAAAAATTGAAAAAATACAGTGTTGAGAGGATGTAGTTACAGGAATACATTTTTTTTATTGTGTTGTAACATATCCGGATTCTATTCAACTGGCTAATGTTAGCTATAATATCTCTGTGAGGAGTGGGTGTTGTCATTGCTAAATAAAGCTTGTTATTGTGATTGGCTTTGCTTTTTGAAGGAACACAAGCGATTTTACTGTAATTTCTAATGTTGTGGAGAACAGTGTGTAGCGTTTTGCAAACTGTGATTTATGTAGAAGAAAAAAATGAGTGTATGGCAGAAATTGTTTGCAATTTTGCAGACTTTGTAGAAATTCATTGCATGAGTTTCAGATTTCAATGACTGCAATTTTTGTGTGTAAACAATTGTAATTCACGCTAGAAACAAGTGTGAACAATCTTGAGTCCTTGTGTGTACATGATGACAGTTGTGTTGGAGTTGTGTTCAGCTTCTACTGCCCGTGTTTACTGTTTTGCAACAGAAGTGTGTCACAGTGCAAAATGTGTTTTAACAAGTAAAAATATGTTTTAGAGACTGAGAATGTGTTTAGAGTTTCGCCAAGAGTGAATGATTTGATAAATGGGTTTAGGGCTCTGAGCATTTGGTTCAGAGAACGGGGTTTAGTGTTTTAGCAATTGTGGAAAAATTTCCCGTTTCCCATGCTCCATCCTTCCACCAAGTTTCTTAAAAGTTGCGCTGGTGTGCTAGTTTTCTGTAATCTTGCTGACAAACAGGCAAACAGACAAACAACGCTGAAAGTATAACCTCCTTGAAACGCTGAGCCATTGATTTGTGGACTACTTTTTTTAGGTTTGTCATTTTGGCTTTTGTTTTTGTTTTTTTGCAACCAGAGCATGTGTAGTACTGCAGCAGGAAACACTGGCAGCCTGCCTGGCCCCAGAGGTACTTATACTACAGTGAAACACTACAGTATTATATGTTTCTGAAAACATTTTAGATGAGAAATAGGAAAGGTAGCAACAAAATCTTGATTCATATTTAATCAGTGCTGCCTAGTTTCACAGTTTGATCTGAGTATCTTGAGCCCTCTGGGTGTTGCACTGGATGACCTTTCAGCAGCCCCATCCTAAAGCATACCCTGCTTTATCATTTTATTTGAAATGGGACCAGACCAGAATTTACTCACTAAACATCATGCTGTATAGAAGATGACATGGAACTAGTGATTGAGACCATAAACTCATTAAGAAACTGTTTACTGAGGTAATAAATCAAGTGAGCTTTAGGGACATTTAGCTAGAAGATATACTATTGGTCTTCTTTTTGCATCCAGCAGAGTTGCCCCCTGCTGGCCATCAGAAAGAATGCAGGTTTAAGCCACTTTTGCACTGACTTCACTTCTCAGACTCAGAACCTCTGTTCACTATTTAATATGCAGCCAATCAGATTTGAGCAGGCTTTGGTTGCATACATGTGTGGAGCTGAACACACTGGTCAAAATGCAACCCATCAGCTATCGTCTAGTTCTGTATTAGCTATTTTTTTTTTAAATTATCTAAATTCATACTTGTGAAACAATGCGGTTGCAGACGTTGTCTTCCAGCCCCAACTCAATTTAATAGAATCAGACTGTAAATGATGACTAGTGCATAGAAGAGGAAGTCTTGGCCCAGATAACCATCTGGATATACACTGGCTACACCTGAAACCCAGAAACATTGGCCATGGGCCCCAGATCCTAAATTGTTGCCTGACTATGAGTGATGGGTTCCGAGACCACTGATCGACACACCAACTAACTAATATCACCATCTTTAGATCCTGCAGCCAGTAAACCAAAATAATATTCACTATTATAAATGTAACTATCATTTTGTATATCATCATTAATTCATGGACTTTCCTAATGGTGCTCTCACAATATTCCTTGACCAATCACGATTGAGCAGGCTTTGGTTGCATGCAGGTACACAGTCCGTGTGGAGAGCAAAAGAGGCGGAACGCTTTGGCTGAAATGCAATCTCAGAACCATCTGATGGCAATTTAGCTTCTTCTATGGTTTCTTAAAAATATATCTGCATTCATACTTGTTAAACAATCTGGTCACAGATGTCATAGATGATTAGCGTCTGAAGTTGCTAATCAGACAGTAAACAATGACCAGTATACAGAAGAGTCCATCTGGGCTATCCAGATATCTGCTGGCGATGGGTTCTGATATTGCTGATCAACAAATCAATATCACCATCTTTAGATCCTGCAGCCACTGGACAAAAATAACAATCAGTAACATAAATGTAGCCTTTACAAATTATCCTCTCAGAATTCCCTCACTGTGCTCACTGTTTTGATGCCTTATGTAGAGCATGAAGCCAAATTTGACCAAACCCTTTGTTCCATGTCCCGTATACGTTAAGCTTGGACCTCTTGCTCTGTATTTCACTTGATGAATAATTGTACTGTCCCAGCTGAATTAAATAGCATGATGTAAAGCCGGACCCAGATGATGAATCACTGTACTGGGGAATGTCTTTCCAGAGCCATTTTTAGAGATTACGTTTTATTAACTCTTCTGGATGTCACATCCAGCTAATGAATAAATCAATTATTCATCCATTTTTTAATTTGAAATAAGCTGACACAGATAAATGACCAGGGACAAGCTTTTTTTTTTTTTGCTTTTTTTTTTTTTTTTTTTTTTTTTTTTTTTGCTTTAGAAAGGAAAGCCCGGCATCTTCATGGGGAATATTTTGGCCTCAGGACTCACATCGATCACTCTCTTTCTTTATGTGTGTGAGTGTTCTCAGTTGTGCATAGTTGCAGAGAAAGCTACCCTGCATTGTTTTGTTGTATATCATGTTGTAAATTATAACCACTGTACCATTACATGGATGGGATTCCTTAGCTACCTCCAGCATTAAATGCACTGGCTCGAGGATGATTATTTTGCAGCAGCACTGCCTCCTCTCCTGCCCTGTGCACTCAGAGTTAAGTGTACCCATTCCACCACTCCATATCAATAGTGCCTCTGCTGGGGAGGAACTATTGATTCCTATTGCTGTAATGATGATGACTTTGGTTCTTGTTATTCCTTCTTCTGCTTTTTTTTTGTTACATCCCTGCCTCCTAATTAGGAGATATCCAAGCTGAATTATGATCGCCATGGCAACAGAGTCAGCATGCATTCCCTTTGATATCACCCTGTCCCACATGGAGCACAGCTTATCACCAGGTTCTAAAATTAGACCTCTTCTCTTTCTCTCCGTGGCACATAGTGGATGGCCTTCATTCTTCTGCTGTGACCATTATAGTGATGGCCTTCTGCTAAATTCCTTCCTCCTCAAACCTAATTGACCCAAGATGTTACAGTAATGCTCTAAGTTAAACAGATTGTAATGCAATGCATGATTGCAACGTAATGTATCAGTGGACCCACAGCTGTGTAAGACGGCCCGGGCTGTCGACATAATAAACTGGGAAAAAGTCCGCAAATGGAGAAGGAAGGGTGGATGGATGACTTAAACGAACACTCTCAAGGACTTTCACCCAAGAGACGGTCATGTTACGGAAGTAATGTACCTTCAGGCCAGCAGTTCACTTCAGCTCACTTCAGTTCCAACATCCCAACACAGAAGAAAAAAAATACCATCCTGTCACCGTCCTCTGGCTCTGGTGGCTCAAACATGTCTGGACATGTCCAATAAAGCTGCTAGACGCAGCAGTTTCAATAAACATTTTATATACTTAGCAATTTTTTAAATTATTTATATTTGGCATGGTGGGTAGTAACACATTTGTGTGGTGTGACAAACTCTGAACACCGATCTTTAAAAATGCCAAAATACACAGAAGTGGGGCGTTTTTTTCTTTCATATGAATGAAAACAACAATGAATGAAAATAAATCATTCATATGAATGAAAATAACAATGAAATAATAATAAGTTCTTGAAACCAGATTTTGATACAGGCCCCCTGATACAAAGCCACCAAACTAGATAATAATGCCAGAATTACTCAAAATAAATTGACAAACTGTGCACTTGTGAATTTCTGAGCCCCATGGGTAGCTGGGAGATGGGCAAAACAAGCATCTAAAGCCAGTATTTCATTTGTTCATATGTTGCCTCCATAGCAGTAAAACTCAATGTCAATCATCCTGTACATGGCAGACATTAATGTCACAATACCATGTGACATGTACACATGGCATGGGGCCACATTCTTCAGAGAGCAGATATTACAAAGGGTTGACTACCAATACATTTTAAACTAGAAGGGCTCTCAGAGAATGCAGACCTCTGCCAAGGCCAACAGTCTCCTCTTCTATGATATGCAAGTGCATGATACTGCAAACACTATATAGTATGTCTGGATATTTACAAAACTAAAATGTGGTTTTGCCTAGCTGGAGCCTCATCAACTCAGCTGTGCATTTGTTAGGCACTTCTAAATTAAACTCTAGTGGCAAGTGATCCAGAACATCACAGGCTATAAGAGCAGGAGTTGAGGGGCGGCCCTGTAGCTCAGTTAGTGGAGCGTCTGCCCCATGTATGGAGGCTGTTAGTCCTCTGCAGCGGCTGCCAATTCAACTCTTGCCTGTGGCCCTTTGCTACATGTGATCCCTCTCTTTCTCTACCCCTTTTCCTGTCTGTTCTTCAGCTGTCCTGTCCAAAAAAGGCCAAAACATAATTTAAAAAAAAAAGAGAGAGAAGGGGCTGAGGCTAATCAGAATGTCATCAGTCTGCAGGTATTTTTTCGCCAAAGATTAGAAAAAAATTGAAATTCTGGCCTGCTGATCATTGGGGTTCATCCTGTGGGGACCATGAATGTCTGTACCAAAATTAATGCTAATCCAGTCAGTATTTATTGAGACATTTGACTCTGGACCAAAGTGGTGGACAGAATGCCACCAAGGCCAAGTGCTGTGAGCATGACAAAAAAGAGAAAAGAGAAAGGAAAAAAATAAATAAAGTGAAAATATATTACATTTTTAAGTATTGCTAATAATGACTAAACATGTTTAAGATAAAATAGAAAATTGTTACTTTACTACTATTTACTTTACAGCTACAAATATTAGTATTTCTTTCATTCAAGACATACTGTATCCATATCATCATATCAAGACATAATAAAAGGCCAAGAGAATTTAAGTATAAACTACACTTGGTCATGTATTATGTTGTTCATGAAAATCAGGTCAGTTGTTTCCCCATAATCCTGCTGACAAACAGACAAACAAACAAACCAAACTGAAAATACACCCAGCATTCCAAATCGCATACTTTCTCTTTTTACTTTTACTGCAGCTGCCCTGACAAAGTACACACTGTGGCATGAAGTATACTTACAACTGGGACACTCTACTTCCTCAACGTTGCACCTTGAACTTTGACCCTCTTGCTCATACACCCATCACAGAGGATTGTGGGTCAGAAAAGCATGCTGGCTTGCATATCACTAAATGTTACCAAATGCAATAGAACATCCTGGTATTTTTGCCATACCGCATTTGACACACTGTGTATTGGGACATACTAAATCTTTTTTACTAAATATTATGGTAATATGGGTATTGGAACGCACAGATAACCTCATCGGTGGAGGTAATGAAGCCATTACAAAGAAATGTGAAGAATGGTCAGTTTGAGTCAAGTGCTGTAACAATAAACAGTGGGTCAGTGCAGACAGGAGAGGTCAAGGATGGTGCAAACATGCCTCACATGCCACAGTTGTTGCATCATATTTTGCTTGGAGTGAATACAGATGAAGGACTTTTCTTTTTCCAGTGATGGAATCACTCATGATATCTGCTGCTCAGCTAGTATTTTGAATGAAATGTCAGTAGGAGTGGAGGTGCTGCCTTCTTGATATCGGACTAGTATCTGGCTTGCATTGCCTTGTGTTGTGATAGGCTAATTTAAATGGTGGAGCCTACATGTCACCATATTAACTTCATTAAAAAAAAAGTGTTTTGAATTCATGGTGGTTGTTCCACCATTTTAAGTAAACTAGACCTGCATGTTGTCTAAATATATTCCCACATGTTCTGAATGTTTTTTTTCCCCATTTTCCCACTATTATATTGCCCAGGAAAGTGGAAATTATTTGTATGGGTATCCCCAGGAATCCTGTTTCCTGGGATGAAATCCTAGTGGCAAGCGATCCAGAACATCACAGGCTACAAAAGCAGGACCTGAGGCTGATGGGGATGTCTTCAGTCCTGTCTTAGGTCAGAACCACAAAATAAATATATATAAATATATATTTAATTATTTTAAAATAATGATAACTAAAAATATATCAGATAAAACAAAACAAAACAAAACAAAAAAAAACTTAAATGTTATTTCACAAAACATAAAGTGACACATTGCATGTTCCCACAGTTAATGGTTCCTGAATAAATACAATGCACCTATTTCAGGAGAGGTCAAGGATGGTCAAACATGCCTCACATGCCACAGTTGTTGCATCATATTTTTCTTAGCGTGAATACAGATGAAGTTCTCCTCCTTCTCCAGCGCTGGGATCAGTAGTACTCACGATGTCTGCCGCTCAGCTCGTGTTTTGAATGAAATGTCAGTAGGAGTGGAGGCGTGATCACTGATTGACACATGTATAATTAACCAGATTCTTTAACAAAGAGAAATGTTCATGATCCCTTCACGAAGCTGGGTAATAATAACTGACTCACTTTTTTTATTCAAACCCGGCTCCAATCTTTCCCTCTGCTGAATCGTTTTTCTCACCAGAGAAGTGTCAACAGGCAGGATCACTAACTTCACCAGAGGTATTAGGGTAAATTTACATTAAAATTAAAATTAAGTAATTTTACAGTGTGAAAGAGTCCAGCAACTACCTTCTCTCCAGCTCTCAGGCTTCGAGTATGTGTGAAAACTACTCAGATGAAAACACAAAGTCTGGTTTTACACAAATGATGTGTCCTTGCAGTCGAACTCGAATGCATTTGCACTACAGTGTAAAAGAAACAATACTTACAGTGCCACGTTTTTATTCTATTATTTCTGCCAGTGAACAAGAGTGATAACTACCGATCAGTGTCCCTCTAAATACTTTAACATGCCACAGTTAACAAGCTTAAAATATGTCAGGTATTAGTCAGACAGAAATGGACTGCAGATTTTTGTGACTGCACTCAGCCCATAAAAGGCATGAGGAGGGATTTTTCTTCATTAACGCTGGCATGAGCCAGTGTTTAAAGCAACATTATGTAACTATTTAATCTTAAAATAACCACTTCCAAAATCATATTGATGCTACACTGACTTGTAATAGAGTGAATGGTGCCTGTCATTTCTCACCTGTGTAACCTAACGCCTGCTCTCGCACTAAGATATGTAACTTTAGTTGACAGGTATGATTGTAACATAACACTTTTGGCGCACAATTTGTAAATTCTGTCGGTTGAGGTTTCTCTCACATTGAAACAATAGCAAAGAATGTAGTTTGATGATGTTGTGAAGTGGTGTGGGATCATGGGAGTTGATGTCTTCACTCTGATGAAAATCTGAGACAACTCGGGCAGAAATCATGTTCTTCAAGGAAGCAATATTAAAGTTTTATTCATGTTATGTCACGTACATGACTTGCTCACTCTCCGATGTATCCAATGTATCCTGTGATTCCTGGAAGTTATATCAACTAGCAAGTTGCTAGCAAACACTAGCAGAAAATGCACAATTATGTTGTATAAATTACAAATTTCTCTGCGTTTGATGATGGTTGGAAACATTTGGAATAATATAAGTACACAGCTCAACAAAATATATAACATATGTCTAGTGTTACTGTAATTCCACTCTTTTTGGCAGTAACTACTTACTTTTCTCAAATTAATAAGGCAGTTACAATCAGTGAAATTTAAATAGGTTTGTTACTTGTTACTTTTGTCTTACCTGAAACTGCAGAGAACAGCACTCATAGCAGACAAATGCAGCCCGTTCCCCAAAATACGATCTAATGTCACCAGTCTTTACAGTGGCGTGACACAGTTCATGCAATGTGAGCTTGTTTTTCATCATAGTTTAATATAAACTGTAAGTCCTATTAGTAATGATGGGTACAATGATGGATAAAAATTGACTGTGGTCACTAAAATAATATAGCTACACTAAAATAATTACAGCTATGTATGTGTTAAAAAGAGAATTAAAGTATTTAAAAGCAATGCAAAAGTTATTTACTTTTTAGTTAAGTAGTTCAATTGCTAGTGCTAGCATGACAAAACGAATAAAAAAGAGAAAAAATTAGGGAAAATTTCACATTTGTAAGTAATGATAATATTAACAAAAAATATATCAAATAAACTAAGAAATAATAAAAAATAAATTAAATGTTATTCCACTAAGACAAAGTTTCCTAGTTCATACATTGCATATTTCCATAATTAATGTTTCTTCAAGAAATACAATGTACCTACCAGTATTTTATTCAGTCATGCTAGGGACTGAGCAGGAAGATACAGGATACAGGATTCAGATTTCAATAATGTGGGTTTTTATTAATTAAAACACAAGAAAAGGCAAAGCAACAAAATTGAGTATTAACAACACTGGGCCCTAAAAGAGGTGTGGCACAGGAAACTGCATCAAAACTGAGGAACCGTCCCAGTTCCAATGTCCCTCCAGTGAACCCTAAACCCTGAACCCTCACTGACTTTAAACAACGTCTCATGTGACATCACTGTCAGTGTCTGAGTGCAGGAGGGTGTGAGGCTGTAATGCTGAAGTGCTGTAGGAGCAGGACAGCACTTTGTGAACTCACTTGACCCGGACAGAGACATTTCTGTGGACTGTAAAGTGTGAGGCCGATGTTTCAGACTGTGTGTGGTTTAATGAACTGGAGTGTTTGTTCTTATAATTAAGAGAATCATCTTGTCTGCTCTTTCCATATTTTATTTCTTTTTCTTTTTTTCTCCAGATGCATATTTCCACTGCCCTTGCCGTTTTAATCTCACAGTGGTATGCATGGTGGGTTTTTCCCTTCATCAAAATCTGCAGAGTTGCAGATTTAAAGTGTGCATAATGGGCTCAAAAAGTCTCCAACTCTTGCACAGTGGGACAGTCCTGAGTCCTCACACACTTAGTGGGAGCAAGTGGAAAAGTCTGTGAGGCACTTCAACAAACTGACCTAACAAGATGATGATGGAATATCTAGTGGGTGGCTACTGCATTAATGGGCACTTTATAGTGTTTTGTCCACTGGGAGGCCACTCTAGAGGGCACTTTACCACATTTTGTCCTCTTGAATGGTACTTTGGAGGGCACTTTATCATGTTTTGTCTACTCAAAGGCCACTCTAGAGGGCACTTTACCACATTTTGTCCTCTCATAGGGCACTTTAGAGAGCACTTTATCATGTTTTGTCCATTCTAAGGCCACTCTAGAGGGCACTTTACCACGTGTTGTCCAGGCGAAAGCCACACTAGGTGCATTTTATTACATTTTGTCCACTCAAAGGCCACTCTCGAGGGCACTTCACCACATTTTGTATACTCGAAGGCCAGTCTAGGGCACTTTATCATGTTTTGTCCACTCGAAGACCACTCTAGAGGGCACCTCACCATATTTTGTCCAGTCAAAGGGGACTCTAGAGGGCATTTTACCACACTTTGTCCACTCGAAGGCTACTCTAGAGGGCACTTTATCATGTTTTGCTCACTCAAAGGACATTCAAGAAGGCACTTGAGCATTTAGTAGTTGTCTTGGACACTGGCCACCTAAAGGGCACTTTTGCTGTGTTGTTTTGAACATGTGGCACAGGGGCAATCATCCCACATCAGTGTGTCTCCAGGTTTTGGGGAGTACTATTGCACATGTGAAAAAATTGTATACAGCCTTTTGTGTCTCCAGAGATAGCTGTGTGAAGTCTCAAGTGTCCTCATGTGATGTGAGTCTGTAGCCGTGTTTCAATCGACCTACTTTTACACACATCGTGTATCATGTCAGAAAAGGTCAATGGAAGCTGCTACTAATACAAGGCACCTCAATCTATAACAGAAATGTTGCTGGCTGAATTGCATTGTGGATAATGTAGGCACCACTTTTTGACAAGGAAGAGGAATGAACAAAAAATACAATACTTCTAGTTCTGCTGCATCAGTTTTGAGCCATCTTTTTAACTGTCAATCGTGAGCGTGACAATGATCAGAAGTGGAATGATAAATTGATGTAAAGTATTCTTTTAAGTATCTGTGTTACTCAAAGAAACCAGGTGAAGCAAGCAATGGGAGAACACATGAACTTTAGTAACCTGCCTACTTTAAATCAGATTTCTCCCCTGTCTTCAACCTTCTTTTGGAAGCACGGATTACTGATTTTAACTCATGGTGACAGAAGAAGCTGTGTCAGTCCTGAGGTTCTGACTTTTTTTAAATACTGTGTGTGTGTGTATGTGCTGGAGCTGACAGATGGTGCAGTGAGAGGACAGACAGACAGGCAGACAGTGGAGCAGACAGGTTAGACTTCTATTAGCTACTTTGAGTTTTAGTTGTAGTTTGGATGGAAGTGTTTTAAAGGTCTGGCAGAAATATAACATAATGTTCCTAAACATGTGTATAATCACCTGAAAATAAGAATTGGTGTGTTTTCATGATCTTAGAATGAGCCCTTCAGAGAGAACGAGTCCTCTTCCAATAACCCAGAATGGACAAATCAAACACTGGCTTTGGATACAGCCTTTTGGGCTTTTTTTTGCAAGGTTTCATGGTGACCGTTCTCCTACGCACTGGAAGGGGAGAGTAAGACAAGGTGGTTGCACCAAGGTGGTCACTGCTAGATGCCACTAAATCCTACACACTGCTCGTTTAATGAAAAGTGTGAGTGTTTGTCAGACTTTGTGATCAAGCTTTGTTTTGAGTTTCAGTGTGGGACTTTTTGTCAGGTGACAGAGCTGCAGACTGATGTCTTAAAACGACTGATTAATAATCTTTATTAAATGTTGCATTGTGATTGTTATGACTGTATTGGTTTCTTGAGCTGATTTTGTGTGGATGTTTTAGGACACACTCATTTGTTCATTCAGTGGGGCTAACCGTGTATTGTCTGACTAGTATTATTTGCTACTAGCTGCTGTTTCTGACAGGAATTCCATGTGCATTGTTAGCTTGCCAGAGCTGACAGGCTGAGATAAGCATGTGGTAAAAAGTTTTCAAATTGGCGGATAGGTGTGGTGTCAGCAGGAATGTGGAAGTTTTATTGGACTGTTGTGTAGAAATGGGAGCTGAGCCTAAAGACTAAAGCTTTCGGTTTACTAGTCAGTCTTCGATCCAGCCCTGACCATGAGCTTTGGATAGAGCCTGAAAAGAATTAGATTGCGGATAAAAGTGGCCGAAAGTTTCCTCCGCCTGATTAGGATGCCATCTGGCCTTTCTTTGGAGGTTTCCTGATTATGTCCAACTGGGAGACGACTCCGGGGTAGACCTAGAACTTGCTGGAGGGATTATATAGCCCATCTGGCCTGGGAATGCCTCGGGATCCCCCATTATGAGCTGCAAAGCTTGCTGGAGAGAGGGATGTCTGGAATACCATCTTAGCCTGCTGCCAACACAACTCAACCCCAGATTAGCAAAAGAAAATGGATGGTTGGATTGATGGGATGATGAGGGGTAGGTGTGCTAGCAGGAGGGAAACAGGTGACAAAGGAAAGGCTGGAAGGGGTGAGGTTCTGGAATGAGTAGGAAAGTTAGGTTTGCAGCCAAATGTGCAGTGGTCAGGATGAGAATCAGCACCTCCATGTCTGCGACCATGGTTCTCTACCGGAAAACGGTGGATTGCTCCCTCTGGAGAGTGAGGTGCTGCCCCAAGCTAAGGAGTTTAAGTATCTTAAGGTCTTGGAGTGTGAGTTGTACAGGTGAATAGGTGTGATGATGTGGCAATAATGTGGAAGTTGTACTGGACTGTTGAGGTGAAGAGGGAGCTGATCCGGAAGGCAAAGCTTTTGATTTACCAGTCGATCTACATTCCAACTCTGACCTTGAGCTCTGACAAATTGTCCTTCCACAGAAACATGCAGAAAGCCACTCAAGATCCACTGATGTGTTCATGACATAGGGTTAAATACTGACATTTCAGGGACTTGTGAGCCACTGGGAGCTGAAGCATATCTTTTATGCGTGATCTTAAAACTGAACAGGACTGCTTTGATTATCAAAATGAGAGAACCAGTAGCTGACATACTTTCGTCCTTGCTTCATTACCATGAGCTGCTCTCCACTAAAATCAGAGCTACACTATTGAAATGTGCATAAAAGATTCTGTACCCAGTGAAACCACATTATTTGAAGCATGAATGCCACAAAATAGAGAGCATTTGGCTTTCAGGAGTCACACAATTTATCCTCTGTGATTCCTACATAGTCCCATAACCTCAACAGCTGTTGTATATCATTACAACAGTAATTACAGCCCTGATGACATTCACACGGGCTATTTACAAGCTGTATTTAGTGATTATCAGTACCATATGTCCTGTAATTAGCCAATTGAGAAAAGTATTTAGTACTGTACTGCATTCTGCTGTAGTCCTTAAATCATCCTCCAAAAGAGAACATTTTTGTGCACAATTATAGTCAAGGACTGCAGCAGTCTCTCTGCATAATGTGATGAGTCTCTCCAGCCTGGATTTAAAAAAAAAAAAAAGTCATCAGAGATGCACTGAGCTCCACATTTATTATCACAGAAATGATACATGTACAGTACAACACAGGATTTAAAGGTGCACCATGCAGTATTTGTGATAGCTTGGCAAAATTACCCATGAAAGCTATTTCATTCATACATTTTCCATACCGTTAATTGCTGTTTACTCCCTCCACCATCTGCTACTGCTGCTGTTTTGTGATGTAAACAAACTGATTTCCTACCAAACCCTATTAAGAGGTGGGTTATACTAACAACTTGAAAATCAGTGCCAAAGAATTTGATACACAGCAATAATATAGTATGTATGTATGTAAATACCAAAAAGTTACTGACACACAGACCCTACTGCTGACAATGTGTAGTACAGATGGTTGCCAGATCCTCAGGTTAGGTATCCCGCATATCTCACTCTTTCACTCACCATTAAAATGGTCTATACTCTTATAGGAAACACACAAACCCAGCAACTCTGCAAAACTTTAAGCTGGGAAAACAGTGAGCAATTTTAGAAAAGTTTAATTCCAGTTCCCACTGTTCAAGTAAATGGTCTGCAACTGAGTGCTGACTGTACTAAAATGGCCTGTCGGCCCTTGAGGACTGTTCTGCTATTGACAATTGTCAATAAAGATTTAGTTGAAAGCTCTGAGGCAGATAGAAGTTGGATCACGAGCAATAATGCTAACAAGGCAGAAAGGTGCTGCCTTGATCATCTGTGCCATCCTGTGTGCAGGTGAATGGATTTGCAGGTTGCTAGACATGGCTTGTCCATTTTGCAGAGAGAACTGGAGGTTAACTTCAACACTTTTACTGTAGGTATTTTCCATCCACATGACATGCTGTGTCGTCATGGCAATTTCAGATGCTCTGTTTGACACTTTGTGCAGGTGCAGTGAGAAAAAAGGCCTTGTGGAATCAACTGGTAGCGCTGCAAGAGCCTGGCAACAGCGGACCAAAGTTTCTGACATGTCAGAGATTAATCCAAACAGGATCAGTTGATCAGAGCTCGCTCACCCCCATACATGAGACAAGAAACAATACCCAACAAAGCTAAAATTTGGTCTGACTCTAAAGTCAGGTCAGAAACGAGCTAAAATCATACAGCTAAAATCATACAGCGATTGTCCAGATTTTCTGGTATCTCCATGTGATGTAAGATTGTTAGAAATACTGGTAGGGACACTTTAATGGCACCTTGTAGACTGTCACACTCATTTTCACTTCCTAAAACCACTCACTCTGTCAACCAGATATCCTTGAACTTCATGTCCTTTCTCTATCAGCTTGACAACTGAACCCATCTACTCACATGTCTTCACTTTCCTCATGAGTAAACTTTCAGATAAAGGCGCATAAACTACTTTGGTTAGGTTTAGAAAAAGATCATGGTTACATAATGTCACATATGCATGTTACCTGTGTACCTTTGGTGCATTACATAAGTTTAAAAAAAAGTCATCATTGACTTTGTTTCACATGGGACACAAACTTCCTGGGTGAAAGTCTGTTTGTCTGACCCGTCCATCCACCCCACCTCCTCCATGTTCTGACTTTCTTGTTCCTTGCACTTTGTTACCTGACTTTGGCGGCAAATTAAAACATAATGCTAGAGGGGCAATTCTAGAATTGACGCTGGAGGAGTACCTACAGCATCATAGTTTGAAGCATAGAGGCCCTGACCACATTAGTCATGTTTTCATTATGTATTTTTATATGCATTAACCACCTAGCCAAATTTGAATGATTAAAAAAAATCTTTAAATATATAAAATTAGATCTCAAAATCATGAGAAAATGAGCAGGTTGCTCTGAGACGCCAGGGGTGTGTCCACTCCACTGTCTCAGTGTCAAATACCATTATGAGCTGAAAACCACCTGAAACATGGATGTTCCATCTAGCAGCTTTATTGGACATGTCCAGACATGTCTGAGCCACCAGAGCCAGAGGACAGTGACAGGATGGTATTTTTTTTTCTTCTCTGTTGGGTTGTTGGAACTGAAGTGAGCTGAAGTAAACTGTTGGGCTAATTTGGACAGAGAGAGTCTCTGAAAGTACGTTTGTAACTGACCACTAGGGAAGGTAACAGGAGGGGGAGGCAGTGCTGTTAATTTTTCCCTGACACAGACTTCAAGTCATCCCTCTGCATCCTTTGTCTGTTTTTGGGTCCTACCCCTGTTGTCCTGCATAAACACACCATCAATAATCATATCTATGTGTATGCTGTCTAGCATCACAAAATGTAAAATGATAACATTTCCAAATGACTATGGTAATGATTTATGAATAGTTAACTACTATGATACAGCTAGTAATTCATTTCTGTCTTACAGAAACAGATGGTAGGTAGTGTTTTTACATAATTTGTCTGACTAATATTCAAACCATGCCATTAAGGTAAAGTAAAAGTAAAGATTACCATCTGTTCATTTGGAAACAGCTGTGGATGAGGCGTTGTCATGGATTCTCACTCTCATATATTCATCCTTTACCCAGGGACTTTGCTATTTATCTTGTCGTTATCGAACACTGATAAAACGCTACCAATCTCCTGCAGAATACATGTTCCTTATGAACTGCATATCTCTGTAAACACTGCCTGATTAAATGATAGGTGTTTCTTGGCGAGATATCTCTGAGATTTTGCCAAGAAACATCTTCCTGATCTTCTCTGTGGACCATTTCACTAACAGATTGCAGTGAGTAGAAGGATGGATGAGAGCCTCAACCATCTGCTCTTCAGCATATAAGGAAGAAAAAGGCCTCATGCGATGATGCAGAATCGGTAAATGCCAGCCGTCTGGCTGCAGCTCCTCTCTGATTCATTGTATTCCTGTAAAACTTCTCTGTCTTTTCATCACATTTGAATTTGTATCACAAAAGAGAGATGAGGTATGTCATCCCCTTTCTTTAAAATGTATGCATGAGAATGACAATAGCCTCGTGACTGTATTGATATTCTGAAACTGTTGGAGCAGCACCATTGTAGTGTGAATATTTGTTTAGACAGCCTCCAATAGCTGTCAGGAATTCAACAGAAGCTTCTCACAACAGCACAGATGGAAATATTTAACAAAACACTGTGCCACAAGCCAATATCACCAACACAAGCCCAGTCTTCACTCAGTTCACTTCAAGGCCTTTTGCTTTGTCATTGTTTCAGAAACACAACCATAATCCAGAGTGTCTATAGGAGTTATTGATCACCATTCCCATCACTACTTATTATCCAACACTACATCGATGCGCTGCAGGGAACAGCCAATTTAGCAAACCATTATAGCTTCTATCCTCATCATTATCTTCAAAAAAAGAAAAGACTGCCCAGAGAAAAATTTTGTTTCTCACAATCATCTTTTCTTTGTCTTATGAGAAATTAATTAGATTTTCATTTTGAGCTGACTGAAGTCTCAGCTGTTTCTCTTAAACTCCCCCTTAGGAGAAAAGGAGCAAAACAAGAGAAAAGCTGGAGATCTTATGCTGACCTCAGGTATCTCGGTGGTTTCTCCTAAATGGCCGCATGGAGCAATAAGACTTCAATTTGACCACTGAGACAAATTTAAGATCTCATTTAAGACCGATGAGTTTTCTTTTAGATCTCACTGTTATCTTAAGAGCTCAATATTTAAGACAAATTTAAAGGGATAGTTCACCCAAAAATGAAAAGTGAGTCATTATCTACTCACCCTCATGCTGATTGAAGGTCAGGTTTAGTTTTTTAGTCCACAAAACACTGCTGGAGTTTCTCAGGAAAACAGTGCTGCAGAATCTCCCAAACAATGGAAGTGAATGGTGACCAGTTTTCAAATGTAAAAAACAACAGAATAAAAACATAAAAAGCCTCCATACTGCTCATCTGGTGTAATCCAAGTCTTCTAAAGCCCCAACATGCCAAGTTGACTAAAACAATGTTATTTACACCATGTTTTTAACCTGAATCTTCACTGTAGATCTTTAGCTTGGAGCCACATTCACAAGCACATGCACACTGTCTGAACTGGGTGTGTGTGGTGTGATGGTGTGCAAATGACATGTTGGGACTTTAGGTGACTTGGATTACACCAGATGAGCAGTATGGAGGCTTTTTATGTTTTTTTGTTCCAGTTATTTTTTACGTTTGAAAACTGATCACCATTCACTTCCACTGGTTTGGAGAATCTGCAACACTGTTTTCCTGTGAAACTCCAGCAGTGTTTTGCAGACTAATAAATAAAGCCAACGCTCAGTCGGCATGAGGGTGAGTAGATAATCACAGAATTTTCATTTTTGGGTGAACTATTCCTTTAAGATCAGTGCAGCGAGACAAAAAGGAACATTTAAAAATCTTCAATTGGGCTCAAATTAAGCTGAGATAAGACAAAGGCTATTTCTCAGGAGTCGACTTTAAAAGGTATGAGAAAATGATAAAAAATAACTCATACTGGTCTTAAATTGAGCTCATTTATGTCTAGGAGACGCAGGCTAGACGAGAGCTTATTTTAACTTTTGCTTTCCTCTGGGTGGTGCATTGGTGTCAGGAAGAACCCACTTGAATTTTAAACTTCTTCTCGAATCATCATAATTTGACATAAATACAAGTAGTGCTCGCTGCTGAGTTAAATTTGACCACCTCTCTGCACCAAGACAAGTAATGTGACTGGTTAGAGTTAGGGTAAGAAAACCAGGTTAAGTTAATCAAACTGGCCTTGTTCAGTCTGCCCATTAGGATTAGGTTAGACTTGCTGGACCAGAAGACACTTCTAACACTTAAGAATGAAAGTGCTCATCTATAGCTGATGATGATGGTGATGTCAAGGGTATTCATCCTCTGGGGATCATTGCTATTCACGGCCAATTTAACAGCAATCCAGCCTGTAGAGGTCAAGCTTTGTTGCACTGGATCAGAGTGTTGAACTCAGAACGATTGGCTGGCATCGCCAAGTTTAAGCTGGGATGCTTCTGTACATTAACTTTGAATAGATTTGTGACTGTCTTGAAGCAAAGCTATGACAGTTACTCAAGGTTCCCTGAAGATAATTCTTTATGTACTGTATGTACAAATGTTCATAGTAGAAGGAATGTTAAAGACATATAGGGTGAAACTATGCAGGGCTGTCTCTATCCATTTAATGTCTTACCCTGGTAACTTAAGTCTCTCCTCCACATTGTGTACTTGACATAGTGTCCTGAATACATGTCTCAACATGACCTGACACGTTACGGCAGGGTGAAGACAAGTGAACTAATCCTGCAGAGAGGACCAGCACTATTTCTGGACTCTCACACATAACGCTGACCTGGTTTGTTGAGACCTGCAAAAATGAATTCATATCATGAAAAGCTTGAACTGAACGGAAATTATTCAGAAAACATGTGTTAAGATGTGTGTTAAGTTAGCAAATGTAAATTCAATGCAAGTATTTCACTGTTTACTGTGGAATCAGTATTATCCTGGTTCAATAATGAGACAAAGCAGATCATTAGGAAGCTAAAATGGTGAATGTCCTCCACTAGTTCTGTGTGCCAGCAGCTCAGCAACAGAACAGAACATTTCAAATTGTATGTTTTTCTGTATTATTCAGTCTCTGTCATTTGATTGTGTAATTGTGTTTATAATATACACCTTGACAATCAGTTATACTGTTTGTCCCTGAAAGATCCTGTAAAGCAACAATAAATGTGTGTTCTGAGTTTGTCACACCACAGAAACATGTGTTATTAACCACCCAGCCAAATTTGAATGATTAAATAATTCGCAGGAGGGGTGTCCGTTCTGCTGTCTCAATGTCAAACACCAATACAACCTGAAACAAAGACACTCAGTCTAGCAGCTTTATTGGACATGTCCAGACGTGTTTGAGCCACCAAAGCCAACAGGACAGCCAAGTAACAGGATTTTTTTCCTTCTGTGTGATGTTGTTGGAACTGAAGTGAGCTGAAGTGAACTGCTGCGCTGATTTGGACTGAGAGAATCGGTGAAGGTACATTCATAACTGATTGTTGGGGAGGGTGAGGGGAGTGGGAGGTGGTGTCATTCATTTGTCAGTTTGTGGGGCTTATATAGCACTGGGGGACCATAGCGCCAGCATGTCACAAGCCACGTTTCAGGTCCGCCCACAAAAATCCAGTCTTTTCACATGTTTTCAGCAACTATGTTCTAATATGTATCATGTGTTTAGAAGAAAAGCTCCCTTTTTCCTTTGCACAGCAAAACCCATCCATTTATGCTCAGATTGTTCAACAAAACATGACAAATAATGCCCTGTTAAAGTGTGCTCACAACAGCATTTAGAATAGCAACACTCAATTTATTTAATTGGGGCCAGTGGAAATAGTGGATTTGCTCAAAGGGGTGAAATAAACATTTCGTGAGCTTTGACTCGAGAATTTGCGCTGTTTTTGCAAGCTGCCTTGACAGTGCTGACCTCCGAAGCAAGGGAGGGCTGGAAAGTCTAAAATGGAGGAAACTATTGTACTTTATCAGCCGTGTTGCACTAATCCATTTTTATTTAACCTCCTCTCTTGGATTAAAAACTGCTCCACAAAACAGACATGATTAGCAGTAATGAGACAGAAGTCAGTGGTACAAATTAAAGTAAATGGTGACCAGTTTTCAAATGGAAAAAAATAACCAAAAAACAGAAAATGCCTCCATGATGCTTGTCTGGTGTAAGGCACGTCTCTTTAGACCCGACATGCCAAGGCGACTTGCACGTGCACACCGTCACACCACACACACTCAGTTCAGATGATGTGCACGCACACTCGAACGTGGCTCCAAGCTAAGGATCTACACTAAAAACTAGACAAAAAATCTAGGCTAAAAACATGGTGTAAATGACGTCTTTCAGGTCAGCTTGGCATATCATTATGAGACTTGGATTACACCAGACGAGCAGTATGGAGGCATTTTGTTTTTTCTCCATTTGAAAACTGGTCACCATTCACTTCAGTTGTTTGGGAGATTCTGCAATGCTGTTTCTCTGTAAAAATCAGCATGAGGGTGAGCAGATAATGACTAAATTTTCATTTTTGAATGAACTATCCCTTTAAGGCTGTTTCACTGAAGGACCTTGAGGCAAAAATATAGTTTAAGGCCTTTATTACTTGGAAAAAATGTCAGCATATATATTATCTGCATTTTTCAGCCAAAATGTCAAACTGCATCACAATTATGTAACATTTTTTCTGGCTCATTGTTTAACTGAACATCTACATTAAGCTCATTATGGACTACACTATACGAGGACTGTGCTGCCACTTCTTTCTCTTCAAATACTGCTGCAAAGACTACATGCCTCAGCAGCACCTATAACAGACTGACAGCACAGCCTTGTAAGCTCTCATACACTTCAGGGGTGATGAGACTGCAGTCTGTCCCCTCTTCCTAATCCTGGATACACAGTATATACTACAAGTATTACAGAACAGGATTCATTGTTAAGGTTGTCCTACTTTATCTTTCCCGTCTCCTAGACTTACACCAAAGCCAAAAGCAATCAAATAAAAAATTGATTCATTGCAAGACAATATGAAAAGCTCCTACGATCCCTTGTTATGGCTCCACAGTTTCATTGCTGAAGGTTGGAAACCTTGTATTTCCAGTGCTGGGGATCGACATGTTATCACCTAATATGAAAGGTTCAACAAGAATTAAGTGGCCTACATTGTTTGTCTGCCCTTTAGAAGTCTACATAGATCTGATGCCTCCATCAGCAGGACAAAATCATGTCTGCGTCTTCCAAAATCCTTACAAATCACTGTTGGAAAATAAATCAGCTACTCTCTAATAATGTTACCTGACTTCCTCCTCTGCTCCCGACAGAGAAGAGTCATAATTACTACAGCTGCTGGAGGGCTGTGTGACTTGAGTGCAACAAATGTCGTTTTTATTCATTTCCTCAAACGATTGAAGGCTGTTGTTCTGGGTAGGATGGTCTCAAAGGGTAACTTGCTTGCTCATGGATTCTTAATGAGGCTCATAAAAGCCTCTGAAAACCATTTACATAACAAGATGCAAAAAATATGCTGTCATATAGGTGAAAATATCTGTTTTCTCAATGTGGCCCTATGCCAGTAATCCCTGTGGCCTTATGCCCTCAGGCTGCCACTGATGGCCTGTCATCACTTTTTTTTTTTGCTATTTTTGTTTTTCGTCACCCACTTATTCTCAATCAGCTATCCATGTCCACTCTTTAAGTCAACCAACCAGATTTAGCCACAGTCTCCATCAGCCAAACATGTCATTGCATCAAGACTTTAAATCTTTTCTCCTCTCTGTCGCTTTCAGCTGTCATTTCTGCATGGAATTGTTGTGACCCTCCTCCACCTCATTCTCCTCCAGTTCTTCTAATCCAGTGCCCAGGTGGAGCTCATCAGAAGTCCAGTCCTCATCACATCCTGATCTCCAGCCATCCCTTCACCACCACCAGTGTCTAGACTCCACTGGGGGGTGTCCTACATTAATCGCAGCTTCAATACCCCCTTTACACCTAGGTGACAGTAAAAGTCAACTTTTTTTAAAGTCTTCTTGAAAGACTTTTACCCATGAGGCCAGGGGGTTGTGTATGAAATCGAAGGGCGTTATCTGATGTTCAAGCTACATAAGTCATCATGCGTAATGAATTTTCACCCAGGGGCCTGCCAGTTTGTGTCCAATGTGAAACTGAAAGACATTATCTTAAGTCTGAGTTACATAAATTAAGGTATGTAACAGACTTTCACTGATGAGGCCGAGGGTTTGTGTCCTGTGTGAAACCAAAAGTTGATCTTATCTAAGGTTTAGTTACATAACATTAGGTAACATACTTATTTTAACCCAAACCATCTTTTCCTAAATCTAACCAAGTAGTTTTGGTGCCCAAACCTAACCAAACTGCAACTGTTTCACAGCATTAACCATGTGTTAAAAAGGCTCTCTGACAGTGTCTCAGTCGATGGCACTGATGTCAGACTTTTAGGGGATCCACATTGAGACACAGTCTCAATTTCCTGTCCACTGGATGACTTTTTTCTAAGAAGCCATTGCTCCATAGCAGTAATTCCAGGTGGCAGCGAGCAAAACTTGCTATAGCGGTGTATGTGTGTGTCTAATCAGAACTTATGCGTATGCACACTTTCACTGTCCAAACACACTTAAGAAAATCTGCTCTAAGGGAAACTGAACCTCCAGTATAGGCTCTAGTATAGTTCTCATCACATACAGACAAAATGTCACTGCTCTTCAGCATCTGGTACCGAGGCACAAGGTACAGTTCAGCTGCATTATCTGATACGGTCAGAAAGCCTTTTAACAGGTGATTAACGCTGTGAAAGGATCGCAGTTTGGTTAGGTTTAAGCACTTAAAACTACTTGGTTAGGTTTAGGCACAAGAACTACATGTTAAGGTCTAGGATAAAACCATGTTTGGGGTTATGTCAACTCCATAAGTCACTGCAGTGATTCACAAAATGAAAGTCATATGATGTACGTAATACATGGGTACAGTCCTTGTCTGTATGAGTCACCAAGGGGTGGTGACATTTTTGTTGGTACTTGCGATGAGTTGGGAGTGAGACTGGGCTGCACTGACAATGTAATGTAAAGCCTCATTTCCCATCATGTCTGGACCGAGCATTTTATTAAGTTTGCTAATTTATGTTACAAAATGCAAATGTTACTTTTTGTTTGTTGTGTCCATTCAGAACATGCTGGTTGTAGTTCAGAACTGTCATACTGTGCTGGCTTTAGTTTTAACCATTAGCATGGTGGCTGTTTTGTTATTAAGGCCGCAAGTCCTCCATGTCATTTCCTCCTCTCACCACAGAAAATGGGTGTTCTATATCAGACCATAAGGAGATTTGTGTAGCTTTTAATGAACATTTTGCATCAGCTGGTAACCTGTTTGATGAAACTTATACAGGACCACCACTGTCTGCTATTGATCCCATCACCCATATTATACCAACTTTTTGTTTTTCATTGCGGCCCTTCTCTATTGATGAAGTGGCCAACGCACTCTTGTCTATGGATTCTAAAATGTCTCTGGGAGAGGACAAACTTGACCCCTACTTTTTAAAGCTTAGTAATTGTGGTCAGCTACATTTCACATATTTTTAACCTTTCAGTTTCAAATGGCACGGTCCCTAAGGTTTGGAAGGTCGCTTGTGTAACACCTTTGCATATAGGTGGTGGAACAGCCAACCTTAATAACTACAGACCAATTTCTAAATTATCATGCTCAGCAAAAATACTGGAATCTCTTGTTAATAATCAGCTAAGATCATTCCTCTCAACACATTGCATTCTCAGCATGCATCAGTCAGGTTTTAGGGAGAGACATAGCACTATTACTGCTGCCACTCTTGTTTTAAATGACATCATAACTGCTTTAGATAAGAAAAAAACACTGTGCAGCTCTTTTTATTGATCTTTCTAAAGCATTTGATACAGTGGATCATACATTGCTCTTGAAAAGACTTCGTAGTCTTGGATTTGATGAATTGGCTCTTAAATGGTTTAAGAGTTACCTCAGCAACAGGCAGCAGTGTGTTTCTATTGGTAATGTTAAATCTGAATTTGTCCCAATAGCAAAAGGTGTCCCACAAGGCTCAATCCTGGGGCCTATTCTGTTCTTGATTTACATCAACAATATTACCTCAGCTGTCACAGGGTGCAATATTAATTTTTATGCATGAACGTTTTGTACTGGATTGCCAATGATGCACACTCAGCCATAAATTCCCTCCAACACTGCTTTTTTGATGTCCAAATTGCTCTCAATAATCATAAACTGGTTCTCAATGCAGGCAAAACCAAATTCATGTTGTTCACCAGATCAAAAAATAGTATTCATGACAACCTCATCATCTCTACCAACAACGGTACAATTATTGAAAGGAGTCACTGATTATAAGTACCTTGGTATTTGGTTAGACGATAAATTAACCTTAGAACATCATGTTTCTAAGCTGGTGACTTCTTTACGAATTAAAATTGGTTTCTTTTATAAAAACAGACTTTCCTTTCCACCCCATCGTAGAAAGATGCTTGTTGAGGCAACTTTTTTATCAGTGTTGGACTATGGTGATATTTTGTACATGCACCCTCTGCTGCGACTCTTAAGTCCCTGGACTCTGTTTATCACTCTGCATTAAGATTCATCACTGGAGATAGCTATAACACCCATCATTGTGATTTGTGTTCTAAGATTGGGTGGCCCTTTCTTGGTGTAAGACGTGGAAGACACTGGGTTTTATTTATTGATAAAACTCTTAGTGGTCTTTTGCCTTCTAATATCAGTTCCATGCTTTCTTTTAATGTGGGTTCTTATCAAACTCGGTCCAGTGATTGGATTACACTGCCGGTGCCAGCTGTTTTTACTGAACTTGGAAAATCCAGTTTTTCATATTGTGCACCTGCAACGTGGAATAGCATGCAGAACCATTTAAAGCTTTCATCATTTTTATCCCTTGGGCAATTTAAATCTTTAACTGTATCACATTTTACTTCTAGGTGTTCCTGTTTTACCTGATTAATGTGTTTTGCATTTTAACTGTAAATTTTATTCATTATTGATGCTTTTATTTTTTTTTTTTACATTTTTAATTGCAGTTTTATTGTGTTTTTTTTATTCTTGTCGCCACTTTTATGTAAGTTTCTCTTTGGCTTTTTCTGTGTCTAAGTGCTTTTATTTTTTATTGTTTTACTCGGCTACATTATAAATGAGGTCTCTACCTCATTGTATTTCCGAGTTTAAATAAAGGTTGAATGAATGAATGATATTGAGTGCTTGTCCATTACGTTGAATATCTAAGGGGCTGAAAGCTGCTTGCTGGCTCTCATTCCATGCCGCTTGCCACAATATTTTATTTTATACTTGACAAACATCTGAGACCCCCAGAAATTATCTCACAGCTGCCTTGGGGCTCCCAACCCCCAGGCTGAGAACCACTGATGTAGACTAGATCAGAATGAGTTCAATCACCCTAGAATTCAGGGCAAGAAGGCAGATGGAATACAAATGTGTAAATTTACTTTTCTGCTTTGCATTTTATCTTATCAGATGGTTTTGCATTTCATCTCATGCTTCTCCACTATGTGTTACATCAACTTTAAGGTTAAAATAGAACATTAATTCTTACAGAGTATCCTTAGAAATAACTACAATAACAGAGTGACTTGCTATATTAGTTCATTAACAAAAAAGCAGCCATTTAGACAGAAAATTCTCAGTGTCACAAGTGTTTTTGTTACCACTAGGACATTGTAATATGAGGAAAATGATGTTTGAACTAATAACAGATGTGTTAATTTGTGTTGTCAGTGTTTTACACTGTAACTAATGTTCAATCATCCTGCTCAGCTGAAATCTGAACCCAGAGAAACCTGGACAAAATTGTCCCCCTAAGACAGATTTTGCAAACTGCTGGTGAAAATGTGATTATGACATCTGACTAGTGCAATCAAGAGCCCGTAATTCCAATTTGTATCCGATGATTGATCAGTGAGTGTGTGTGAGGAGGAGCGGTTGAGATGTGGATGGAAGACAGATGTTTTTCATATTGTAGATGTAATAATGGGGAGGTTGAGATGAAAGAAGAGGGGAGGGGGAGAGAGCAATTATGTCTGTATTTCCTCACTACGCCAGAGTTAATATGATGAACTTCATCATTATTGATCCTAATGAAACATTTTGACAGTTCATAATTTCCGATCGCTATGAAGCTGCCTCTCAGTGGGAACTTCTTTTGTTTCCGTTGTCTAACTGCTGTTTCAGAAGCTTCTGCAATATGACAACAGAACACTGAATACTGAAAATTGTGGATAAAGATAATAATTAAGATCCCAAATTAGCCTACTAGATATTTGCTGTCACAACTCCAGCAGCTCGCAATTACTCAGCCTGTTGCTTGCTCTGTTTCTCTGCCATACTAACCAGCTTTGATCCATCCTCCACACGGCTGCAGCCCCCACCAGAGAGTATTTTGCCCGCCTGATCATGTTGACTTGCTCAGATTTAGTTGATTTTGTCCTCTTTCCTTGCTTTTTGTGCTTCTACCATGGATAAACAACTTTTATAGTTAAATAGTAGTTTCTTTTCTGTTCTACCTTTATGATCACAAGTCTGCACAGAGTATTTTATTTTGAAAATTGACCAGATTCTGTCTCTTTTTCTGTGTCTGACTTCCTGCCTGCATGATCTGCTCTGTGCACATTGCTTACAAGCACTGTGTTGAATGACAGCAATCAGGTCCAGCTGACGTGGTTTAGCTGTAACGCGACACAGCCGGCGCAGTGGAACCCACATCATTCCAGATCCAGCCACCCTTCCCACCTTTCCACCACCTGACTTTCCCCACCTACTTACTTACCTGCTTCCCATTTCCCTAATCAGCCTAGTTATATTTATACCGCTTCATTTACACTGGTACTCGATTGCCTAGTTTGTATCTGCCCCAGCTTTCTAGCCTTGTTTATTCTGTCTGCCTGATCCAGCCTGTTTGACCGGTTGCCAGGTCTGTGTGACAAAACCAGCCAAATAGCCAATCAAAAACAGCCCAAAACCAGCCCAACGATGACTAAAACCAGCACAAAAACCAGGCCAATACCAGAACTCAAAATATGCCCATACAAAACCATATACACTGTATATGAAGTCCAACAGCATTATCATAATTGCAAAATGTATTATAATATCTACAAAATAACACCATAAATGTTAAATGTGCCACCATTATAACAATTTCCCCCAAAAATGTTTCACCTAGGTCCTAAAACGTCCTTGTGTGTGTAATTACATGCATTATATTGTCATAAATAAAATATTGCTGGACACAACACAAACTAATCTGTTGCTTTGTATTTACAGTTTCTCTTCTCTTCCTCTCTGCATCCTGGACAACATAAATGTACTGTTTTTACTTCATATGCATTTGCTGGAGTTAATGCAATACCTTAATACAACTCAGATACCTTATCTTCACTATATTTTAATCATTACTTACAGTAAATAGTTGTGTTTGTGTGTGTGTGTGTGTGTGTGTGGCGTTGATTATCAGGCCTGGAGTCAGTTTAATCAGATTTGAGTATAAACATATCATTTCATCCAAAATGTGGATCTTTATTTGTAGATATTATTCATGTAAATTAGATTGAAAATAGGTCTGTCCAACCCGCAGACAAAAACTTTACCCGTGACAACTCTTCAAAAATAACCCAAAACCTGGCAACCCTGTTGTTTGATTCCTCATGTGCCCTGCTGAATAGCGAGGCCAAGTCACACCCCTTCTGATGGACCGCCATAGGATCTAACTTTGGAAAAAATATTAACTGTAGTCAATGGTGAAAGACAAATGATTTTTTGATCTTGTTTGAATTGTGTGACATGAATCATTCATATGATGTTCGTCAATTTAAAAGATAATTTTACTAGTCAAGAAAGTCGCAGCTTGTCATGAAACTGCTGAAGTATCAGACTGTGAAGATACATAATTACAAAGACTACACGCCCAGAAATTGCATGTGTGATGTCATGACTTTCTCCCTCCAAGAGCTAATGTTAGCTGCTGAAGCTACAACCAGGAGTTGCTGATAAAACACTTCAGGTAAGATAATGTTACAACGTTACATCAATGTTACATAATCTCACTTCCTCCTTTACTCCTGTCATAATTACTACAGCCACTTAGAGGTTGCTGCCTAGCAATAAATATAATAAATGTGGTTTGTACAAAGCTGCCTGTAATCATGACCTACTATGTATATAGTTGTTTTCCTGGTGATGACTGAGTTAAAGGTGCAGTAATCATACTGCCACTTATTTGAGGACAATCAAAATATACTTACAAATATTTTTTGTATAATACACTTGATAAAATAATTTCATTTTAGATTCTACCTTTATTTTCAGAATTATAAAGTAAGCACAATGAGGTGCATAAGCCCTGAAATGGCCAAAACTTTGAAAAAGCAAATAAAAACAAAACCCAGTTACCTTTTCATAAGTCTAAAACCATTTTTACTGACCTACAATGGTGAACTGTAAAAACAATTTTTTTTTAACTTAATACCAATCTTTTGTTGAGATAATTTACTTTTCCTCTTTAGATAAACTTTTTGAGTTTTAGAAACCCCCAAAAATTGTATTTAAAAAACATACTGAGTAAATTAATTGAAGGGAAAATGAGTGATGGTTAAATTTTGAATATTTTCAATTAAAATAAGTTCAATTTCAGGCACCAAAATAATGACAAATTATAGCTGCTGCGCAGCAATGGTCAGGGCCGGGCAATTTTAGGCAAAATTAGGCAATTCTGAGCAACAAGCAGAGTGTAGGAAGATGAAAAAAAGGTGGCATTCTAATGTGCATTTTACATCAGTTGAGGCTTGAACTCACAATTTCTGGCACAAGAGACTCTGCATATTGACTGATAGCTAAGCCAAATAAACAGGGAAAAGAGACAAGGGATAACAGGGAAACGTGTTGATAAAGAGTATTTATCTCTTCCCAAAACTCCCTGAATCATAATTATTTAAATCTTAGCAGTCTCTAATCCACATAGCATGATACCTGAACATAAGGCTTTCACATTTGAAAGTCCATCCTGCCTTAGCTGAGGCTCAAACTCACGACTTCTGAGACTGAAGTCCGTCTTTTATCTCACTGAGCTAATTGGCAAGTGACAGTTCATGTGTGGTTTCACAAATTGACTAAGCCAAGGATCAGGGTGCCAGGCAGCAGCCATCCATGCCATGGAAAAGCAAATTTCAAAGTGAAAGTTCCAAAGCTGTAGCACATATGGTTGATTTGTTGTGAATTTTCAAAGTTTTGAAATTTAGAGGCTTGCTGTAGCGCCACCATCAGGACTATTGTCTTGTGTTTCCAGTTGAGGACATCTGGCATGGGACTGGACCTTTGTGAAAAGTTTGGGTAGATTTCTCATATGGAAATGTTGTACAAGCTGAGGCTTGAACTCACAACCTTCAACACCAAGAACCATCCTCTATCTCACTGAGCTAATTGGCAAATGGAAACACCACTTGTAGCTTCACAAATTGACTAAGCCAGTCACCTGTGTGCAAGACAGCAGCTGTTAGCATGTAAAGGCAGATTTCAAACGGCTGTCAAAAATTCAGTTATTGAGACAAATATCCCAAAATACACAAATTGCATCTAGACAGCATGGAGATGTTGGTCATTAGTTTTTAACAATGATTTATTGGCTCCAAAAGTGAAAAACTGATGTTTAAAAATGACATTTTTGCATTGACTCCAATTGTTCGCATGAGAGTGAAATTCAAAATGCTGTAAAAAATTCAGTTTTTGAGATAAAATTCTGATATTTTCCAAACATCATCTACCATGACTCCAAAATTTTGTCATTTTTTTTCATGAACATTGAAAATGTAGTTAGCAAGAATTTGCAAGTATATGTTTATAATACCGTTTACAGTCAAACATTTTGATGCACTGTAGGCTCAATTTTTGATAAATCAAAAATCTGTGTGGATCGTTTGTGTAGGACAGTCTGAAGATGCTCTGTAGCAAGTTTGGTGCCAATTGAGCAAAAATTGTGGGAGGAGATAGGTTTAATAAGTTTTACAGTTTTTGAAAAAAACAGTGATGGACTTCATAATTTGCAATAGGTTTAAATGTACAAAAGTTTCTTCAGTATTGAGGCTACATTTTGGTGAAAGTTGTAAATCTGTAGCACATATGGTTGATTTATTATGAATTTTCAAAATTTTGAACTTTTGAGGCTTGCTGTAGCGCCACCATCAGGACTATTGGCCTGTTTTTGCAGCTGAGGCAATCTGACATGGGACTGGACATATGTGCAAAGTTTGGTCATTTTTCGTGCATGGGAAGTAGGATTTCCTCGGAAGAAGAAGAAAGAAAGAAAGAAAGAAAGAAGAACATGCAGGATTACAATAGGGTCCTGGGAGCTTAGGCTGCCCGGCCCCTAATTAGATTCACAGCTCACCATGACTAAGTTATGAAAAACAAGTTTTTTGAGTTTCTAAAACTTAAAAAATCATGTTTATTTAAAGAAAGAAAAGTAATTAATCTTAACTAATGATTATAGGTCAGCAAAATTTGTGAAGTTTATTTTGAAACTTAAGAGTCTGAAATGGACTCAAAACAAAAAAAATCTACATTGCCTTAAAATTTTGAGTGTCTCAACTTTTTTTTTTTTTTTTACAGTGTGTGAATGTATGGGTTTCCTGTGTAATTTGTTGAAAAATACTTCCATGTGCTTTTCAAGTTGTATAGCCTACTATAATCTACTGTAATCAGGGCGTACTTGTATAGGAGAGCTTGCTTTCAATGGCCATCCCTGTTTAAATATAGATTATAATAACTATCGTGCAACATTTGATTAGTCACTGCAGTGATTATGTATTTTAGTGCTTGACAGAGGTGGTTCTTTGTATTACAATTAGTTAAAGCAGTTACACCAAGCTCAGTATTTTGTCATGTTAAATTCCTGCATTTCTTGCTGTTTGACAGTACGCCGACCTCTCTATGGGGTTTTTCAGCCAGAGCTAGAGAGTGCTGCTCATGGTGCGCGAGCATGTCAAGTGTTATTAATGTTGGAGCGGGGAAGGCAGAAGGAAGACCACAGCTGCAACTGTCAGCACAGGCAATGTAAAGGTTATTACACCAAATATCAGGGGAAACAGGCTGCCCTGCTCACCATGAAAATCTGTCAGTCCTGACCCAGCCGAGAGGATCCACATGCCTGCCGGAGTGACTGTATTCAACCCTGCATGCTGAAGGATTCTGGGAGTATCTACGACGTACTGTCCAATTAAAGAAAAATCTGTTTTGATCATTTTAATGAATGGGTTAATTAAGCCCTCTGCTGACCTTCAGCTACAGCTTGACATTGGCTGGGAACATTTCTGCCCCCAGAAGGATGTCATAATTTCTTTACATAACTATCCTGTTATTAATGCAGTTTAATAATGAAAAAAATACACTCTACGATCTGAAAACCACCTGAAACATGGACGCTCCATCTAGTAGCTTTATTGTCCAGACATGTTTGAGCCACCAGAGCCAGAGGACGGTGACAGGATGGTATTTGTTTTTCTTCTGTGTCAGGTTGTTGGAACTGAAGTGAACTGAAGTAAACTGCTGGGTTGATTTGGACTGAGAGAGTCGCTGAAGGTATGTTTGTAACTGACCATTAAGAAGGGTGTTGTATTTTCTAAAATGTATCATGTGTTTAGAAGAAAAAAAATCCCCTTTTCATGTACACAGACTTTAATGGAAAGATAATTTCTCTATTTCACAGCATCTTGTTATAGCTGACTTCCAGTAGTTTTGTAGTTCCAGGGTTTAGTAAATTTATTTGTCACAGACCATGTAAAAACAAGTGCGAATTTGAAATAGCTGCAACCACAGACATACATGCATCCATGCGTTCCCACACACAACCTCAGAAACACTCCATGGCAAATGTTAGCCTCATAGATAGCAAGGTGCAGTTGTGCACAGGGTTGGGTACCGAAACCCGGTTCCAATGCAACCGGTGCTGATTGGACCTAATCACAGCACAGATTACGGTGCATAATTCTGGAGCCACACACCTGAGTTGTCAAAATAGTCCTCTGGTGCGCACATTACAAGCGCAACACCAAACTACTAGTTAACATTACTGAAGCACTCGCTCTACATGGCTCTGGCAGCAGGTGATGTGATGTTAGCCTTCCGTTAGTTAGTAGCCACTGTAAACACAGTTAAAATGCTGAGCTAAACCATCCAAAGTGTGGCTGTATTTAACTGAAGACAATTCCAACAGTGGGCGAGATGTTGAACTAACGTTTAAAAGCCGACCTCAGGTTCAGCTCACCAGCTGGCAGTGTTGGCATCCCTGACCCTAGAGACGGAGAGCAAGATATAAAGACTAGATAAAATGACATGTCTGATGCCAGCACTGTTGATGATCACAGCAGCTTTGGCTCAGACTAACATATATGATAATACTTATGCAAGAGAATTGAAAGTTTGTATATAGTTTATATAGTTTGAATATGAATATGAATTCAAAATATCTTTTGCTGTTATCAGTATCATAACTGTTACTTAAGTTTTAAAACCCCTCTCCAGTGACAATCACACTTTTGACCTTGTTAACATGTGGATGTGGTGTTTTTCATGTGTTACAATACATATCAGGAGCGAAATAAGCAGTAAAAACCATGTCTGAGCATGTCTTGCCTTGAAACTAGCAGTGAGCAAGAGCAGTCTCAAAAAACTGATTCAGTCAGGCTAGGTATATGACATCATAAGGAACATCTAAGGAACCAATCCCATTAATCGGGGTTTTGGTGCTATACATATTGCTAACACCATACCCCGCCCACAGGAGAAGCCAGATGTAGCTAGTTACTATGATTAGCTCGCAAAACAGAGGAGAAGAAGCTTTTAGACATGGTGCCAGTAGTTTTTTTCAGCACTTTTACAGAGTTTGTTTTTATCCCAAAAGGGGCGTGGTCAGGAAACTCTCTCATGCATATGCCAAAATCATGACTTTAATTGTACTTGACTACACTGCTGTAGTTCATGCTAACTTTGGGACCAAATAAGGGGTGGGGTGTGTGTGGAGAGGGCAGAGACTATTTACATATTCATGAATCCTTGAATTCTAAATAAAGGTGAGATGTAGAGCTATATGATAGCCATTTTAACAAGGTATTTGAACTTATTTAGAAAAAAAAAACACATCAGACACATTTTATTATGTCTTGCAGATCATTTTACATAGTTTAAGACATGACTGGAGGGGGACTTTAAAATAGTGCATTTCAGTTGGGTTTTACTGATGTGATATTGTTATGTAAATTTAAGTTTTTTGTTTATATAAATTTGTTTTTCAAAGTTTTAGGTTAAGTGACCAAAACACACATTATTTTGCATTTAAAGGAAGCAAAAATTTAGTCTCACTGTGGACTTTAATTCAGGGTAACCTTTGTCTTTTCTTTTATGCACAATTTGCAGCAATTATAATCCATAATGTGCATCAAATCTTCAAACATTCTGTGAGTGTTAGCCTGGCTTCTAAATATAAACTGAAAAGTTCTCCCCCCCAAAGTCTATTTTAGTTTTTCTTGCAGATCGAAACGCGACCCGGAGATTTCACTGTATTTCAGTGCTGTGAGGTGTTAATGAACTGTAAGTGACAGAGAAGGTGTTCCTCATTCTTGCATACTGATGTTAAGCTGAGGATGAATGTGAGAATCCTCCCAGAGGGACGGGATGAGAGGATCAGAGGGTGAAATGGTTGGATAATCATGTCCTCTTCATATTTAATTGCTGTATGAAGGCAGGCCATTTTTAGCTCCTTTATCAGCAGGCCAAGTTTAGCTCGAGTTTATACGTGTGTATATATGTGTGCTGCCACTCTGAGTGTCAGTGTGTAGTGTAGTATTATCCCATTCAATAAGTTGTGTCTGTTTAATATACTGATGTTAGGAGGCTTACAGCAAAGACATTTTGTTTGCAGCTGCTTCAGTGCTGTTGCCTTCAGCTTTAATTTAACAAAAGACTTTCTCTTATTATGGCACAATGAATGTACCATATGAAACCTTTATGTAAGTATCCTGGGGTTATTGTCTGAGCCACACTTCTGCCAAAAATATAATATTTAAAGTCTAAAGCACCACTGACAAACCTGAGCTGCTGCAATGTTGATTTCATTCCATGAAACAAAAATGTGACACAATATGTACAATGTATTGTTTCTTTCACACAGTCTTACTTGACCTAGAACATTTGAATTGGTCCCAAAGTTAGCATGAAATTACACCAGTGTAGTCAAGCACAATGAAAGTCATGATTTTGACATACATATTAGAGACTTTCCTGCTATCACAGAGGCCACACCCCTTTCTGGATGACAAAGTGCTGGCGCAAATTGAAAAAACTAGTGGCACCACGTCTAAAAGCTGCTTCTTTGTGTATTGCACGTGAAATAATTAAAATTAAAAAATTTTTTTTTACAAATTTCTTTTCCTACCTAAAGAGCGAATGACAACAAAAGTGTGTCTTCAGGCAAACTGCAGAGACAATGAAAACGGTCAGTATGTGCGTCTGTGGCAAACACTTCATCATAGGTTGGTTAATGATGTTACTTTTTTTGTGAACAACTTTTTGTTAGTTTCGTGTCGACAGAACAAACAGAAAACAAGTGTACATATATGAATACATTTTTTTATATAATTAAACTTAAATTAATTCATATTATGTCAGTGGTTCCAATTTTTTTCTGGCATCTTTCAAGCATATATTCAGATCAGCCGGTTGCTGTGCTGTGGATACCCCAGCCATGCTACACCTGGGATAATTCTAATAACACTGTGCAACGCTGTGCTGTGCGATGATAATAAATTACCTTGATTCTATGAATCACTGGCAGCTACAGTATCTCCTACTGGACAGAAAAAAACTGTACAAGTATCTTTTTTCACTTGTTAAAGAACCACAATTCACAAGACAACCAAAAAAACCTGTTTATATGGTGAACGTAATGCCATCCTACTGTATAATTTATGAGCTCTCCCACATCGGAATAACAAGAGCGCTTCTTGTTCTCCCCATTCTCCAGACATTGGCTGAATGCTGGATGAGGTTGGTCACAACTTGGGTCTTAATTCAACCCTGTCTCCAGCATATTAAGTGTAAATGTTACTAAATTGTTTGCCAATTATATGTCAAATTGTCATGTCAAATATTATGTTAAGACACAAGTTTTTTTTTTTTGGTTGAATGATGATGTGCTACATTTAATGATCCAGACCAGGTCAGTATTAACCAGTTGAGTACATCAACCTGGAGAAAATGAGATGCACCCTTAATGGCTCAACTAAAAGGTTTTACAAAACCTGGGACCCATTATTAGATTATGTGAACAGCTTACCTGGCTTGGAACAATGAACTCTGGACTGCCCAATCAAGGCTTAAATGTACTATGATGCACTAGCTTTGTTTTGGTTTTTTGTATGTTTGTTTGTGTTTTTTTTTTCTTCTTCTTTCTTCTTTCTTAATGTGATCTCCTTGCTTTGGTTGTTGTCAGGTTCCAGTAGTCTTTACTCTTTGCATATAATGGTAACTTGAGATGACAACATATGTCACTGTCTTGTATGTTGAATGGAAAACTTCTATAAATAAAGTGTTAAAAAAAAAAGAATTAACTATTTGAAATTTCCAGCTTCAAGTGTTCTAGGTAGTGGTGTAACATATTGTCATTGGTTCGGCGCACATATGATCCAAGGACTAAATGTAATCGCAGTTTTACTGTTACTGTTACTTTTTAAAGTCAGAATTCTCTAAATCTTGGTGTAGAACTGCAGTTAAAAGAGGAGACAGGTGCCCACTGTGGATTCAGAATCCCTCTCTGTGGCACCAGAGTCTTAAAAAAACAGCACAGCAACTGGTTTAAAAGCTGCCTCTTTCACTTCCATCAAGTGAAATCCTGATCATGGCTTGAACATTTTCACTTACCTTGCTTGGCAGCTCGAGAAGCCATCTTGCCAGGCTCCAAGCTATCCGTTTGTGCCTGCACCAGAGGTGGTGTGAGCCAATCAGGGTCCTAGGATGGACTACTGGCAGCTACGAGCGTGGTTTTAGCTGCGCCGACAGCGAGAAGCATCCATGGCGGCCTCTGAAGAGGTTAGCATAGATACTGTAATAGCATCAGTTATATCAGAACTGGAGAGTATTTCTTTACTGAAAAAAGCGCAAAGAACGACACTGAGGCTTTTATCAATGGAAAAGATGTTTAAGCTCTCCTTCCATCTGACCTCAGCTTTAGTTCAGAGAGTTGATCTGATTGGTTGAAGTTAGCCCGTGTTAGACATGACAGATGGTTCATCCAAGCACTTGCCAGGTATTGTTTTTGAAAGCATCGCCCTTTTCCAAACAATTTCTATTCACGGTTTCCCAGAGGTTCAATGTAACAAACCATCTGGTGTGTCAGGTTACATTTTCACTGGTAGAACTGGTAAACTGGACAGACATGTCATCATAGAAATTGATCATAAGATTGAGATGGTTTTTGTAACCACTCTGCTCGGCTCACCGGAGCAGCTCTGTGTCTCTGCCTGTCTGTGACACAACCTTCAGTGCTGATTGGCTGTTACTGTAACCAATCAGATAGTGCTGAGGCCAGGAAATTGAGCAAGACTATAGAGTTTAGTATGATTATAATGTATAGTGTATAACTTGATATTGTATGCATTATAGTATACTATAATACAGTGGAGCATAGTATTAGAAGTATCCTTTACAGTACAGTATTATTACTATCATTAACATCATTACCATGATAGTGACTACAGTTTGAAAACTGGTCACCATTCACTTCCATTGTTTGGGAGATTCTGCAACACCATTCTCCTGTGAAACTCGAGCAGTGTTTTGTGGACTAAAAAAACTAAACCTAACCTTCAGTTACATGATGATGAGTAGATAATTACCAAATTTTCATTTTTGGGAGAACTATCCCTTTAATCCCATCTTTATTTCATTTTTTTGTTGATCTGAAAATTGATACGATCCGTGTCTCAAAACCGCGATACGATCTGAGGATGATGATAACATATACGAAACAGAGGAGCAAAACAACACGAAGCAATAGACTTAATTATATATATTTTATTTTACAGCACTTGGAAACAGTGTAATTTTCGTTTTCTTAAAATGGATCTCGTAAAATTGGTAGAGAAAAGACATACCACCACGTACATCTGGTGCCCATTTTATTCTTTTGCCCCCTCTCCTCAAACAGTCTTAGTCCGCCACTGTTAAGAATCACCATCTGGGGACTTTGAATATCCGTAGTAAATGTCATGGATATCTGGTAAATCAGTGTGAAATACCTTTCTCTAGACCAGAGCATTCAAAAGACAGATGGATCAACAGAATAATCAATGGATGGATAGATAAAGAGATAGTAGTAATTGGAGCTCATGCCTGTTATAGCTGAACAAATAAAGCACTTCTATAAATACTTTATGATGGACTCATAAATGCTCATTTTTATCCGTTTTATCTCAGTTGAACAGATATACAAGCTGCCTCTGATCAGCGCCAGTTAAAGAAATCCCTCCATCTGTCCTCGGCTGTCAAATGCTCCTCCATCCTTCTGCAAGTATCGACCACTGACACTCAACTAACCCGCTGCATCAGAGCGGCTGACCTTTCCGTGAGAGCGTCAAAGATCGATGAAACGTCATTTGATGGTCATGTAGATGTTCAAAGAAACAGCGAGGGGCCATTGTATCTCCTGAATTCAATACAATAATAACTCATGAATGATTTATGAGCAGTTGAGGATAAAACATTCATTTGTTAAATTCTTGGACTCGTATCACATCCGCAGTGTTTCTTCTGTCAGGCTTCTGCCGGCGTGTGTAAATATTTGTAAGATTACATGGTTGAAAATTGTAAATGAAAACATATGAGTCATCCGGTGACATTTGAACAGGAAGCAGTGTTTATGCTTCACACCAGGTGAATGGCATAATGAGCTGTGTATTGAGCAGATAAAAGCCTCCAAAGCATTTATTATGCTCTTTTTTCCTCCGGCTCCATATACAGCGTGTAATTATCTGCCTGCTACAGGAAGACTGACCACTTAGTAAAGACAGGAACACATCATGACCTTGTTTCCTGTAACTTCTATGGGATTAATCCCTGTTTCGTCCCTCTAACCGTCAGTGGAATTGGTCTAAAGGAGTCTTGGGAGCGGGTGGAAACGTGTGTTGGCCCATTTGCTTTCAGGGATAATGACTCATCTTGTGCTAATGAACCTTTTGGAGATGTACTTGTCGTAATAAATGAGCAGTTCAGCTGAGCGGAGTCGGTTCCTCGTGACAACAGAGTTGCCAAGGAATTTAAAAGACAATACCAAGCATCAACATAACAGTCTGTTGCCTCATTATTTCTGGTCTGAACTGGAGTAATCATGATGATATCAATATTTCAGCTATAACCACACCAATAAGAGGAAGAACATTAATACATCACAGTTTAGCTCATATCCTCCTATTGACAACAAGTGTATTTACTTTGTAAGTGACAAAAATCCCAAGGCTCAGCTTGTTTGCAGCGTTAATTTTAGCACCTGATTTTAATTTAGATTTAGTCTTAAAGGTCCAGTCTGTAAGATTTACAGGATTTATTGGCAGAAAGTGGCAGAAATGACATAATACTCATATTAAGTATATAAGAATAAGAAACGTTGTGTTTTTGTTACCTTAGAATGAACCGTTTTTATCTACAGAGGGCATGGGTCTTTTTCCACACCGTCATGTTTCCACAGTAGGCCAGAACAGACAAACCAGTGGTTCTAGATACAGCCTGCATATTCGCAAGTTTCACGACAACCCAACCAGAACCAGATGAATCTGCAAGCTCAGATTTCTTTTGAATTGGCTGCTTACGTCTGGCCAACCCCCCCTTTTTTTTTCAGATTTTTTTTTCCCAACTTTATTTGGAACAAGAATAGATACAATGACAGACCTCGTTGGAACATCTTGCATGGATACATTCAGCCAAGAGTATTGTGCAAAATAATGACAATCTAGTTGCTGCAGTTGTCGAACAGACAGATATGGCAAGCAAAACAAAAAAATGGTTCTACAAGTCGGCATAAAAAAAATATAAAGAAACTGTCAACTTGATAAAAAAGTTGTCTGGACACCCCAGTTTACAACTGTTTAATATGGCGTGCCTTTTATACAACGACTGTCAGAGGAGCGTCACTGTTCCAGATTTGAAAAGTCACACATTTCAAGTGCAACACTCCACGCTCACAAAACCCACATCAATAGGTGTCATGCTGTCGGTATAATGTGAATAGTATTTTCACTGTTTACTTTTGCAGAGAACCGTGTGTGTCATGTGTAAAAAAACAGGCGAGATGTCAGATCTCTGGATGAGTGAGCCGCGCTGCTCAGCCTGTGTGGCCCAGGTGAAAGTGACATTAGTGCAGCTACCTGTATCTGCTTGTTTGTGAGCCCGTTCACCACATCATCCACAGGGATGGAAGCCCAGTTGCATCTTATCCTCACCACAGAGGAGACAAATAACCTGGAGCCGAGGTGAAGAATATTTCAGACAGCAAGCATGGTAAAAGGATGACATTGTACATGTTAGAAAATAGATGCCGAAAACATGAAAACACTGAGAACTCTGTGGTACTGAATTGTGGACTGTTAAACTGTTTGCGATTTCTGTGTTCAGGATTTTTTGGGCGAACCTGGTGAGGTGCCAGAGCCATGGTCCCCCAACACTCACGGATTGCCACATCAAGACACTTCCTCCCTGTCCTCTCGCCCTCCCTGACAGTCAGTTACAAATGTACCTTCAGTGACTCTCTCAGTCCAAATCAGCCCAGCAGTTCACTTCAGCTCACTTCAGTTCCAACAACATGACACAGAAGAAAAAAATCCTGTTACTGTCCTCTGGCTCTGGTGGCACAAACAGTTCAAAGGACATGTCCAATAAAGCTGCTTGAGCGTCCACGTTTCAGGTTGTTTTCAGGTCATAGTGCTCATTTTTTCATGATTTTGAGACTACTTAGCAATTTGTTCAATCATTCAAATTCAGCTGAGTGCTTAAAAATACATTTCTGATGTGTGATAAACTTACAACACACATTTACTGTTGCTTTACACAACCTTTAAACGATACCCAGCCTTAGTTACAGGTGTTTCATCTATGTTGAGCATAGTGAAAAAGACTGCTAGACAGTAAGAAACACATGTCTATTTCTGCTCACTTGTTATTAATGAAGCTGCCTGTGTTCTCCACTGCAGAGCAGTCATTCAGAAGTGAGAGACAGCCAACTGAAACTAACCCTAACTAAGTAACTGACAATGTTATTTTCCCTTTAAGGACCTGTAAAATTAGCCAACATTACTAGCTGACACATAACATTACTGAAATGCAAGATGCTGCTTATTGGCGCAACAGCTAAATCAACCTCTGAAGAAAAGATGCTTTTGGGCAACAGAGGATATGATCAGCAGAATACATTCTGCAGATCTATGCAGACTTAACATTAAAACTGTAATTATCATTTAGTTTCAATTTTTTCACAAAAAATGTACTACAGCAGAATTGCTCTACATATGTGTCTTGCAGTGATAGATTTGACTGAGGGTGAAGATGGCCGTGGCCTGGATTGGTAAGAATGTGTAGCACTGTGACCTGGTTCTGTTTGGGTCACTGTGACTCGTGGAAACAGTGAGACAATTTAATGAGCAAATACCACTCATAACTTTAATACTCCTCAACACAGTTCATATTCAGCTACAGGGATACAGCTGAGATGTTATGTTCTACTTACCAAAAATGACTCTGTAGTACTAACAAAATCTATCTATCTATCTATCTATCTATCTATCTATCTATCTATTTATCTATCTATCTATCTAATAATATATGAATGATGAAATGAAATTCATTGTCTGTCTAATGATGACTTTCCATTCATTCAGTCTGCTCTCTACATGTTGAGCATCACAGAGGCATCAAGCTGCTGTTGTTATCCACAACAATACCAGGAAGTCAGGTGATTCTGCTTTCAAAATAAAAGTGGACCATTTGCCGCTTTGCAGAGCATTTTTACCACTGTTTATAAAATAAAGAGCTTATCTTACAAGACGTCTATAAGGAGCCTGGACATGAGATTTCTGCCTGTTAAAAGGAAGTTTTTCCCCGCCAGAGTCAGTGCTTCAGTGCTTGCTTCTGGTGGGAACAATGGGAACAATTGGATTTAAAAAGAGTGCTGTGCAGACCTGCTTTAACTGAAAAGTGCCCTGGGATAAATTTGCTAAGATATGGCACTGTATAAATAAAACTGAGTTGAATCTCTTATTAACAGTTTGATGGTGAATAAAGTAATGGCTAATGGTTAAATACCTAGCTATTAGTAATGCATAAATAGTTGGATTAGTTACCTAAAGGCAATGGATAAATGGTTGAAAGTGTTGGATAAAGGTAAGCAATTAAAGCTTGAAGTAATTAATAAGTTAGAATTTACTAAAACTAGACTAAAAGAAATAAATAAATGACTAAAATACCTAGCTACATAAATGGTTTACTCACTTGGCTAAAAAGTAATGGAAAACAGCTCACAGGTAATCTGAGGACTCCAGTCACATGACTTGGTTTTCATGACTTGGGGCTTAACTTAGACTTATTGAATGTAGATTTTTATTTCAGTATTTGCATTTTAGAGGTTACGTTTAGTTTTTAAAACATGAGTAATTTCTTGTGCAATATGCACAAAAACTACCAGCCTTCTATAGGACAAGGCAGCTGTCATTGAGGGGGCTAATCCAAAAATAATAAAAATTGCTTTCAAGGATTACGTGTCAGTGACGGTAGTAAGAAGAGAACAGCAGTATGCAAAGTCTGTGACATGACCACCACAGCATGTGGCCTCTGGTTAAAACAGTTGGCGAAGAATACTGTAATAGTCAGATTTAGCTAAAAGTGATGGCTAAATGGTTGGAAATGGTGACTTGATTCCTTCCCCAGAGTCTTTCTGCTTTGTCATCCTGCAGATTCCCATGGACTGTGGCCGCGTATGGATCGCTGATCACTGCTGCACTTTCTACTGTGGATTATTATAACTCACCTAATCAATCAAACATTCATCACATTGTTTTTGCTACTATTATTATTATTATTATTATTATTATTATTTTATTATCATTATTGTAACATCTAGTATTAGTATTATTATTTACATACAGCTTACATATTTATATGTACTACTTTTCCCTACACATACTGTAGTTTTACTATTGATGTTCTGTTACTACTGTTCTCTCTGTCTCTGTTCTTTTCTCTCTCTCTTCCACCCCTCCCACTTCCCCTCTTTCCTCCCCTTTTCCTCTTTCCCTCTCAACCCGACCGGTGCCGTCAGATCACCGCCCACCATGAGTCATGGATCTGTCCGAGGTTTCTGCCTGTTAAAAGGAAGTTTTTCCTCGCCGCTGTCGCCAAAGTGCTTGCTTATGGGGGAGTTTGTTTCAATTTCGGATGTAAACATAATTATTGAGTGTGGTCTAGACCTACTCTATATGTTGTGAATTGGCGCTATATAAATACAATTTGATTGATTGATTGATTGAACTGTTAGTTTAACATAACAGATAATAGTTGGAACACTTTGCTATTAGTAAAGAACAAATAGTTTGATTAGTTAGCTTAAAGTAATGGCTAACTGTTTTAAACTTTGAACTAAATATAATAGATAAATGTTTGAAACACCTAGCTATTAGTAATGGATGAATAGTTCATTAGTTAGCTAAAAGTAATGGTTAAATGGTTGAAACACCTAGCTAGAACTAATGGAAAGACAGATAGATTTAATTGGTAGCTAAAAGTCATGGATAAATGAATGAAAAATTTCTGGCCTAAACATTGACAGTTCAAGTGTATGAAAAATAATTATTGTAACAATATACACTTTTATATAGGCAATAGTGTTTATATAGGCAATAGTGTTAAAAATAACATCAGCAGATACCTCACTAGACATTCATCAATACTTTCCCCCAGCTTCTACATGACTGTCAGCTATCAATATGTTAAATGCAATTATGGTCAGATGAGAAAAGAAATTATGTTTAATGGCATCGTGATCAGATGTACATTTCATGTAAATAAGACAGCACTTCTCCATGTGAAAGGAGCAGTATACAAAATATTCAAGCATCCAGATATTGTGTGTTTCAGTATTTTAAAGTCAGACAGGAGGACAAGTCTGTGAAGGAGCTTACAGCTCTCATGGACAATCTGTCTGTCAAAAGACGGAGTGCTTACCCTCATGGGGGACCTCTCTCTCCATACACTCCAGGGCTGTTGAATGTGGACAGACTGGTGCTCTTGACTGGCTCAGGGACACAGAGGATGTCCTCATGGAGGACCTCTCCCATCAGAAGGCTCCTCCCTCAAACCACTCCAGGGCCTGGATGATGGATCAGCGGGGAATCCACCGGAGACCCAAAGTACAGGTCCAGTTAAAGGAAGCTGGACGCTGTCACTGCAGTGAGCGGGAGCAGGTAGGTATAACACTGTATCACTTCTCTGTTGATTATTTACTCTGAGAATTTAAGAATTTATTTTGTATTCTGTCACAAAAACCCAGACCAACAAAGGGGTGCGCCTCTGCTGTTTGATCCGGACCAAAATTACAGGTGTGAAGCTTCCCCCAGACCACAGTTTGAACCAAAAAGCTGGACTTTGGTTTAGCGAAAAGAGGTGGTCTCGGTCTGGATTAAACTGAACCATGGTTTGGTTTGTTTTTAGTGTGAAAATATTTTCTGGATGGTTCAGACTTACAGACCAATTACAGGAAGTTATGACAGGATATCACCAAAACAAAATAAGTCGCCAGAGCACATGGGGACAGGAGGAGACCAGATGTTTAACTGACATCTGGACTGACAACTTTATAAAGACTCAACTGAAAAATACTATGTTGTTCTCTCACTGTGGAGAAGGGTTAGATGGTAGAGGGTAGAGGTAGAGGTGCCATAAAAATAATATTATGGTGACAACAATGTGAATCTGTTCATTCATCTCTCTGCACAAACAGCCACTGAAGTCAGGCTACCTGCCGAATTGTAAACACGCCAACATCAGACAGACCAGTCAAACATAGGAAAAACGATCCCATGTAGGTGATGACGACAGGATGTAGGTGTGACATGTAAAGTTCTTCAAGTCTGCTTGGACTGCAATGTGAAACAAAAACTAACTGAACCAAATGTAAACAGAGTCTTAAAAAGTGAACCTTGGTTCAGACCTCAGGCTGGACTTTTAAGACTTAAGGCTGGACTTAGTGAAAACTGCCACCGCAGCTGACAGTCACATTCAACCTCAGCACGGAGGCGAAGGAACCAAGTGTGAGAGGAACAACAGACCCAACGGGTCGCAGCAGATGTCCGCCCACCCTAAAGCCTAGTTCTGCTTGAAGTGAAAGTTTTTCCTCACCACTGTCACCTCAGTGCTTGCTCTTGTTTGCAATTGTTGGGCCTCTTAGTACAGTCTAGATCTGCTCCATATAAAAAGAGCCCTGAGAGAGCTGCTGTTATACCATGCATCTTGGGATGACACCAGCCACGAGCACGTCCATATGTTGGCGTCAATTACTCCCATCTTCACACTCAAACTTGATCTCAACTAAACACCTGTGAAGTTTTGTGACTGTGTATTGCATGGTTGTGACTTAATCACCTTGACAAAATCTGTCCACAGATAAAAATGCAAATATATAGGACCCTGTGGCCTAGTGGTTGCAGCTCATACCATAACTCTAACATCCCTGGTTTGATTTCAGCTGGGGACCTTGGTTGCATCTCACTGCCCGCTGGGATGCCCATATAGGAACGAGAAAAAGTGCCCTCACAGAGAAGGTCTTGGTATGCTTCATACCAAAAGCTTAAAGATACAATAGAAACATTCAATTTTATACAGTATGTCACATGTCATACAGAGTCTTGTATCATCAGGACACCAGAAAGGAGGGCGCTGTATTCCATAAGCAGCAATGTCAATGTCACAAAGCACAGCTATTAGGACTTCATCCAAGGCTCAAGATATCTGTGTACCAGACAGGCTGGCACTCCTAAGACAAATTATGAAACATTCTAACCTGAAGGGCACTTAAAAAGTTATTAAAAGTTGTCTGATGTTGTCTTTGAACCAGACCAACCTTGTGTCCTTCAGAGTCAAGTTCAAGTTTTAAACTAAGAAAGCAGTGGATATGATTGAATGCACTTCAAAAAGCTAAAGCTGTAGAATTTATTCTTAAATAAAGTTCTCAACGAAATGACCATAACCTAAATGACTCTTTTGTGTGTCAGGTCGTGGAGCTCATATAGTGTTGGGGCCACCATGGCTCCAGAGTCACTGAGCCATGTTTCAGCTCTGCTCAAAAAATCCTGAACACAGAAATCATCAACAACGGCTTAACAGTCAAACTCCACAACGTACTACATAGTCCTCAGTCTTTTTACATTTTCAGCAACTAAGTTCTAACATGTATAATGCGTTTAGAAGAAAAACTCTGAATTCCTTTTATACGCAGACTGAGCTTAAAGCATAGCTGAGAAAACACAAACACTATGATTTATTAATACATTTGTTTTGTGAGGACCACTTGATATTAACTAAGGTTTTATACTGAAGGTCGAGACAGGAAGTGGTGTCGTCCTCGTTACCCGGTGACTTCACACAGAGAACCCCTCCCTTTCTCCTCATTCACTCCTGTGCTGTGTTTTATACTGAAAGGTAAAAGATGCGAATTCACACTGCGACTTGTGCATCAGTGAGCGGATACTCCGGCAGGCGGGCTGTCCTCTCAGCCTGTCTCAGCCGCTGCTTCATGTGATATGAACGTGTTCACTTGTGCAGCCAAGGACCGTGTCTGCAGGTGAGGAGACTGGTGTCGCCTGTTGCTCCTGCTGTCTGCTGTGTTATGTTTGTGCGGTGTGTCTGCTGTGCCCGCTGCCTTCTTGAACTGTTGCTTTGAGCAATTGTATTTGAGACATTTGTTCCAGAATTAAATATTAGTTGACTATGAATGTGTACTTGTGTTTGACATTTTGCATTTTGCCACAATGAGAGAACATTCAGCTTTGATTTGGTGTCGGCAGCTCAGGTGGGCTGGTGCGTGATGTTTTCACAGGGAACCTCCTGCCAGACGCCATTTAAAAAAAAAAATCTATTTAATGTTTCTTTGCTTGTGACACAACACGTAAAATATAACCGAATGTGAATTCTGACTGTTTAAAGCTACGCATTAATTCGGCTTATTAAGAACCCGCAATCAGCTCTTAATTAATTGAGAAATTCCAACTTTATTCCGGTTTCTCCTGCAGTTTCTGGCGATCTTTCTCCAATAAAATGCACAGCGGAGGGCGGTAGCGACCAGCGCCAACCATTTTTAAAAGTTAAAATGATGCAGAAATAATTGCTGCTTGGTGTGTCCTGCGTGTGCCGAACTACAGTGTCTCGCCTGTAGATTCAGAATATGTGTAAAATTTTACAACAAGTCTAACTGTTGCTTGTCATTTAAGGCGGATATGTTAAATCGCTATTTTTTGAAATGGGGTTTTGCGTGACGTTCTTTTCATTTACGAGGCGCAGTTTATTCAGGCAACGTTGGGTTTACTGGACTGGAGACGTGATAACATTATTATTTATGGAGCTAATTGTTATGTTATCCACTGTTTGCTCAGGTCATACAAACGGCAGGCTGTGTTTGCAGAGCCGTGTCTGTCTTATGAGAACACTGCTTTAAATGGATCGCATGCATGCGGCAATTAAATAGTTGTTTTAAAATAGGCAGGCGGGCAGACAGGATTTCCACATGTGAGGCAACAGCTGGATTGTTCAGGGATTCTCGGTGATTCCCTGCTGGACATGCAGACAAGATGTGGTGATTCCATCCAGCCTGTCAGTCACAGTCACAAGGCGGCAACCAGACTCCTCACAGACGAGGTAAACCCCGCAACAGTTATGGAGTCCTGTCTCAAATACAGAGAGGGTGATCAGACAAACTCAGTTCAAACCATTCAATCATTCCATGTTTTATTGATGAGGAGTGCCAGTGTGTTCAGACCCAAATGGACTGGCAATAAGTTTCAGAAATGGCTTTTTTTTTCTCTTATGAACCCTGGTGTTGGTGAGATCATGGAATAACAGGGACAGATTCTAAAAGCTTGAATCCTGAATTGAAGAGGTTAAATCTTGAGCATGTTTGTCAGTTTGAGCCAGCCCCTGCTCAATATCTCAGCCTCTTCACCTCTATGATACAGTTTGTGCAATGGCATGTTCATGGTAGAACTGTTAATCTGTTTATTTGCAGGTGAGATGACTTATGACCACAATTAGTTGTTTGATCTACAAATCTGATTTGATTTATAATAGGCTTGTGCGGTATCTATTTTTTCATATCTTAATAACTTCCAGATATTTTACTGGGGGACATGGTATTTAGCGGTATATGTGTGGAAAAAAAAAACAACAAATTATTAAAAGCTGCTGATAGAAGTCATAGTAGCATATATGACATTGTCTGGCTTACAGTGCTTTGTGTCTAATATGCAATTAACCTTAGACAAGTCTTACTGGGTTTAAATATGTATGTCCCAAAGACTAATGAATACACAGGAAATGAGAGGCTTTATCCCATAGATTCATGCTAAAGGACCCGATGACACTTGTTGCAGCGGATACCAACAAATTATATGTCTGAACAGAGATTATTTGTAGACATATCATGCGACTAATCCACTTCTTTTATAGTTGGTAGAAGTCATGTCAAAATAAATTTATATGTGGTAATATTTTCATGATTCCATATCTAAGTCATATATAATTAATTAGCGAGGAGAGCTCAGCTATAGAGCAGAAATGACCAGCCAATTATTCATTTTCTACTTCTTAATAATTCATTCACAATGACAGTATTGTAAATCATACCTTTGGGATTTCTAAATACCCTGGTATACTGTAATACCTTGATACCGCCCAAGCCTAATTTATAACATGTATAAAATAGATACAAATACACTTGGGGCCATTGCCGATACCAATATTAGGGAGTAGTATAAAATCTGTGATATATATATATATATATGTGTGTGTGTGTATATATATATATATATATATATTACTTTATTGTTTATTGATGTTTTCCAAATGCATTTTTAATGATATAAGGTGTTCATGTCATTTGATGTGACCACTTATAATGTGGTGCTACCAATAATAGTTATAGCATTGTTAAATTCAAAATAAAAATGTGTTATATCTGTGGCTAGAATATTACTCACTGATACAGTATACTTAGGTGAATGCTATTTTTAAAACTTTTCTATCAGTGTTATGTGACTTAGAGTTAAAAATAAGCTTATTAACTATAATTAAGAACAAAAATATGAGATTATGATTTACAGAATGCAAAAGAAATGCAATTACTGTGTTTCTAAACACTTAAATATTACTGAGAAGTTGTATAAAATATTAAAAATGTTAAGGAAAGGAATTCATTTTTAAGATAAATCACGGTCCAACCACATGGCATTATAAGGCCAGGGTGTCATCTACGTGATAAAACACTAAAATCACTGAAAGTTTGGATGGGCTGATGATGGTTGGCTGGAAAATTGTAACGTATCGCCGAACCCTACAAGCCAACACGTAGGTATTTGAAGTCCTGGGAATGAGACTCAACAACCAGTTATCTTTCTGGTGCCTTTACAAACAGCAACTAACAAATTCTGCATTAATCTACCTTTAATTAACAGTTGCTAAAATAGGAAACTGGCACATGCAAAATATCTGGCTGTTTAGCAGCTGAATGTCCACTCACCAGTCATTCACCAACTTAAAGGACCAGTGTGTAGGATTTAGTGGCATTTAGAGGTGAGCTTGCAGTTGTAGATGCCTCATCTCACTCTCCGCTTCCAAGTATGAAGGAGAACCTACAGTGGCTGTGAAAACCTGAAAGGCTGCGTCTAAAGACGGTGTTTGGTTTGTCCGCTCTGGGCTACTGTAACATGTCAGTGCAACATAGCAGACTCTCTGGAAGAGGACCTACACCCTCTGTAGCTCATTCTAAGTAAGAAACAACATTCTTATTATCAGGTGATTAAACACTAATGAAGACATATTTATGAATCTGATATTCAATTTCTGCCATATTCTGTAAACTGATCTCTGTAAATCTTCCACACTGGACCTTTAATGTCCCTCTGCTGTTGGGTGCTGAGCAGGTTGTGTGCAGTTATTTCATACGAGCAGCTACCTGCTAATGAAACTGAACCATCTAAAGACTGGGCTGCATATGTAGCTGTTGTGATCTTTTCAATAATTTCTGACCTTAATAACTGCCTTATGATTAAGCTTATCAGTCTTTTCCTAAAATGCTGCAATCAACAGTGGAGTCACAGGTATCAGCTGATATTTTAGCCTGTTAGCTGGTGCACAGCATGTAATCCCTCATTCTGGCGGGCGAGGTGATCTGACCTTTAACGATCCAACCTGTAAAAGCAGTGGAGCAGCTCTGCCGTGAGGTTTTTGGAGAGTTGTAGTGTGTCGGTCCTTCCAGCTTTGCTTTGTGCTTCATCCTGCTGAAAGAGCTGTAGCAAGCGGAGGGACAGGACGTGCTTCTCAACCAGCAGGCTAATGATTCTCTGATTGCGAGTTTCCTCCCTTTGCAGAAAAAGCACAAACAGTCTGATTGCAGTCAAGTACCCAGTGGCAGAATGCCTGAACCAGCAGTGTGTATGAGTAATCAGACCTGTATATTGGTTTTATTTTAAGCATGTTCTCATGTTGTCAATATGTTGTGCAAATGATTATGTATGGTTTGAGTTTAAGGGTTTTCCAATAACTCAAAGGCTAAATCAGCTTTTATTTATTGTTACGATCAGGGCGGCAACTAATGATTACTTTCAGTTGATTAATCTGTCGATTATTTTGTGGATTAATCAGTTAGTTCTTTCAGCTATAAAATTTCAGAAAATGGTGAAAAATGTTGATCAGTGTGTCCCAAAGCCAAACATGGTTCCATAAATGTCTTAGTTTGTCCACAACTCAAAAATATTCAGTTTACTATCATAAATTAGTAAGAAACCAGAGAATATTCACACTTAAGAAGCGGAATCTTTTTTTCTTAAAATATTACTCAATTATCAAACTAGTTGACGGCTGCTTTAATAATCGATTATTGGATTAATCGTTGCAGCTCAAGATACGATAATGTTGAGTGTGCACACATGCATGCATTAATTCATATTATCACCTTCTGAAAGGAACCTTATTAAAGTTCAAATGTGTAAGATTTAGGGGGCTCTGTTGGCAGAATATGACAGAAACTGAACATAGTATTAATAAGAATGTTTTCATCATTGTTAGGGTTGGGTACCATTCACATTTGAACGATATGATATTTGATACCTGTATCTGGAATTTGGTACCCAACTACACCTCCTTTCAGTGCTTCACACTCTCTATGAGAACAAAAATGTAATTTATATTGCAAAAAAATAAGTTCAAACTTCTCAGTTTCAAATGTGTTATTTATTATGAATATTTGATTTATTTAGAGCATTTTGCACACCACATGAAACAGAAACCCTCCCTACCTTTCTCCACAATCCTGTCACTGCAGCCTGCAGCCTGTCAGTCAGTCTGACGACGCGCACGTGATTTTCTTCCTGTTATGTCGTCACCACCACTGTGTTCACATACTGCCATATTTCCCCGTTAATAGTCTGCAATTCATGAATATGAATTTTTGGAGTTGCTTGCCTGGCGCATAAGACGAAAACGTTTTCTAGCTTCTGGGTTTACTTCCTGGTTGTACGGCCCACTGATGTCCAGTTTATCTGCAATATGAAAATAAGAGCTCCTGGCATCAAGACAAAACTCATCATAGAAAGAGTCATAACTGAGCTTGTTTGCAGTTCGAGGTGTCGTGTGTACAATTTTACAGATGTCTCTTTTATAATGGTGGATTATGGGGCTTTTTAGGTCAGTGGGGGATTTTTCACTTCAATACAGTGAGCGGCCATTCGGTAAAATATGCAGCAAGGCTGAGCGGCAGTGCTCTGTCTAGTTCATATTATTAATCTATAGGACACGCTGTGTTGCATCGCTGTGTTCCTACAGTAGCCCAGAATGGACAAACTAAACACTTGCTCTAGACTCAGCCTGTTGCTTTATTCGCAAGTTTCGTGGCCACCTTACATTTTTCTATATACTTGGAAGGGGAAGGAGAGACAAAGTGTTTGCAATTTGCAAACTCACAACTAGACGCCACTTCATCCTATACATTGGCCCTTTAAGCTTTGGTGGCTAATATGTTAGCAAACAGTTACACATTCATACATATTCAGATATTCAGTCTCCTTTTAGCTCTGTTTGGTCTCCACCATCTCCTAAGAAAAATATCTGGCTTTTTACCTAAATGCTCCACAGTGTTCACCAGCTAGTCCATCACTTTGAACAGGTAGTGTACTTCGCTAGAAAATAGCTGCCTGTGGTTTCTGGTTGATGAGAGCAGTGAGACTGATCCAAAATTGTGGGATGGCAAACCAAAACAAAAAGCTAAAAGAGGCCAAAGTGGTCCATAGATTTGAGTAGAACTACAGAGTTAGGTAATGATTCTCTGAAAGTTTGACACTACAAGTAACACTCGTAATGTTACTCCAAAAATAGTTTTATGAAGTGCATCCAGCAGGTCTTGTTACATTTTTTTCTCAAAACAAAAACCTGTTCAAACAAAGATTAAGGACTCAGTATGCTTCAAAAGAGCTGCTCGTCAGACCGCTGATACATTTGATACCAGTTAGTGCTGCAACTGACAGCTATTTTGATAATCAATTAATCTGTTAGTTAATACCTGTGAGTGATCAATTTTTAATCAGATAAAAAGATAAAAACAGAACTTTATAAAGCAGCATTTTATTCAGACAAACAAACAAGAAGGCTAATGTATGCTACATCAAGCACAAAATAATGTTTTATTTAAATGCATATAGCAGGTCGTGTTACATTTTAAGTCTAAACAAAAATTAGACTGTTTGAGGCTTCATTTTAAACAAGCTGAATGGTTTAAATAACACTTGTCCATACAGCAGTTGTGAGAGCAATTTTGCTGTTGACTTTTATGGCAGTCTTCACTCTCTGGAATGTCTCCTTGGACTTGGACTTCATCAGCTTGGTGAAGTGGGTCCTTGAGGGAAGAGTGTAACCAGCGTCCTTATTTGGCCTCAGCAGCATGTTAAGGATACCTTCAGTCAGAACAGCTGCCTGCTGTGGAGTGCAGATCTCCCTCAGAACACCATTACTTATTTACTTATGTTGGTTTGAGACAATGTGAGCACAGTAGCAGAATTTACATGCAACTCGATACATGCCTTGATGTTTTAGTTAAAATTGCTTGTGTAAAAGGCAAATGCAGACAAAGCCAGTGCTAAAAAAAGAAATTAAATAAATGCACATGGGAGATGCAGCCATGCACTGCAACTTGCTCAAGTTTCTGCTGTGGAGAATAAACAGGATTCACTGTCTCTTAAAACTTGTAATTCTGCGTTGTTCCATCAAAATAGGCACAAATCTGCCGGCGACGCACATCATCAGCCTTGTAGAACAAATGAATAGACCTCATTGAAAAATAATTAAAAACAGATGGACAGTAGATGGACACAATGACATAATGGATCAAGGTGCTAATTTACCACAAGTCCCCTTCACCCATGACACATGACTAAATGCTCATGCAGTGCTGTGCTGCAGTGCCATGCAAGATTAGCTTTGCACATTTTGCAACTGGCCTTCTTCTTTGAAGGCTTTAAAATAAAGTGAGCCCATACTTCTGACGACATGGGGTGTATACTTTTCTCCACCATCCAAGTTAGCCTTTGCCTCCTCACTTTTCTCCACTATAACGTTAGCCTCTCAGTTTTCTACGATATAATAACATGAGCCTCTGCACTTTTCTCCGCAATAACAATGTTAACCTCTGCTTCTCTACTTTTCTGTGCTGTAACAAGGTTAGCTTCTGCACTTTTCTTCACCATAATAACGTTAGCGTCTGCACTTTTATGCGCCTAACAATGTTAGCCTCTGCACTTTTCCGTGCTATAACAACGTTAGCCTCTGCACTTTTCTGTGCTGTAGCAATTTAGCCTCTGCACTTTTCTTCACTATAATAACATTAGCCTATGCACTTGTCTCCTGGTGTATCCTTAGTTTCTGCCTCTGTCATTTTTCAATTTTTCTTTCTCCAGAGTCAAAGGAGACAACATCATTTCCTGTAATTTATCACGTGAGCTACACAAGAGATGGCATCAGTTGATGTGTGCCGTGCATCATTATATACACCCAGCTAATCAGTCATGAAACGGTTATTAATTATAATCAGTCAGTTGTTGCAGCCCTAATGCCAATGAAGGGATCAAGGGGCACTGTGTCCAACAATCTCTGTAACTTTACGAAAAAAAAAGGTCTTGTCAGATGCCCATTTCATTCACAAGTGCTCCTCTTTTCATTCATCACACAACTACTTCCATCACTTTTGTAGCCCAGCTGAGCGCAAATGTGCACTGTTATCCCCATCTGTTCAAACCATCCGACCATGTCTCCTAGAATGTATGCTCACTCCTGATTTGTTTTGCCAGATCATTTTTGAGAGAAGCGCAACTTCTGCCTAGAATATTCACTGGCAACAGTTTTTCAAGTAGCAGATCTGTGCCCTTGTGCTGTACCACATGGGAGGCGTAGGGAGGTGTTGGGGTGGATGAGCACACAAAGCACAGGACTTCAGAGACCGTTGTTCACTCCTTGAGTCCCCAATGTGGTAAAGTTCAGGCCAGAAAAACTCTTAAGTTAAGTTGAAGGAAAGACTGTGGGTTTGGTTACTGTAAATACTGACTTAATAAATTGTCATGCTGAGAATATCAGTACTTATTCCAGTTCTTTGCCAAGACCACACATATATGATGTGTACACATAACCATTAAAATGTTCATCACAGTAGAATATAGCTTATATGAGGGATATTGTTAAGAAAACTAACTGAATTAATAAAATGGCAATATGGCCAAGTGCAATGTCCAAATTACAGAACCAAAATCGCAATTTTTTGAAAAAGGAAAAATGTGAGAAAACAGCATTATAATGAGGTACTGTAGTGCCGCAGAGATGACCTGGCCTAAAAATCTTGTTCTCCAGATAAAAGAAAACATGTTTGTTTGGTACAGACCTCAATAAATATCAGATCATGGTCCCCCAACACTATATAAGTCCCGCTAACCGACACATTAATGACACGCCTACCCATCCCCTCAACCCTTCCTAATGGTCAATTACAAACATACCTTGAATGACTCTCTCAGTCCAAATCAGCCCAGCAGTTCCAACAACCTGACACAGAAGAAAAAAAAAAATACCATCCTGTCACCGTCCTCTGGCTCTGGTGGCTCAAACATATCTGGACATGTCCAATAAAGCTGCTAGATGGAGCGTCCATGTTTCAGGTGGTTTTTCAGGTTGTAGTGGTGTTTGACACTGAGACAGTGGAGTGGACACACCCCCAGTGGTTCAGAGCAGAGAAAACTGATCATTTTTTTCATGCTTTTGAGACCTAATTTTATATACTTAGCAATTCAAATTTGGCTGGGTGGTTAATAACACATTGTGGTCAATCAGAAACAATTATATTTTTTACATTTTCCCCGAGACCAAATTTTATATAATTTGTGACACAATATTTTGCATTAATTATTTTGTTTGAAGCATACTAAGGACTTAAGACAGTGATACTCAACCTGCTTTGTCTGAGGGTCACTTTTGCGAACCACAGGAGGTGAGGGGGCAGTTAATAAACAAATATTAACAATAATGATATTTATCAGATAAAATGAATCAACATTAAAAGGGCCATAACTCATTTTTTTGAAATCGTTTCTTTTCAAATCAACTAAACTTAGTTACTTATTTAACTTGTAAAAACTAACAGATAAATCAGATATTTGCATTTAATAACTGCAACTGCATTCTCGTTGTAAATGTTCTGGTAACATTTGAAAGAGTTTATACAAAATTAAACATAGCTGGAACCTCTTCATTATATAATCCCTCAAATATTGTAATGATCCAGAATAGGGGTGCAACTAATGATTGGTCTGTAATCGTTGGTCTGTAAAATGTCAGAACATGGTGAAAGATGGTGATAGCTGTTTTCCAAAGCCCAAGCTGTCATCATCAAATATCTTGTTTTGTCCAAAACACAAAGATTTTCAGCTTACTCTCATAAGAGGGATATGGAAACCAGAAAATATTCACATTTGAGGAGCTGAACTCAGAGAATTTGGGCATTTTTATTTTAAAAATTACTCAAAACAATTTATGATTATCAAAATAGCTGTTGATTAATTTAAAAATCATTTAATCGTTGCAGCACTAATCCAGAAACATAAACCATAATCATAAACTGCTCCTATCAGAGTGAAGAGCATATTTTAGTTTATATTCATTTTATGTTTAGTTTATACTCATTACATATATTATATATCATATCATAGTCATATTTTAGCTCTTTTAGTGTGAAATACACATTTAAGGGATCAGAATTATCAGAGTTATCCTCATTTCTGTGTAGCTTTTGTTCCTCCTCAGCTAATAGTCGTCATCTTCAGCTCTCATGTTTGATTTTTCTGCACTAATTTATCCCATCATATAAATCTGTCCTATCTGTCCTTCCTTCCTGGGAAAAAAAACAGTGTGAATCAATTAATTTTCATTGTGAATTATAAAACGGTGGTAGGTGAGATATAAGATGTAAGGTAGACGTCTAAAAACAGCCTAATTTAATGCAGATGTAACCAAAATGTTGAGACGTCTTTCGTCCTGCAAATCACCAAACCAGAGCTGACTAATGAGCAGTCTTTATGCATATACACTATATAATCTCCTTATTATGACCATGCATATGCTGCCAAATCTCATACATTAAAAGACGTTCACATAATGTGTGTGTAGGAGTCCCAGTGGATGTTTCACACCTCCAGCAGTCTGTATCATCTTGAAGTCAGGGTCTATCTAACATTCATGGAATCCAGCAAAAACAATTAAAATCTTAAACTGAGTACGAGGAGTTGTGGCATCCCTTGGTAGCTTTTTTAATTATCCTCAGCAGCATTGTTCTGTCTCTGTGAATGGGACGTGGAATTGTTTTTCCCATGCCAGCCTTGAATCATTAGGCGCCTTAATTGACTGGTACATATTCAATGAATTTACAGTGGGAGGTTTCATAACCCAGGCCAAGAATCCTCGAAATACTGGGAAGAGAAATTGAACTCTTGAGGAGGCGTTGCTCGAGAATCTCTGACCTGACACCGGAGATATCTTGGTTGCACACGCTGCTTGAAATTCTGTGTAGGAACACCGATTTCGTCCTACCTTTCAAAAACTTAAAATTTCACAGTATTATACAAATCCCTGTGTGTGAGGAATCGCTGCTAACCCTCCTGTAGTCAATTTGGGGCTCGCCCAAAGGCTAGATGGAGGATTTCAGATACTGAAACATGGATTAGTTTTACACACAGCGGACGTTTGAGCTCGTCCAGCCCGTACATGAGACGAGATGGGGTGAGACAGTGGTTCACAAGGTTAGGTGAAATCATGCCTCTCGGGGAGGAAGAAGAGAGAGCAGAGCGTTCTCTGTCTCAAATGAGGGAAAGGCCTCTCTCAGCTGGCACGGCCCAGTATTTTTAATGTCTAATATGAAATGCAGAGTGATAGAACAGAGGGAACAGAGGTTCTGGAGGTCACACTCCACCACACTGGCCTGAGTTTGGAAGTTTCCTCATCTGCATCCTTCCTGTTCCTCAGCAGGGTGGCTGGAATCTCTTATTCTGGAGGATTGGAACAAATAATGTCCTACAAAAAAAAAAATAAATAAATAAAATAAAATTATTAATACCAGTTTTCTTAATTCAATTTTTTGCTGAAAATCTATCCTTTAAGGATTTATATATATTTAATTAGGGCTGAACAATTTTTGAAAAAAATATCTAACTGCAATTATTTTGATCGACTTGAAAATTGCAAAAATCCGTATTGCAATTTCCATAAAATTCTTATTAATTGTGCATAATAATGCATATGTAATTTATGAAAGGTTTTGTTTACTTCAGTTTTTTTTAAAAATTTGCTCTATGCCAGAAAACACTTTGTCCCAGACAAGAATTCACAACTTCAAACTATTTAAAAATGTGTTAAAAGTCTTCAAAATCTAAAACTAACAATACCTACTGATAACATAAGTATGAAGATGTGCTATTACAATCATCTTTGTTTTAAAATATAATTTCTATGAAAATGTTGGCCCTTTAAAGTTGTGTTCCAGATTTCCATCGACTCTGTCAGATTTTTACAAAAACCTGATTTAATCAGGCATAAAAAGGGTCAGCTATACCCTAAGGACCCCTGTCTCACTTCCTGGTTTAAAAAAGGTTGGGGAATATGGTTAAAAATGTGTATTTCATACATTAATGAACTCTGAGCAAGTTTAAAAAATAAAATGCCTGCTCACTAAGGAGGCGTGATTGTAGAGTAAAAATCAAAACCCCCTCAAAATACATTTTTGTCCTTATTTTCAAGAATGAGTACATACAGGACAGTACATACCTGCATGTCATAAAGTATCTAGTAAAGCCTCTGGTGTCATTTCTGGTGCTCCTCTAGCATTATATTTTGACATGCCATCAAAGTCAGGTGATGTAGTATAGTCTGTGTGTGGAGGAGGTGTGGTGGATGGATGGGGCAAACAACACAGGGCTTTAATCTAAGAGACGGGGATTTGTGTCCTCTGTGAAAACAATAGTCATTGTTGGCTTCTTTTAACTAACTTATATAACTTACATACATTAACTTACAAAACTAACAAACTAATTTTAATTGAAACCATGAGCTTTTCCAAAATCTTACTAAGAAGTTTTTCATGCCTAAACCTACCCAAGTAGTTTTGTGCCTTTATTTTGAAAGTCTCCCTGGATGTTACATATTTGTTATTATTAACTTAACTGCAGAACCCAGCACGTGCAAAACTGATGCCAGAGTGGTACCTTTAATGTTGTAGCTTATAGCGTATAGGACCACTGACCAAGCTGCCATACTTGACAAGTTGGGAGTGAGTGTTGGTTGATTCTAACAAATGGTTAGCTTAGCATGCAGACGAAGAGGGGTGGAACAGTTAGCCTAGACTAGCCTTGTCCATACTGAAGAAAGGCCCTACCAACACGTAAGCTAACATTTTGTATCTGGTTTGTTTAACCCGTCAGCAAACAGCTACCTAAAAGCAATTTCTGGTTTTCAAGGGAGTTACATGCTGCAACTATTTCTTAGTTAACAGTCTAACACAATCAGTGAATGCAGCTCCTCACAGTTTTTCCTGACAGTCGCTTCAGTGCTTGCTCATGGTGGAACACATTTGGATTTATAAAGAGTATGGTATACTTGAAAAATGCCCTGAGGTAACTTTGTTATGATTTGGCGCTATTCAAATAAGATTGAATTTAACTAAATCAAAAGTTTCCCAGTTTGGTACCATCTCCTTTGAAGCAGAGGGTTTGGCCCCCCTGCTATGAATCTTTATGCTAAGCTAGGCTAACCACACCCTGACTCCAGCTCTGTACTTAACACACAGACATAGTTTGCTATCAGTCTTTTTGTCGCAATTGTGGAAAGAAAGCAAATGCACATCTCTACTAAAATGTTGAGTTTTTCCTTTTAAGCATTTAAACAAACTGTCCTGGTGACAATGACTTTAAAGAAAGACAATTCTAAAGCAACAAAGGGTGGGTGGTTTCTAAAGACGTTCAGGTTAACTGTGTTGACTCCACTCAAGTTATAGCTAAAAGTTTTAGTAGAGGCAAACTATAGCAATTAAAGTAGCATTTGGACTTTATATAAACTGCTGATATACTCTTACTTTTTTCCTGAACAGCAACATTTAAGGCCTCATTAATGTTTATGACACCCATTTTTTGGATACCATTTCACAATGTTAGACAGTACTTAATAGAGATTTGAAATTTGTTAAACCCCTGCGGCACTCACCCTCAAGCCCACTGAAGATGGAGATCCTTGGGTCATAAATGCAACATACAGATATAACTAGTTTATTTTTATTTTTCAAAACAAGGCTGAGTAATGTCTTAAAACTGCTGGCCTGTGTAGTTTTTATCAAATGTTACTCAAACAGATAGAAACAGTGCATTTGTTTGGGACTATTTTCAGCGGTGGATTAATATACACTTAGTGCTTTAGTGATTATTTGGGCAGCACGATGGTGTACGTTGGACACAGTGTGTGTTTATGGTAATGAAGGAACACTGATGGGTTTTCAGTAGTTTTTCAACAATAATGGAGCTCAGAGGAACAGAGGAATGCGACATGTCAGCCTTTGATGCGAACTCAATACTTGTTAGTAGATTCAGTCACGCTGGTTTGGGTCTTTTCATGACATTTGTGGACAGTAAGAGAATTGTCACCAGACTTGTCCTTTCAAACATATATTTTCCAGGAATATGCCACACATGAGTACAATAAAAACTAAATAATAAAGGGTTTAAAACTAGATGTTGGCACAAGGCCCATCTACAGTCCTTGGGCTGTTTAGGACCTTATTGTAGAGCAGGGCTATTGGTTAAACAGACAATAATTCACACAGAAGCATATTCGTGTCATTTGAAAGGCCCCTCGAGCTAATGGCTTCAAATTCCATTTGACAGCTCAGTTTTTTTTAGTCTTGCTGGCTGTGTGGCTTTGGGGACAGAAATGTTTTGTCATCCCTCAACCCTCCATCACTGGTCCAGACTGAAATATCTCAACAGCTACCGCATGGCTTCCCCTGACATTTTGTACACACATTTATTGTGGCCTGAAGGTGAATCTTAATGACTTTGGTGATTTCCTGACTTTTTCTCTAGCGCCACCAGTAGGTATAAAAAAAAAAAAAACCTTAACATTTTCGTGATGTACTGGCACTGTATTCTTTACAGACATTCATTGTTTCAGGATGAATCCTGATGACTTTGGTGACTTTTCCTGCGGTACCACCATGAGGTTGGCATTTGTAGTTGAATGTGAATTGTCTCAATATCTATCAGATGGTTTATCATGAAATTTATGTTCCTATCAGGATGAATTGTAGTACATTTAGTGATCCTCAGACTTTTTATCAAGTGGAATCATCAGATCAAAATTTCAGTTTGTCCTTTGTATGCAAAAGTAATGATATTCCCATCTTGTCAGCCTTGAATCCTCAAAAATAGGGAGGATTTTGAAACCAGAATCATGGGTGTGGAGTAGAGCTGCAATGATTAGTCGATTTTTAATTAATTATTAAATTAATTGCCAACAAGAAAAAGTCAAAATTTAGATTTCAGCTTCTTAAATGTGAATGTTTTTTGGTTTCTTTCCTCCTGTCTGACAGTAAACTGAATATCTTTGAGTTATGGATCAAACAAGTCATTTGAGGACGTCATCTTGGACTTTAGGAAACACTGATTAACATTTCTCACCATTTCTGACATTTTAAAACAAACAACTGTTTGATTAATCGAGAAAATAATTGGTCACTTACTTGATTATGAAATTAATCATTAGTTGCAACCCTAGTGTGGGGATCCACCCCCAGAAAATTTGAGTTTCATAGATGGTTTCTTGCATTCTGGTGACTTATAAGGAATGAATGTAACAAAGTATTAAGTACATGTTTTGGCAAACATGCCTCCAGATGACAATTCAGGATGTCTGAAGATTGCTTTCTTTCTCTTAGTACTCTCCATTCCTCTCTCGTCTCTCACTAATGGTCAGGGTTACCAGCCCCATGAAAGATCTTGGGAGAGTGACCATTTTTAACTCAAACCAGATCTTTCTTTTTTTTCTGTGTTTTCCCTAAATGTACCCAGATTTTAACCACAGTCATGTCACATTGTAAAAGATAATCTGCTAAAAGAATAAACAGACAACGCGTACAAATTCCGCAAGAGTTTACAGGAAATCAAGGGTTCCCCTCTAGACATGAGCCTTAACTGACCCTCACTGAGGAGACGGAGCAGGACGAGGCGCGACATGGATGCATTAAGGAGAACTGGATATAGCCACACAGCGGGCGCAAGAGACTCTCTTCCACGTCATGAAACAACTTTTGGTGTAGCTGTGTTGATGTCTGCGTGGAAACAGTTGACTTTTAGAGTCGCAGAGCTCATACACGCTGTATAGTGCCAGAAATTTTTCATGAATAGGGAGAAATACTGGAACATTGTGACTACGGGTATTCCCATCAGCCTCAGCTGTAGCTTTGTCTTAAATGTTAATAAGTAGGGCTGCAGCCAGTGGCGGCTGGTGAATTTTTCTCCAGGGGGGGCTATAGCGAAAATCAGGCAAACATCGCACAGTATCGCACCAGTGTATTTTAATGTAGAAAAGAGCCTTCATTTGTACTTGCAGAACTAAATGAACATGTTTTAGAACCTGATGGAACTTGTTAGTTAAGGTAAATTAAGGTACTTCAATTTGTGCAAATTCTTTATAATAATTGTATTTTATTTTACAATTTATGCTGAAAGACTAAAGTAAGCAAAAAGTACCTCAGTAAGTATGAAAGAAATCTATACCACAAACCTTCAGACAGTGGAAGAAAAATTATAAACACAGTAAAACCTATTAGAAAATAACAAGATTAAATAAATACAGAAATTAAAAATTGCCATTTTGTGGCTTAAAATTTGACTTTTTGTACATAAATTCTCTGAGAGATGTAAATTTCTCAGTGACTCTGTGGTTAACTGTCTTTGACAGGTTTATATAAAGTACCTACTTTAAGGTATGTCGTCCACTTTTCTGCACAAAAGGCAACTATTTAAAAGTTTGTAAGAGATCAACATCACACATTCAGCTTCTTCATCTCAGTGGGGGGATGTAACTAAGTACATTTACGCAAGTACTTTACCAAAGTCCAATTTCAAATTACATCCATATTATATTACTTTATAGTTCTCTTAACTTTTTCACTCCACTACATTTACCTGACAGGTACAGTTACTTGTTACTGAAACAGGAACATTTTACTGGACAGTGGCTACTTTTACTTTTCATACCTAATAACAGCTGATAATGTTTGCATACTTTTACTCAAGTAAAGTTTTAAATGCAGGACTTTTACTTGTAGTGGAGTATTTTCACAGTGTGGTATCAGTGTTTTTACTGAACTAAATGATATGAATACTTCATCCAGCACAGCTCACCTCTATGAAGATCACCTGGTACCAGTGTGAGGCTGAGTTACTCTGTCGCGATGCTCTCCACAGAGAGTTTATCATCTTCCTCTGATCTTCCTCTCACTGTTGTTGCTTTATGATGTCGGCTGATCAGGTTCTTTAACTCTCAGCTTCTCTTCTAATGTTCTCGTCTCAAAACACGTTGTTTATAGTGACTAAACAGATTTTATGACTCCATTCTAGCAGCTGATGCGCTAAACTCCTCCAGCTGTCAGCACATCTCACTCTGCTGTATTAATTGTCAGATATCGATCGAGCCAGTTGCTCGCTGCTGCCACCCAGAGGTTGACGATGTGTAAAGCAGCAGCATTCAGATGAATGCTGAGGGCGCAGCTTCTGTGCGCCCCACCAAGCTCCTATCTCTTGTATTGAGAGGATCGAACTGCGCATGTACAACTTATAGCGAGAGTAAATGGGCGAAAAAATTGCGCCCCAAGCCGGAAACACGTGACCTATCGTAACTTTGGACATCGTAAAACATTTTTAACAACACATTTAAGAGATAAACAGTATATATTTTAAAGTAATTAAGTCTTCTTCACTGAAGTTTTAGGATGTGGGGAGAGGTGGGGCGGCGCCCTAGCACCCTTATTGAACCAGCTGCCACTGGCTGCAGCTAACAGTTATTTTCAGTCAATTAATCGGTCAATTATTTTTTCAATTAATCAATCAATAGTTGCTTGTTTTGTAATGGCAGAAAATTGTGAAAATGTCAGTGTTTCCCAAATACCAAGATGACCCAAAGATATTCAGTTTACTGTCATAAAGGAGTAAAGACATCAAAAAATACTCACATTCAAGAAGCTGAAATCTGAGAATTTTGACTGTCATTCTTAAATTTTACTCAAACTGATTAATTGATGATCAAAACAGTTGACAATAAATTTAATTATCGATTAATCGTTGCAGCTCTACTAATAAGCAAATGTTGTCAAGTAACATGCTAAACAAAGATGTTAAACATTACTAGATAAACATCTGCATCAGCTTTAGCATTGTTATTGTTAGCATGTTAGCATTCTGACATTAGCATTTAGCTTTAAAGTTATAATCTTTAAAGCCAGTATTATACTTAACGTGACCACTAGTGCACAAAGGTCCTGTAGGGTCCACATGACATACATTTTATCATCAGAGGCTCTGGGTGGACACACACATACCCCAAGTTTGTTGTGCGTGCAGACTTATCCATGTGGCTTCTTCAGACATTGATCTTCTGCTCATGTGTTGATCGTGTCCTTCAATCGGATACCAGAAAGTAGTGTAAACAGACCTAATAGGCTTCTGTGGTGTCAGTGTATATGTCCATTTGCCCTATAAGATTTCAGTCCCAGTTGATTTGGCAACACCCCTGGTTACCATGGTAATAACAATCAATGAATCCCAGTTATTATTAAAGACCATGCAACCAAGGTCGGTGGAATTTGCTTTCGATACAGCATTGTATGTGAGCTCAGTACAACAGTGTGAGGAGCATTAAACACAGGCAGACATCAACATCACAACAGACAATATGTACAGATCTTCACACACAAAAATGATTTACAAGTATTGTTCAGTTCTACAGGTCTCAAAGCAGGAAACTCTCTTTGTCAGGAATCCAGCAGAAGAACTATTGACTGACCTGTTCACACTGCAATCAAACAAACATGCTGTTTTAATAGAGAAGTCAGCCAATAATTGCCACAGCAATCAGATTTCATGCTGCACACAGTGACAGGAGTTTTCCACACAGCAGCAGGACATAGAAAAGATGTTTACTTTGCTGAGGTGTGCAGTCTGTTGCCTGCAGCTCTTCATCTAACAGCTCACTGTGGCTGCTTTTGATTCCATTACTCCCTGACATCTGCTGACGAAAAAAACAAAACAAAATGAACATTGTTTTAGAGACATTCTTGTCATTATTTTAATTAAATAAAACAGAATCCAATAAATGACAATCAAATGAGAGCATTATAAAATGAATAAACTTCAGTTTATGATAAAATATGAGATATTAAGAATAATTGAACAGATGATTCGACATACACAGCAAAGAATTAAGAAGAAGTGTGTTGGTGTGAGTGTGAGAACAAAGATGTGGTTTGCCTGATCTCTGGGAAGGTGTTCCAGAAGGACGGGGCCCTGATAGCAAAGGCCTGTGCCACTAGTTTTCAGTGTGGTGCTTGAAATCTCTAAAAGGGACCAACCAGAGGATCTCAGGCTACATATGGAATTCAACAGTCATTGATAAACTCAGGGGCCAGACTCATCCGTGCCTTAAAAGTGATAATCTTCATCTTCATCATCAATCTTTTCTTCAAATTAGCACTTTGAATTAATGTTCCCTCTGCTGTCCTGTCCAAATAAAGGCACAGAAAGCCATCAAAACGTGATTACTTGTGGTTTTTTGGCCTTATGATAATGACTTAATTTGTTTGTATTAATTTGAAGGGAATTATTAAACAAAACAGCCCATTTTAACTTAATTTAGGCATCCCCTAAAAGTAATTACTTGGTTGTTACTGGTTGGGGTGAAAGAGAACTAAAGCTGTGTGTCATCTGCAAAAAAACCCCAACAACCCCAATATTGTTTCTGCGGATTACGAGTCCTATTGGTAACCTAAATGGAGAAAGGCAAAGGTCCAAAGATTGACGACTGAGGTTCATGATCATGTGGAAGATCTGCTATCACCAATAGCAACACTAAAATAAAAGTGATAATTAGAAACTTAAAATTGATTCTGAAACACACAGGTCCCCAGTGTAGTAGACTTAAACTGGGCTTATATGTATTCTTTTGTCCGAATTAGTGAGGAGTCTAGCAGCAGCATTTTGAATTAAATTAAGTTTGGAAAGGTTGTATTTGCATAAAGCATGAGTAGACTGAGTTACAGTCGTCTAGACAAGGTGTGATGAATGCATGAATTACAATTTGCAGGTTCTTGGGAGACAGGACCAGATCTTAGACCTCAGAAGATTGTGCTTGGCTTGGTTACTGACTGTGAGTCCTCTGCAGCAGCTGTGGGTTTGATTTCCAGCTGTGACCCTTTGCGGCGTGCCCTTTCTTGTTGTACCTTTTGCTGTCCTGTCCAAATAAAGTTACAAAAAGCCACAGAAAGTAGTTGGTGGTTATTGGTGGGGTCGAAAGAGAAATAAAGTAGGGTCATCTGTGAAAAAGTATGTGCCTTAGAGGTTATATAAATGGAGAAAGGCAAAGGGCCAAGGATTCACCCCTGCGATACTCCACAAAGCAAAGATTATGGGGATGATCTGTTAGCACCAATAGCAACACTATAAGTTGTATTTTGGAGATATGAATAAAACAAGTCTAACAGAGCGCCAGAGATGCCAACAAAGACAATTAAAGTTCATGCCTCACAGCAAGAAGGTCCTGAATTCAAATCCCCAGCCAGCTTGGGTGCTGGGGAGTTTGTGGTTGGGGCAGTTTTGCGTGTCTGGCTTCCTCCCACAGTCCAAAGATATGCATTAAATAGGCTAATTGGTCATTCAAAAAATTGCCCATAGGTATGAATGTGAGCGTGAGTGGTTGTTTGTCTCTATATGTCAGCCCTGCGATGAACTGGCGACTTGTCCAGGGTATACCCCGCCTCTTGCCCAATGTCAGCTGGGATAGGTTTCAGCCCCCCGCGACCCTTCAAGATAAGCGGTTACGGACAATGAATGAATGAATGAATTGAAGTTCATCCCCCCACTCACCCCCCCATCCTGTCGTATATACTGCTGTCCTGTGTAAATAAAGGCACAAAAGGGCCCACTTCTCCCAAACAAGAAAATGACGCCAAGATTTGATGAACCAAGTTGTAGACAGATGTGATTTTGTGTGGTTTCTGGGCCTATGTTAATTACTTGATATGTCTGTATTAAGTTGAAGGAAATTTTTCAACAAAACGGACAGTTTTTAACTTCCTTTAGGTATCCCCCGAGAGTATTTATTTGGTTGTTACTGGTGTGGTCGGCAGAGAAATAAAAACTAAAACTAACATTGTCTCTGCGGATTATGTGTCCAATCGGTATTGTAAATTGAGAAAAGCAGGGGGCCAAGGATTACCCCCTGAGGTACTCCACAAAGCAAAGATTATGTTGCTACTGGTGATCTGCTATCACTAATAGCAACAGTACAAGTCCCATTTTGGAGATATGAATAAAATCAGTCTGACACAGTGCCATAGATGCCAACTCATGTTTTAAGATGCTACATTAAAATTGAATCATCCATGGTAAGGGCATCTTGCACTAGTTAACATGAACAAGCAGCAGTAGGAAATATTGAGTGTGAAGCAGCAGTAACCTATTAACATGAATTTATTATTCTTTTAAAGACATTATGCATTGTTTCCTTTGTATCCCCGGTGCATGTCAGAGCAATCTGAAGTCTCAACAAAAACCAATTATTTTTTTATATTTGAATGGTAAGATATTATTGAAGATATTCCGGCCGTTATCCACTCCCTGTGGATCCACTTACAGCCTTTGTTATTCCCATTGTGGTGTGACTCCTGATGAACAAACCAGTAGTGTGAGGTGATTTATGAGGTGGTTTTCATGAACGGTAATAAGGAGGCCACATGTCAGAAAATCAGGCCTCCCATCCTCAGTGCAGGTTTAATAGATCCAGCACAAAGCCCATTTCCAATCAACAACAGGTTTTTCTCTCGTGGCAGAGCAGCAGCTGGATAAACAGCTTGATGTGGGCCTGGAAGCTGTAACTGGTCCTCTCTGTGCTGCAGAAAACAGATGATCCCTCGCCTCTCCACTTGCTCATAGGCTGTTGTTAGACATTAGTGCATTGTCCTGTGCCAAGACAGAGAAATGGAAGATGCCTGTATGAGCAGTAAACTGTCTTTTCACAATCTATTTGTGAAAAGAATGTGGTAAAAGAAAGAGAGCAGCAATCTAGATTTAATACTTTACATCTTTTCATCAGTGGAGGAAGAAGTACTCATCGTTCATTTAGATCCTTTACTTAGTAAAAGTACAAATAAAACAGCAAAAATACTCTGTGGCAAGTAAAGGTCCTGCATTAAAAACCCCAAGTAAAAGTACAAAATCACTAGCATGAAAATATACCAAGATAGGGTCACTGGGTAAATCTGAGGCGTCATTGTTTTTCATTTTTTAGATCTTTTCTCTAATCTTTGATTTTTTTCTGAGATATTGGATGATTTGATCTCTCTGGGTCCCAAACAGTTATTTAAATGAAATTATGAGAGGTGTACAGGTTAAATGTCTCTTTGGTACTGCTAACAACTAATGAACATCTGAAATGTAAGGGGCTCCATGTACTAGGGCTGCCCCAAATTAAGATTTTCCTAGTCAACTACTAGTCATTAATTAAAGCCAATAGTCAACAAGTCATCATGTGCTCCTGATATTAATTATATTTTAGGGGTTTGTTTTCTCTCAGAATAATCTTCCAGTATATTTTCCTTCTTCCAATTGTTTTCATTATTATTATTTTTATTTTTTTTTAGTCCAACCAACAGTTGAAAATCCAAAGACCTTTCATTTGCAGTCATGAATGCAGCAGCAGCAAATCCTCACATTTAAGAAGCTGAAACTACAAATGTTTATCATTTTGCTTGAAAAATGACTGAGATAGGGGTGGGCGGTATAAACGGTATACGGTAGAAACAATATGAATTTGGCCAATGGTAGAGATTTTGACTATACCGGCCTACTGCAATATAAATAAGTAATCAGGTTAGCAGGAAATGTAATGTTTATTTTTTACTAGAGCTGTCAAAGTTAACGCGTTAATAACGCATTAATGCAAATTCCTTTTAATGCCACTAATTTTTTTTAACGCGCGTTAAGGCACATTCTGTTATATTGGCCTGATCAATAGTTTGAATCAGCAGCTGGAAATGAATCAGCTCGCAGCTGCGAAGACGCGAGCTTCTGTCACCCGACAATGTAAACAGGCTTGTCTGTTTCAGCGACTGGCTTAGCGCAAAGAAACAGAAGTACATGAGGAGGGAGACGAGCGAGTGCTGATCGAGCTGCAATATTTTAATCGATTGACAGCACTAATATATACAGAAGAAAATAATATATCGCAATATACAGTATATCGTTACCGCATATGCTTCAAATTATATCGCAATATAAATTTTAGGCCATATCACCCAGCCGTAGACTGAGACCATTAATCAAATATCAAAATAGTTGGAGATGCACCGATTGTAATTTTCTTGTCTGATTCTGATTTCTGCTTTTTTTCATGGGTCTGACCCGCCGCCTCCGATTTTGTCCGCTTCCGATTTTCAGTATTTTTAAGAACGATACTTGACAGAATACACAAACATTATTGTAACTTTTCTTTAATGTAAAGATGCAATGTAAATGTAAATTTAGTGTCATAATAAAACACTGGCTATTAAGTATCTTACATTTTCTCCAAAAGTGCTCCAGGTTACAGCCTTATTATATTATTATATTAAACTTATGTACCAGAACAACAAACAAATCAAACCACAGATTGACGCGGTGCAACATTTTCTGTAGATAAGTAAAGCTTTTCAGTGAGAAAAACAGAAGCAGAAATGAAACAAATCTGGATGAGAAAATGTTTGGGGAGATGTGTGAACACGGGTTGTTTATTCTGCGGGCGGCTGTGGCTCAGTGATAGAGCGTGGTCGTCCACTAATTGGAAGACTGTAGTTTCAATCCCTCGAAGTATCCTTGGAAAAGATACGAAACCCCAAATTGCCCCCATTGGCATAGCCATCAGTGTATAAATGTGTGTGAATGGTTATTTTCCGAGGAGCAGAGGCACCTTGCATGGCAGCCGCTGCAATTAGTGTATGAATGTGCATGTGTGAATGGGTAAATATGACAAGTGTTATAAAGCGCTTTGAATGGTCGGAAGACTAGAAAAGCACTACATGAATGCACTCATTCATCCAGTAATTATTCTTCAGCCAGAACTGGAGGTAAGATTTGTGAACAGTAGTCTGCTGCTGGCTACCATTAGCCTGAAAAGCTAGAAAGTTTACCGTTGTTTGTCGACACTGCCACCTGCTCTGGCTCATTGTAGACTGTCTGTCTTCTCTATATCCGGTTCTTGGAATCTATTGCTGACACAGACCTCATGCAAGCATGCGCCTGAGTGTGTGCAGCTGTGACCAGCGCTGTTGTGGCTGTGACATTGCTGTCTGTGTTACTGCATGCATGACGTGACCATCGTGCGGAGCATGTGCAAATTTGACAAGTATGGAATCGGATATGTGACATTGACTGGCCGGTCACTGCTCATGGCCAGTCACAGTGAAAACCCACTAGTTCCAGTCTCTGTTCAGTCGATAGGTGCATTCCCAAAAAAATAGTTGCCAACTACTGCTCTTTCGATCAGTTAATTGATTAATTAAACTAATTGTTCCAGCTCTAAAAGAGTGTTCTTCAGTTCGGCCCCTGTGTATTCCAAACAAACTTGCACTGCAAAACACATCACTTTCACGCTTCACATCTAATCTGACATTATGGCAAATTTTTTTGCAACTCTCATGGTTTTTTATTTTCACATAATTCTTTTGTCTTTATACAACATTTGCACAGTCAGTATTTCCACCATTCCATTTTCTTCACATTAAACAATTTACGTACATATACATAGATTTAGGGCTGCGCTAGTGGAAGTGATCAGTTTTGCAGTACAATTATCATGTTCACTGGAAAAAAAAAAACTATTAAAATCATGATGATGTGATATTTATTGACTACTAAAAAAACTAATATTTATTGTACTAAAAAAATGTTTCTTTCATCTGGAGAACAAGATTTTTAGGCCAGGTCATCTCTGCAGCACTACAGTAAAGGGAGAGTAAATTTTCCTTTTTCAAAAAATTGCAGTTTGGTTCTGGTTGTTTCATTTGGACATTGCACATGGCCATATTGCGATTTTATTGCAATTGTGATTAATTGTGCAGCCCTACATAGATTTTTACATATTTGCATTGTTAATGCCTATTTAAGAGTAATGTCTCTTGACCTATGCAGTACTTAACTCTTTTCTCTTTTGTTTAATTGTGACAGGTCAGTCTCTGTTCACCAGTAAATTTGTCTTGGCAAAGAGCTAAGATACTTTAAGAACAGTGATTTGTAAAGCTTTCACTGAACAACTAAATACTGAAAAACTGCACAATACAAGAACACAAGGAAAGGATAGCTGAATACATACAGTACATGCTTCTCTTTATGGATGGTAGTGTGAAGAACAATGCCGTGTTTGTACTGAATGTGAATACCTCAGGTTAAAGAGCTGTCGTCTCTTTGTGCTGTCTTGTGATCTGCTGTAAGACTGTGACTCACTCTTAACAGTAAGATGTGTCTGAGATCAGTGTGAGATGGCTGATGTGGAATTAGTCACCTCGGTTAACAACCTATCATAAAACATGTTATTTTCTTCCTTACAAATGATTATTAAGTGCATGAATGTGGAAATACAATCTGCAGGTGTTATGAATATAATCTAGACCTAAGTTTGTACCATACCTTTCATAGATGGATGGTTACGATCGTTTTTTTATTTAGTATTCATGATATACAAATGCATCATGGGCAGATGGTCACCTAGAGCACCAGCAGCTGGAGGGGCACCAAAGGGAAGGAATTTTATGTAATTAATTTCAAACACCTATTCTGTTTTCAAAGGTATGTCCCACTTATGTCTCTGCACACATTACATAGATAAGTAAAGGTAATGGTCACACTGCAATATACACCTGATTTTGGGAATATTGTGCAGACAGAAAAAATGTTTGCTGTCATATCATTAAAGTCTGTAAAGGGAAAAGGAAGTTTTTCTTTTAAACACATTATACGTTTTAGAACATAGTTGTTGAACATGTGAAAACACTGAGAAGTTAAACTGTTGGATTTTTGTGGCGGACCTGAAACATGGCTCGGTGATGTGCTGGCGCTGTTGTCCCCCAACACTATATAAGCCCCACGAACCAACACAGCAACAACAGTGCCTCCCCCATCCCTCCCCTTCCCTAAGGTTCAGTTACAAATGTACCTTCAGCAACCCTCTCAGTCCAAATCAGTCCAGCAGTTCACTTCAGCTCACTTCAGTTCCAACAACCCAACACAGAAGAAAAAAAAATACCATCCTGTCACCATCCTCTGGCTCTGGTGGCTCAAACACGTCTGGACATGTCCAATAAAGCTGCTAGACGGAGCGTCCATGTTTCAGGTGGTTTCCTGTTGTACTGGTGTTTGACGCTGAGACAGCGAAGCAGACATTTCCCCAGTGTTGAGATCTTTTTTTTATCATTCAAATTTGGCTGGGTGGTTCATAACACGTTTCTGTGGTGTGACAAACTCAGAATACACATTTATAGTTGCTTTACATAACCTTTGAAGGACTCTGACAGGGCCAAAAAAAACCTTTATCGTGACATCCCTAGATAAATATGTTCCTGTCAGTTTGTCAGCATCACATCAAGATAACACAAGTATCCAAATTTGAAGCGCCTGTGATGGTGATATGTCACACGAGATAATATGAAACTTATTTGTTCACCCTGTCTCTCTGTTTGATCTTGTTTCAGGCCTCAAGGCAGCATGATAACATCTGTTCACACTCAAGAATCTCCAGTGGGCGGACAGTGAGGACCCGTCGCCACTATGCGATGTCTGTAAGGGACCAGTGGCGGTGTTGTGGCCCCAGGCGGGATGCTGCTGACGGCCGGTCAGTATGACTCTCCTGGACTTGTGGCTGTCGCGCTCCATCCCCATGTGCCTGCTCCTCCAGAGCCTTGTCCTCATGGCCCTGTGCTTCCCCTCGGCCAGCATGTGTCCAAAGGGCTGCATTTGCCAACGCGACCCCCACCTCCACGGCCTCAATGTTTCCTGCAGTCAGTCCCGCCTCAAAGAAATCCCCCCCAGCCTCCCGGTAGACACCGTACTGCTGAGGCTGGACCACAACCAGATAGGCGCCGTGCCCGATCAAGCCTTCCATGGACTCAGGCTTTTGAGGGAGCTCAACCTTTCGTACAATGCGGTGGAGACTTTAGGGGAAGGCGCCTTCAGTGGCATAGAGGCGACATTACAAGTGCTGGACCTCTCCCACAACCGCATCACTAGCGTACACAAGGATGCCTTCGCTCGGCTCAAGGCCCGCGTCATTGTGGATGATAACCCCTGGCATTGTGACTGCGCCCTCCAGCAGGCCATTGGTGGAATGGCCCACAACCATGAGGCTGCCGCCCGGGTCCTCTGCAGGAGCTCGGAGCTTCATGACCAGGAGGGACGACCTTTCTTGGCAGTGGATATGGACCTCTGTAATCTGGCCAAAAGGACCACAGACTACGCTATGCTGGTGACCATGTTCGGCTGGTTTGCCATGGTCATTTCATATGTGGTGTATTATGTCCGTCAGAACCAGGAGGACGCTCGACGCCACCTGGAGTACCTCAAGTCTCTCCCCAGCAAGCCCAAGAAACCCGACGAGGCTGACGACATAAGCACTGTTGTCTGACAGCAGTGTCAAAGTGACTGTGTCCCACACAACCCTAATGAACACCAAAATGTTTATGTAACAGGACCCAAAATTTATAGTGTTTACTATTTTAAACTTTTAGGTGATGTGAGCATCAAATCTGCTGAGAATTCTTTGTATTATGGAAATTTTGTCGTATGTCCCTACCAGGGTTTGTTCATGACTGATCTGAGATGAGCTGAGAGGGGAGGCCACAGAGACTAAAAGTCAACACCAACATTGTCTTTTCTACACAAATTGCATATGGAGTTTTAAAAAAATTGAATCTCAGGTTTAAATATTGACACGATAATGGCTTTTTTTAGATTAAAATTTGGAATATCTGATAAAAAGGAATATATTTGTAAGACGTAACACCCTAACTTCATTTCCCAGAGCCCTCATTTTGGTATCTCAAAGCCCCCAAGATCAAGTTCTGCAAACACTAAACCAACTACATCTTCCATACCTCTTGAAATTAAATGTAAAGTAAATCATCCACACTGACAGTTTTGCACAGAAGTTTCAACATTTTGAATCCATGGCCTGCTTATGGAGATGATTTGATCTATATATTATGTAATATTTTAGACCATAAAAGCTTGGAAGCCAGGGGTATACAGATATGAGGTCTAAAGTACTCTTATCTTCCTGTTAGTCTTGAGCAATGGTGGCCTGTTTTTATACAAACAAATCACAGTTAAGACAAATTTAATAGAGATGAGTAGACAAGATTTCACTTAAACATTTATTAAACCATGTCACATTGCAGCTATGTAGAATACTAGAATCTACGGAAGCCCATTTCTGTCAAGAAAAGAAATGAATGAAGGGTTAGGAATGACAACATTAAGAGATAGTAAAACAAAATTGTAACTAGCTTAAGCTAGCTTGTCAGCGTTACCTGGTACATCACCGTTATGAGCCAAGTTAGCTTAGAACCAGTGGTCTCCCAACCAGGGTTGAGAGTTGTAGTTGTGGCAATGGATTAGCATAAAAACCACCAAAAACTGACAATTTAAGAATAGAAAACTACAATTATTAAAACTGTCGTGATGGAGATGGGTAGAAGATATTTCACTGAAAGATTAAGTAGGCTCAATCATGTCACATTGCAGCTATGGAGAATAGTGAAATCAATGGTCCATTTCTGTCAAGAAAAGAAATAACAAAATTAAGAGATAGTAAAACAAAATCGCAGCTAGTTTAAGCTAGTTTGTCAATGCTATGTCAACATTACGAGCTAGGTTAAATTAGCTTAGAACTAGTGGTCTCTTAAACATGGTTCAGGATCACACTTCTGGCATAGTATTAGCGTAAAGCACCAAAGATGAATGGAACAATGAATGAACAACCGTTGTTATAACTGTAGGCTATAACTCACAGATTAACTCTGCGTGAAATTCATTCAGTATATTGTGCACTGAGGCTGATGTTGACATGGAATCAGCACACTAAGTATAAGTGATTTCAGTTCTTACAAGGCTAATCCTTGTTGGAGTAGCAAAGTAACGTTCATTATAAGGTTGACAAAGATTGTGCCATTACAAAGTTTACATTTAAAGAATGTACTGCCCCAAAATTTGAAGAAGACAGTTATATTTTAATCATATCCTGTGGCCATGGTGTAAGCAGGATAATCCACTCCAACTTGTACAGATATTAAACAATAATGCACTGTGTTGAGGAAAATTTGAGTGCAAATCAGACATCAGACAGTGGGTTATTGCTATTAACAACTCTATCACCATCCACAAATATATTAGGGTGGTTATGAGCTAACAGTTCAGTAAAGATTTACATGCCATACTTGCCCCCATATGCACAAGGTTGTCCTGGCATACAAAATATTAACAATATAGCAAAATTTGCAGGCCAGAAATCTTTTGGTAGATATATGTAAATTATGAGCAGGAAAAGTATTTGATTTTGCAGCATATCGAGATTAATGTTTATTCATATTAGATTTATCTGCCTTGCAATGATAAACCTTTTCACTAACTTCTTAAATGTATCAAAATTAATGTTACGTTTATCAAATGTAGAATATGTTACATTATGTAATTATTGAAAATATACCCACAGACCTAATTCTACAAAAAGCATCCATACAGGGTTGCATGTTTTAAATCTATGCCTGTGTTTAACCTTATTTACTGTACTTCAATTCCACCAAATATGCTCATACAATGCAGAAATTTTTGAAACTGTAAAGTCAGTATGCCCTTGTGTTGGAACCAGAATGGTACATTTGATATGACTTTAGTTCATGGTGCTATGTATAGCAATTTACCATCGCTTTATTGTCAGTACAGCATTCCCCCCTTCTCTCTTTACAGTTAGTCTGAAAACTTGATAGTCTGCAGTCACTGTCTCGAGTCCTTCCCAATCACAGTTGGACTGCAGAAGTATGAGTTTGATTCTTCAAAAAAAAAAAAAATTTAACAGCCCCTGAAAATCTTGTTTCTGCTGATCTCCAGCAGTTCAACTTTTCACCTTGCTGTTATTTAATTTAACACCAGGCTGAAAAGCAGTTTTCACTGCTCTGTCTAGTTGTAACTGTCAAGCCTGTTTCACCTCTGACCACAATCAGCATCACTGATGGGTATTAAATTAAATAACACTACATGCCAAATAGACTTTTGCACAGAGATGACAGAAAAATAAAACACCATTGCAGTGTCCAAACCTAGTATCTGTCTCCTTTTGAGTCTGCAGTTCAAGACCAAATATGTCATTGTGGGTCGACAAGGCATGTCCCATTCAAAAGATTCCTCCAAGAGCTTTTTTGGTAAAGTTACATACAAGCAAATGGTGTCCAATATATCCATGGAGTTTGAATGGGAATTCTGGCTACTTAAATTACTATGGCAGAAAACTACAGTATATGCTTGGTAAAGGACTATAATTGATGAAGACCAAATGTGCTAAGGGTCACTCTTGAGCTTGGGAATCGTGGTCTCACGATACCGGACAATCTGAGATCTTGCCGCCTACTGATTATCTGGGGATTGCTCAAAGCAAGGTAGCTGCTGGAATGGCAGTGAGAACAGCCGCTAACAAACCTATGCCCCTTACATTTTTGTAATGACCCCCTACACCCACACCTCCGCCCCCATTCTCCTCAGTAGTAAGCACATGACTTCGCCATGTCACTACCCCAATATGAAGGGCCACGCGAAAGACTTACTGGATTGGTTGGCAGGTATTTTAAACTCTCTAATTGTTTCCACCCAGTCTTAGCAAAGAAAGCTGGGGGATTGTCCTCAGTCTCCATTGAGTGAAATGTTTAGAGACTGTCTTGTGAGGGGCATAGTAGTAGTAATCTTAACTCATGGTCCAGTTGGTAGCTTTTTCCAGAACTTTTGACCCAATCTCTAGTCGTCATCAGCAAATAGAGTTGGCTAAGTTGTCTCAATCTTGTGATGATTATGCAGTGGTCTGGTCACATTGGTATTTACAAGGAGTGAATGATGACATTTCCTCCATAAGACCAAGATGCACACTGCTAAATTAACAGGGACTGCAAGAAGCATCACAGTGGGACCTGGGCTGCCGGAACATCCACCCAGAGTCTCACAGGGAGTCATTACTAACCACAAACTAATCAGGACTCCTAGATCTCTGGTGGTACACCCTAAAGACAGGACTTGTGTGATATCCCAAGCAACAGTTAAACTACATTGGTATAATAGCAAGGACCCTGGACAGAAGACGGAATTGCCAAGAAACAGAACATCAAAAGCAACATCCAAAACTAGCCAAAGTATTGACTGGGAACAGGCCAAAGCCATTGATCAGGAGTCAGTAAAAGACCAGAGAGAGATTATAGTGGACATTCATCCAATGCCAAAAAAGTTTGAGCTAGCCCAGTACTGCAGAAATTATACGACTTACATCCAAAATTCACTCTCAGTGACAATGCAGGGAATAGTCTGTCCTTTAGGAAGGTCAAGGTGATGGATGGTTGATGCAGGAAAGGTGTGTTTGTGTCCTGGTACAGATCGGCAATTAACATTCACCTTTTTATTAACCGTTGCCACAATTTTTCCTTAACCAAGTGCTTGAATTGGTATAACCATAGTTTTCCATAACCACAGACCCTCCAAAAGAATTGCCCCTGTGTTGAGTTCCTTAGTAGCCTGGCAGCTCTAGAATAATTTGCAAATGTGTATTAGTCTGGAATCTCTCATTTTATTTTTGATTTCCAAGGGACATTATCATTGCTAGGAGACCAAAATACCTTTGGACGCACTTGGATAGACCTACAACCAATTGAGCAACGAAACATGACCTACAAAATGGCGGCTGCCTGGTCACAATTGTTTTCATACTATAGCTAAACAGTACACTAAAATGTGTTTCTGAAAACATTTAAGGTGAAAAATGGGTATTGTAGTAACAGAATCTTGACCCATATGATCAGCACTGCCTAGTTTGACAGTTGTACCTTAGTTTCAGGACCCTTTGTTTGAAAGCAAGACACAAAATGGCGGCTGCCTGGTGCCAGTCTTTCTCATATTACAAGTAAACAGTACACTAAAATCAGTTTCTGAGAACGTTTCAGGTAAGAAATAGTAGGGTTGGGCAATACGTTGAAATTTTCCAGCCGACCATCGCCACCCCATCCATCGGCAATTGACGTTGTGAAATGTGCGACTTGACTTTTCAAATGTGAACCAGCACCACTCCTCAATCAATCACCATATGGAACCCCCCCATATTAAATAAACAGCTGTGATTGGACTGATCAGATTCAAGGCTGGTGGAATTCAGTCTGAATGGACAGACGTATCTGCCAGAGCAAATGACAATGTGATCTTCCCATCTTCCCAGGCTAGGTCCTTAGGTCACACAATGAGAAACAGAACTGACAACTGAGCAAAGTCCCTCTAGCAGATGAAGACCACAAGATTGGCTGAAAACTCTGGAAAAGGCTAGAAAGCAGACCTTGAGTTGAGATTATTTTGTTAAAGAACCTGTGTGACTAAGAGTGTCTTATTTGATGTTTTGGAATCTAAGGTTTGTGGTGATGGTTTAACTGTGGACAGGCTGTTCCTGTGTCGTACTGTACGTTTCTTCCTTCAGTTTGTGAAGTCTACGTTTGTTCCTGTTGTCTTTAGTCAGCTGGTGTCAATCAGAGTCAGTCTTTGTATATCTGTACTGATCAGAAGTAAGCACAAGACTAAATGTCAGTTTCAGTGGACTCTTCTTGTTGGTGTTTTGTGATGACTCCAGTCCGTCAGAGTCAATGCTGTTACTGGTAATTGTTACCGTTTGCCTTCGCTCCGTTTTGTTCTTATCACGTCCTTTCAAGGGGAGGACAGATTTCTCAAACATGGGATGGCCCACTATACGATCAACTCAGTCATGACAAATCAACACAAACATCCCCATTGAAGCTGAGCTGCCAATGCATGCATCATTTCCCTTTAATAACACTGTGTACAGTAATGTCCCCGGCAGCGGGTGAAGAGAAAATTGATGCTGTCATTTTCTCAAATGGCTTTGCAGCCGCTGGAGCTCACTCAAACATAGGACCAGAGGAAGCCAATGAAAAACCCACATGAAAGATGAGATTCATATGTAAAAGGTACAGGAAATTAGATTCTCACCAAAAAACTCATTTCATTAATCACCCATTCTTGAGAATTGAGATCAACCATGTCATACCAAAACCATTATTCTTTAAGGATTAATATATGTGAAATGTATGTAATTTATGAAATATTTATTTTTTATAAAATTTCTAAACTTGCTCTGTGGCCAGAAAACACCCTAGTTGCAAACAAGAATTCACAACTTCAAACAATTTTAAAATGTGTTAAAAGCCTTCAAAATCTAAAACTAACAATATCCACTCACAACGCAGGTGTAAAAATGTGCTATTATAATCAAATTTGTTTTAAAATTGATTCTTCATGAATATGTTGGGCCTTTAAAGTTGTGCCCCAGGTTTATGTAACCTAGGAAGTCATCCTTAGAAATTCCTTAGAAACTGTTTGGTAAAGGGCAAGCAGTTTCTAAAAAACACTTGCAGGTGTTTGGATTAACCATCTGTCTGTCTAACACAGGCTAACTTCAACCAATCAGATCAACGCTATCATGGACGCTACTTGCTGTAGTCACATGTAAAACCACGCCTGTAGCTGCCAGTTGTCCCTCCTAGGACGCCGATTGGCTGCACAACAAACGGATAAATTGAAGCCTGGCAAGACGGATTCTCGCATAAGCTCACAAAACCAGTTTCTTCATTAGGTAAACCATCTTTTTTTTTTCGTAAAAACATGATATAATCAGGCATAAAAAGCATTAGCTATACCTAAAGACCCCTGTCTCACTTCCTGGTTTGAAAAAAGGTGGGAATACTGCCCAAACACTGGTAAACCTTCTATTTTTTCAACAAATTAATTCAATAATATTGTTATCAGATGTGTCTCAACCATAACAGTTCAACTCTGTAGTCCTTCTAAATCAAAGCTAAATAAGAATTATGATTTAAAAATGTTTATTTTGATTAGCATGAAGAGAACACTGAGCAACTAAAAAATAAAATGGTTGCATCTAATAAAAAATTTAATCACTAAGAGGTTGGCCTGTTGCAAGGTTTGATAGCCAAGAGTTTGATCTTTTAAAATACATTTTACAGCATAATTGAAGAGTAAAAATCAAAAACCCCTCAAAATATAGTTTTGTCCCAATTCTCAAGAATGAGTGTAATACTACCTACTAAAATAATAAAGAAATCCTGCACATGACTGGTGACATGTTGGATAGGTGATATCTTGTGAAATTTTCTTTCAGTTCATGTTTTAATTGTTTGTCACAGAATTTGTACAATAATGGTTGTTAAAATGACATCTTAGGGGATATGCAATGAGAATATGTAGGTAGAGAACACTAGGATCACATGTAAATAGGAACGTTGATGTTGTGTGAAATACTTGAAATCCCTTTAATTAGTTGTTCTTGAATGTGCTACACCCCTTAGCCTTGTATTGTAGAGGCAACCTCATACTCCTCATGACAGAATCAGGATAGGGTACAAGATGCATGAACAATGTAATGAAGCACAGTGTAGCCAAGGACTCGAGAGTATTTCTAAGTGCCTGAATACTTCTCTCACCATTTTATTTTTTTATTTACGTCTTCTTTCTCCACCTCTGGTCTTTGTTCTGATGTTCTGAACACATAAGCCTCTCTTATAGGATTCTCACTGTTTAGTGGATTAGTCGATTTAGGTTCATTTTGCAAGTTAGAAAAAAAAACACGAATCAACCATGCTGATGTAAAGAGCTGTTAAACTGAATTATACTGTACCATATCACAGTTTTCCATACACAGACAGGGTGTGACTAACTCGCACAGTTGAGACTGAAAATGTTAGCACTGACTATCATGGTTGTGTTGTAACGGCATGACATACAGAAAATGAAATAAAGGAGGTACGCTTTGGTTCATGGTATATTTTCTGTCTCTGTTGATTTAAAAATACACAGCTTTGAATCATAATGAGTAATGCAGTACAGTGGTGTGATAGCTTTTTTTCAGGGATGAGTAGTGTAACAAACACAGGATGCATGAAGCGTAGGTGAACTTTGTGTCTACACAGGCTGCATCTTTCAGATGTGTTTTGTTTGAAGAGAGTTCACAGCTTCCAAGAACAACATCCTGAATATCTTTTTTTCAGAAATACCACAAAAACAACTTTTATCAGTTGGCAGGAAGTAATAGTAAGTGAGTTAGAGGGTACCTGAGGTCAAGTACCATTAAAAAAAACCTGTCTTTGAGATAAGAAGCAGCAGAATCACTTTATTTGAAGGGGTGTGCATAAGACTGACATGACGCCATCATAACCATGACATGAGTCTATGAATGTTTATGACTCTTGTCATTGAATGTCATTTTTGTCATTTTTAATGCCAAGTCCAACATGCACCGCATGTTCCTCGAATCTGCACCTGCTCCCTCGAATCAGGACCTTCAGCATGTGCTGGGGCGGTTTGCAGCCGAGTGTGAAGCGGCTGGGATGAGAATTAGCACCTCCAAGTCCGAGGCCATGGTGCTCGACCGGAAAAAGGTGGTTTGCTCCCTCCGGGTTGGAGGAGAGCTCCTGCCTCAAGTGGAGGAGTTCAAGTATCTTGGGGTCTTGTTCACGAGTGAGGGGAGGATGGAGCGTGAGATTGACAGGCGGATCGGTGCAGCGGCAGCAGTAATGCAGTCATTGTACCGGTCTGTCGTGGTGAAGAAGGAGCTGAGCCGAAAGGCGAAGCTCTCGATTTACCGGTCAATCTACGTTCCTACCCTCACCTATGGTCATGAACTCTGGGTCATGACCGAAAGAACGAGATCTGGGATACAAGCGGCCGAAATGAGTTTTCCTCCGCAGGGTGGCGGGGCGCTCCCTTAGAGATAGGGTGAGGAGCTCTGTCACCCGGGAGGAGCTCAGAGTAGAGCCGCTGCTCCTCCACATCGAGAGGAGCCAGCTGAGGTGGCTCGGGCATCTATACCGCATGCCTCCTGGACGCCTTCCTGGGAGGGTGTTCCGGGCATGTCCCACCGGGAGGAGGCCCCGGGGAAGACCCAGGACACGCTGGAGGGACTATGTCACTCGGCTGGCCTGGGAACGCCTCGGGATTCCCCCGGAAGAGCTGGAGGAAGTGTCTGGGGAGAGGGAAGTCTGGGTATCCCTGCTTAGACTGCTGCCCCCGCGACCCGGACCCAGATAAGCGGAAGAAGATGGATGGATGGAATGCCAAGTCGTCATTGTTTGATATGCCTTTGTTACGACAACCAAGACAACAATGTCTTTGTCATGACAACTTGACACTAACCAAGACAGCAATGTCTTTGGTATGACCACTCAACATTAATCAAGACACCAATGTCTTTGTTATGACAACCTGACATTAACCAAGACAACATAACCTGTCAATGTATTTGTTATGACAACTTGACATTAAGCAACACAATCAATTCTCTGAAATTGCAACTTGACATTAACCATGACAGCAACGTCTTTGTTATGACCACTCGACAGTAATCAGGACGACCGTGTCTTTGATGTGACAACTTAATTTTTTTTTTTTTTTTTTTTAAGTTATGTTTTTGGGCTTTTGCCTTTATTATATAGGACAGCTGAAGAGTAGACAGGAAATGGGGTGAAGAGAGGGGGGATGACATGCAGCAAAGGGCCGAAGGCGGGAGTCAAACCAGCGGCCGCTGCAGAGGACTGATAGCCTCCATACATGGGGCAGACGCTCTACCAACTGAGCTACAGGACTGCCCCATGACAACTTAATATTAATCAAGACAACAATGACTTTGTTACAACAACTTGACATTAATCAAAACTGTTCCTTTGTTATGACAGCTTGACTTACAAAGCTAGATAACAATGTCATTGTAATAATTATCTGACATTAACCAAGACAACATGTCTTTGTTATGAAAACTAACCAAAACAAAAAAGTCTTTGTAATTACAACTACATAACATAAAACAAGATAAAAATGTGTATGTTATGATAACTTGACATTAACTAAGAATATATAACCTAACCTAGCCTCATAAACATGCCATAGCAGGACTAATTATCAATAAACTGCCATATGTGGTTGGTTTTGACATTGATCATGACACCATTACAACTGTGTCATGAATATTCTCTTTGATCCCAACTACAGTGGTACATTATGAACTTGGCATAAAGATGTTATTAAGTGTTACACCTTTACATGCTTTAATTAGTGTCATGAATAAATTCCTTAACCTCAACTAAAGTGGATGAAATGTCAATTAATGACGTCAGTCATTCATAAAAACCACTTCATGTTCATGACAGGGGTCATGACACGGTAATGTCAGTGTCATGTCAGTCTAATGCATACCCCCTCAAATAAAGTGTTAGTGCTTCCTCTTACATCAAAGACAGGCTTTTTAGAAGGTGTTGACCTTCACTCCTTCAAACACAGTGTTACCAAAGAGCACAATGTCTGGTTGAAGGGTGACTGTAGGATGATGATCCTCAGTGAGTCAGACAGTGTTAATGGAGGAATCAGTTTGCATTAGCTTAAATGAAATGTTTCCACAGCCCATTACAACAACATTCCATTCATTAAACAGCCTACGTTCACATTTCATTCATGAACATCAGTGTTCTATCACAGGCAGAGCAGACGGTCACAGTGAGCCACACAGCAGCTACACAACACAAGAACCACAGACTCTGAGCAACAAGGACATGAAGCCACGTTTTAACATTTGGAATGTCTTCACCTTCCAGAGCATCAACAAACATTTCTTAGCTGACACAAGGCAATAGTTAATAAATCATCTGTGACTCAATGTGAGGCTGTCATGTTTTTTTAAAGGGTTTTTTACATGCACATAAAACTTATAATGCTCTCGACTTTTCAGCACTGAGTCACACTGCTTGTCAGTATGACACTGCGTAAACTACTTCTGGAGAGGGGTGATCATGTCGTGATAGTTTAGGTAGAAGTGGGTTACTTATCTTGAGAAGCTGGTGCTCCACAGATGTTTTGCCCGATGCACGTCTGATTAGCCCAGGGATCTGCCTTTATTCTCAAAAGAGCCATTTTTGGCTATATAGTGTCCCTATCCTAAGAGCACCTCAAACAAATATACTGGGAGTCCAGGAGGAGGTCTTTTTGATATACACATTTTTACAATTGGAGAACAGCAATGATGAATGAAAATCTAAATTTTAAAAAACAACCCTAATTTATTTCCATAAAATTTCTCGTCAAAGCCACAGGGAGCCACTGGAGAGGGGCAACAGAGCCCCAAGTGGCTCCAGACCTGCAAACCCCTGCAGCTACTGGTATTGAGAGAGTAAGGGGTTAACTCTTACTCTCTCAATACCAGTAGCTGCTTGAGATATAGCCACAGGTCAAGTTTGTTTACTGTGACATTCATTCCCCACAGTGTAAGAGCACTGTTACACAAACTTGGCGAATATTCACCTCCCATTCACTTCCATTCTACGTGAGTGAAAAGGTGATTAAAACATTCGCTTTCGATGACAAAGCAAAAACTGAAAATAACTAATGTATTGAGTGATGTCACTTTTTCTGTTGAAGAGTGTTGGGCAAGTTATGCAGCAAGTATAATAAGTTACTTTTTACTCATCACTCCTTTAAAAGGTTTAAAAGTTATGTTATTCATTATATTACTATTTTACTTGTGTTCCTTGTTGCACTCCAAAATTTAACTGCTGATCCAGTGAAGTGTAATCACCCAGAAAGCTTGTTGTTAGCTGTCCAAATGTCAGCTCTTAGTGATGTGTGGATCGCAGTTACACCGGTGAATACTTAACATTCTGATAAATAGCAGCGGGTCGCAGAAGTGTGTGTCTCCCCAGAGACAGAAAGAGGGTGTTTGCGCATTTACACACAACAAGACAGAAGCAGCAGTTCTTTGATTATTTAATTCTGTTTCTCAGGAGTTTCTCCATCCTTGAAAGTTTATAACTACAGATTTTAGTTTTGCTCCTTATATGTTCCACATATTTACTGCAGTGATGTTACTGTATGCACTGAAACAAAAGTGAAAGCAACCTCTCTATTCATTAGTTAAGTGTTAAAGAAAACACTCAGACATCAATACAACACTCAATAAAGAAATCACCTGGAAAGCTCACGCTGCTTGACATAATTTAAAAGGTACTACAGTCTTCAGAGACCGGGTGCACATCTCTAAATTGGAGAAAATGATACATTCAGGTTGGTTGCAGGTTAATGATTCATGCAGACACGCAGACTCAGATGAAGCCCATCTGTGCATACAAATATAAATAACGCAGTGATGCACTGCTACTTGGATTAGTAACTGTAATGTAATTATTGATTCAAAAATTGTTATCTCTCACGGCCAGTTGACACTACATGCTTGAGCAGCATGTGTGCGTGGCATTACCTGTTGGTTTTTATTTTGCCATCCATATTAACAGGCTAGAGCAGCCGCACATACTGTGTGAGCTGTGCTGCTTACGCATGTCTCACCTATCCTTTTCAGTTTTCATCTTCTATATCTGTAGAATACGTCACCGATATGCAAAAATCTTGTGCAGGGGAGTGTTTTTCTTTTTCTTTGTCTTTTTTCTCTCCCTCCCTCCCATCCTGTATGAATTAGGATGAAAATCACCAATTGCCTTTTTGAATTCAGCGTTACTGCCAGACACGGCTGTTGAATAACGTCAGTACTTTTTCAACAAGTAACAAGTACTGTGTAACTGATTACATTTTTCAAGTAACTCGCCTAACACTGGAATGTATGTTGTTAAAAAAAGAAATGACTTGCTTGTATTTGTAGATTACTTCTTACTTTACTGACCCCTAAACTATTTGCACAAAGCTGCTCTAATAGCGGTTCAGCAGCTCAGTTGTAATTGTATCTGAATCACACGTTCGTTTTCCTCGGAGCAAATATTTTTCTCTGAGGAGTGAGACTCCTCCTCAGACATCTCCAAATGCAAAGTATCACATCATGAATAAAGGATGTGCTGATGAAGACGATGTTAATCAGTCCTGCATTTCAATGAGGACAATGGTGTCTGAAGTGAAGACAAGTGGACTCTTATCAGAGACTTCTCTGATGTGGTGGCCCCACCTGAAGACACACAACTCAATGTCTGGAACCTTGATGCTCTCTCTCTCTCTCTCTCTCTCTCTCTCTCTCTCTCTCTCTCTCTCATCCACACACACACACACACACACACATTAGTTTTTTCTAGAGTTTACATTTTACATGTGGTATGGAAGACAGCTTGTGTTTTGTACAAAAATATTGAGTAATGCACACTCCGTTTTGATCAGTGTGACAAATTTTGGCGTTGTCGGCAGGATTTCTACTGGGTTGAGTAACTGGCCCCTTTCAGCATGCAGGGGGAGAATCCACAGGGCCAACCGTAATGATTATGCCATTTGTTACGGGGGGCCCATGGATGCAAAGATTTATAGGTGTGGGTTCAGAAGAAAAGTTGGGGGAATGGAAACTTCAAATAGATAAATCTAATAAATAAATCTAGAGACATCTGCTGATTTATGCCATCCTCTTTACTTGCGAGTTGAAGATGCCACTGCACAGCAAGGGACCGGAAACCTTGTGGGCTGCAGCCAGAAGCTAAAATAGGACTGCTTTTACCTGGGATTGACCTTTACTTGGTGGTATATTACTCTAAAGGACTTGAACTTTTTAACTTGAGTTTTTAAATCTGCTTTTACCTTGTTTGGTTGAAATAAATTATTTTATTGTTTGCCTTGCATCTGGTTGTCTGCATGCTGTTATGGGTCCTCCCCAGAAGCAATTGACCCTTTGCTAAGCACTGCCCTCTTAGGTACTGTTGCCAAGCCTGCCAAGCTTTTCATTCTCACACCGCATTTATGCAGTTTACGGTGATAACTGTGGCAGATTTAGCATTGAAATTGGGAGTAATTGTAGAATTACGAAGTCCTTGATTCTTTAGAGAAGTAAACAAAAACAGCTTCTCATTTCTAGCTGACGATGGTGGATTCTGTCAGCTAAAATAATGACCCACAAGCAGATTTCATAAGCGTAGCTGGCTAATGTAAGCTAATGCTAACTCCTTGAGTCAGCCAAGATGTCTCCAGCTGATGTTTTATTGTTTCCATCTGACACGTTTTAAATCAAGAACCCTGTCAAAGTGTATTAAACATGTAAAGTCACCTAGCAGCTGCGTACATGATATATCATTAACGCTGACAGACTGAAGCTAAAGCTAGCTAACATCTCAGCGAACATTGGTCGGATGGTGAAATACAGCAGGAATATCTACATGCTAGATGACAGAAGCACGCTAATTAATGAGGGAAAAGGAAGCACAGGAACTCAATTAGTGCAGCGGACCTTGAGACGGGTCACCCAGCTGGACCAGCTGGACCGTGATTGCACCAAGAAGAGAGCTGGGACAAGAGCTAAGTTAACCCAGCTTAGACCTGAGACAGCGAGCCAGACTGAGATGCATCGTCATCGATCCACTTTGATTCTGCATCAGCCCACATCCTCCTCCTCAAACCCCCACAGAACAAATGCAGATGCAGTGTAATCTAACAAGTTTGGATGGAGGTAAAGTTACTGCAGCTAGCAAGCTAGTGTTAGTTAGCTGAACACTTTAATGTTTGCAGCTTATGTCAGAGCAGATGAAGACAGTTTAATCCATTCCTCACACGTGTGCTCTTGTGTTTCACATCTTTGAGAGAGAGAACAAAAAAGACATCAATGCCGAGTATCGCTCTTCTCAGAGCCTTCTGCACACCTTCAACATGTAGAGGAATACAAAGTTTGACATCCCTGTTGCTGTTTGGAGGCTGGGCTTAGCAAAGGGTCAGTTGTTGAATATTTTTCGTCAAAGTCACACCTCCATACCCGTGGCATCAGGATGGGGTTCTTCACATCTTCGACACAGGCAGCTGACAGAACAGGAGGGTCCCACCACCATCTTGACTCTGTGGCCCAGGTACAACACCTGCAAACACTCATTTTTATGAATAATTGTTATATTTGTTGAATGTTAATATTCTGTACTCTTTTGACTACATCTGCCTCAGAAGGCCTAAACCCATATGACAGGTATTTGACTTATGAACTAGATTGCAGTGTGTTTTTTTAAGAATCTTGTCTTTCTGTTTTGACAATTTGCCCAAGTACTCAAATACCTGCAGGGCTGAGTATGGAGAATTTGAACAGGTGTGTAAATGGGTGCAGCAGTCAGGTGATGTAGAAAAGGAGGGAACGTCAGAAGGAATCTAGTGGACTGATGGAAAATCAGTCAGAAAAGCAGACTGTGACAGAATTTTAATGAAACATATTTACAGTCTGGAACATAATTATGATCAGTTAATACAGTGCACGCTCTTTATCTGAGCCGCTGTGCATGTCACACAGTTTAAATAACAAGCTGCCTTTTAATTGAAATGCCCATCAAAAAGCAAAAACAGAACATTTTTATCCCCATCAAGGAAGTCATGTTTTCAGTGCTGTCTATTTGTCAGTGTGTTTGTCTATCAGCAGGATTAAAACTACTGGTCTGATTTTCAAGAAACTTCGTGGAAGGGTGTTAAATGAGCCGAGGAAGAACCCATTAAATTAACTAACTCACTAACGGGGAATGCTGGCAGGGAGTGGTATCACAATGTCAAACAACAACAGAATGATCCCAAATGCAGACATACAACAAGATGAGGTGAAAATCCAGGGTTTATTGGAATACAAAAAACACAACAAAATGTACAAAACCAGCAGATCAGCAAACATGGCAAACCAAATCCAAAGTGTGAGTCCAACAAACAGTTCAAAAAAAACAAAGGGAAACACAAAGAAATCTGCGAGTCTTGACCACAAAAATGAAGATGAACTAGCAACTGAAGAGGGAACAGAGAACAAGGGGAGGTGATCAGGGACTGGTGAAAACAAGCAGATGTCAAAATAGGTGTGAAAACAGACAAAGACAGGAAGTGAAGACAACAAAGACAGACAAGGGAAGACATACCAAAATAAAAAAAAGGAAATGAACTGCAAAACCCAAAACCACCAGAATGGGCACCAGGTGAGTGGGCAAAGTAACTGGGCTCAGCAGCAGATAACTGCACTATTGATCACTGACTGCACGCATGTTATTATGAGGATACAGAGTGAAAATGATTTTGCCATCATTCATTGAGCACATTTACATTCAATGAATGTCCAAGTCATGTGATGCGGACATGGTACTGTGTAATGTAGTGGCTATAGGGGGCCTGGGTTGACCCATGACTCATTCATACTGAGACACAGCAGTGTTGGACGCAGACTTTGGGCCAGGATAGCTTCTAGACACAGATAATATAGACAGTAGGCTTGGGCTGTATTTATTTTGTCATACCTTCATACCCTCCAGACATTTCACTAGGGTATATGATATATATGACGGTTTTTGTGTAAAAAGCAAACCAGCAACAATGTCAAAACTGAGCTTCTGGTGATGGAAGTCAATGTAACATGTACAATTCTGTGTTTCTTAATACAAAATTAGCCTACTTAGAAAAGTCTTGCTGGGTTTAAATACTTATGGGCCAAATGTTACACTTTGCTGTGACGTGTAGTGACACGTCACTGGGCTAAAGGGAGATTATGTGCAGTTGGCGGTGGCCGACTGGCAATTGAATAAAACTGTGTGGCTAATAAACTGCAGAAAACAACAGTTGGAAGAAGCTATATGTGGTAATATTTCTACAACTCATAATTAATTAATTTGCTAGGAGAATTGATTAGCTAAGTTCCCTGTTTTAATAAATAAATTTCATGTTATTTTCATTTGCCATCAATAACAAACCGATGCAACGTCTACAGTATGTTTTACATAACTTTATTCACGATGACAGTGTTGAAAATCATACCTTCAGAATTTCTAAATTCCCTGGTATACCATTGTGATGTCACAAGTGGTTGGGTCATAATACTTTGATACTGCCCAAGTCTGGTAGAAATCTTAATAAATTGCAGTTTTCTCTCTCTACTGTAGCTGCTCAACCCTGCTTCTGAGAACCAGGTGACGTTTCCTCAATACCACAAGAGGAAAACTATCAGACAAGACAGAAAAGGTGTGCCAAAGTTTGAGAGTGTGTGCTGTGCCACATAATGTGGCTTTACCCCTGACGATGATGGTCACATTGAGCAGGAGCCTGATGCCTGTCCCCTGACATTTGAGCCAATGCACTGCTTGTAAAAACACAGAAACAAGTAACACTATTTATTCAGAAATTGCTTCACTGTACAGCTCATGTCACAAAACACAGTTTTAATCTGCTTTAACTCCTCTGCAGCCTCATTGATGGCGTTGATTGCATAGACATACCGTATATATACAGACACTGCACTGACTGCTTTGGCTTGTTGCTGCATTACATCAACGTCGGTGCCACTTTTCCTATGTCAAGACTGACCTGTGAACAAATACAAGAAAATGTGGGAACTGCAGTTTTTCTGCATAAAAAGCTTTAAAACATTTATTTCTCAACCAATCTCAATAAGTCTGGTTACATAAATGACTTGTACCTGGATGAAGGGCTTATATCTTTTTCTGAAGTTGAAAAATATGATCTGGAATATTAAGTTAATTTTTGGCAGGAGGATCTAAACTGTAAACTGAGTGATGAGGAATGGTTGAAATACTGTCAAATACTGGGAAATATATATAAAGGGGGCAGGGGTAAATTCTTTCGATTTAAGTTAATACATAGATTTTATTTTACTCCTTCTAAGCTCCACAGGATGGGATCACTGGTGAGTGATTTATGTTGGAAATGTCAGGCAAAAATGGGAACATTTCTAGGTGCAATCTGGGAACGTAAACTTGTTTACACATTTTGGGAAAAAGTTCTAGAACACATAGGGAGGTGGTTATGTACCACAGTACCTAAATCAAGACTGTGTGTGATGGGGGACTAAACACAATTGCCAAATATATCAAAATATGATTTTGCACTGATAAATGTGGGGATCCTCAGATTTTGGAAAAACACATTCCCTCCAGACTTTAAAAAATGGATCAAATAGAACCACAGGAATTAATGTTAGCTGGTCATGGGACCACTTTTTTCCTCATAGTACTGCAGGGACACTGTGATGATCTGGCTGTACCGCTGTGATTGCTATATTATTTTAGTTATAAATATCTGTATACAGCATATTTTACTGCCTATTAATCATACTCTTTGTGTATATATTTAAGTAAATAAAAACTATAATTACAAATAAGTCATGTTACAGTATATTCATGGGGTTATGATCTATGTGGAGAAAGCTGGGGGAAAAAAAATCAAACCTTTTTTTTTCTCACTCTGTTAGATCATAAGCCTTGAATACAGCTGCAGTGATTTAAATTGGCCAAGAAATAGATATTATAGTGCTTTCTATTGATAAAAGACACAGCTCCCCTATTTGTTAACAGGTCAGTCTCGACCTTGGAAAAATTGCGGTGCTGTTGATGTATAATTCAAATGCCAATGCGGTGTTTATTTATATATGTCCATGGTTAATTGTGTTCCTTTGCATCTGCAGGACTGCATGTTTGAGGACGTGGCTGCTGCTGGAGGGCTGAGGCTGAGCCGAGGCTGCTGGACTGCTCATCTGTACATTGACTTTTTGTTCTTAAATCATTTGAAAGCCTTGTTTAGTTGCCTAGTCTACATTTGGGTTCAAATTCCTGCCTCCATGCTTGACATGTGTGACAGTTTCAGCTAGGCACAACCATATTTTGACATACTGCAATTTTAATAGTTTTAGACATATTGAACAGTGTATATTGTATATCATAGAAAAGTGGACTTTTGGCCTTTGTGGAGGTCTTTGTCCCTCTAGTTCTACAACATTTCTTTGTCTGTAACCTGAAATGGAATTAAAAACAATGTTTCTCTGAAGCCTGTCACAAAGGCTCTGCTTCTGTATAAAATCAGATGAATATGAATGTGCTCTAAAATTCACTCTGCAGGAGAATTATTCAAAAGCTGGAATCATTTCAACAGATGATGTTCAGTTTGGTATTCAGCTGTTGGAAACGGTGACCTTCACAGACATGAAACTTTTCTTGGATATAACAATTAGTACAAATGAATTTTCTGTAGCATTCAGGTTTCCATTAAGGTATAAATTGTGCTCATGCTTGACAATATGAAGTCCTTACATTACCTCTAATTTCCTCTGAAATGAAAGACATGAACTTCCTTCTTCAGCCAACAAGATAAGGACTTGCATTCACCTCTCAAGAGAAATTTCACTCCTGTTTTAATTTTCTTTTGCCTCAGCACAGGAAACAGAATGTGCTCCAATATCTTTTCTTAATTGCACTTCAAAACATTATTTTATACGAAGCGTCGGCAGTAACTTGATATCTTACCTGAGGAAAAGAACAGCCACTTGTCATTTTCTGCTGGTCCACCGGGATCGATTTATCTTCATGCAAACCCTACCGCGGAGCCTCGTCTGAAAGTAAGAAATGGAAATTAAACGAAAGACTAATTTTTCAGACAGAATGAGAAAACGAGGTAGAGCGTGACTGTGCAGACTCTTAGAGTTTAGGTAATCAGCATCTAAAAGAGAAAATAATTTTTTTATTTATTCCCACATTTTTTGTTGTGATCTTTGTTTTTCCTGCCCATTTGATTGAAGCAGCTGCCTCTGTTTGTTATTGGATTTCACAGAGATTAATATCGAATCCGAGCAGCTTTCTGGCTCATGAGTGCCGTGTGCGCCAACACTGACTGTTTAAATCTGTCACAAAGATGTAGAGTCGATCTCAATTGATTGAGTGTTATTGAGTGTAATGACCACACAGAGTAATACAGCTGTAGAGGGCTGACATGTGCCATTAATGTTAAGTTCATATCAAGTATTACAATTACATCTTTATTATATAGTTTTATTATAAATCAGTCACATCAGGCAATGCTTTCTGTATCCAGAGGGATACAGTCGTTTGATAGGCTGTGAGAGGGGCGGTATTAACTTTATATCATGAAGGTGGAATGGGTCAAGTGCTCAGGTCATGTGACTTCATACCAACATTCAAAAACATGATCATAATTTATAGTAAAAATCCAAAATGGCGAAGACAAAGACACTGGCTGTTGATTTGGATAAAAAAAACAAGAAAAATCACTCACAGATCTGTAGTTTTGAGGCCTATACTCTACAGATAATCAATAATATAAATGTGTGAAATATTGAATTCTCTTGATTTTACTCTTAAATGTGTATCATTGATGATTTAACTGATGTACACATGTTTTTTTTTTGTTTTTTTTTTTTTTTTGCATGGCCACAGGTCAAAATAATCGCAACTTTTTCCTGTTTGCTCAGCCTGCATTTCCAATTGGATATTTCATAGTGTAGAGGAATCACACGGAAGACTGGAGGATAAAAACAGGAATAAGATGTTTTGTTTACAAATATTAATAGCTTGCTGTTTATCCAAAATTGGATGTGTTTCCAGTGTTCAAACCTTTGTGAATAAGTATTATTCCATTATCATACATAATTTTTTTAGAACTTTTTATGCCAAACATAAAGGAAATATTAAATTAATTGTTTATAAAATGTTTTAAAAATTGGCATATTAACTTTTTTTTTTTAAAACAGGAAAATGTTAGCTTTATACCCTAAATGGCTGCTTTATACCCTAAAGGTCACATTTTGGAAAAAAAAAATAATAATAAAAAAAATCTTGAAATTCTGTTATGTTTGCTTAGATACATTAGAAAATAGGTACTACAGCTGCCAATAGTGAATCTTCAAGGGTGGAAAAAAAAACTTAAAGACATTTAATCAAAATAGTACAAAGCTTTGAATGAAAATACTTAAACCATGAGAGCACTGAAATGTAATTTAAAATAAGTTTTGTCTTTCCTGTAATATTTCTGTTGCAAAATCAGCCTCCTATGTAGTCACGTTCTTGCACGTAAACGTCATTCATGATTAGTTACAATTAAACTGTGACGGCAGCCAAATGTTAACCAAAACTAACATTTTCCAGAATGTTCCAGGAAGGTTAGTTCAGGAAACAAAAAAGTAAAAGTAACCTTACGTGGTTACTTTCCAAGAATGTTCTGCTTTGCCAAAACGTTCCTACATATGATTATTAGAATGTTATGTCAAACAAAAACATTTGGACAACATTCATTGTGAGAGGGTTACCAAAAAGGTAACCAGCAGAGAACCTCAGAGGAATGTTACAAAAATGACTCCCCAAAAAACGTTACTTCATGTGGTTATTAGAACGTTTGGGGGATGTTGTGGGAGGGATACCAAGTAGGCTTTTTAGAGGATTTTTAGTAACTCTAGGGAAAAGAAGAGGGGACATAATCACAGACTTTGTTTTTTGTCTTTTTTTTTCACTTTTTATGTTTAAAGTGTTTGCATATGAAAATATTGAACTGTAACAATATGCCAGCTGACATAAGCATCACTGCAAAAACATCAGTATATCAGCTTTTAGAAACATTCAAGTCACCATCATCATAAAAGTGCTTTCACTTCAGAAACATTGATATTTTATTATCCGTGGCACAAGCTGCATATTAAACTGCTGTGACTCACTGACTGTGATGTGATGTGATGTGAAAGTGAGGTCTTTCTCTGTCAGGTGGTGATAAACAGTGGCAGGTCCAGTCAGCACATCAGCCAACAATCCCACGGGGCCTCCATCCATCAGAACGACGGGTGACATGAGCTGGCCTCCAGTGATTTAACAGAAGGGGCCCCCTCAGTTCAGAACTGATCCTGAGTGCACTGCAAGATAATTACACCTAATGCATAATTTATTTATTATGATTTCTGTTCATGTTAAATGTGCTGTCATAAGTTATGAAACTGTACTGCCAAACTATGTTGGGATGTGTAAAATGTAAGTAAAAACAGAATGCAATGATTTGCAACAGCTTTTCAAACTATATTATATGGAAACAACAACAACAACAACAACAACAACAACAAAAACCCAAGATATTTAATGTTCACACTGATAAACTTTATTGGTGTTTGTAATTATACACTCATTCTGAACTTGATGCCTGCAACATGTTCCAAAAAAAGCCGTGACAGGATTATGTCTACCACTGTGATACATCAGCTTTTCCTTTAACAACACTCAGTCAGTGAGGACACACATTTTTAAAGTTTTGAAAGTGAAATTCTTTCTCCCTCTTGCTTGATATACAACTTCAGGTGCTCAACAGTCCTGTTTGGTCTCTGTTGTCGTATTTTGTGCTTCATAATGCACCACACATTTTCAATGGGAGACAGGTCTGGACTGCAGGCAGGTCAGTCTAGTACCTGAACTCTTTTGAAAACGAAGCCACGTTGTTGGAACATGTGCAGAATGTGTCTTGGCATCGTCTCGCTGAAATAAGCAGGGACGTCCCAAAAGAAGATGTCTCTGTGGCAGCATATGTTGCCCCAAAACCTGTATCTACCTTTGAGTGTAAGTGGGGCCTTCACAGATGTGACAGTTACCCATGATGCCATGGGCACTAACACACCCCCACACCATCACAGCTGCTGTCTTTTGAAGTTAGTCCTGGTAACAATCTGGATGGTCCTTTTTCTCTTTAAATGAAATGAAATGAAATGTTGACTCGTCAGACCCCAAAGGAGGAGAATCATTGCATTCTGTTTTTATTTATGCAGGAGGTGATTTCAGGAAACGTTTGCTCAGGAGGAAAACACTTCTTGTTTATGAAATTACACATGAAAACATACACTAAAGCACGGAATTCTACATGTGTGCATAACATTTTGCATTCCAGTATAAAATATAATGCCCACAACCAAGTAAGTAAAGCATTAAATTGCCTTAGATTAGACCATGAAATGAAAGTGCCATTCAAGTTGCAGTTTTGATGCTGAAGATCCATAAAGTACTGGTTATGAAAGGCCTTGTTTGTACTTAACAGCACAACATCGTCTGCCTAATGGCACCGAGGTGAAGGCAGTGAGGGCAGAGTGGGCACTGTGGTCCACTCTGCAGGCCTCTTTATAATACAGACAGACTCAGACAGCACTCTGAAGCTGGACCTCCTCAACACTCTCAGTGTCAAACACTCTCCTCATGTAACAGACAACTCTTTCAAAGGAGCTGAGTTACTGTGGCCTGTAACATCATGCAGCATCAACTATCCCACCATGACTGTATTTAAAAGATGTCACCTTTGACCAAGGTAAAATCTTTGCTTGGAGCAATATTATCATGTTCACTTCACTAATGTCCTATCAGTAAAAACTACAAACACTATGGCCATGGGAGAAGTTTGAACTGTAAGATTGGGGGTTCACAAAAAAAAAAAAAAAAAAGAAAAGAAAAGAAAAAGATCCTCTTCCATTTTTCCACTATGAGATTGATGTCTGTATAAATTATGTATATTTCTTACTGATGATCTATATTATATTTGCATTCATACATCAGTAATCTCTATATCTGTAAATCAATTCATGAATTGTGAATACTGGACTTCACTCTCAATAAAATGTTTGAAATATAAATACATACAGTAGACTTACAACACATACACACTCTGATCCTGTCACACATAATAAAGGAGATCAGATCCCTAAAAAAAAGAAAAGAAAGTTCCTCTGTAACTCAACCTATTCTTCTGCAAATGTCTCCCATATTCTGCTATTTATTTCTTTTACTCTCTTTTAATAATTTGTATGAGGTCCTATATTGGGAATGTTTTGTTATGTAAAAAAATGAAAATTTGCATAAAAAATTCCTCAAAAAAGAAAAAACATTATAGAGGAAATGTAATATGTACAAACAAGTTTTTTTTTAAATGCAAAAATTAATAATCAGGATACCAGCGGGAGCATTTTCATATCCCGACTATCACACGTGATGAGTGAGGGAACATTGTGAGAATTACCAGAGAATCTGAACTCACACAAACCGCAAAACATGACAGTGACACAGACCCCAGCTGTCCTCTCTCTCTCTCTCTCACACACACACACACACACACACACACACACACACACACAAATAATTCATTCTTCACATCTTACAGCTGAATTTCAAAAGAATCTTCATGCCTTCACATGGAGGTCTATATTGTTTTTGTAGCCTGGTGTTTGGCTGAACTGTGTAGAGAAAGAACGGAGTCAGCAGTTCCAGGATCTAGCCTGTTTCGACACACTCTGAGCTGAGAGCGCACTGGATACGCTGGTTGCTGTGCGCGCTGCTGCGGCAACATGTGTGTATGTTTGAGAGAAGGAGGGAGTAACAAAGAGGGCAGGAGAAAGTGGGACATGGACTATTGCACACAATGTTTTTATAAGTTATCAATAACTTACTCGGGCTGCTGTTTTGTCACTCGACCCGCCCGCACGAACCTGTAATATTATCTGGTAAGTCGACCCGCAACTTGCGGGTCCTGCAACCCGTGCATCACCTCAGGTGACCATGCTACATTATCAAACCAGAATCAATGTTCCACAAGGGCAGTGTCCCAAAGTGTGGCTCACTGCCCTCTGGTGGGCCATGGTGGTACTGCAGGTAGGCTGCGAGAAGTCAGTAAAAACAGAGAAAGTTTTTCATTTTCAATTCTGTAACTAAATGTAAAATTTCCACAAAATATTTATTGTTAAATATTAACATTGAAAAAATGTAATCATAACTAGTAAAACACAGCAATTAATTCAAATAAGCTATTTATCATTTACCTATTTTTTACAGGTAGTACACCATATTTGGTGAATGCTCACATTAATACTGCAATATATCTTATATCTCAGCCAGTCTCAGTCAGTGGCAGGGGATAATAGTTGACAGAATACCTCATCATTGGTGGGACAAGAGTTGAAGTTGAAAGATATGGAAATTTACAAATTGATACATGTATGTAGATAGATTATTGATTTGCACCACCTTGCCATATGTCCACGTTCACATACAATAATTCTCTTTATAAAGTAAGAAATATATAGGGAAATATAGGATCTTAGTCTGGTGCAGTGATCACAGATGTGATTTAAGGTTTGGATGGGCTGCAAAAGATTTTCAGATTTCAAATGGGGCTGTTCATTGAACCCCATCAACCAATGCAAACTGCGCCAGTGGTTATAACCTGATATTCACAGGTCATTAACCAGACTCACTCCTTCATTTTAGACAAAAGCACAGTGGGAATGCATCTGGATGCAGGAGCTGCAAGAAGCAGATGTCTTGTTGGTGAGCATCTTTTCTGTGTGCCATTAAACTCTCTGTTCTGTTCATGCTAAAACATTTTATATTGTTTAGATGACCAGGAAAATGGCCTTAGAACAGGCCCATTTGCTAATTCTGTAACCCCTCGAGAGGTGCCATAATAGAGCACACATTTGGACTGCTCAAGGGCTGAAGGATGTGTTTGGACACAGCTGGGGCCAAGCTCCTTTATACCCCTGAGAAGGTGTCAGGGTCATTCTGGGATACTGTGTCCTTCACTGCACTGCAACAGCTCATGGCATTCCTCGACCACCTGGAGCAGAGCTGCAACTAGACTTCAAACCACATGAAGCACAACAAAATGTGGGACCTCCCCGCAGGGCTGTAATTTAGGTTCACCATGATATAATGCAGCTTCTCTAATCATGGTAAGTGAAAATACCTCAGTATGTTAATATGTATGATGAATAATACTACAATGAAATAACTGGCTTTTCCATGTTGGACACTTTAACATGTTCTGAAATGTTGCTACCATACTGTACTTAGAGCAAATCTACATTTTATGAGGCAATGAAACACACAATACTTCAAAACATTCATCCATCCATTTTCCTCCTCTTATCCAGGCTTGGGTCACAGTGGCAGCAGGCTAAGCAGGGTGGATGTCCCTCGCCCCAGTCACAATTTCCAGCTCCTCCTGGGGGATCCCAAGGTGTTCCAAGGCCAGATGACATGTGTAATCCCTCCAGTTAGTTCTAGGTCTACCCCGGGGTCTCCACCCAGTGGGACGCGCCTGGAAAACCTCCAAAGGAAGTCATCCAGGAGGCATCCTAATCAGATGCCCGAACCACCTTAACTGGCTAATTTGAACGCAAAGGAGCAGCGGTTCTACTCTGAGCTCCTTTGCAGATGTCTGAGCTCCTCTGCTTATCTCTAAAGCTGAGCGCAGCAATCCTACAAAGGAAACAAAAATGCACATTTGAAAACATGCACTAATTGCTTCATTATTTCATTAATGTCTTTTATGCCTGTCATTATATCCTTCATGATATCTAGGAGAGCCAGCTGGTTGTGGGCAACCTCAATGGTCAGGACGTGGACGTCCCAATGCGATTTTTGGGACAGGCTTTAGGAAGTGGACGGTGGCTGACAGCTGGGAGTGACAGGTCAATGGCTCATCATCCTTCACTCCAGCATCATCTGAGCCTAACAGTTAAAATTTGAAGCTTTGTTTGCATTATGTAATCTATTTTCATTTGAATAAAACATTATCTGGGTTGCATTGTTCAAATATCCTCTTCCAATAATGAAATGAATGACCTCTGAGTGAAAGTTCTTGCTGGATGTTGCCACTTTCACCCTTATTCTTTATATATTGACTTTATTCTCAATATTTCAATGTTGTTTATGATATTTTGACTCTATTCGTTAAATTTCGACTTTATGTTTTTTTACTCTTACTTTTTTAAATTGTGTTTTCTGTTGTTTTTTTTTATTATTGTGCAACACTTTGGTCAACTTTGGTTGTTTTTAAATGTGCTTTAAAAGTAAACTTGATTTGATTCTTGAATGTTCGACATTATACTCGCCAAATCGACTTGTATTTGGAAGATTTCAGTGTTATACACAGCATTTTGACTTTTCACTCAACAATTTGACATTATTCTCAACGTTTCATTGTTATCTGCGACATTTTGGCTTCGTTCGCGACATCATTTTGACTTAACTATCAATATTTCAATGTCATCTGCAACATCATTTTGACTTTTCAACTTTGTTCTAAACATACAGATTTTTTGGACAAATCCCAGTGAAGGATATTTGTCCAATAACTGCTAGGGTTAGGGTTGGTCTTTCATCTTGGGCTGACAGATCAATTGGTCCTTATCTTTCTTTTTCTTCTAGTTTGTCGATGTCAAACTGCTCCTTCTTCCCAGCTCTGCTCTGATTGGTCCAAACTTGTGCATAGATTAACAAATAAATAGATCTGTTTTTTTGGTGTGTTTTTTCCATATGTTAGATTTTTTTTTTTAAGATTATTTTTTAGCTTTTATTTTGATAGTGACAGCTGAAGATATGACAGGAAAGGGGGCAGAGAGACTCCCCAGGTCGGAGTTGAACCAGCAGGTACTCCAGAGTACCAACAGCCCCAGCACGTGGCCATGCACTCCACCAATTGAGCTACAGGGGAGCCCCTATAAGTTAGTTTTTAATGATAAATGCTTTTCCTGGATGATTTGGATTCATGATATTTGACTTAATCTCTGATATGTTGGACTTAATATTTGCCTGTACAATACCGATTTTGATGAGTCCAGTGTTGCCCAGCTCTGCTCTGATTGGTCCAGCTGTGTGAACAGATTGACTCTCAGTCAAGCAGATCACAGCACCTGAGTGATGAATGTGTTTGTGTCCTCATACTGTCTGTCCTGCTCTGTGATGGTGGTTTGACAACGCCTGTCAAAGATCTCTGTTAGATCAAAACACTGCTACATCAAAATTGTTGTGAAGTATCAGTACAGTTTTTGCGGTTTTTGTCGTTTTCCTTCAGTTTGCCTGTAAAAGTCTTTTGGATGTGTGTACCCCACAGCCTTTTGAAACCACTTCTTCTTTATCTGAGCCACAGTCAGAATTTCTGACAGGAGACACAACATTCACAGCCTCAGTTATTGCAGCCCAAGTTTCTTTTTTTCCTTTTTTTTTTTTTTTTTTCAAACCATCGCCACTCCTAAGACACATTTTTATGGCTTTCATCTCAGACACTATTGTTTCTATTTCTTCTATGGTGAAATTCTTTTTTTTTTTTTTTTTTTTTTTTGATCAAGGAGCCATGCTTCTCTCCACTTAGTCCATAATACACCTCTAGGAAAATGTGTGTCCTTGGAGAAACTGGGGTATGGCAGTAAGCTGATTACAAGTAAGCTGATTACAAATAGCATAGACATCAGTTTTGCATGCTCATTTATTTTGTGAGCACAATGAGAACATTTCTACACATTATTAGTAAATGAGGCGCCACCAATATTGCTGTTTCTGACTTTGTGTCTCTATCAGCAGGACATCTGTGTGACAGTGCCGTCCAAAATGTTACAAATCATCTTTGCAAAAATGATTCATGATAGTTTACTTTTAAAGGTTAGGGAAAGCTCATGGTTTGGGTTAAAACAACTACTCTGATTAGGTTCAAGAACTGTTTGTTTTGCGTTTTGCTAGTTGCACCTTTCTTCCTGACAGATGAGAGTTCAGTGATGTGTGGTCAGGGGAGGCAGTGCCTCACCAAACCTAAGAAGAAACGTTGAGATCACATGATACCTGTATGATTGTTCATTACTTGTCTCAGGATTACACAGACTTATGAGAGTAGTTGTTTTAAAAGTACAGTAGCTGAGTTTGCAGCTTTCACCTTAAAATGAGCTTTCAGGCTGTCTGCACTGAGGACATTTTTATCGGTTTGCACTGGTTAGTTTGTTTACATGTCATGTAGCGATGGATACCAGGTTTAAAGACACCAGTAAAGTCTATTAAAAGGACATATTTGTGCAATGTGGATTTTCAAGATTGTCTTTTGATGAAAAAAAGAGCCGTGGTTACTGATGGCAAGTCAATACGAGACCTGCAGGATCTAACCCAGCAGAAAAAGATGACACAGACTGTCAACTCTAGATCACCTTGAAAAACATCAGAAAGACTTAGATTGAGACTGATATATACCTGAGCAGTATATATCAGAAAACAGTTCACCCCAAAATCCAAAATACATATTTTCCCTCTGGCCTGTAGTGTTATTTATCCATCTTGATAATTTTGGTGAGAGTTGCAGATTTTGGAGATATCTGAGATGTCTGCCTTCTCGCCAATATAATGGGACTAAATGGTGCTCGGTTTGTTGTGCTCAAAGCACCACAGTTTCATGTAGGAACTTTTCTTTACTTTCTGTCCAGAAGAAAGAAAGTAGTTCTAGTAGATTCTACTGTAATAAGAAAATAGTTCCTACATGAAACAACTCACTACAAGGTTGTAGTCTACAATGTGTGAAAGCATCATGAGCCGAGCCCGAGGCATGTTTGTTGATTTATAGCCAAACTAATGCAGACTGCAATTTGTCTGTCCATGTGTAATATGAACTTGGGCTGCTGTGTTAATTGAATGTACGCCACATGGATACGTCACTGCCTATCCAGGCAAAGATTTTACTGCACTGCGCCACACTGAGTCATACTTTACACTAAATGTCCTTGTAAGTTACAGTAGATGCATACAAAGAATACTGGATGACAAAAATCTTCCATCAAATCACTCCAGTGAACTGACTATTGGTTTCAAAGGTTATTAACTGGAGAAACACTATATATTACAAGCATCTCACAATTGCATTGTATTGAACTATACTTCAATTGTACAATAAAACAGACTACTTGATATTAGTGCTGCAAATCTCCCTTGAGTGAAAACCTTCTGACATGTTCAGTAAACTGAGAAGATGGTGATGATTTACTCTCCCCTGACTGTTTCTCAAACTCTGAGCAGTACGGCTTCATTTCTCAGTTAACTCGTTGTCTCTCACCCTCCCCTGCTGGAGCCCTGCTGGTACTTAGCTCCATTATTTACCTCTCAACTACAGCCACGGTCAGGTGATAGATGATGAAGGGCATCAGATGTGTCTGAAGGCACCAGTAGACCGATCGAGTACTGTCAGTGGACCTTGAGCCAAGAATATCTGGTAACACTGTATATGAAGGTGCTTGCAATAAGTGTTGGTTAACAGGTAATAAAGCCTTTATAAGATGATTATTAACACTACGAGTTAATAAGACTATATAAGTGTTAATAATAGCATAATAAACATCTTAGGTATAACATGTTAGATTATAAGACGTTTATAAGCACTTATAAAAACTTGTAACAATTCATATCAAGGTTGTGACTGATGCTGATGTTTTTCTGGGGGACAGTCTGGCCATGTTCAGAGCAAACAGTCAAAAGTGATAGTATTAAAGGATGGGTCCTGTATTGACCTGATGTTTTACATTCACACCCAAACATTTTAGTATTTCAGAAATAAAAAGAACTGAATCAGACTTCAGAAACCAGACCCAGGCATAAAATTCAGAGAGGTTTTGTTGCTTTTTGTGTGGCAGCCTTGAATCAAGACTTGCTGCTTTGAACACCGTCATGATCACACTGAAAATACCATCCTGAGATGTGTTGAAAGGCCTCAGATTCTGCCTCCCTCTGACTGCACTTTGTGTGAGAGTATTGTGCTTTGACATGACCATTATCAGTTTGTTGCCTCCGTTGCAGTCTGCCCTTCTGCACCATCTGCAGAGCTCAAAGCTCCCAGTCTGCCTAACACAGACACAGTATGGATTGTGTGGAAATGTTTTTAAGTTGATGAAGTAATGAAGCTAGCAATTTCTTCTCACACAAATCATTACAATGATGCCTTCATCAGGAATTGTTAAATTTAGGACAAAACCCAGAAAAAAGTGAACAAGCTCAAGTCCTGTCCTCATTTGTATTATTGATTATTATAATTCACAAGCAGTTTAATTAAAACAGTGCTTTTAATTTGCTGCTGCTTACTGGGATGACAAACCAATTCTTCCCATGTTGTGTATCTTATTAAACCACGCAGGTGGTCCCGTTACTGCTGCTAATTCTTCATTGCCTTTTCACTTATAATAAAACACTAATGACATTCCAGGATGTGATTTTAATAACAATTATTACATAATCCTAATTATTATTGTATAATCAGAATCAGTGCCTAATTATTACATATTCACATTCAAACAATTTGATTTTTTTTTTTAGAACTTCTTGTATTGTTAGAAAATTGCTATAAAGCTGCTTAAGCAGTTTTTGGACACCTGGGGGCAGAAAAACATTAAAGCAAGAAGACAGATACACAGTTTAGGTGGGCTGATGCGTCCAGTAGTATGCAAGATTAGCTGCAGAGAGATACACACACAGACACACATGACCAGACACATTATTTCAGTAACAAAAAGTGCTTCTTGTTCACACCTGTAATGGATTTTTTCATTTTCCAGCCATAAACTATGGTACACATTACATGCTTACATGCTACATACATCTCTCTTCCAGTTGGTGTAACATTCAGCTTTTCGCTCTGCTTTGGTCTCCACCAACTCCAGCTAGAGGCTAACTTTGCTGTTTGGTGTTGTGTTGGTAGGCAGCTGGTTTGAACACAGCTGGACCAGGATCAAACAGTCTCTGACACTGACGTTGGCCAGTTTGACAGAAAATACAATACTAAGCTGATTTTCTTGCCAGCTTTGACTCTGACAGCCTGGGGCTTTTGATCCAAGACAACAGCCAAAATGTAACCTGAAACAAACTAGGTGAGCCTTGTTTTTAGCCAAGGAGTTGTTGATGACTTGGAGCCCTTTAAAGAGGAGTGTAAAGTCAGCAGTTGGTATAAAACAGAGCAGTTTTTCAAGGGTCAGAAATTGTGAATCACCGCAACCACAAGAGGTCCTTGAACATACAGTCATAAATGTGCACAAAAAATATTAAGCTGATGCGTCCAGTAGTATGCAAGATTAGCTGCAGAGAGATACACACACAGACACACATGACCAGACACATTATTTCAGTAACAAAAAAGTGCTTCTTGTTCACACCTGTAATGGATTTTTTCATTTTCCAGCCATAAACTATGGTACACATTACATGCTTACATGCTACATACATCTCTCTTCCAGTTGGTGTAACATTCAGCTTTTCGCTCTGCTTTGGTCTCCACCAACTCCAGCTAGAGGCTAACTTTGCTGTTTGGTGTTGTGTTGGTAGGCAGCTGGTTTGAACACAGCTGGACCAGGATCAAACACAGTCTCTGACACTGACGTTGGCCAGTTTGACAGAAAATACAATACTAAGCTGATTTTCTTGCCAGCTTTGACTCTGACAGCCTGGGGCTTTTGATCCAAGACAACAGCCAAAATGTAACCTGAAACAAACTAGGTGAGCCTTGTTTTTAGCCAAGGAGTTGTTGATGACTTGGAGCCCTTTAAAGAGGAGTGTAAAGTCAGCAGTTGGTATAAAACAGAGCAGTTTTTCAAGGGTCAGAAATTGTGAATCACCGCAACCACAAGAGGTCCTTGAACATACAGTCATAAATGTGCACAAAAAATATTAAGCTGATGCGTCCAGTAGTATGCAAGATTAGCTGCAGAGAGATACACACACAGACACACATTACCAGACACATTATTTCAGAAATAAAAAAGTGCTTCTTGTTCACACCTGTTATGGATTTTTTCATTTTCTCATCATAAACTATGGTACACATTACACGCTGTACTCTTCCAGTTGGTGTAATTGAATGCAACAGCACAACATTGACACGTTCAGCTTTTCGCCCTGTTTTGGTCTCCATCAACTCCATTATGTTCACCAGCAAGCTAAGTTTGTCTGCTATTAAGTGTTGTGCAGTTAGGCAGTTGGTTTGAACACAGCTGGACCCGGATCAGACACAGTCGCAGAGACCAACATTTGCCAATTTGACAGGGAATACAGTAATGAGATGGTTTTCTTGCCAGGTTTGACTGCACCACAACAAAAGTTCCCAAAGGTTGTGAAGTACCGCAATCACAAGAGGTTCTTGAGGATACAATCAGAAATGTGCACAAAAATAAGAAGCCTGATAGGTCCAGTAGTATATGAGATTAGCTACGGACAGATACACACACGCACACACATGAACACTCAAATGGGTGATCCCCTACAGGCTTATGCAGATGGGAGATAATGAGATAATTAATAAATGCTGTATGATTTATATCAAATCTCATTAGATTCTTGTATGATTTCATAAGCAAAAAGTACTTCTTGTTCACACTTGTCATGGGTTTTTGCATTTTCCCTTCATAAACTATGCTACACATTACACGCTGTACTCTTCCAGTTGGTGTCAGCGTTACATAAATCCGAGGTGCTGCTTGCCCTGTGGAAACATCTGTGTCAATCCTGAGAAGGTGAGGCCACAACAACTCCCACAATGCTTCTGCTTTTACCTCTCCTGCTACTGTAGTTGTTTTTAACACTACAAACATGCTTTCTCCTGCATGAGGTCACAGCTCTTGTTGCTGTATGCTGTACAGTATGTGGGTTGACCCGGAGGAGCCTGCGCGCTGCTGCACGCCTGTGAAGACAATCTGTTTTTAGTCACTTTCACACCTGATGACTGTCGACGCTCACTTGTTTCTCTCACTCCCTTAACATTCATTTCCTCAACTCCCCCGAGGAGCCAGGTAAACTGGGAGGTGTGAAACCTCATTAAGTTACAAAAAAAAAAAAAAAAAAGAAAACAGAAACACACACGACTCGCTGTCGCATTAAAGGGATAGTTCAGATTATTTAAAGTTGTGGTTTTATCAGGTACTCATCCATAGTCAGTGTATTACCTATAGTAAATGCTGGTTGGCATGCCCCCAGATTGTAAAGCAGAGAGGAGTACCAGCGTGGAAACTAAGCAATGTACTCCTGTGGACAGAAAACATTTTAGCCACCTAAAGAAATCAAAAGCTAAAATATATTTTCACTGCTTTACTTTGTGATCACACACCCTTTTCAGGCAGGAAACCATTGTTATATAAGCCAAATATTCCTCTCTGCAAACCAGCCAAACTCCATAGGAAAAATCTGTAATTTTACCTCCCTCGCAGAACACAGGAGTTGTTGATTTTCCACTGCCTCAATCTGTTAGTTTGTCTTATTTTGAAACTGAACTATTCTTTTAAAACACAGAAGTCACACAATAACACAAAAAACAGATCAAAGCAGTGGTAGACTGGCACCTTCTGTGTTCTGTGAGTTAGCTGATTTTGTTTATGGAGTTTGGTTGGTTTGGAGAGAGCAATATTTGGCTTTTGTAATCGCAGTTTCTTGTCAGAAAAGGCTGTCTAACAGCAAAGTAAAGCAGTGAAAATATTCCAAATATAGTGCATACTTAAACTGATATCGATTTTTTTTAGGTGGACCTTGAAATGGAAAAATCCTTTTTAACCTTTTAGACTACATCCCGTTATAATGTGCATTTATTTAACAATATATGCAAAAAAAAAAAAAAAAAGAAAAGAAAAAAAGGAAACTGCACTGCTGTGTATTTTTATATCAAAATCATCTCTTCATTTTTTCTTCCTGTAAAGCAAAATATGATGGGGGAATTGGCTAAAACCAACCAATAATATCATGACATCCACCTGTCAATCAGTCTTCAACTTATAGCTGTGCAGAGTGAAGGCTATGATTCATTAGTTAGCTCGCTAGCAACAATATGGTACATCAATGTTTGTCTCCAGGTATGGCTATCAACCTTGTTTTAAGAAAAAACATGTTTTATTTGTGATGTCATGGAGAACTACTACCCACAATACCCACAATTCTAAAGTGTAACAGTGACTTCTCTGATTGGCGGAGCTCGCTGTTACCATGGAAATGCAAACGGGTAGTTAGTTAGCTGACATGAATCATAATAATAATGTCATTATAAAACTACAACATATTATTACACTGTTATTAACAGTATAAGCACTATAATAATGACAAATGTTATCATTCACAGTGGTTTATGGTATGAATAAAATAAGGATGTACACAGTTATGGTTAGGATTCATCTCATAGTTGGTTGGTTTGGTTCCAGGCTCTTTATATAAGAAAACTGAATGAACAGGAAATTCACAATGGGAAACAGAGAAAGTGGGCGGTCACTGTTGAGCTCTATAGCACTCTTGATTTTCATATCATGTCAATTTTAAGTGGCTAAATTACCCTTTCCTGTTGACCTTGTCCACAGCAGTACATCGCTCAGCTTCCATGTGGGTGCCCCTCTTGGCTTTTCCTACCTGGGGGCTTGGCAGCCAGCATCTACTGTAGTTAATATATTGACTATTGATAAATACCTTATAGAAACCCACATTCAATTGTGCAGACTATCCCCTTATCTTGCTGGATTTTTTACAGGAAAACACAACATTTTGTATGAATGCACAATGGTGTGTGGCAGACGGAGCCAAGGTATTTCCCCTGCTTCTGTTATTAATGAGAGAACATTTGGAGGATGTCTTCAATCTGGGAATGATTCACCTCCTGACCCCTGAGGAATCAAACTAGTGTGTGCAGTCTACAGATGAGTCACAGGAAGAAACACACACTCGGTGCTTTTATGTTTCCACAATAATCAAAGTAATCTTACAGCACACAGGCCACACAGCTTTGGCATTCCAGCATTGAAATCTGATCAAACAAGTCTGATTTACATTTCTGAAAAACACAGCTAATGAAGGCACATAATAAGTGATGAAGGAAAACACTGGAAAATGTGCAAGAAAAAGTTCCAAAATCTCAATCCTCCCTCTCATGTGTGTGTTTCCCAATCGGTAAGTCTCCAGCTGATTCATGGACAGAGTAATCAAAGCTGACTTCCACTGAAAGCCTCTTTGTTTAGCTTGTGCTTTGAGAAAAGAGGATGCCTCATGCTATTATCTTGAAAGTTTATTTATTTGCTACCACCTCACAAAATCTCCAAACTTGCAGCCTCCTCTCGTGTAGGACTGAGTAGGTGGTTTCAAAAGAAATCCCACTTTTTCAGCAGAACTCACAGAGCTCGGCTTGTTTGTTAGTTTTGAGAGTGGAGGGAGTCATGGGAAAAATGCCAGTGTCTTTCAAATCTAAGAAAATGTGTAAAAACAAGGAGGGCTTTGTGCAGGAGCAGGTTTTGACAGTTTTATGAGAGTAAACACTGGGACAATAATCCTGCATCCAAGTTATTTGCTGCAAGTCACAAGTAAGTCAAGTCTTTGGACTCAAGTCCCAAGTTCATAAACTTTGGGTTTTGGCTCCTAAACAAGTCATAATATAATTAAATTTTCCAGCCTCATGGGTTTACAAAGTTACTTAGCTGTAAAGCTAACATTAGTTAAGTATTAGCTCCAATAAATACGGTTCATGTCTTTACAATGATAGAGCAATGATATACGTATATCAGCTTGCTTTCTCTACTTTTTGGTGTTATACAGGTAGGTGATTGGTTTGAACATGGCTGGACCGGATCAAACACAGTCTCCAAGACTGATGTTAGCCAGTTTGACAGGGAATACAGTACCGAGGTGGTTTTCTCATAAGGTTTGGGTCTTGGCACTCTGGGCTGGTCAGCTACAAGACAGCTAACTGTACAATTAACAGAGGTAACATGCTAACAACATCTATAGTTTGCGGTAGTTAGTGGTTAGATTGTGGCATGTCAGTCTTACCCCCTTAAAAATAAAGTGTTACCAAACATTCCCTGTCCCTCTATGGGTGTCAGTTTTTCTTAATAGGAGTGAGAAGTCAGCAGTTGGTATGAAACAGAACGGTCAATAAAATAGTTTTAACAAAGGACCAAGTTATTTTTTGCAAGTCACAGGTAAGGCAAGTCTTTGCACTCAAGTCCAAGTCAAGGCTGATAAGCCCCTAGTCCTAAACTTTGAGTTTTGATACCTTAACAAGTCAAAATGTAACAGTGAGTTTCCGGCGTCATGGATTTACAAAAATAGCTGTTAAACTAACATTAGCCAAGCATTAGCTCCAATAAAAACACAGCATCACTTAAACAATCATAGAGCAATGATATATAACTTGAGTCATGGGAACTGTTATTAAATGCTATGCCATAACATTAACATATTCAACTTTTAGCTCTCTCCACCAGCCAGAGGCTAACTTTGTCTGATTTTTGGTGTTATGCAGGTAGGCGGTTGGTTTGAACATGGCTGGCATGGGATCAAAGACAGTCTCCAAGACTGACATGGGCCAGTTTGACAGGGAATACAGTACTGAGGTGGTTTACTTGCCGAGTCAGCTAACAGGACAGCTAGCTGCATATCTAAAGGAGCTAACTTGGTAACAACAGCTACAGTTTGCAGTAGTTAGTAGTTAGATTAAAATAGTGTTACCAAACATTTTACTGTAACACACCACACAAAATAAAACCCCTCCCTACCTCTCTCTCTCTATATGGATGTTACTTTTTGAGGCACAACAAGGCCAAAATGTGACCTGCAACAATCTGCAAAGTTGGATGTTGTCTCGTCTCTGTCTGTAATTACGCCTGCTGGATATATAAGATCCTGCATGGACTGGCACCACTCCCGTTAAGTGAATACATTAAGTTGAGGGCTGACAGACAGTGGCATTACATCAAGAGCCTCAACAAGAGGAAACTGTGAGGAGCCCTACAGACGCACCACATTTGGACTAACTGTGCTGTCAGTCAAGGGTAGTAAAATCTGCATAGCATACCACCTGTAATAAAGGAACACTACATTCCCCGCTTTTAAATTCCATCTCAAACACTGGCTCGAGGCACATCAGGACTGTGATCACCACAATCAGATCTGTTACACAAGCCATATGTGTATATGATCGTCTTTACACACAATGGCTATGTATTCATGTGCAAATGATCACATGATCACATGTGCCTCAGTATGTTTCTGCACTTCATTGTATGATGTTGACATACTGAGGCACTTTATTATGATTCCGCTTTTTATTGTATTGTCCTGCACTTTATTAAGGCATTTATGTATCATAACTAGCACTCTTCACACTTTTATGTCATATTGTCTATTGTGTTGTTGTATACATGCATGATGCATCAGTCTAGGAGCATGTTGTACAGTGTCTTGGACCAGTCAACACATCTGGAACTGGTATCCATACGCATGCACACTTATGGATGAGTTTGTGTTTTTCCTGCTCAGGGACTACAGATGTAAATTAGAATTTTTGTAACTCTGGCATATTTACATCATGTATTACACAATGATGTTCATTAATATGCTCTGTGCCTGTTAAATAAATAAATAAATGAATAATTTTCAACCTGCACATTTTGCAAACTGCAGTTCATTTTTTGTGGCCCACCTCATACTTTTTGCGCGTGAACAAAACAGTCTGTGGTATCATTGTTTTCCCAACTGGAGCTCATTAATGGAACGTTAGCGCTTCATGGTTCTCTCAACTTGATTGGATGCTGTCCGATTGGCTCAAACAAAGTGAACGGGGAACTAAGGAAATGAAGGTAAATGAATTGAATCATGCACACTTTTTAAATAACATGCAGGGCTGTCACGATATCAGATTTCCACGAAACGATTATTGTGGCCAAAAGATTTCAGGTTAACGATACTATTGCGATATCTATAGAATTTTTTTTAAAATGCTATCAGTTAAATTCATCTTAAACTCTAAAGTCATCAAATTTTAATTGATTATCCTCTGAGTATAAGTTTCACTGTATTAGTCAGCAGTGACACTGCATACTTCAGAGTATACCTGTGAATGTGAAGACAAGAGCACAGAGAATTAGTTGTGATTGCTTTTATGTGTAACTTGGGAGGCTTGTTAGCTGAGAGATTTCATGATTACTCAGAGTCAGCAGAGAGTTTGTTTCTGTGTATTGTGGGAGGCTGTCTATGCTCTCATACGTCTTCATTTAACTTTAATTAATGTCACTGACAAATATGGGGTCTTTTTAGGTTTCACCACTATCAATTTAACACACAGAAACACATTCAAGTAGAGACATTAGTGTAACATCTATATACAAATAAGACTATCACAGGACAGCACAACTTTACAGGCTGAATAAAATTGCAGTCAGTGGCAGATTACACCATAGACTAATGTGATTATGTGTTGCAGGAATCACACTGTTAGACTGTGGTATCCAGAAACACTCCAGAACCATCTCCAGCATGGTCTCACATGTATCAATGGGTAATGTCTATATATAGTTAATATTTATATATTTTTTTTCTAAAATTGTTTGCATTTTGTATTGATCTGTAAGTGTTTCCCTAAATTGTGTATTTGTGTAAAGTCCCATCCAAGGCTGGATACTGCAAAGGACTTATCTAGGCTTAGGTGGGGCTTAGGCTATAACTGTTGGGGTGTATGTGGCATATATTGGACATATTAATATATACATTCATATCTAAATATATATAACCAAATGTGACTATAAGTACACTTAATGTTAATATACTCATGTGTAAATATACACACTTAAATACATACTCATCAATGTATACACTCAAATGTCAATGTATACACATTCCACATCAATATGTAAACTCATATGTAAAATATAAATATAAAATATATATTCATGTGTGTACATTGTGCATTCTTATATGTCAATATAGACATTCAAATTTCAATATATCCTTACTTATATGTCAATTCCCTCAAATGTTAATATATACACAGACACTGTTGATATAACATAAATATATATATACATGAATATATGTAAAATATACATATACATATAAATGTCAATGTATCTACACTCATATGTCAATATATACACTCAAATGTTACTGTCATATATATATACTGTATAAATATATAAACTTATATATCAATATATAGACTCAGATGTCAAAATACATAATGCACACACTCAAATGTTAATACATGGTCAATATCAATATACAACCTCATGTAAATATATACACTCAAGTCTCAATATATCTACACTCTTATGTAAATATATACCCTCAAATGTTACTGTAATATATATACACTGTATAAATGCATCAACTTATATGTAAAGATACACACTAAAAATGTTAATACACAGTCAGTATCAATATATAAACTTATATGTAAATATATACACTCAAATGTCAAAATACATAATGCATACTCACTGTCAATGTATACACACAAATGTTAGTACACATTCAATACCAATATATAAACTTATATATAAATGTATACACTGAAGTCTCAATTCATCTACACTATGTCAGTATATACCTTAAAATGTTACTCTAACATATATAGACACTATTTAATTATATAAACTTATATGTAAAACTGTATATATGCTCAAATGTCAAAATACATACTGCATACTCATTGTTAACTCAAATGTTAATACACACTTAATATCAATATATTAACTCATGTAAATATATACACTCAAATGTCAAAATGCACAATGCACTCCTAATTTCAATATATACACTCAAATGTCAATTTGTGTACTCTCAAACATCAATATATTCAATCAAATGTCAGTGTTTTCACACTCTAGCTCTACAACTCTTCCCTTGGTGTCTGTCACTCCAAGTAAATAGACTGATTTGGACTCATCTTAACAGTGCTGCAAGTTACTCTTTAGTAATATGTACAGTATATATGTACCACTGCTGTATATATTTGTACATATTGCTATATATAATATGCTGTACATATTTTTAATTTTTATTATTTTATTTTTATTTCTTAAAGTTTTATCTCTACATAATATTTCTATCTTAAATTCTATATTTATATTTCTATATGTTATATATATACTTTTACTTATATTCTAGTCTTTCTTAAATGGGTGCAACTGTAACACCAACAATTTCCCCCCGGGGATCATTAAAGTATTTCTGATTATGATTATGATTCTGATATACACCCAAGGGTCAAGGTACAGTACACACCTTCACTATCAATATATACACTCATATTGAGTTTTACAAAAGTTCAGTAAGTCACACTACCTGACTCCCACCTATGTTCTACTGTTTTGTTCTACTGTCTCTCCTTCCTTCTTATTTTCCTTCCTTTCTTCCATCTTTCTTCTCCTATCCGCCCTCACCTCCCTCCTAATCATTCAATCAGTACACAGAGCACATTCTCTCTTTTATCAGTGCATTTGGGAATCACTGATCTGTGTGCTCTGTATGTATCATTCAGCTGTTCATGTGTCTCGCTGCCTACAGCCCATGTGTTGACGTGCTCTGAACATATTACCAGCAGAACCAGAAATCGTGTTTAAATTTAAATGCAATCCTTCCTCACACAGCTTTGATTGTGGCTCACTTCTACGAATGCATGTTTCTTATTTATAGTGATTACGTAACTGATGCTGTGTGATGTCTTTAGAACATGTACTATATGCGTGTACCTCCTGTTGTGTGCACGAGCTCTGGCTGAATTCTCTCACTCGAACGTTGCTCACATTGCTGCGGGGACGAACACCATGTGGCAACAGATGGGGCAACTCTGAGCGCTGCTTATCACATATGAACAAAGAAGAGAAAAGACTGTACGTGCACACACAATCACCACACGCAGGCCTCCCGTCTGTTCTCCTCTCTGCTCATATGTGGTTTTTCAGCTCTTTGTGGAGGCTGATAAACACAGAAGCCACTCAGAAGCTCTTGCTTACTTGTCTTGATTGTAATGTCTAGAGAAAGAAAGTATAATTCCAACCTCAGGGCTGGAAATTTTTCACTTTTCAGTAATTGGACTTCCCACACTGAAGCACATCAGCCTGGAGATAAACGTGAAAAGGAGAAAAGACTGTAAATCTCCACAAAGAACCAATATGTTCAATTATTTTTTTGAATGTTATGGCAGTTATTCAAGGAAGACCCTTTATACTTTTTCGTGTTCAACACCTGAGCGTGCCCGCTATCTGCATGCGTTTCTGTTGCACTTTTGATGTGAACTGAATCTCCAAGTAGATGGGAAATGGGTGTGCCAGTAATAGCAGCAAAGCTCATGGGTTTGTGTTGTGGTGGATGGGAGATCAGATGAAACAGAAATATACTTTCAAATGGAAATAAATGACGATGGTGAGGCTTTTTTTTCCCTGTCAAACTCGCAGGAACATCAAAGAGACTCATGCTAGTGGAATGTGGAGCCAGATATGAGCCGCGGTGACATATGTATTCACACATGCAGGGATTATTTTTCAAATGGAGTGTATGGAATATACCCTGCAAGGTAACACTTTATATTAAGGTGCTTGTAATAAGCGTTAGTTAATAGGTAACAAAGCCCTTTTTACCATTAATACTATATGTGTTAATAAGACTATGTGTCAGTAATAATAATAAATATGTTCACTGTTATAAGACATTCATAAGCAGTCTTAGAAACTTGTCAACAGACTAGACCGCTTGAGAATGTTTATAAAAGCCTCATAAGTGTGTTAATAATGGCATTACAAACACATTTACTTATGTCAACTACCTTTTATAAGATTATTAAATTTTTACTAAGATTTTGTTCTTGCTTTATTAAGATTTCTACATACCCCATTATGCATTTATTAGCAGTTAACTATACACTTATTAACAGTTAATTATGCATTTTCTTAAGTGTGAACAGTGGTTATTAAGATTAATTAATCCTGTATTATAAACTTATTAACAATCAACTACGGACTTTCAAGGCACTGGATCTTAAGTTTGAACAGCGCTTATTAAAGGTTTATTAATCCTTTATTATGCACTTATTAACAATTAACTATGGACTTTCAAGGCACAGGATCTTAAGTGTAAACAGTGCTTATTAAGGTTAATAAATCATTTATTATATACCTATTAATAGCTAACTATGGATTTTTAAGGTGCTGGATCTTAAGTGTGAATAGTGCTTGCTAAGGTTAATTAATCCTGTATTATGCACTTATTAACATTTAACTCTGCATTTTTGAGGTACTGGATCTAAAGTGTGACTAGTGCTTGTTAAGGTTAATTAATCCTTTATTATGCACTTATGAACAGCTTACTATGGATTTTGGGAGTACCGAATCATAAATTAACTTGTAACAGTAACAGTAACAGTAACAGATTTTTTTTTAAAATTATTACTATTTCAGGCTTTTTTTTCTTTGCTAATAACTGCTAACAAATGCATAATTAATTATGTAGAAATGTTAATAAAGCAACAAGCTTAGTAAAGGTTTAACAATGATATAGTATGTTAGTTAGTTAGTTAGTTAAACTCAATAAATTTGTTTGCAATGCTCTTATAAACAATTAGAAGATTGTGATATTACTAACTCTGTATAGTCTTTTAACACATACATTATTAACATTAAAAAGCAACTTATTAGGGCCGTATTACCAATTAACTAACTCTTATTAGAAGCATCTTTGAAGTAATTGTTATGTGATGTAATATTAAAGTACTACTCCACTTTAGTATATTATAAGATGACTAATAATTACCAGACATTTGTTATGCTTTACAAAAATATTCATTAAAAAGGTTGCTTACTAATGTAAGGATGAGTATAAGGCCAGGGATATGGAAATTTTATTTTGCATAAGAAGTCTTGATGTGAGAATAAAGCTGAAATGGTATTTTGACATTATTGTCAACATTTTGACTTTATTGTCAAAATGTAAAATTGAAGAAAATCATTCCTCCCCTCATTTTTCTCCTTATGCCTGGCTCTAACTCTCCTGTACTACTGTACTGCATTATGTGCTGAAAAAAGAAAATCACTGGATCAACTTTTAAAAATGACTTCAAATGGTAACACACAAATGTTTCAAGTTTTTTTTTTTTCAAATCAAGTAAGCAAGTTATACGAACACAAGTGTTTTAAGTTAAGATACTTAATAATCAGATTACTCTCAAATCATCAGTTTGCATCAATGCAACCTAAATTTAAGGCAGGGCAACAAAAAAGTTTCCTATTTTGCAGCTCAGTTATTTGATTCAAAGTAAAATGCTGCTCCTTAACAGTATGATTTCAGGAAAAGTAGTTTTTTTATAGCCTCATTTGTGTTATCTCATTTTGTTAAATATTATTAATATAACTGCTAACGTTAGCCTGATTTAATGTTAGCCTGGAAAACTTAAACAACACAGTTTAGCCAATTCAGGATGAACATTTTATATTTAACACACTGTGATAACCAAAACTTAAATAATAATGCATTTGTCAGAATTTTCTTATTAACATGATGTGGGATTTCTAAGATCTGATCATTACTTGTAGGTTTCTGTAAAGAAGGTTCAGTACATTTGGTGGTCATACAACTTTGCCTTGCCTTTTCTCTATCTCAGAAACAAACAGTTTTAAATACAGTTGTGTATGCAGGATGCATAGAAACATCACATTCATGTTGGCTACATTCTATATTTGCTACATATGACTTACGTGTAGATTTTGTTGAGTGAGTCATTCCCATGCTAACATCCTTAACCTCCTGCATCAACATGTTTGGCTCCGCGCCGTCTCTTGAATATAATGGAACTGGATGTTTCTCGGCCCGTGGGGCTCACGGACAAGAGGCTCAAGCCTCTGACAGTGCAGGATGTAAACATTCACACAACACTCCTTGGCTAAGCTGAAATCTCTCATCCATGAGTTGATGCGCTTCCTTCTGCGCAGTGATATGGTTGATGGCTGTAGTTTTATAAACAGCTCACAAGGTCTGTCTCTATCTATGGTCGTATTATACTGGAGAGAAGGCAGACATTTCTACAGCTGATATCTCCGAAAAATATGTATTTTTGATGTGGGGGTGAACTGTCCCTTAACCTTAACTGAGGTAGATCACCATGGTAACATATGCTGCTCCAGAGCAGGTTAAATACAAAAGATCAGATTATGTAATATGTGTCAACAGCCTGACCAATCAGCTCACTGAAAAAAAGTCAACTCCTAACTAGCAGGGAGAATGTGTCAGATCAGTAGAACCACTCTTTCCATGATCCACTTTAGACTTCCATTAGAAAACAATCTGCACATTGTTGCCTGTAATTAGATCCAGTAAATTATCAATGTGACATTTCTGTCAGAATTCATCAGGCATGAACTAATTTTCTTCTTGCCTCTCTGCTTTTGGAGAGTCAGGATGTGAGACTTTTAAACATAATAATGTTAGTCTGTAATTTGTTTGTAACTTGTAGATTTTTAAGCCTGGGTTTGCTTTTAAACTTGCAGTCCATCATTTGACTCTGAGATGCAGCTTCATGTGGTTTTTCACCTTAGAATAACAGTGTCCCTTTTGTGTGGTCCCTTGCCATTGTTTGCCAGTTTAGAACTTAGAGAGCATAGGGCGTTTTTGGACCAGAGGGAACATTTTAGGGGGTTCCCCATTTGGGACCCCTACCTGGATCAAAGTATACCAAGTACTTGGATCCAAGTTAAGTGTGACAACTGGGCAGTCGTACTCAGGCATGGTACCAAGCAAACTGCATCCGCACTCCAAGAACTGGGAGCGATCATAGCTCTTAGAACGCTGATTTGAGCAACTTTTCTGCAGCTCTGTGCCAGTAAAAGTTAAGACTTGATTGATGGATGGTTAATAATAAGTTTACAAAGTGCAAAAGAAAGCAAAAGAGCAGGATACCCAGGGGGGATGTCACAACACAAAGCCAAAACAATGAGGCCAACACACAAAGCATGACAAAAGCTGAAATTGAAGTAAAACCAAGACGCAAGCAAAAGACACTAAAACATAGTAAAAATAAGACAGAACAAAGAATGTAAAGATGGCATCACATGATGTCATCTAGTCCAGTGATTCCCAAAGTGTGGTCTGTGGTCCACTGGTGGGCAGTGAAGGCCCTCCAGATGGGCCTTGAGTTTTCTAAGTTTGAAAGTACCATAAAATATTTAGGATTAATTATAAAAAAAAGAGGTAATCAGGATTAATAAAACAAAGCCATCGGATTTAAATTACGTGTCACGTGTCCTTATTTATCTGATCTATATAAATAAAAATAAATAAAAGGATGAATAAATGATAACATCGCCACATAATATCAGTATAAATAAACACAATAAAAGGAAAACAAGAGAAAAAGATTAAAATGGAGTAAAAGATGAAAACATGGCTGGATTTTGCTATAAGAATATTAACAGATGCATTTCTTGTGGGGGTTTTCTTTTTTGGCATATGTTACTAAGTAGGGTCACAATATGGCCAACACTTTGTCACTGCCTCTCGGTGTCTCATATTGAGGCACAAGATACCCTTTAGGGTGAAACGCTGACAGAAAGCCTTTTCAACTCGTGGTTAACATTGTGAAATTATCACAGTTTGGTTAGATTTGGGCACCTTAACTGGTTAGTCAGGTTTAGGAAAAGATCATATTTTACGTTCCATTCCGTTCATCGATGGCATCCACAGGGTAGCAGTGGAGTTCATGTCCCCCCAAAGTTTTTAAAATTGCCATGTAAGGACCACAAATAAAGTTGTAGCATATGCTATATTATTCTTAATATTTAATTTACATGATGAGGTGAGGTGCGTTACTGGCCAAACACACCAAGCTCTTTAATTTATTAGTTAAAGGATAACTTCTGTATTTTTCAACCTGGGCCCTATTTCCCCATGTGTATGTGTGTGTATGATTGATAGGTACAACTCGTTTTAAAATTGGTTCAGTATTGAGGGAGGCTGATGCAGCCGGCAGCCCAAAACAAGTTATAATGATATGAGGGCAAATACGTCCCGTAAAAGTTTGTGCATTAAAAGTGCTTTTTTTTTGCCACAGTCTGGCTCAGATCGCCAGTGTAATCTCTGTCAACAGCATGCAAAGCGTCTTTCCTACCCTTCACTTCCTCTGGGCTGTGTGTGACGAAATCTCACAGGATCTTTGCTTGTTGAAGAATGTCTTTGTTTCAATGAGTGCTACAGCTGTTTTCTTGAGGAAGAAGTGTTTCGGGATTGGATGTCTTCTCTTCTTGGGCTGGCAGTAGTCATCTTGGGAAAAGTGTGCACTGCAGACCCGATGGCCTGCATGGCGCAGCGTCTGGACAGGAGTGTTAGCATCCAATTGTAGCACAATTAGCCACAACTTCAGCATGTTGCCGTCCGACAAAGGCAGCCTATGAAAGCTGTATGGGGTTGCGCGACATCCTGTTCTTGCAATTCGAAACAAAGATCCCGCGAGATGTCGTCACACACAGCAAGCAGTAGTGAAGCATGCTGTTGACAGAGATTACACTGGCGATCTGAGTCGGACTGTGTCGAAAAAAAGCACTTTTAATGCACAAACTTTTACAGACTAATTTGCCCCGATATCTACCGTTATAACTCGTTTCGCGGCTGCCGGCTACATCCGCCTCCCTCAATACTGAACCAATTTTAAAACGAGTTGTACCTATCAATCATACACACATATACACATGGGGAAATAGGGCCCAGGTTGAAAAATACAGAAGTTATCCTTTAATGTGCTCAATGAAAATAAGGGTTGTGACAAAACTCATATTGACATGGGATGAAAGGTGATAAACTGGTTGATGAGATCAACAAGGGTTAAAAAGGCATTTTTTTTAATTTCATGTCGACTTTGAAGTTGCCTATATAATAACAAGGTCCAAGTAATGTAGCAGCAGTGCTTCTGCATCACTGATAAAGAACAACATATTACTGAATGAAAGACATCAGTTTACAGTGCTGCACTGATGTCATTTCTTTTTAGATGTTTTCTGAATATTTTATGATTTCTCCTTGATCTCTGCATTCCATTATTTGATGCCCTTGATTTTTTTTTTTTGGTCCATCAAATTAACTAGAAGAGGAATCAAATTAATTTTCCACAACAAAGCCACTCAATTCACAACCTTTTCTTTGGTGTAATAAAAGAGGCTGGCCTGCGGTCTGCGTGGCCCCTATAAAAAATGAATGGAATATGAAGTCCCCTCGCCTGTCTCTTGAGGATGCGTATATTAAAATGTTCAGTAAAGTGAGAGGACTGTCGGGCTGCTGCCGCTTCAGGCCTCCAGCCTCCCTCCGTCCGCTCTGGGGAGGAAGAGCCCACTTTCTTCTCCTTCCTAATGAGCTGCTGCTGGAGATGACAGGCAGCTCCTCCACCAGCTCCAATCATTATTCTCACACACACACACCAACTACACCGTGTGCCCATGTTGCTCATGCATGAGTGCATAATGCACAGCCGCTCCCAGAGCCCCTCGCTACAAAGGGATGGTAAATAGATACAGTGCATGAAATGAGCGCTGAGCAAACGCACAGTGGATTGGCAAAGGGACAATTGTTTGCTGCTGAACAGAGACAAACAGCGGTGATGGAAAACAGAGTGAGGCTGCTGCTATTTGTTTCAACATTTTACCCACTGCTAAATAATAGAGCAGAAAAAAATAAACAGAGCATTTGCAAAAGTTGAGTCATTTGACGATACATTAGCACGACGGGAAGGTATATGACACCTTCCATCTCAGCCGATGAGGCCCAAAACAACAGAGGAAGCAAATTACATCCCTGATGATGAAATTACTTTTGTGCAAAGGTGCTGAGTAATAATTTCATCTCCTCAATTTGAAATTAGTTTCATGAAAATACTATTTGGATCACAGATGTCTTCACTATGTGCAGTCATTTCATCTCAGTGCTGCTTCATCACACTGCTGTTCCATTCAGTGCACATCTCCATTCACTGTAATTCTTCATCACTAAGATTTTGGGCTTCTCAGCAAAAATAATCAAGCCTGTGCTCAGTGTGTTTTCTTATGTAATTACGTCATTATTCAAAAAAATCAGTCAGGCTCATGCTTCTTGCATTACATTAGCCACACTGACACCTTGTGTGTGCATTATGCCATAACTTGAGGAATAAGCAGCGAGGCAGCAGAGAGGATCTCTGTCATTACATAACTACATACAGCACATACTGTACATCCATATATACAGACAGTGCTGGGAGTCTAAAGCATTGGTTCCCAACCTGGGGTATGGGTCTGCTCTGAGGTCGTCAGAGTCACATTTGCACATGTTGACTAAAATCGCAGTTTCAGGGTTTGTCAGCCCTTCCAGGATTTTGCAGCCTTTTTTGGGATTGTTTTGGCCTAAAATGCCTGATTTCAATGCAGCTTTTCTTAAAAAATTGTGATGCATGTTGTAATGTTTTTAGGCATTTTTTGCAATGACGTTGCAGGGACAAGTGAAAATTGTTTTTTTTTTTAGAATTCATTAAAAATCAAAGGCGAGCTTGTTCCAGGGATACAAAATCAGGGTCCCTGATTTGAAAGCCCCTTAAGTAAGATTGCCAAAAAGGCTCAGGGTTAAAAAAGTTCCAAAAAAATATGTTTTATTTGTAGATAAAGGAGGTCACCTGGAGGGTATTCTGCAAAGAAGCAAAATCTTTTTGGAGCACAAATTCAGTCAAAGTGCTCAGAGCATTAATAAATGTCAATAACAATGACAAATTCTGCGTTCTATTCAGTATCCATGACAAAATAAAAACATATAAATACAAAAAATAGTAAATAATAAAACACTGAGTCAGTTCTTTGAGACATTCATGTATGAAGTTTGTGGAGGTGACTGTTATGGTTCCTAGAACTTGTGGCAAAGATGCAGAATTTGGACAAAATTGCGAGGCCAGAATTCACGGGGATTGGTTGGATTTGTGTGAATTGTTGTCATCGCAACATTGCAACTTTCACTGCAAGTGAATCTCAAACACTTTTCAAGGTGCATTTTAATATATTCAGCATATATTATATATTATATTAACATATTTATATACAAAATGATATTTTACCTCTTTATCACATTAAATCAGATGTTATTGTGCTGTTATCAACCTTGTGCTAAAGTTCTACAGACAGGAAGGAAAAGAAAACACAGCACAGGTAGATTTGACTTCCTGTTGGTGTTGCAAACTTTGTGCATTTTCCTTAATTGATAGTTGAAAATGCTGACAATTGATTAACTGATTAATTGTTAATAATAATAAGATTTTTTTTTATATTTACATTTTTGTCTAATCTTTTCTCATTTCCATTTCATTTTCTTGTTTTTTTTTTCTCTTTTTTTCTCATTTTAACTTTAAGTTTAGTTTCCAGTTAATGTCATTGTTAGACTATTGTTGATTATCAATTAATATGTTTAATAATTTACATTTATTTGGCAATTTATCGATTAATGATTAATCATTAACTTTCTGTACAATCTGGCTCAGCAAATATCTGACTTATTTTATTTCTTTATGTAAAAAGTTAAGTAACTAATTTGATCAAGCAGCAATTAATTATGAAAGTAATGTGATATAATTTTAAGCAGTTATCCAAAATCCAAGCACTTTTCAAACCTTGAAAACACTACATTGAAATTCAAGTGTTTTCAAGGATTTCCAGCACCTGTACGAAACTGCAATTAATACAAAAGTCTGCATACAAAACTATTTAAAAAGATACATTTCTATGTCTTGATTTAAAATAGTAGGCTGCGTAGTAGGCCGTAACTCTGTGAGCTCTCAGCTCTGTGATAATGAATCATTATTGTTCTTTTGGTAAGAATGAGTGTGTATAAGCTGAGAAAAGGTTAAGCTTATTCCAGAAAAAAGAAATTTACCCAAGGTATACATTCTCACAATGGAAACAATTTAGTTGGTGCTTATTTTGACTTTAAAGCTTTGGAATTAATCACTTATGTATGTGTGCATGTGTGCAGGCTGAGGGGCTAAGCTTAGATACAAACAGTGGGGGCTCCGAGGAAAAAAAGTCTGGAAACCACTGTTCTAAAGCAGTCATTCTCAGAGAGTGATTCAGGACCCACAGGTGGATGACAGGAGATTTTATTTGGGTCCCCAACTAAATAAAAGACTATGGAGGAAATTCAGCAAATTTAAGATTTATATCTGCAGTACAACCTTTATAAACAGAAGAAAAAACAAAAGCCTGTTAATTCTGTTGAAATGCACGTATTTAGTCTCATTTATGACACAGGTTAAAATGTTCAAATGTTTTCCTGCCCTTACAGAATAAAAAAAAACAAAAAAAAACCAAAAACACATGTGGCATATGGTTCACATTGGAATATACATTTTACATGACAGTGTTCCAAAACATCACATTTCTCATGAGCAAAGACCATGTTTAACATGTGAAAGACACACATGAAACACCTGAATTTCATATGTGATTTTGCACAGGTGAAATTCTTGTTTTACATGGGAATATACATGGGTGTCATATATTACACCATGAAAACGTTCCAAAATGACACGTTTCCCACGTACAAAGAACATGTTTAACATGTGAAAAACACATGTTCCACATATTTCACATGTGATTTTGCACATGGGAAATTCATGTGGTTCTTCTGTAAGGGTGATAAGAGGGACAAAAATAATAAAACGGCCTCTTAACTCAGCCAAAATGAATTTATTCTTCATTTCTAAAGTTTTGTATATGTTGTCAATAAAGCATTAAGATAATATAAGGTGATTCAAGAATGGCAGTGAAAATGGGCAGGCACATTATTTTATGCACAAATGAACTCTTCACAGAATTATTGATACAGCTTATTGTGATGTGGGTCATGACTGGTTGTCATTTTTTAAAAGTGGGTCCCAAGGGAAAAAAGTTTGTGGGCACTTTACCAAGTTTTATCCACTTTAAGGGCACTTTAGAGGGTACTTTACCGTCTATCGTCCACTACGAGGCCACTTTGGAGCAGTGTTTCTGTGAACTTTTTTTCTGGAGACCCAATTTTTAAAAACCCAGCTCACAATAGACCTTATCAATAAATCTTGGAAAGAATTTATTTGTGCATAAATGAACATTCCTGGTCATTTCTGCATCACCTTACAACAACGTAATACCTTGTTGAATGTTATAGGAAACATATATGCATAAATGAGATATAAATGCAGACAGAGTTAACAGGCCAGCTCATTGTTTTTATTTCCTCTCATCAGGAAAATAATATAGTCATAACTGAGACAAAATAAATACATTTAGACAGAATTAAAGCAGCTCTCATGTTCCATCTCATCAGTATAAAAGGTGTGCAGATATAAATCATCATTTTTCTGAAGTCTGAATGAAAGTTGCTAATGGAGCAGTATGAAATCAGTTAACCTGATTCTAACAGAGGAGGTTCCTCAAAAGAGACGTCCTGGTGTGATGTTTGTCATCTTCATGGATAAAATGAGCTCATTCATTTATTAGTCATTCATCAAACCAGCTGATTATCCTGCAACACATGTAAAGATCTAAAACCTAAAATCCACCTGCTGCATTTCAAATTATTCTGCATTTGTAGTGACAATCATACACAATCATATTTTACATTCTGACTTTGACTTTTAATCATCTGATAATTTCAGGCTTTCATGCAGTTTGTGAGAAACAAATGGCCACAGAATATAATAAATTAAAGGTCCAGTGTGTAAAATTTATGAGGGTTACACACGACACACTGGTCCTTTAATGTTTTCCAATATTCAGTTCATTACAAAAAAGTTATTGTTGTTGCTCGTTTGAAAAAGTATCATTTCAAAGTCATCATCTGGCTCTAATTAGAGTTAGATAAATGTTAATGGTGGATTATTAAACAAAAACATAATTGTAACAATATTTATACTGTAAAACCACACAAATAAATGTAAAAGCACCTGCAAATATTTCTTTTTATCAAACACTGTTTCTGTCATGTTGTGTTTTATGTTGTAAATATAGTATTCACTGTAGAGAAACTTAGAGGCATTTAGATAAATTCACAGTCAGAACAATTATTATTATTGATTGAATTTATTAATTTTTTATTTAGGATTTAAAGAAAAGGTAAATGAAAAGTAATGGTATGGAAACTAGAGGACACGGAGAAAAAACACCCACTATAAGAAAATATAGAATTAAAAAGAGGTAAATTTGAGGATGAAAAGTTACATGCAGTGTCTCAGAGGAGTTTTCTCTGACACACTGCATGCACCCTTTTCCCTTTTCCTTTTCCTTTTCCTCTTCCCAGACCTAATGGTCTGGGAAGAGGAAAAGGGTCATTTGTTGTCCAGTTCAGCTCAAAGGTCTTTTTCACAGAGATGGTTTTTCTTTGTCCAGCTGCTGTACTTTAGAGAGGGCGTCAGATATCCTCGCATTTGTCTGTGCAAGCTGAAGCTCCAGGCCCTTGATCTTGTTCACCTTCATCAGCTCAGCTTCGTCACGAACAGCCTTCTTCCTTTGCAGCGTTTCTTTTAACTGCTTCACTTTTGCTGCTAGAGCCTCGTTCTCCATCTTGAGCTTGGTGTTCTGCTCCATCTTTCTGTCTCTGAGTCGCTGAAGTTCGAGCTCAGAGACGTAAATCTTTGCCTGCTGGGGGGAAGCCTTCACGCCATCACAGGCCTTGTCCTGTCTTCGCTTTAACTGCTCCAGCAGAGTTGCTAAAGCCTTGTCCGTCCTGGGCCTGGTGGTCTGCTCTGTCTCACTGGTCCTGGTGGTCTGCTGAAGCTGGACCTCGAGGGCATGAATCGTGGCCTTCTGGGGGGTAGACTCAACCTTATCACAGGCCCTGACCCTGCCAGTATGCTGTGGATTGGTAGGTAAGTTTTCATGTTGGACAGATCCCGTCTCAACATCAGTAGCCTTGACCTCATCTGAATGAAGCTGTGTGTCAGATTCCTCATCGTCAGAGTCAGATTGCTGTGACTCAACAGTTTCATTCAGAGGGGTGTGGGATGGTGTCAGAAGTGTCCAAAGATTTCTCCTCTGAACACTGTCATTGTCACTTTTAAATGCCATCAGGTGTACGAGCCTTTTGTTCAGTCGAGGCCTCCACATTTTGGTTTCTGATCGTAGGACCACTTTCAGCTTTTTCAGGTAGTACAGCTCTTTATCTTCTGGTTTGTCACATTCATAGCCACATGGTGGTGTAGGTGACAAGGACAGCACAGGGGCCCTTGAGATTTTAGTGGACTCACAAGCCTGCTGCGTGGCAGCTGAAGGTGTAGCTTCTTGCTGTGGCACATTATCAGATGTAGCAGCCCGCTGTGGCTCACTCGAGGGTGTAGAAAATGTCTGTGGTGCCTGCTGGACTGTCACACTCTTCTCTGGGACATCCTTGGGTTTCCTTTGGAGGATCCGATACTTGGGCACTGTGTCAGATGGTTCAGCTTTCTCAGCTTGGCCCATTTCAGTCAGAGGGGTCCGGTTTGGTGGTGGAGGTGACAAAGGGGTGCGGTATGGTGGTGGAGGTGTCCAAAGTTTTTTCTTAAGGACAGGCCTTCTTGGAATTTCAGTGGCCTCACAAGCCTGCTGCGTGGCACCTGAAGGTGTACGTGCTTGCTGTTGTACACCAGCAGATGTAGCAGCCTGCTGTGGCTCACTCAAGGGTGTAGAACCTGACTGTGGTACCTGTTGGACTGTCACACTCTTCCCTGGGACATCCTTGGGTTTCCGTTGGAGGATCCGATACTTGGGCACTGTTGGTTCAGCTTTCTCAGCTTGGCCCATTTCAGTCAGAGGGGTCCGGTTTGGTGGTGGAGGTGACAAAGGGGTGCGGTATGGTGGTGGAGGTGTCCAAAGTTTTTTCTTAAGGACAGGCCTTCTTGGAATTTCAGTGGCCTCACAAGCCTGTTGCGTGGCACCTGAAGGTGTAGCTGCTTGCTGTTGTACACCAGCAGATGTAGCAGCCTGCTGTGGCTCACTCAAGGGTGTAGAACCTGACTGTGGTACCTGTTGGACTGTCACACTCTTCCCTGGGACATCCTTGGGTGTTCTTTGGAGGATTCGATACTTGGGCACTGTGTCAGACAGTTCAGCTTTCTCAGTTTGGCCCATTTCAGTCAGAGGGTTGCGGTATGGTGGTGGAGGTGTCCAAAGTTTCTTCTTAAGGACAGGTCTTTTTGGAATTTCAGTGGACACACAAGCCTGCTGCGTGGAACCTGAAGGTGTACGTACTTGCTGTTGTACACCAGCAGATGTAGCAGCCCGCTGTGGCTCACTTGAAGATGTCACCTGATTCCGTTGTACGTCCCTTATTGTTGCATTATTCTGTCCAACATCCTCAGGTTGTCTTTGGAGGATGCGGTACCTGGGCATTGTCGATTGAGGATTTTCAATTGACGTGGTAGCCTTGTTCTGCCTCTGGTGATTGGAGAACCTTGAATTCCAGAAAACACGGGTTTGCTGGATAAAGGGTCTCCTTTCTCCATAGTTGCCTTTCTGGTTTTGTGTGTTTTCACTTCTTTCCATTGTGAAAACTTGCTGATCTCTGTTCACTCTCTTAATCTGTGTGTGTCTGTTCACTCGTGTCTGCTGTGATTGAGTTTGTGAAGACATTATTGCTTTCTGTTCACTCTGTAGATGTATGTGTGTCACTTTGTTTGACTGAGTTTGTGAAAACGTGATGCTTTCTGTTGGCTCTGTCGATCTCAGTGTGTCTCTATGGTCACTGTTGTGACTGAGGGTATGTGAGCTTTATAAGATGAAAGACTCAGAAGAAAGATTCTGTTGTGACATCATCAAAGCTTTGATGATGTCACAAAGGACATGATGATGTCACAAAGGACATAGAATGGAATGTTGACTGTTACCATGGAAACCAAGTGTGATTCAATCAGTCTAATATAAACATTTTTCATACAAAAACAAAATGTAACACAAAGTGCTTCATACAATTACCCCCCTCCACACACACACACACACACACACACACACACATTAACAGAACAAGACAAGAAGACACAGCTGCCATATTGATATGAAAGAGCAGGTAAACGCAGGTGTTGCCAATTATGCTACTTAAGGTCCTGCACCATTAAGTGTAGCAGAGCCTTTCTGGTGAGCCAGCATGCACAATAGCAGCACCCTGACTCTGTTTGACCTGAATGGAATGGAACCTTAATCACTATCAGTGGTAACACCTGTGTTTACTTTGCTATTTCATTTCAAAATGGCTGCCGTGACAACGATCTCTTATACTGGGCTGCATTTGATCAGCAGATGTCCATGTGGTTGTGGGATTGACACAGTTTAACTAAAAGAGTCTGGAAAACTTTTTTGGACATATTTTGTTTGAAAAGAATCAATTGGAACAGTGTTCCCCAACTTTTTTTTTTTCCCTGGGGACCCCCTACCAAAACACAATTCACTGTTCAATTCAATGTGTCAACAAAATGTCAATAATTTGACACAAAATATACATTTTAAAATTCCATCCATCCATCCATCCATCCATCCAATTTTAAAATGTATAATAATAATCATTTTAAAATTATTTTAGTGATTTAACAATGATTTTATTGTTCCTCCAGAGTCCAGAACTATAGCCATAGCAATGTTCTCTTCTTCATTTTCATCTTCAAAAGTCTGTTATATATAGTAACGGTCCGCTATAAATAAATAACTGACCATTGAATTGAATTCTGTAATTGGCCAATGAGAACTGAGTACTCAACAAAACCATGTAATAACAGGTGATAGTATATTGCGTTGAGGTCCTGTCAGGATTTATTTCACAGTACCAACCTACTCACTGTATATTATCCTTTACATATTATCTTGACATGTATTATTATGTAATGCATATATATATATATGTATAATATATATATATATATACACACACACATATATATATATATATATACACATATATATATATATATATATATATATATGCATAAATTATATAAATACAAACTGAGTTAACAGGCCGTCTGATTATTTTTATTTACTCTCATCAAGAAAACAATACAGGACATTGTAACCTACTTCATTATAATGAGACAAAATAAGTGCATTTAGGGAAAAATGAACAGGCTCTTGTTTTTCATCTCATCAGTGAAACTATATACAAACTTTAAATGCTTTACAAAAGGTGTACTGCTGATATAAATCTTAAATTTACAGAATTTCTCCCATAGTCATTTATTTATTTCTTTGGCGACCCAAATAACATCTCATCAACAAGTACAACATCTATTCTGATGGACTCACACTGGATGTTAATCCATGGGAACAGGAGTTTATGTGTAGATGATGTGCAGCTCCAGTAACAACATGAAGGTAAATATGTCCTTTCACTATGACTGTAAAATCACAATGGCTTGAAGAATATGAATCAAGCCAAGAAGTGCTGTTCATTGTCGGTGTAATCATATCATTTACAGTCTCTGAGCAGCTATTCTTCAACAGCCCCTGCATCTGCAACACAACAGCTTAATCAATTGTACATAGTAATAACAGTGAGCATCACAGAGACGCAGGTGGCTCATGTACAGCCTCGTGTGCATCAGCTGCCAGCTTCATATAATGTGATGCGACATGCTCATTCTCCTCTTTGCCACACTCCATTTCATTTGATTTCCCAGCCGGAGGCTGTCATGGACGTATATGCAGCTCAGTGAGGCTGCTCCAGCTCTGTGCATTGATTTTACTGCTGCCTGCGTAGGATGGTTCATGTCTTCTATGCTCTTTCCTACTTGATTTTTCTTCCCAAAAGCACCCAGAATCATGTGCAGCACTCTGCAGAGCTACAGTAGCTGATGTTTCTGTTTCTTCCTTTGGTCTAATTAATTAAGTTACAAAAGAAATTCATATGCAATTTCAGCCATACTAACAGCATGTCATAGGTCCAGCACTTAGGCTCAGAGTGAAATACCTCAACAGCCATTAGCAGTTAGGTCTCACAGTTCACACACACCATCTTCATTCACACACACGCTCATTATAGATTTACATGTGTGCATCAATATGCTTATATATGTCACTTTATATATTCTTTATTTTCTCAGCCTCTCTGAAAGCAGAACAGAACCTGTTCTCGAAGAAATAGGAAGTAAATTTAAACTGGTCATCAATGCATACATGTAACAAGTTTTATAAATCCAGCTTACTTGATCATATTTGATTTAATGTATGGAGTAACTGTGAATTAACATTCCTTAAGTGATTATCTATTGCGTGTGAATGAATCCTATCTGGTATGATGTTGCCTCTTTTTTGCCTTTTACACTCAAACAGTACATCCTCATTTATGGTGCAATACTTTAAAAAAGAGGCAGGGCTCTGAAGAAACTAACAACAGTGTTTTTATTTGCCACATGACTCTCTGCAGGTCATGCTGAATCCCTTTTTTACAGCCTTCCTCACATGGTTCAGCTCCATCATCTCTCACCAAAAAAAAAAAAAAAGGTCTAAAAATGTCTTCTGTTACTTTACAATCTGGAAAAAAATTGGATTCGCATAAATACATGAGAAGAGCTTAATTTTAATTCAAAGACTGAAATGTGACTCACTGTTTTGTTTTGAGGAGGATTCTGTTTGGTTTGATAGATTGTTGATGCAAAGTTTGCTGAAATACGCAGACACGCTTTAACACATTCGTTCCTACAGGCTGTTCCACAATGGCACAGTGGTGCCTGAGGGTAACATCCAAGCAAACAAAGTTCATTTTTTAATCTTTTTCCATTTCAAATGGCATCAGTTTCAGACTGGTAATGCATATTTTCCATGACCATTGTAATAGAAGAGAGAAAGAACTCTTTTCATTCCTTTCCATTGTGGTACAGTGTTGCTTTAAGGTAAACACACTCCAAAGTTTACCCTTAAAAATATATATTTTGTAAAATTTCTACAAATTGTTTACTTGGTTTGTTTTATGACAAAAAAACAAATAATTTTTTTACCATCTGGCATCATACTGTGTACCGTAGGGCAGTTATTCCTAACCTTTCTTCCTTGGAGCCCCCCTACTTGTATCTAAGGAAAGCTGAGTCCCTCCAGCACACACATGCATATACACCAAAAGAATAAGTGATTCATTACAAAGCTTTACTGTCTAAAATACATAATTAAATTGTTTCCACTCCTTTATCTTTGGTAAAGGTCTCTTTTTTAAATGTTTTATCTTCGCATCAGCTTAACTTTTTTTTTTCTTTTAACAACCTAGATTTATACACACTCAGCCTTATCAAAAGAGCAATAATTATTCATTATCACAGAGCTGGAGGGGTCACAGAGGTGTGGCCTATTATTTTTAAATTGAGGACAAATAAATTTATAAATTTATCCTTTCAAATAGTTTTGTATACAGACTTTTGTATAAATTGTGATTTCAGTTAACATGTGGAAATCTAATTTTGAGGACTTCAGAGCAGACAAAGTCTTGGGGACCCCTTGTGATTTCTGGGCCCTCCTAAGGTGGGCCATGACCCCAGGTTGGGAACCAATACCATAGAGGGTTACTCACATAAAGTCATAGTGATTTGATCATTCAGGATGTATCATGAACAGGAATTCATGATACATCCTGCATTCATTCATACTTTAAATCATCATTAGTCATGCATTAAGCATTTTAAGTATGATTTGTGCCCTTATTATTAAGTGTTGCTTTTTTAAGTATAAGGGAAAAATCATGGTCTTCTTTTTGACTCCCCAAATCACTGTTAGTTGAATTAACCAGGTTAGTTCTATTGAGACTTAAATAGTTTCCCCTGGAGAATGCCCAGTAAATATCACGTATAACAAGGAGCAATGTTACTTTTGCTTAGAAATCAAATATTTAACCCGTAGGTAGCCAATAACAAGTAAAATATTGCTTTAAGTTTGAAAATAAAAGCATGAAACTAGAGTGGGCACTCGAGCCTTCAGAGAAACACAGGGAAATAAACTGTAGATTGTATCTAATTTAAATTACCTCTAGATGGCACTGTTGGCTGTCTCATTTCCCAAGAGACTGCAATAATGCACTATCACTGTGTACAGTTACGTGTGGAGTGTGCCAGTGTGTGTATGTCCTGTTTTAATTTCTTCATTCGTTTTCATTAGAGAAGTGTAGCGTTTTACAAGTTATACTGGTTATACTGGATGACTTTGGTTTCAGTTTTTCTATTAGTGATGTCATCAGTATTCGTAGTGCTACTATAAGTTGCTGTAGTTTAAAGACGTAATTTGTTAGTAGCATAATTGAGATAAATATAGTTCTGCGTGTATGTCAATGATAAGTAGGCCTAGCTAGTTCATAAATTGGTTCTACACATCTCGCGAGAAGGAGTCGCGGGCGGTATTCTCCAAGGAGAGCGTACGCATTTTGCTTTGACGTTCTTGCGTCAATCACATACCATTACGTCCAATACCGCGCGTATCCCACTAGGTACACAACTACTACTACTTCACAGAGTTGAGTGCTGAGTTTGTGAGAGGGAATGTCAAGCGAAGAAACACTGGTTAGTGAGGCAGACGGGAACGACGGCGGCATAATGGGTGAGTTCTGTCACGTATTTGAAACATTTCTAGTTCTCTTCCGTGTGTTAAGTTGACCCGAAGTTAGACGGTAACTTGTTGAACTGTCGAATTTTGTTCAGCGGACAGTTTCTGGTGAGGGGAAAAGAAGCGCTTGTAAGTGGGAAACAGCTCGGGAACGTTAAACGTTAGCTTAGCCCCGCGTAACTACACACACCAAACCTCATGAAGAAATCCGCTCGTTTTGTGTCTCATTGCTGGTTCGTTCGACATAGCAAAACTCACACACGTCGGAAACTGCTGTGGTCTTCCGGTAATTTTGGAGAATAACCTTAGCACCTCATTTAGATCCGAACTTCAGCTCGATCACCCGGTGTTCGCTGCCGCCCACCATGCTGTGTTATGGTGTAATTCAGGCTTATTGTTAACAAAAATAGTGGGGCTGCAGAAAACTGTCTAAAAGTTGAAAATCCAAAGCTGTGGTGTTTTCTGAGTATGCCGAATTGAAAAGTGACTGTCACTGAGAGCTCCAGTGTTTCACAGCATGCTCTGACATTTACCTCTTACTTTAAAACTCCTAGTATACCACTGTCTGCAGATGTGTGAATGGAGTTTGGCCAGGAGCTCGCTAACTGACATTTGACTGTACGATTTCACTTCAATTATCATTTGAACGCTACTGCTAGTTGATTTATACGTTAGCCAGGCATTTCCTGTGTTTTTGTCGTGAGTAGCTACGTAGTGTAGTCTGCTGATTACAAGACAAGTATTCACTTCCTACTAGTGCTATCAAACCCACCACAGCGATCTAAAAAGCTTCTGTTAACTGTGTTATTCAGAAATACAATGGAGTAGCTGAGTGTGAATAAATATTAGCTACATGGGTTAGTGTTGTCCTCTCAGAGCTGAAAACAGTTCAATCTGTAGTACTGACAGTGATACTGAAGTGCAGAACGCAGAAATATTTCTTCATTATCAACATGGATCAATAATGTAATCGATTCAGTCTGAGTTCCTGTTAACTTTGTGGGTGGCTGACAGACTGTAAAAATACATGTGGGACCAAGTTATTATTTGGCAAGACGCGTGAGTTTCAAGTCTTTGCAGTAAAGGTAAAGGCAGGCAAGTCCCAAGTCCTAAACCTTGAGCATTGAGTCCTAAACAAGTCATAATCTGCTCTTCATCAATTGTAATGCCATTTTGACAACAGAGCCTCAACTTACCATTCTTTTTACAACTTCAGAAGTCAGAGTTGTCAGTTCTCAGTCAGTGCCTCTCTTTGTAATTTTTGATCTGCATGTTTTGCATACTGCAGTTTGTTTTTTGTTCACCACTGCAGTTTTTATGCATGAACAAAATTGTCTTTTGCATATTTTTTTTCCAACTTGAGCTCAGTAATTTAACATTAGTTGTTCCTGGCTGTCTCCTGCAACTTCATTCGATGCTGCTGAATTGCTTCAAACAAAGAGAATCTGAGGAATTAAAGTTTTAGGGGTGTAAGTACATCGACCTGGATCAATATATCAGTTCATTGTTCAGTGTTCCAATATGATTAATGCAAAGTGAAAATATTGATTTATATCTTTAAGATACAGCTTTATTTTAACGTTCCCATGGCATGTCTGTGTCAAAATATCGGGATAAGTTCAGTCATAAAATTGTCGAACTGCTTTTTGTGAACTGACAGAAATGTAACTGAGTATGTGAAATGGACATGTGATATTGTCTGATACCAATCTCAGGCCTCTGAATTGAATTGAAATCATATCCTGGCCTGACTTTGTGACTTCAGCAAATATTGTGTCACTGTCCAAAGAACCAATATCATATTGTAATGAAATTTGTGATTTACATCCCTATTATGTGTCTTGTTGCTGAGAATGAATAGTGTTAATGTTGGTTGGTTCTGGAAATGAATGGAAATGGATTGTTTCATGGATTCACACTTTTTAAATAAGACTTTTTCATCTTTGGGCTTAGGGGAAGATATCAAGTCAAAGGGTCAAGTCCAAGTGAAGCCACGAGTCAGTGGTTTTAATGTCAAAGTCTAGTTGCAAGTTGTGGTTGTTGGTTTTTTTTTCCCCTCAAGTCTTAAGTCATCAGATTAGTGAATTGAGTTCAGGTCACTTGAGTTACAGTGTTATATGACTGATACATGCCTGCTCCTCAAAGTTTAAAGGACAGTTCACCCCAAAACAAAATACATATTTTTCCTCTTACCTGTAGTGCTATTTATCCATCTAGATAGTTTTGGCGTGAGTTGCAGAGTTTTAGAGGTATCGTCTGCCTTCTCTCCAGTATAATGGGACTAAAGAGCACTCTGCTTGTGGTGCTCAAAGCACTATAAATAAATCTGAAAAACTATTATGACCTGCTCCTGTAAGAACTATTTTCTTCCTACCAAACTACTTCCCCCAAATGTATCACTGTACAGAAAGAGATGTGTACCCACTCTTGGACAAGAGGTTCATACTTGTGACGGCATGGGATATAAACATTAATGGCATCCTCCTCATCTGAACTGTAATGTAGCTACCTAGCATGGTGATACGGTTGGTGGATAACAGAAAGAAAATAGCTCCTACATGAAACTGCTCACAACAAGGTGTGTGGGTTATCCTGAAAAACCAGGTCATGATTTTTGGAAAGAGACCTTGCAACTGAGTTTATAATATGTATTTGACCATCAAAACCTGAGTGCAATCTAGCTCCATGATATTGAAGACAAGACAGACACCTCTACGGCCGATATCTCTTAAACTCTGACACTCACACCAAAACAATCTAGATGGATAAAATGCACTTCAGGTAAAAGGAAAACATGATTTTTTGATTTTGAGCTGAGCTGTCCCTTAAAGTCCACCACAGTCTGACTCACAATATTCAAATCTCCCTGACAAAGCACACTTTAGTGTACAGTTGTTGTAGTTTTCCTTATAATAAAGAAGAGAAGAGGAAGTCTAAGTACATACAGTAATTAAACATGTCATCATGGGAATAGCATTGGTGGTATCTTGCAGTCAGAGCCAAGTGGCATGTTGCCTGGGCTGTTTGCATAGTGGCAATGACATAGCACAGATGGGCAGGTCAGGCATTCAGCCAGACAGACAGAGAGTGTCAGATGGCGTGGCAGTCAAATACCAGGGGGAAGTCTGTGATGATGACCGAGCTCTGTGTGTGTGCTCTCAGTTTATTCAGGTGTTAGTCTAATGGAGTTCAACCTGATATTGTTTAAGTGTATAAATGGGGATGCATTGTCACCCTTTCTCTCTATGCACAGGGAGGCTTGTGCGTGGCCAATTTCAGATTTGTAGTCTGTAATCACAGCACAGGTCTAAATTAAGTTGTCCTTATCTTCACAGTGATGTTAAAAAAAGACAGATGCACAGAGAAACAAAGACAAAGTGTCACATTTGTTTTGGGCATTTGTTTGTAACGTGTGTGGTCTTGCTTTGACTAAAATTTGGTTATCTTTCTATGAATATAGATGAAGTCTTCTGTTTTGTTTACTCTATTGCAAATGGAGACTGAATTGTTCTCAATGCAATGCTGTCAGCTTCAGTGTGCTCCAGTATGTGTATTGAAATGGCCTCTAAATTGTATTTCAGCTCAGATGCAAGCCTTCACAATTGATTTTAGAACAGAGGTGTCAAACATATAAACCAGTGGCCAGAACCGGCCTGCCAAGGGGCCCAATCTGGCCCACTGGATGACTTAGCAATGTTTGAAAATTGCACAGAAGTCATTAAGTCTAATAATTTCAGTAAAATTCACTGCTATTCCTGATTTGTATTGTTGAAGTTGCACTAATTTTTGTTAAAACATCTCAGGCTGTTCATCATCTGTTTTGTAAACCCTAACCTGGCATGTTTTACTGCTTAACTCTAAAAAAGGGGGAACATTCTTAGGTGTTATTTAGAAGTTATTATGTAACTAGCCCAGCCCACTTGAGATCAAATTTGGCTGTATGTGGTGGTTGAAATTAGATTTTGAAAATCACAAAATGACACAAAACATCAGATCTGTCTAGGGATGCCTTGTGTTGTGAATAAACTGTATAATGTGAATAATTCCATTCATTCGTTATGTGACTGAAACAATGACAAAATGGATGTTGTGGGGATTATTTGTATTATTTACCATGTATTATGAAGACTGCAGACTGTTTGCTTTGTCTGAGGCAAATAAAAATCATAACTAAGATTAGAGCTGCAATGATTAATTGATTATTAATCAGTTATTAAATGAATCGACAACTATTTTGTTAATAGATTAATTGGGTTGAGTAATGACTTTTTGGAGAAAAAATTCTTATCTTTGTATTGTGAGCAAAACAAGACATTTGATGATGTCATCTTGTGCTTTGGGAAACACTGATTGCCATTTTTCACCATTTTCTGACATTTTATAGACAAAATGACTACAAAAAGATTAATCAAGAAAATAATCAACCAATTAAGTGACTATGGAAATCATTGTTAGTTGCAGCCCCAATGAATGATTTTTACTGAGTCGACATGTGTATCGTAGACAAATCAACTTTGCCCAGTGACATAATCAAAACATGGCTGAATGCCTGCAGTCATAGGATTCAGGCGGTGCTGCTGTGTGGGCTCAGTAGCACCATAGTGTGTGAGTACATCTGTTCATGTGACAAGTGCACTGCACATGTGAGGGGAGAATGTATATTGCATGCAGGGTGCGATGCTACTGAGTTGCCGTGAAGCAGCATGGTGACAATTATCTGCACATGTGATGGAAAGTGCACAGCACATATGACAGAAACATGCAGGCTATGGCTCAGGGTTGCTGAATGGGAATGTTTTAATCAACAGGCTTCAAGATCCTACATGATCAAATGCCTACTACTGTCACTTGTGTTTCACTTTCAGATGCTACTTATCAGTACTGCCTGAATCCTATAACTGCATGCATTCAACAAATTCATAATAAAAAAGACCTAACTGAAGTACACTAACACTAAGTAACAGTTACATACTGCTAACAACAAAATAAATTTTGAGTTGGTATTCTACGAACTCCAGCTTCAAACTTAAGCAGTTCTTTTGCAGATATATGATATTTGCTAACCAGAGGAAAGGCTGCTGTCATCATCATCAGTGGTCTCTCCATTATAGATAGAAATGTCAAGTCACTATGACACATCACATTCAGTGTTTTATATCTCTGCTTTCTATCTCCGGGGTCAGGGACGCCCACACTACTGGCTGATGTGCTCCTCATGGGGTCACACAAGCGGCTAAAGCACTGATCATCTCTCTGCTGTCAAGTGTATCCTCATGTGTCGCCAGATGCTTCCCGCCTTTTACATACACACAAATTGTTTCTAAACATTTGTTGGACATCCCACCAGATGTTGGAATCCTTTCAAGTGAAAATTCAGCCACACTTCAGGCCGTTTTAGCTCTGCATTTTAACCATGTTTAAGGTTTTTTTTTTTTTTTTAATTCGCCATTTGGTTCTATGATTTGGATGTTGCACTTGGCTATATTGCGATTTTATTGCAATTGTGATTAACTGTGCAGCCCTACTACCAATGTTAGCTAACATTTGCTGCTTCTGAAGTGATGGCAGTGCAAGATGCTTCTGTTGGAAGGTACCTATCGTATGGGAGCCAGTGCCATATTGGTACCAGGTTTCGGTACCCAACGTTACGCATATGTGGTGGAAGAATGCGCATTGCATGTGGGATGTGATGTTACCACGAAATATCATACTGATAGTTATCTATACATGTGATTGAAACTGATTGATTGAGGTAACCATATAAAGTCAGACTAAGTAAACCTGATGATGTCGTCAGGGTTATTTTATCTCAGGCCTGAAGCTTATAAATAGAAATAACTGAAATAGCCTTTAAATTTGTTTTAAAATGGTATACAATGTAAAAATAGCGCTGCTCAAACATGCTATAAACATTTTATAGGAATCAAACTGTAAACCCTCCCTCTCTTTAAAACTCTTGTGTATTCCCATGTGAGGGGAAAAATCTAAATGGGGACTTTTATCAGACACAGTGTTAACGGGGCCAAGTCCTGTCAACAGAGAAGTTTGGAAGAAAAACAGAGTGGGATGATGATGCATGAAATGTCTGAGCTCAGCTAAGGTCGTGGGAAGGGGTTTGTCACAAAGTATTGGGATCCTCTCTGCTGCTGAATTCAGACTCGGAGTGCTCAGAGTCCTGCCTCTGGGCTAGTTGAACCTCCTTGTAACCCCAAGCTTCCTGGAGGCTCACCACATTGTTTCCGGCAGTTGAGCAAAACAGCAAAGTGCACCATGCATTTTTCTCTCTGTTACTGCTGCGTTGCTTTCCTGCAGCAGTGATTTCAGTTGACACTGACTTGAAGCTGGGGCTGAAGACAGAGATGTTGGTTCTTTTTTAGAGAACAGAACTTGTTGCACCTTTGACAATGTCATCGGCATTATTTAATGAATGCTGTTTTTAACTCAGCCCTGCCCTCCTTTGGTTAACACCTGTCAATATGTCAGCAAGTAGTAAAACAACTGTGTAGTGCAGCTGTAATTGCCACTAACAAGTTGCCCCAGTTCTGATTTCTGTGATGACAGCAGTGTTTCCCCCAGACTTTTTTCCAGGCCTGATGGTATGAACTGAAAAAACACCTAAACCAACGAGGCACGTGGGGTGGCATATTGGCACAGACGGCGTCGATCACCCCATTTACACCTGGTATTAAAATGTGATCTGTATCTGGATATATTATCCAGTTCACGAAAAAAACACATTAATGCAAGGTGTGAGCTAAATGCTATGTGATCAGAATGTGAGGTTGGGAGGTAGTCTGGCTTGCATCGTATTCAGTTCTTAGGTAGATGTCAACGCAATCTGTATAAGAATCTGGATAACGTATCTGGATACAGATCTTATTTTAATACCATGGTGTAAATAGGGTGTCAGATGGTGTTGGTGTTCAGATCTTTGTTCGCTCTGTATATTCAAGACTTCAAACAAGGTGATCACAAGGAGAGGATGACTTAATAAGCTGCATTTATTCTCTGATTCCAGCTTCTAAAATGTGAATATTTTTTTGGTTTTATTACTGCTCTATGACAGTAAACTGAATATCTTCAGGTTATGGGCAAAACAAGACATTTGATGGATGTTTGTGAAACACTGAAATAACTTGCACTTTGCACTCACTGGCAACACTGTATTAAGTGCAAGTTGCAAGTGTGAGATTTGCAATATTCAACTTGAGCACAAAGTTTGTGTGAATCAGTTTGCGGTGTGTTGTGTTAGGTGGACCAGGTGGAGGGGTGGGACAGAGCCACTGCTTGTCCACAGACAGCTGCTGCGGTCCGGAGGAGAGGAGAGGAGAGAGCCGCGGTAGAGCGGAGGTTCTCGTTCACATGTCACATGTCATGTCGGATTGTGCTCTGATCTGATGTTTTTTACTTTGTGAACGCACAGATGTACAGAGAGGAGATGGGAAAGAGTGTCTTTAGTGCTCTGCTCAGTCAGAGGCTGAACTGAACACTGACAAACACCCTCAGTGTTGTGCGAGGTGAAAAGTCACTTCAGTTTCTGTGCAAGCACACCAGCCCTGACCCCAAACAAGTACTGAACGCTGGAAAAATGTAATACCGGAACCTTTTTAATAAAATAAAGTATTGAAAAAATACTGAAATTTCAGTGTACCATGCAACACTTGCATTTCCCAGGCAACGACACAGAGGTTGACTTTGGAACAGCACTGCACACAGGCCTCTACAAACACAAATCATTGATATCCAAATGAATATGGATATTTATTTTTGATTTTTGGCAGGAAAAAGTTTTTTTTTGGCCTGGTGTGCTATCAGGCCTATGGGAACCCCTACCAGGCAAAAAAATCTTGATTAATGCCAAAAATAAAAAATAAATATCCATATTCATGCGACCTGTACAGTTATGGGGAAACACTAGACACTGTGGAACCAAATGTGCTTAGTAGTAAGACAGCTCGTCTGCTTGTAACCGACAGTTGATACACTCTCCAGACTGCATAACAAATCTACCTACGGGTATCAATAAAGTTACCTTGAACCTTGATACACAAACTGACCCAAAATTCAGCAAGCTGCTTTCTGAAGTAATTTCTGTGCTTTTGTGGTTAGTTTGTATGAGAATTGCAACCAAGCACAGTGTACGTGACACCTCTGCTGTAGATAACAGCACCTTACCCACAAAGCATTAGAATACAGCAGCACAGTTACTGCTGATGCTTTTTGTGTCACACATGTGAAAGTACATTGTTGCACAGAGACATCAGGCCAGAGCTTTGGACTTCAGTGTCCTGTCATTAGTTGTGCCGTGTTTTTGTGTATGGCTTCATGTTAGAACTGAGATTATGTTTGCAGCCGTTTGCACATTGTTTCATGCTTAGTGTTTGACTGCTCTGCTGTTTCGTCAACTGTCTCAGACACAGGAAGCAGTTAGGAGAGGGCACGGGGATGTAAGCCAATAGGCCGGTAGTCTGTCAGAAATGTGTGTGCGTGCAGTTGAAGTGAGAGCAGTGTGACGAGGGGAGGATGCATCATCCTAAGCATTCAGATTAACTGATGACAGCTCTTATAAACACACAGGACATAACTGCTTGATGATGCTGTACAGTCGCTGCACTGTAGGTCTGACCAACAGCACTGTGGTTGTGTGATGTGCTAACTAGGGCTGAACAATTAAACAAAATTTTATTGAAATCGCAATATCTACTCTACTACATCTACTGCAATGTTCAAATTGCAGGATGTGCAATATTTGTTAAAGGTGAAATGTGTATCAGAATACCGTTTTAAAATAAATATTGTGGTGCTGCAGAGATGTCCTGGCGAACACATCATTCTCTAAACTTAAGAAAACATCTTTGTTTAGTACAGATCCCTGAAAAAAATCTATAATCCATAATTGTTTTTAATGTATTTTTAAATGAATGAGAATAAGGATGTAAAAATGATCATTTCCTCTAATACTGCAAATCAAATCAAATCACAATCGCCATATCAGTCAAAATAATTGCAATTAGATATTTCTTCAAAATCTTTCAGCCCTAGTGCTATCAGTTTGTGTCAGTGATGTGCACTGAAGCTTTCTTCAGATCAGTCTCTTGTCCTCTGCGGTATTTGTCAGGATTTCCTCCAGAAACTTGGTGAGCATGGTAGTTAGAGGTGGGAATCACGAGAAGCCTAACAACACAATATTATCATGATACTTAAGTCACGATACAATATTACTGCTGAGTATTTTGATTAGAAATATTGTGGTATATTGTGATTTATTGCCTTTTCAACTGCAAATTATGTAGCAGAAGGAAAACTTTGCCAACATCTGTGTTATCTAATTGGATAAAGGTTTCAGTGTGTTCCTCTCACTTAATCATTTTTATGGCAGCAAAATTAAATCTTTAGATAAGCGTGCCAACAGTTCATGCCACATAGAAGTGGCACACATCTGCAATGCTGGGAACCTGAAGATTATTTTGAGATGCACGCAGCCCAGCACTGTGTCAAGTTTTTCTAATCATAAATCTGTGAAAAAAACACAATGTTTGCTTAAGGCAACTATTCAAATTTTGAAAGTTTAGTGTTCATAAGGGCTTACATTATGACAGAATTATGTGATGGTCGTTTCTATGCTCAATTATGTCTATGTATGTTGTTGCAGTTTTTTGGTTGATACCTTTGTTTTTTTGTTTTTTTTTTACATAGATTTGGTGCCAGAGTTAGGCTTAACCATTGTTGATCAGTGGAGAATTGATAAAAATGGTCAAAAATCTCTCCAAAATACAACATTGAGACACAGAGACCTTGAGGAACACCATAAAAAAAGCTGATCTGATTTGGTATCAAAAACTTACCATGGTTGCTGCTATAATATTTAACAAGAGCCCTGTATTGTTGGACATTTCATGTCTGTTAACTGGCAAATAGAGACCTATAAAAGACTGAGACCTGTTCTCCTGATTCACAGGACATCTGTGTTTTATGTCTGCTGTTATTTGAAAAATAATATTGCAGCCTTGTGTAGGTACCATTGTTCCATCAGTGAGCTAGTTTGATTTGTCCTATCTTCATGTATATTGAACAAATTATTCATTAATCTACACAATCTACTGTCATTTAAGGTGTCAATTTGCTCATTTCTTTTTCTTGTTCTCTCTTCTCTCATTTTGTCCCTGCCTCATGGACCTGCCGTGCTCGACCGCTGCCTTCCCACATCCTTCTTTTTTTTGTCATCTCGACAACCTGTCTGCTCTCCAACCCAGCTGTAAGTACTCTGCTTATTTCTCATCAGCCTGCAGAGCCTCTGGGCCTGTAGTAAATGACTCATAAAATTCACTGCTCACTGAATGCCCATAAATACAATTTTAGACATACCTAGAATTTAGCTGATTGTGCAGTGCAGCCTTTAAAGTAATAATAATTTAAGATAATTTTAATTTAGCTTTTAAGCCAAGCTTTTAAAATTATTTAAATGTGTTCCATACAGTTATGAGAAGTTGCATTTTTTAGTCAGGTAACATAAAAATACTTAATAGTTTGTTGTTCCCACTCAGCATAATTCACATAACCACATATGATGCATATTGTTATACATTTGAATTTGAAAATTCATTCTTGACTTTAGAGACAGTAGGCTGACAAAAGAAGAAAGAAGGAAGTCTTAACTCACTTTTACAAGAGTTTTTAAACACATCTCAATTTTCAGCAGTGACACGCTGACAGCTGTAGATGCATAGTACTTTAGTTCTGTTTGTACTTCTGTCTATTTATACCCACTGACAAATTTTTTGTCACACAGACTGTTGTCCAAAATGACATCAGGGTATGAAACGATAAACTTTCACTGGTATTTTTAATAATTATAACTAGGGATGTACCGATCGACCGGCCAGAGACTGGAACCGGCCGGTTTTCAATGTGACCGGCTGGTCAGTGTCATATATCCGATTCTGTGCCGCTCATATTCACACACACACTCTTCACAACAGTCACGTCATGCGCACGGCACACGCTGACTGTAATATCACACCCACCACAGCGCTGATCGCGCAGCAGCACACACTCAGACACATGCTCGCATGAAGTCAGTGATAGTGACAGACTCCAAGAACAGGGTAAAGAGAAAGACAGTCTTCAACGAAACAGAACAGCTGACAGCGTTGCCAAACAGTGGTAAACTTTCTAGCTCTTCATGATAATGTTAGCCAGCAGCAGACTGCTGTTCACAGACTGACAGTTAAAATCTCACCTCCTGTTCTGACTGAAGAATAAAAACCTGTGTTGACGCGTCCTCCTCAAACATTTTCTCATCCAGACTCATTTAACTTCTGCGTCTGTTTTTCTCACTGCAAAGTTTTACTGCAGCAAAACTGTCGCACCAGTGTCAGTCTCCACTTTGTTTATATCCACTTCCACGGGATCACTTGAAATCGCATCCCGTGAAATCCCACAAGATTCCATGAGATCTCCGAATCATGTTCCCTCTAATACATCATCTTAATATAATAACATAATAAGGCCTGGCTGTAACCTGGAGGACTTTTGGAGAAAATGTGAAATAGTATTTAATGAATATTTATTAGCCAGTGTTTTATTATGAACATCCAATTTAATTTTACAAGAAAAGTTGTGAAAAAATGTTTGTTGATGCTGTCAATTAAAGTTCTTAGAAAGACTGAAAATCGGAATTGGCCAAAATCGGTATTGGCAGGTCCAGACCCTTAAAAAAATCGGAATTAAGGCCAAGAAAATTGGAATCAGTGCATCTCTAATTATAACTAACTATAAGTTAAAATTTATAACTTAAAAACAAACAAAACAGTCTGGGCGATATAGCTGAAAAGTAAAGTCGATAGTGAAGTTTCATTGTTGCTAGATATCGATAATTATCGATCATCTTGTGACTGATGACATGTTGTGTACTCCAAAAGGTGGAAGCGACTGAGGTGATAAAATAAGTTTGTTGTATTACCAGTCTCAATTGGGAAGCTTTTCCTGCAGTTTACGCGCATTTCTGTTCTGATAGTTGTCCATCTATCTAGTTTCTTCCGCTTTTCTGAGGCTGGGACAGCAGGAGGAGCACAATGTCCCTCTCCTCAACAAGGCTTCCAGCTCTGCCACCTCAGCTGGCTCCTTTCAACGTGAAGGAGCAGCAGTTCTAACCTGAGCTCCCTTCAGATGTCCTCACATGTTGATGGGGCAACCGAATCACACTCCTGTTAATTGATTAACTGCTTGTGTGTCACTTGTAGCACACTTCATTATCAAGAGATATGACAGGCTGTTTATAAGCTGGGGCGTATTACCTATGTGCTCTCATTCCAGCTGAACAGTTAATTGAAATGTTAGCAAAATCGCAATTTTCAAATTGCAGTGGGCCATATTGTGCAAAGTCCTTGGCTACACATCATCTCACAGACAAAACATCTTTGTTCGGTACAGATCCCTGCAAGTATCACACCATAACCATTTTGAAAGTTGTTCAATGAAAATGAAAATAATGATGTAAAAGTTATTATTCCCTCTAATATCACAAATCATATGACAGTTGCACTGTCAGTCAAAATAATCGCAGTTGCAGTCTTTTCAGTCTTTTTTGTTCAGCCCTAGCTCTCGTGATGGTTTACATTTAATGCATCTAAGTGAAACTACTGAACATTTTATCAACTACTTTCTTATTGAAACATATTGTCGTCTTATCGCCCAGACCTAATCTGCATTGTGTTCTGTAAAATCACCAATATGTGATTGCAAGCGCTGGAAAAAAGGTAGTTACTACATTTTAAATTAAGATTTTTTTTTAATGTCAATGTTATATTCTTGTGTCATAAAATGTCATACTTAAACATTTTGTTAGTCCCTTGCTAGATAACTAACAGTCTTTTTGCGCTGTACATCCACTCAAAATGAGACTTTTCTGTCTTTGCTAAACTGTGCCAAAGAATCCACAGTGTGTTTATTTTGTTATTGCGGCACCAAAGTGGTATTATGTGCTCTTCAAAGTGCTTTCTGTCATCTGAACTCACAAATGTTACAATCTACCACAATCTGTGCTCATTTTCCAGTGTAGTCTTTTGGAGTAAGAGGGAAAAGTATCAGCTCTGTTTATTTTTGGTCCACAGCAACAGAAGAACCTGGAGGGCTATGTGGGCTTCGCAAATCTCCCCAACCAAGTTTACAGAAAATCTGTGAAGAGAGGTTTCGAGTTTACCCTCATGGTTGTGGGTGAGTAATTCTCTTTTAGTGCCTTTCTACGCCCCTGCTTCTCCTCAGTCTGTGACACAATCCGGCATTCATGTGAGGATAACAAACAGAGAGGGCCACGGTTTCTCAATCTGTTTGCTTATCCAAGTGTGAAGGGCTTAGAAGATGTCGATTCATCAACATACAGTAAATCTGTGTCGGTGTTAGAACTTGTAGCTCCTACTGTACATGTGCTGAGCGGGATTGAGTTTCACACAGACGTCATGGCTGAAAGCGCTAGCAGCTGGCTGCCCAAACGCATTAGAGATGGTTTCAGTTGAGGAGGATAAGTTGCACGTAAAACAAGACTCCGGGAAACCATATTTAAAACAAATGTTTGCCATTCAGCAGTACAGGCAGTGCACTTCTGCTGCATGTGTGTGTTTGCGCATGTGTGCGCGTGTGTCTCTTGGATTGTGTGGTGGGAGGAGGTTTCCTGTCATTCCATTCATGCAGCCAAAGTCAAAGCCTGAGCAGCTGATTCGAAAGCAGGCGCACCCATAGGACCCTTCCTTTCTCTCCACGTTGTCCGGAGCTACCTGAGCAGGAAGCCGCTCTGAATGCCTGGATGATGTCACATCCTGTCCCCTGGCCTCACAGCTTTCAGAGCCTACCTGCCCTCAGGGTTAAAGAGCCTGTCTCCATGGCAATCAGATTACCCTCCTCCCTCCTGGCTGCGTTCATGTAGTCACGCCCTGGAGTTTCCCCCTGCTGTGCACTCTCAGGAAAGAGGCTGTTATGCGGCAATTTTGTGTGCAGCATGTAATTAGAATAGCAGGGTAATTGGCAAAAGTCAAGTGCTTGTCACGGTGGAGTAGATGAAGTGTCAGATAGCATGTGCTTTTCCTTCATTTTGAAGGGGTTGATGGTAGTGTTGTAAAACACATTTACCCACTGGGAACCCACCGCTCATGGAATTTATGGGATATGATGGAATGTCTATAGGCATATTTCACAGTAGAGAGACAGTAGTGAAGTAAGGGAACTTATGTGACAAAGAGGTTACTTGTTTTCACTGTATTTTTACTTTATTAGACATTACAGCATTTTAATACAGGGTGGAAACCAGGCTGCAGGCTCACACCCTCAGGAAAGTATGAACGCACCAGGAATGAATACAGTTTTTTTGTTGTCTTTATTATGTCCATATACTACATACAGTACACACCCACTGCCCAGTTACGCCTGCATTGTAGCATTCATGATGTTAGAGATACCACAGGAGAAAACATTCCCACCTGTTAATAAACTAGGGCTGCAATTAATGATTATTTTCATAGTTGATTAATCGACTTCTGATTATTTTCTCGATTAATAGTTGTTTGTTTTAAAGTGTCAGAAAATGGTGAAAAATGTCAGATCAGTGTTTCCCAAAGCCCAAGATGACATCCTCAAATATCTTGTTTTACTCACAACCCAAAGATATTCAGTTAACTGTCATAGAGGAGCAAAGAAACCCCCCATTTTTTTTATTAATTGCTTCAGCTCTATAATAAACTTATGCTAACAACAGTGTTGCTGATGACACTGGATATTTTACAAAAAAATATATTTGTTGATGATGCGCAATATCTGCAACATTAGAGTGCTTCTTTAGATCGCTCCCTTACTTTGAACAGTTCAAATTCTTAGAGGGTTGGTTTGTTATAAAGTTTAAGTTGCCAGGTCTGTCAAAAATCCCCCACACTGATCCCAACAACTGTAGCTGACGTCCACGAGACAAGTTTGTAAAGTACACGCCAGTTGTGATTTTAGCTCGTTGTCAAGGCTAGCTTGGTTTAGACAAATAAGCACCAGCTAACATCTTTACGTTAATGCATTGTAGAGCTGTAACATTTCAATTTGATTGATCAGTTATTATATTAATTGCCAGCTATTTTTCATAATTGATTAATCTTTTTTTTTTTTTTTAAAGAAAAAAGTCAAAAGTCTCTGATTCCATCTTAGATATGAATATTTTCTGTTTTCTTTACTCCTACAGGACAGTAAACTGTGCTTTGGGAAACACTGATCGTCATTTTTCACCATTTTCTTACATTTTACAGAACAAACAACTATTTATCGAATAATTTAGAAAATAATCAACCAATTAATTGACTATGAAGATGATCGTCAGTTGCAGCCCTAATTTATAGAACAACAGAATACTGACTTTTGTCTGCCTGCACCCCACGACTGATGAATCTGGGGCTCTGTACAATTCCAGTAAATTTCAGTCATGGGATGCACCAATTGTGAAATTCTGGTGCCAATACAGATATTTTGTGGTTATTTATTTTGCTTTGGTTCTTATTTTTCCTGCCTTTTGAGCCAGGGAAACAAAGAAATCTTTATTATAAACAACAAGGCATCCATTGCCATCCATCCGTCATACCAGAGTTGTTTCCAGCTCGTGACTTCTTCCACCACAAATAACCAGCCCAACATTTAGTGAGGACAAAATTGATGCGACACAACAGATAATCGGCCACTGCCATGTGTGATTGTCATCTTGTTTACAGATAGGCCAGTTGCAGTCAACACGACGGATATTGGCTTATAATGCCTAATGTCCAGTTGACAAGCAACCTCCTGTCAGGCTGTGATGACTCCATTGTACTGTTTGTCATCCGACTGATTATTGATAATGCACCTAGACATTTGAGGCACTGGGCAAGTAATGTAATCAGCGTATGCCTGAATATGGTGTAATGCTGCTAACATGGAATACCGCAGCAAGCCAACATGACATAAAGTACAAGGTAGAGGGTCTGATGGAGGGAATCTGTAAATGTGTACACACTAAAATTAAAAAGTTACACATAGATACTAGGAATGTTCCTGGCGACTAATTTCCCTGTTGATCAAATGCAAATTTTAATTGACCAGTCGACTAGTCCAATAGTAAGAAAACACTCAGAAAGCAGTTAAAATTGAGCACAATTTATTAATTGATAATGTTAAACACTGTGCGTATAATGAGCCATTTGAATCTGTTAATCAGTCTACAATCAACAAATCTTTATTTTAGATGCTGCTGAAATGTGTTGCACTTTACACAGTGTAATACGAAAATTGCACATTAACCCACAAAACATCACAGCAAGCCACTAAATGGTGATGGGCGGCTGCATAACACCTTAGAGACAACAGTTAACAGGCATAGTACCTGAATAAAATCTTGATAAATAGTTTAACTGACTAGTATTTCTGGTGCTGAGTAGCGAGGGTGGTGATGTGTGACAGTATAGTCGACTAATCGCACACATCCCTAATAGATAAACACGTACGAACACAAAAAATAATGATAGCTAGACTCAAAAAATATTAATAACTAGACTTGTAGTTGGGTATAACAGGCTCCAAGCATCTGGTGCAATTTTCAAGAGAAGACTAACTGACCGACGGCGATCCCAAAGTCGAACCCCAAGTAAGGGTTAAACAGGTGTTTGAATTAGCAGACTCAGCAGATCATTTATTTTATAAAATAGTTTCTAAAAGACCGTCAGAAAAGTGATTTATGAACCTGTTAAATTTCCATTCGATGTTGTAAAGCATCAAATAATTTAAGAGCTCAGTTCACCACTCGGAAAGAGTTTGGCTGATCAATAGATTTCTAATGAATGGTAATGCATTTCCTGGCTGCCAATAACACAAGATCAATAGGAATCAAATGTCAGAGGCATAGTGGGAGCCCTTTTCATAACCCAGTACATATTTTTTAAAATGTACATGGGTCTACGTATACATTAGTGTCAGTGTGGACTTAGTGGGGGGATGGCTATTGTCAGGGAACAAGTGAAAGTGGGCCAGAGCCATTTGTTGGTCAAAGTCAATATTTGGCAGTGATTTGCAGATTGGCAGGAGCTGACCTTGGTGTTGGCCACTGCAGCCGGAGCTCATTGTGTTCGGTCCTGCTTGACAGAGGGCTGAATGAGCTCTGTTGTATCCCTTTAGGAATGAATGCCCTCACATAAACAAGGGGGCTTTTAGGAGAAGGAGACGAAATCTGACACAGGCAGAAGGAAATTGATGGCTTTGCCAACAGATATATGTGTAACGCTTTTGTCGTGCTCTAGACTTGTTAAACCTTTTACTGTCTCCTGCCCCTTTTGAAGGGAAAGTCCCATTCATAAACACAGAGTAGTGGTAAGAAGATGACTGCTTTCAAACGATAGTGTTGAACACAGAATTTCCCTCTGACAAATGAACAGACCTGCACATTATTAGCTCAGTGTCTGGGAAGCCCTGTCAAATGAATTAAGCGTACGCGGGCTCCCTCTCGCAAGTCAACCTTTTCCTGCTTCCCCTCCACCAGCCTCTCGTATGTAGTGGGAAGTGCCTTTGAATAAACCCCCATGGTTTACACAGCTGCTGGAAATTTCCTTTAAAGGAAGTGTGTTGGCTGCTGAGCGAGCTGAGCGGCAAGCCGGTGGGCCTCGGCTTGGCGGGCCGGCTCAGTGAGAGTGGTCTTCCTCTGGTGCCACAGGTAGGATGCCCGGTTGTAATGACAGCAAATGGCTCTGTTCAATTATCAATTAGCCAACGTGGAGGATTTTAATGAAACTCTGTAATAGCATGGAGCCTTCATCACATTTGTGCTGAGTGATTAAAGGTGCAACAGATCATCGTCAATCAATTTCAAAATGTGCGACTTTGGTCACCATTCTGCGGTCTCACTCAGTGTCCCACCCAGCACTTTCTGGTTACATGTCATGAATAATGGCCATTCAATAGTGAAACTTGTGCCACAGACTAGCAAAGAGACTGGAGCTGCTCTGATGAATGAGCAGAGCTGCGTGTTGATATTGCTGCAGGTGCAATGCATCACAATCTTATGATATAAACTCAGTAAAAATATAAACCCAGCACTTCCGTTTTTGCTCCCGTTTTTCATGAGTTGCAGTTAAAGATCTAAGACTTCTTCTGTGCACACAAAAGTTTTATTTCTCTCAAATTTTGTTCACAAATTTGCTAAAATTCATGTGAGTGAGCACTTCTGCTATGCCTGTCTGAGGGTCACTTTGCTATGGCTGGGGCAGTCACACACATCCATTGCCTTTGTCCCCCTAAGTGTGGACTGAGAGGGATGAAGGACTGACAGGTGTGGCATATAGAGATGCTGATTAAACAGCAGAATTATTGCACAGGTGTGTCTTGGACTGGTCACAATAAAAGGCTGCTCTAAAATGTGCAGTTTGATCTTGAAAAAAGACATTTATTAGGCACTGAACTATGGTTATTTGACAGCTGCAAATGTTTTTCTCAGCACAGCAAAGTCACCATGTATCATCATCAAGTAATCCTGCTGTTTAATCAGCATCTCTTGTATGCCACACCCATCAAGTGCATGGATTATCTTGGCAAAGGAGCAGTGCTCACTAACACAGATTTTAACAAATTTGTGAATAAAATTTGAGAGAAATAAACCTTTTGTGTGCACCGGCAAAGCCTGAGATCTTATATGTCAACTCATGAAAAATGGGAGCAAAAACATAAGTGTTGTGTTTATATTTTGTTGAGATATTTCTGTGATGACAAGCTGCTCAGAAAATGCCCAAAGTCAGAGCCTGTGGGATTTCACTGAATGGAGGAGGAAGCAATGCCTTTTAAATCAGTTGCTCTTAACTAGAACTGCAACAATTAATCGATTATTATTAATTGGTTATAAGTTAATCACCAACTATTTTGATATTTGATTAACGGTTTTAGTATTTTTTTTAAAGTCAGTATTCTCTGATTCCAGCTTTCTAAATGTGAATGTTTTTGTCTTTCTTTACTCCTTTATGACAGTAAACCAATTATCTGTGGGTTGTGAACAAAACAAGACATTTGAGGACGTCATCCTGTGCTTTGGGAAACACTGATTCACATTTTCAACAGTTTTCAGGCATTTTATAGACCAAACAAGTATTAATCAATTAATTGAGAAAATAATCAACCAATTGATCCACTATGAAAATAATGGTTAGTTGCAGCCCTACTCTTAACCTAATCTGTGCACTTCAAAGAATGACACAGCACACATCTGTCTTGTCTTTTCACTTCAACTCTGCATTGAGATTTATGGAATTATTACCTTAAAAAGTAACAGCTGCAGTAAAACTGTATTTCACAATATGATGGTTAAATTTTCCAATTGATCTGCGGTTCACATTTGCCAGATTAGGGAGGTAAGCCGTACGGATCAAACTACGTTCCGTTACACTTCTATGAGTGATGCAAGTGACCCTATTTAGCTATATATTCCTTTACTGTGTCTTTATGCTATTTTAGAAAATAAGGATTCATATTCTGTCACATTCTTATTAAAGTTCCTAATTATAATGACATCTGACCTAAAAAGTAGAACTGCCCCCTTGATATTAATGCGTCAAGTCATCAAGTGAGGAGCCTCTAATTCTCATGAAAGTCAGACTTTTATTACAAACTTTTTCAGTGGTATTCTTGTCTAAAAATGAGCTAACTGGAAAACCCAACTGTAATGGAAAGTAAGGAGAAGGCTGATGGAAGGAGGGGCAGAGCAGCACTATGCACGCCCTATTTCTTCACCTTCGTTTTCCCGCCACTGGAAACTCTCAGCTGTGCTGCTGAATGCCAGTGAGGTCAGCTATACTACTCCTAAACCAGAGCACACTCTGGCAGAGCTTCCTCTGCTGCTTTCCAGCACCACTGTGCAGAAAGCTCATTAGGAATTTATTACTGAATTATAATTCGGAGGCACAGTTTTTTAAATTTATTTCAATGTGTGGAAATTTGATGTTTTTACGACACTTAGGACCATCATTTTAAATGCCAGAGAAAGCACTTAAGTAAAGGCAAAACAGGGGACCTGACACAGAGGATGTTCTCGAAGTTTAGTCTGGGGTGGCTGCTCTGCTGGTACATTTCCTGTGCCCCCTCCCTCCCCCTAAATATTCAAAGCATCGGTTCAAACTGGAGAGAACGGTTGGACTTCTACAGTCCAGTGTCTGGAACAGCCTTACTAAAAATTATAGTTCAGACAATTGATTGTTTTTCAAGTCGTAAATAGTCTAAGTCTCAAGTCTTTGCAGTCAAATCTCATATCAAGTCCCCAGTCAAGACTCAAGACTGACAAGTCCTAAACGTTTCGAGCCCTGAACAAGTCATAATGTGCTTGTCACCAAATGTAATACCATTTTAACTACAGAGCCTCGACTTACTGTTCTTTGTGCAACTTCAAATGCTGAACGAAGTTGGAAGTTTATGTCTTTGTTGCCATTTTTTAGCATTTTTCTTTTTTGTTGACCGTCTTGTAGTTTTTGTACATGAACGAAATGATCCTTGGTGCCATTTTTTCCAACTGGAGCTCAGTAACTTGACACTAGTTGTGGTGTATGGTTCTCTCCATGGATGATGGATTGGTTCAAACAAAATGGATCTGGTGAATTAAGTTTCGACTTACTGAGAATGAAGAGTGTTAACATTAATTTATTTGACTGGCAGATTCACGCTTTTAAAATGTCAAAAAGCTCAAGTCACGAGTCATTGGTGTTGACGTTGAGGTCAAGCTGCAAATCTCCTGATATTTGTCAAGTCTAAAATCATCAAACTTGTGACTTGAGTCTGAACTGAGTTCAAGTCATGTGACAACTCATGAGTCCACTGCCTTACTCTACAGCGTAACTTGTTACATATCTGCAAGTTTTTAATTGTTTTTGTCTTGAATAGACAGCACATAGTAGAGAGGGAGAAGTGTAGGGACAAAAATGGGGGTGGCATGCAACCAAGTTGTCATCTGGACTTGAGCCAAGGACCTGGCGGTGTGTATGCTTCAGCCCATCAATTTTCAAATTACAAAGTACAACTTAACCAACAGTAAACCTGCAGTTTTATTCATTTGTCGAACAACAGGTACCTTTTTTCAATATGAGAAAGTTATAATTGGACATTTTACTGTTTTAGCTTTGAAAATAAACAGCTCTCATGAAGCACATCCTGGCCAAGACCATTTAATGTTTTTTATAATGTATTCATTCTGTATGATTCAAATTCAGACAATTATTTGCCCTGTTTTAAAACTGGAAGAGAATACAGTTGAATACAGCGTGTATGGTTCAAGCACCTTAGTGCAATGGGTAACACTTTATATTATGGCTCTTGTAATAATCAGCATCTTATTAGGGCCTTATTACCTATTAAGTAATGCTTAACAATATTAATGTTAATAAGACTATATAAGTGTTGATAACAGCATCATTAACATCTTGTTTGATTATAAGACATTTATAAGCACTTGTTAAGCACAGAAGACTTGTTTGTAGACTCCTTAAGAACATGAATAAAAGCCTTATGTGTTTCTTATAATTGTTTAGAATAGTGTTACAAAATTAAATTGAACTAACTTACCTATTATGTCTTTATTAAACATTCACTAAGCTATTTCTTTGTTTTATAAACATTCATACATGCTTTATTAGGCATTTATTAACAGTTAATTATGTTTTTTGCAGCTAGTGGAGGTAAAACAAGAGCAATGCTCAATGAATGTTTGTGGTGCTGTCCTAAACAAGTATAAAAAACTTCTAAAGCAGTCTACATGCTGTTAACAGGTTTCTTTTAAGTGCTTATAAATGTTTTATAATCTTTCCAGTGAATTTTAACAGAACAGTAGTCCACATGCGTGGGTTTACACTGTATTTTTTTTAGCCTGGTGTTGCTCTGTGTAGAAAAAGAACCAAATTCACAGTTTATGATTTAACCTATTTTGCTGTGCTCTCAGCATCAATCAGCTAAACTGACAGAGAAAACTGGATGCATGCGTGTGTGTGTCTGAGAGAGAAGGAGACAGACTGAGCCAACAGCTAAAATAAAGACAAAACATTTACTACACAAAACATTGAAGTTACAGTTAATGAGTGTTAATGGCTACCAAAAGCAAAATGAATCTAAACTGTCATCCCTATTTAGAAAGACTTAAAACGTCCTTATTACCTATTAACTATTGCTCACAACAAGGACCTTAATATAAAGTGTTACTGCTCACTGTGTTTCCTTTAATTGAGACTGCTGACTGACTTTTGCTTTTATATGACAGTCTGCAGTTCACTCACTCTGATGTCTGAATATTATAAACAAGTTTTGGGGTAAAGGGTCAAACTTCATACACTATGCTGGGTTAGTGTGACTCACAGAGCAGTCACAGCCAATTATCATCTGGTCACATTCATGTCTAATGGTTCAGTTTTGTGGCAGATTCAAGACCCCCTCCCATCCAAACAAGCAGCCACAGCTCTGACAAACCATGATCAGCATCTTCACTCAACCCACCACCCCACCACCATCATGACTCTGACTTTGATGAGTTTGGTTCTCTTGTAATCGGAGCTCCTCATCTTCCTTCTCCTCACACTGGGTCCTGACTTGGACCTGGATCTTTGGTCCTGCTGTTCTCATCAGCTCTCAGCTTCCCTAATTCAAGCTGACATTTTTATCGCATATTTCACCCACAGTTAACACAAAACCACAGCCTCCCCCTGGTACCCATCAGCCTTCAGTGCATTATAAGAGTTCTCCATTCCCTTTGAGCCTTGAAGAAATGTTTACAGCGGTCTTGCATGTTTCATCACAGAGCAGCTACAATCGCTGAAACATTTCTGTTGAGATTGCGAGATAAATGTGGCTCTACCCGCTTAGGAAAATATTTATGACCCTGAGAGTGTGTCGAGTGAAGGATCCTTTTGTGTGATGTTTTCTTCATCTCGCCGTCCTCCTCCCTATTCATGGGGCGTTGAGTGGCTGAGTTGTTGGCAGCAGTGGCCCATGCTGGCTGTGGCCACTTGTAAAGGTCAGGAGCAGCTCTTTGGCTGCAGTGCCAGCCCGGCGTATGACTGCCTCTTCTCTCACACTGAAGCTTTTGTTCGGCGGCTCCTTGTTGCCCTCCACTCACCCCAATCTTAACAGGCACACTGCTGATGGTATTGGATTACCACGGTCAGCCCCTCCAGCGTCTTGCAGAAATGTTTGCGACTAATGCAGCTCCAAAAGCTCCTAAAAAGTTGCTCTAACTTTTTTGGCCCTTCACAACCTCTCAGAGTTGAAGTTCACATCTGTAAATAGTTTGTTTTGTAGGACTGACAGTCCGCAACCCCCAAATATTAAAGTGACAGGGATATAAAACAGGGAGAAGCAGCAAATAACCACATTTGAGAGCTGGAATCAGCAAATGTCAGGCCTTTTGCTTGATAAAGTGATTATCAAAAATAGTCCTGATTATTTTTTTTGTTGATTGTTTATTCAAGGTTTAGTTCTGCCAAAACTCCAATAGAAAAAGTCGAGATAAATTGCCTGCTCTAAAGTCAGCCGTTAATGTTAGCGTGCCTGGCCAACTATGCTCCTACCTACCAGACGCAAGGGTTGTTCTGATACCTGTGGTCTATACACTGATCCTATCACATGTAATTTATTAGGGGAGAAGTGGGACCCTGCTACTTCCCAATAGAGTCCTGCATGCCTAATTTTAATTTTAATTTCTTTTTAATGATAGCAGTCATATTACATCCATACAGGGTTGGTAGCATATAGCTGTTAAAAAGTGATATCTATATTTTATCAACACATTTAGACCTTTTTGTTCAGAGATTTTATTTTGAAAGTACACACTAATTTTTACTTCCTTCCTTAAGAGAAAAGAATAACAGAGCGTGAACTAACTACTCTCTGTTATTCTTTTTCTCTTATGTTTCTACTTTCATTGAAGACCAGAAGGCACTGATGATGTGCTGTCAGGCTCTTTTAGCACAATAACTGGATTCTCTCTCTGTTTTTCATGATGTTGCTCTGGTTTGTTGATGTTAAGTGTGTTTATTGGAGTGCTGTAATGTCTCACCAAGTGATAAGCTAACTGTCTAGCCCCGTATTACTGCAAACCACACATTAACGTGGTTACTGCAACAGTTGTATTCACACAGTCACACAGTGTATACTGATCTCATTTTACAGTCCTTAAATGCACTTAGCTCTTAGCTGTAACTGACAGTAACATTAACTAAGATCCAACTTGTAACTCTGAGTTCTGAGTTTCTGAAAAGCACCATGTGTCATGTTAACCTTCAAGAGAAACAGTGACAATACATCACATCACAAGGCCAGGTATTAAAGGAGTGAACTGATTGTTTAGACTATCATCAAGTAACTAAATTCAGAGACGAGATGTGTCAAGTTCTGTTTCATATTCAGGCCAGACAATGACATTGATTAACTGATCACAGTTCAGCACAGCTGCAATTCACAATGTCTGTTGTTTTTCCAAATGGGAATAATTATTATCCATCTAGATAGTTTTGGAAATATCGACCGCTGAGATGTCTGCCTTCTCCTTAATATAATGAGATTAGATGACACTCAGCTTGTGTTGTTCAAGTTACCAAAAAATGCTTTTGAAAAACTCAACAGCAATCTCTCTTTCCCAAAATCGTGACCTGGTTACTCAAGAGAATTCACAGACCTTGTTGTGAGCAGTTTTGTTTTGTTAGGAAATATTTTCTGCATCAGCACGCAGAAGAAAGTGTGCATCGATTCATGGATGAGAGGCTTGTGCTCATGATGACAGTGTGGAATTAATGGCGTCCTCTTCAGCTAAGCTGTAACATTAGCACTGAGCTAGTAGTTCCATTGAGAACCATCTAGACTCATATTGGTGAGAAGGCAGACATTTCTACAGTCAATAGCCCCAAAACTAGGGAACTCACTCCAAAACTTTTCGGTGGATAAATAGACTACAGGTAAAGGAAAAATGTGTTTTGGATTTGGGGGTGATCCGCCCCTTTAACAAAAATTACCAGTTAAATGTTGTCTAAATGCAAATAGCCACACAAGAACCTTGACGAAATAAAAATGACATTACATTTGGCAAAATAATGACTTAGATCACAAATTAATAACAAGGTTCATTATTTGTCATTATACAATGGAATTGCACAATGGATTGCAGTTGTAGCTCCTCCATATGAATAATCTCAGACATTTTGATACTTTTATGGACACAGTTGAGTTGATACTAACAAAGTATTTATATTTTATACTCAGTCCTACCTACTACTGTTGTAATTTGTTGTTGAAAGGACAGGTTAAAGTATTGTGTTGTTTGCCTTAAAGGGACAGTTCACCCCAAAATGAAAAATACATATTTTTCCTCTGGCCATCTATCTAGATTTTTTTTTTTTGGTGTGAGTTGCAGAGTTTTGGTGACATTGCCTGTAGAGATGTCTGACTTCTTTCCAGTACAATGGAAGTAGTTGGAGCTCAGCTTGTGGTGCTCAAAGTACCAAAAAATACATGTGAAAAATTCAGCAGCAATGTCTCTCTCAAGAAATCATGAAGTGGTTGTTCAAGATAATGCACAGACCTTGTTTGGAGCAGTTTCATTTAGGAACTACTTTCTTTCTGCAGTAGAAGCTACCGAAACTACTTTAGAATCTACCGGAACTACTTTCTTTCTACAAGAAAGTTCCTACATGAAACTCTTCACAACAAGGTCTGTGGATTATCTTGAAAAACTGGGTCATGATTTTTTGGTGCTCTCAGCACCACAAGCCAAATGCCATTTCATCCCATAATATTGGAGAGAAGGCAGACATCTTTATGGCTGATATTTTCAAACTTTGCAACTCGCACTAAAAAGGCAAGGGGGAGAATATGTATTTTTGATTTTGGGGGTGAACTATTCCTTTCATTTCTCACTGTCGTAGAGCTGGAGTGAAATGTAATTGTAGCTTATATGAATAAGGCATAGGAATATAAGTTGGATAAACAACTTTTCTTTCAAGCAATGTTAAAAATGAGCTGTATCTCAAATGATCAAAGTCTACATTAAAATGAAAGAATTGACTTTCATGAGAAGATTAAACCATATGAAAACAAATTTTATGGAGTAATAGAGTGAATTAAAGTGTACAGTTGGCTGATTGCTTCTCGTGGCTCATATTTCTTGAGTACAGTGGAATGGAATCTGTGCTTTTGATTCCTGTTTTCACTCCTTTGTTCGAGTGAAAATCCATGATGACGTGGTGGTTAGAAATCTTCCTTCCCCTCTCCTCCCTTGCCATGATTCTCTGATTAGATCCCTGAAATGCAGACAGGAAAAGAATTTGGGAGGACAGAACTTCCACCCTGTCTGTCTCCTCCTTCGTCTCGTGTTAACGCTTGCCTGTTTTTAAAAAAGCGGGGGTTAAAGGGAGCCATTTCCTGTCCTGAAAAAAGTTGTGAATCTGAAACACGTGAAGAATGCCAAAGAGTGAAAGAGCACATCAACAGTGGGGTCGATAAACATCTGGAGATTGTGTCATGTTGCGCCTCAGTCTGGCATGAAAAAGGGGATTAGAAAACAAGTATAGCGTGAAATGCATCTCTCGAGTTCACCCCCACCCACTCACTCTGGCTCTGTCTTTGTCTTTCAGGGGAATCTGGGCTGGGGAAGTCGACGCTGATCAACTCACTCTTTCTGACAGACCTCTACTCCCCTGAATACCCGGGTCCTTCACATAGAATTAAAAAAACTGTACAGGTAATTTCTCTTTTTTTTCAGGAATCTGTCCACATCTTTCTTCTCTTCAGTTTCAAGCACTGACAAATTGCTCCGGGATTTACCCTCTTAGTATAATTTAGCCAATAATTGACTATTAACGTCATAAAGGGCTAAAGGTTTGTGTGTTAATTGAAACCGGATAAGTTACCTTCACCCTGACACCGGCCAGTTCAAGTGTCGGAGCCTCAGGCTGCTATAACACAGGTGTGCCCTCAATTTTGTTTCTTTTTTCAGCGTCTCTCAGCATTGCAGCCATCACCTAAATATTTTCTGTGTGAGATCTTGTTTTGTGAGGCTGCTCCTCCTCGCAGTTGCCACCCGTCTGTTTGTTTTAGACAGTGAAACCGGTTCATCTGCTTTAACAAGAGATAGTTCATTTGCCCAGGGCGGAGATGTTATAATTTTAAATTAGGCAATGTAATGAGATTGTTATTGGGTTCCACAGTTGTCAAACTTTCCTACATGAAGTTGTCTTATAAACGACTGCCTATTTGCAAATTTTTACGCCATCATGATTTGCACTCTTGAAACTAAAGATCCATAAACTTTTGATGATTTCATTCGAGTGGAATTCCTCCAGCTACTCCTTTGACAGTGAAAAAGAAATTCATCAAGCATAGAAACCATTTACAACCCAGGAATATTTGAAATTTGAACAAAAAAACCATGACATGTTTACAGAGCTAGAGATTTTCAAACATTTCCTGTGGTTTTAAAGGGTAACTGTTTTCCCATGATTTTGTGTCTAAGTGACTAATGGGAAGAACAATTTTTGAAAATGGTCCAGTTGGGAGAGCGCTGCAGCCGGCAGAAACAAAACTGAGCTTCATCACAGTACATTCTCTGTAAGAGCTTGTTTTTGCCACTGACACGCTCAGATTCTTCTTATTATTATTATTATGATAACATTATGGAAAGGATCCTCTCTCTCTCTAACCAGACTCTCTTTTAAGGTGGTCAAACGTATCAAATTATTGATACTTTTTCAATACCATATGTTTAAAACAATAAAATACAATATAAATAATACTAAATACTAAAAATTCTAATGCAAAAAAGTCATTCCCAATAATTATATTACATATTATCATTTCATCAAAAAAAATCACAATATGACTTTCACACATTATGTAGCCCTACATCTGATAGTATTGAAAGTACTGACGTTATACAAAAAAGATCTAAGTGCTCTTTTAAGATCTCAGTTCTATTCAGTCTTTATTGTCCTGCCTGAAATGCTGCAAACTAATTGCAGCAAAACCAGACAGCGTTCATTGACTTTCCATAAAAGGACTGTGTCCAGGTTGTCCAAGTTTTAAAAAAGTGTCCTATTTTGTGTCTACTTTGGTTTTTCCTTTTTTTTTTTTTTTTTTTTTTGGCGTGGTATTGAAAGAGGTATCGAGTGTCTTTTTTTAATCCTAGTATTGTATCAATGGGTAATATTCTGGTATAGTGACAATACTCTTTTTGTGCCACTTTTGTATACGTCTCTAAGGATTCAAAGAACTTGTGTTTCAACAATTTCTCCCAGTTTCAGTTACATCTGCTACCGTTATCACTGTAAACTGCATAAATGCAGTGTTAGAATGGAAAGTTTGGCAGGCTTAGCAACAGTAACTAAGGAGGGGGATGGGCTTAGCGAAGGGTCAGTTCAGCGCTCTCAGAATCTTTTGTTTGGATGAAATGTACGATAGAGGACATGGAGTTTTTGCAGAGTAAATAACAGCAGATAAATGTGATGTGGTGTGAAGAAGGCTACATTATTGATTACTTCCTGGATTGTGTGTGGGCTCCTTCTGCTACTGTGTGAATGAATGGGGTTGTGCTACAGCCAGACTGCAGCATGTGAATCAGAAAAGCAGTACAAGCTGCAGTAGCAAGTGAAAGAGGAGGAGTATGTTTCATTTCCCTTGAATCAGTGAACTCCTCATGACTGATCTGTAACAGTAGACTGTCGTGCTGAAAGGGAAAGCTGGTGTATAGTATGTGCATACAGTTGGAGTGAAGCAGCTAGTGGATGAATGTGTCACATGTAAACATGTTAATGGAAAGACGTGCCTGTGCCCGCCTTGACAGTAGGGAGTTTAGTCTAGCTGGGATGGCCAGTGGCTGTGCTTGATTGGATATGGACATCTCTGTAAACAAAATGTATTTACTTCTGTCTGTGCTGCTCCACAAGGATCGAGTGTAAACACTGGAAAATATTTCCAAAAAAGGGGTCTGTCTTTGTTTCTCTGAAGGAAGCAGCATCTCTCATAGCTGTTTATACGTGGCTGGATTTAAAATCATAATCCTGAAGATTTCCGTCATATAAATGCATGCACAATACGTGGACAAATTCCATGCAGTGCAATCAACCATGTGTTTAGTATTACTATGTCAGATGACATTGTTGATTGGCTTCCTTCCCCCTACTTCATCTCAGAGTCATAGCCCAGTCATGTCTGAACCAACAGTCTTTACACACACGCCTGGATTACTATTTCCAGTGATAGCTGTATCTACATTGCAGATAAATGTCAATAAATCTGCCTAGAAATCATATTAAAGTCAGTCCTTATAACCCCAGGTCTTGCCTCATAATCACCACATTTAGATGTTTGCAGGTCTGCACTTCCACAGTGTAGATTTTAACAGATTGTACAGAAATGTAAGCTAAAGCCGCAGCTAACTTATCTCCATGTTAACATTATACTTCCTGTTTACATAACCCAAAGCATGATGGGAACCCTGGTGAGAAAATATGTGTTTTTTTCACATTATCCATGCTCATCAACATGATATCCCTGGAACACTGGCATTCTCCTCTATCCACTGGTTTCCAGACATTTCCTGCGGACTGTGGTTCTGTATACAGAAATCCAAATAATTTCAAGGAGCACAAAACGTATCTTTCTTAACTTATCTTTTAAAACCTGCTCTAAAATGTGATATGCATATAGTACCACTGACATGTACTATACCATAAGCTTGAGTGAAAAACAGAAAGTGAGCATGAAAACGGAACATAAACGGCCTTGTGGTGGGTTTTGTTTGACTGTGGTGAAAGCGGATACATCAGCTGCTCTTCTTCTGATGCATTTCTGACAGAGAAGCTGCTCAATGAATGTCACTGAATCAGCAATTCTGAATTCAGCTCAATCAGTTAAACTTTTCAAAAGCATATATTGAGAAATCTTAAATTTAAGCTGCACATTGACTATATGTAAATGCAGCTGCACTATAATAATGTGAGGTCTGCTGCTTGCAGAGCCATGCCAGCAGTGCCCACATGTACCAGGAAGCATCTGATGTTATGTTTATCAGCATTCTAACCTATAGTAATTACATTGTTAAACAAAACATAGTGTTGGGTGAAAAATGCTTAACTAGGATGCCCCCTGGCTACCCAGGGGAGGACAATCAAAATGCAAGTTGAAATAGTCTGTAGTTCTTCCTCAACACCAACAGTATCACTGTGACATCACTGGGTGTGGGAGGAACAAGAGATTTTGCAGCAGGAGAACTCAACTTTGTTGGACTATTTAGCAGGACTGAGGAATTTCTTGCTTCAACTGACTACATTTACCATCGGCACTGACTGGATATACACATGAGAAATGCAAAACTTTCCCTTTAAGGGTTCCCATAGACAGTCATAGTATTGATAACTAAATACACTACATCATATCCCAGGTATGTGACTCTAACTGATTGGTATCTAATGTTTGAGAGGAGTCCATACTGATCCCCATATATTTAGAAAAGTATTGGAAACAACTTTCAAGATGCAAAGTTGGCCTCAGAGCCACAGCTGCTTAATTTAACCAATCAGATTTAAGTGCTGTGCTGACTGGCGCTGTGTTTCCTGTGTCTCAATGATAGTAGATCTCATACACGTCGTTAAAGTGTGTACCATACAAAACCTCAAACAAACAGATAACTTCCTGTGATGACAGACTGATAAAACCAGGCACGCGCCCTAGTATACTGTACACACTGTCCCACCCCCAACATAAGAAGCTTCCTCTTAATATATGACAACAGCATGACTCTCCAATGACTGATTATTACTTCACACAGGCTCTCGATGCATCCATGTGTCACAGACCTCCTCTGAAAGATTTGTCATCGTTTTGTGATGTGCTGGTTAAGAATGCTTGAAAACCATGATGTAATGCTTTAAAGATGAATTTTGTACCAAGTTTAATCCTGACTCTTGATTGGTGCGACCCTAGCACTGTCCTCTCTTTCAAAGAGTTACCCCAAGCTGAAAAGAATTGTCTGACTGACCCCTTATAAAGTTTCAGTAGTTATAAACTAGTTTCAAGTCTGTTGCACCTCTGACCACACCTTGCATTAAAAGCAGTATGTTGTTATACTTAAGTATGTCAGTCATCCAGCACGTTTATCCAGGTCAGATGTCAGGCTGTCGTTTGGACCCTTGAACAACAGGTTTATTCCTATCACTTTAAACTGTGAAGGGCTATATTTAACTCACTTAACCACATTTTCCTTTTGTACTTGACTTTAAAAGAGCTCAGTAATTGTACTGATGCTGGTGGAGCACATGAAAGCTTACTGAAATTGTTGATGCAGGTAGAATGGTGGTGCGGCAGTAGTTTCTGTCAATGTGATGTTGCAATGTCACTGTCACAGCTCATGCTAGCTGTTAGGGCAGGGTAGTGGTAGTTACTGGGTTGTCTCTGTGGAGTGTGACATTGACCATGCCCTGTGGCCACTAAGTTTTTCTGTGCCACCAATATTCCATGCAAGTGGCCACTAAGTTTTATTTCCATACTGGGAGCCTTCGCCAACACAAGTTTACAGATTCACAGACATCCCGATTCCTTCATTTTCCTACTTTCAGTCTAACATTTTACAAAAGCAGTGAACAGTACTCATTGTTGGCTAGCTGCATATTAGTCTTGATATCAGATGATAGGATATCTGGCTGCCTACCGATCATCTGGGATTTCTAAATGAAAAATAGTTGTCTGAACAGCCGCTGATAAACCTACACTCACATTTTTTCAAGGACACGCCTTACCAGAAACACCGCTCTTTCCCCATACTTTTCAGCGGTAACATTGTCGCCACCCAAATATGAAGAGCCACCCTAAAGACTATGGATTGGTCCTGCAGTTCACTCTCTAATTGTTGCCACCCAGTTTTAACATCGAAAGCTGGGAGCTTGTCTTCAGTCTCTGTTTACCGAAGCGTTTAGAGAGTGACTTGTGAACCTAGCTGCCGATATGTCAGGGCTACTGAGTATGGGTTTACTAAGCTTACTTAAACTATCCTTACAGAAGAACCAGAAATACAAAGGATGAACTGTGAAATACAAAACAATAATGAAAAATTAATCATGAATGGAAGTGGAAATTTAAGCAGCTAGAATCTGACACATCATCTAAGGACATAATGTACTGCTGTGTGTATCACCGGTTTCTACAACTAGCCAAGATGATTAGCTTGTTTTTCACCAGAAACAATGCTTTCAGGAAATATCATATCACAATTCATAAGAAAAGTGAACACAAGTGTCACAGTTAAGGAAGGCTGTGTTAAGTTGAATTAAATCACCTTTTTGTATTGTTTTTACATGAGTTTATTATTTGGACCACCAAAAATGTACTTTGGCCTTGTGGTCCATGGGGCCAGTGCTTAAAAATATTTGTGTCGATCCCTGTTCTGGGAAAATTAGAATGTAGTTTCTGTATAATTTACAGACTCAAAAAAGCAGACTTAGTGTCAAGTTACTCTTTAAAGACAATTTAAAAGGTATTGTTTGGTCCCAAACTGTCATTGACACAGTTAATTTCAAACTATTCTGAGTAGGGCTATGATGGTATGGATTTTTTCTGACTACTGTGAAAAAGCAACATATTTCTGCGGGATGGTGACTGCGACTGCCCAAATAATTCTGTTGTATTAGACATTTTGAAGGTACTGTTATAAGCGTAGCATAGCTCCTTTAAGGAATAGGGCAGTGTGTAATGTATGTGTGGTGTGCAAGGGATGGAAAGCAAACAAGCATCAGACTGCTACTGTGACAGTGCGGCTCACAGCGGAAACTTAAATTCAGCAGAAAGTTGTCAGTCTTGCAGTAAATATACAGTTCAGGTTACAGTGTGTAAGTTATTTAACACTGCTGCTTCTCAAGACCAAGAAAAGTCTTGTCAGTTGTTTCTTAACTGCTGGAAAAGTGAAGGGGTTAGCCTGTAGTAAACTGGGCAGGAAAGGCTAACTTTAAGCTAATGCTAATGCAAATGCATCTGGCTTTTTTCTCGAGCAGGAAAGGGTACCAGTCTCACCCCAAGGTCAAATGACTCTGTAGTAGACATGGGTATTAATCATTTCCAGCTCCAAATAGCATTGTTGTAAACATGACATCCGGGTGTTGACGCTATTTTCATCCGTTTTTTGGTGTAGGCAATGAAGGCTTGTCGCCTCTTTCGCTTGCTTGACTCAGTTTGACTCGGTACGTCAGCCCAAAAACAGGTGAGCTTGTAGCCACCTGAAGATGTGTATTTAAGTGATGAAGCGCTCGTATTTAGTCAAGGGGAACTATCTATAAACATTTTACTTCTTATAAATTCTTCACAATAAAAGTCTGTCATTATTCTGTTACTTAAAAGCTTTTATAATGAAGCAGCAAAATCAGGTTTAAAAAAGGTATTTCAGAAGCTTTGTAATCCAACATTGAACATCCTTTTGAAGACGTGATAAAATAAATCCAACACTGAAAGTCTTCTATCATAATGTATCCATTTTTCCACATTGAAAGCAGCATCAGTTGTTAATGTTAGCATGTTATTAGCCATCCACTGGCAATCCCATGATGCCATTAGTTGAGTGCTGACCAATCAGAGTCTGTGTTCCTGACTTGTCATGTGTGTAGCTCTGATCTCAAAACGCGTTATGCAGTTCAACATGAGATTGACCCGTCAAAATAAAATTAGATTGATTGAAAAATTTGATGATGGTAATGAGCTCAGCCCTATGGTGAGCATCACATGACCGTGGTTTTGCAGTTATTGTCACAGTTCTAATACCCAGCTCGGCTAAAGTTCTAGTTGATTCCAAAACAAATCAGATTTTTCCTCGTTAGACATCTGTTCACAATAGCAAATGTTAATGCTTTCATGATCTCACTATAGGCTCAATAAAGTGCCATGTTAAATCAAGCAATAAAGGACTTCAAAGCTGCAGGTGTGGCTGTGCCAAGAATGCTACCAGGAGTGATAGTGAGCGTGTGAGGCGTGTGGTTTATACATCCTGAGTGTTCGATCTTTTGATGCTGTTTGCAGTGACGGTGCAGACGATGAGGGTTTGGCAGTTTCCTCAAATAGAGCGCACAGCTGCATAGTTTGACTCGAGCTTCCTTTTGAAGAGTGAAAGGTGATACTGCTGGTGTGAAGGAGCTCCGACAGGCTTCTCTCTCCTGTCCTCTGCTTGCAGTGGGGAATTAAAAGTGTTAGGTTTGGGCTAGTGTACAGTAGATGAGCTGCATGACGAGGATCTTCCCCTCACCTGTTCCTTTTGATCTACTACTTTGCTCTAAATCTCCTCTAATCCCTGGCAACACACTGAGGGGCTCTGTCTGCCCTCGCCCCACTGCTGCTTCCAATTTGTTTACCTGCCTGTTACGCCTCCTCAGCTCTTATTAAAAGTTTAAATGAGATTTAGACGATGTATGTGCATGTTTATGTTGGCTCCCAGACAGAATGTTAGAGGATTCCTTGAGGAAATGGAGAGCTGAAGTATATGCTGAAAATGAAATGTACTATGTGTGTGTGTGTGTTGCTTGTTGTTTATCCTTGCAAGACCAAAGACAATAAATATAAAGGACAGAGCTCTTCTTTCTCTCTCCAAGAACCACAAACTAATTACATTTCAAATAATTGTGGCCACTTTTTTCCCAAGTCGTGCCAAAGAATGTGATTAAACCACGAGGAATGCTGTGTGTAATACAATCCAATTTATTATTTATAAAAAAACAAAGAGAATTATGATGTTGGAGGTGATAGGCCATGGCTGACGTCTCTGTTGTTCCTGGTTAATAAGGCTCGATGAGGCTGCAGAGCAGACGAGGACAGGCGCTTGGTGATTAGCCAGCAAACTGCCTCACACGCTGAGCTCAGTCTTGTCCTGCCAATGCACAGACATGCCTTGCTTTTTATATTAGACACTTGTTCCTGCTTCACTGCAGTGGCAGGGATCAAAATAACAAGATAGTCTGATAAAGTCAGAATTCCATAAAGGGCAGGGTTTCTCTCTTATTCCCAGCAGACAGTGTCACTTCATCTAGATCAATAGCTGTTGCCAGTAACTGTAGTTTCAGCCCAAATATTAGTAGTGACTCCAATTTGTGTTGCTGTGACTGCTTTAAACAGTGACTTGAAATCCAGTGATTTATTCACAAAATATGGCAGAAATGAAATGTAATGGAATGTAAAGCAAAGACACTAAACTTCACGTTAATGTTTCTTTTTCACTTGCCCAGTCAGGCAAGTTGGTCAGAAATCTGTTTGCCTAAAGTCAATTTTTACTTTCCCTGTACAAGTTGTTTTATTTATTAGAGGTGATCAAATAACAACAAAGACAAAAGTTAGTTGCCATGTTTAATCTAGGGCTGCAACACCCATAAAATGTCAGGAAATCGCGGTTTTCAAAGTCAAGGTGTCTTTAAATGTCTTGTTTTGTCAGACTAAAATCCAAAGATATTCATTTTAATTTGATAATAAACAGTGTATTATCTGCATTTTATAAGTAAAAATGCAAAATCTCCATATTGGGAAGCTGAAAACTGCATTTTCTGCCATTTTTGCTCAAAAAATTACTTTAACGATTAATTATCAAAATAGTTTAATGGTTTCCTTCTTTTTTATCACTTCCCTGACCGGGCAGCTGACTTGCCAGATTTACTTGCCTGACATGGCGTTTTACTTGCCCCGGGCAAGTCGGCAAACCTTATTATTCAGCTCGCAACACACGCTTGTCTGGGGTGGAAAGGGGGGTCATCGTCACTGGTTGGCCATGAAAGGTTAGACATCACCACAGCCCGCCTGGAGGCAGTTCAGGCTCGCTCGAACTCTGGAGAAGGACCATCTCAGGTGCAACTCTGTAATATACAGAATATCTACATAAATACACATTTTTCGCAGCAACCCCTCAAAAGTGGTGAACACTTGTGACAGAGAGATGCGCCTGAGGCAGTATATTTAACAATTTAACAGTAAACTTTATTGTCCAAAATGGCAGGGCAATGATCAATGATCAGGGCAGTGAAACACTTAACTTTAACCACTATTTTAATAATTATAAGCAAATTTTGAGCAAAATAAATGAATGTGTTAAACCGGACTTAAGAAAAGAGATCAAATATACATAAAATGCTGCCTGTAAGGCTAACAAACATATCGGTATTGGTGCATATTGGACAGCATATATGCTGATACCAGTATAGACCAATATATCTGTGACAGGCAAATATTGGCCCAATATATCAGCAAGGCTGTAGTGCAAGGCTCCTCACTAGATGAATTAAAATGGAAATAAATATTGTTTCAGGTATATGAATTGCAGGTGTCTTGTACTTTTTACAGTCACATTTTTGAAAAGTTAAAAAAAAAAGCTCTTTTTTGAAAATTTAGTAAGCAAACATAATTGAAAATGTAGTCCTTTTTTTACTTCAATGATTACATACTGTATTGTTGATGTAAGCGCACAGTTTTACAGGCTAAGATAACATGACCAGCTTAGATTCAGCTATCGCTATTAGGTATGGGGACATTTGCTGTCAGTGAAACTGCTCTGCATTCAGCCTCGAAACAGGATGCAGTGTCACAGGATGCAATAAATCTTGAGCAGAGAAATCACAAACTGTAACAGAAAACACATTTTGAAACTTTCAAAATGTGTTACAATGTGGGCTGTAACTGAAGTGGCTGAGTAAACGTGCAAACTCTCACGGGACAGAAGTGCAGACGTTCACCCTGACCTCTTTACATTCACAGTATATTACTAATAAATTAGCTTGCATTCCTGCGATCCAGTCAAACCTGTTAGTGGCTTCAGTCCTGATGTCTTGCATTACTGTCCTTGTGCGACATGCTGCAGCCTGGTGGTGTTGTTCCTTTTCCCATGAGCTCACCGTCTGTGGGCAGCCTGTCTGGTTAATGGGCATGTCTGTGGATTGACTCATCCTGTTACGCGGTAGAGGAAGAGAAGAGACACGCTGCAGCATTCTTTAGTGTTGTCCACTCAGCAGTCCTACATGTTTTGCTTAAAGTGCGTTGTAATGCACCACGTCCGACTATCTCAGACACAGTAGCTGCATTCCAAATCACATACTGTTTATTTTTACTGCATATACTGCAGCTGCCCTTAACAGAGTACACACTGTTGCACGTAGTTTGAACACAATTGGGACATACTACTTAGTCATGTCACGCCTTCAACTTTGTCCCTTTTGCTCATGCATAACTCATCAACCAAAACATTTCATAAATTACATATATTCCACATATATAAATCCTGAAAGAATAAATTTTAACCAAAATTTTTAAATTAGCATTGGTGTTAATTTTTAAAGTTGTTTTGGTATTTAAAAAAAGTATGTGAGTTGGAACACAGCTAATGAGCTGTCATCTGTCTGTGATCTCTCAGCGGCTCAGCTGATGTGATGAAACTTTGTTTGTGGAGGATTGTGGGTCAGAATAGCCAGAAAAGCATGCTGGCTTGCATACTGACTTATGTGATGCAGTAGGACATCCTGGTGTTTTTGGCATACTGCATTTGACAGACTATGTATTGGGACATGCTGAATCTTTTATGGCATACTGAATAGTATGCTAGTATGGTTACTGGAATGTTTTCACCCACTTGGTTACCCTGTAAGTGCAACATGTTCTTATCTAGGACATTTCTGGAATCACAAGCATTATTCTTTCACAGTCACATGGTTCTGAAGGTATTTCAAATACTGCAGATTCTTCTTTTCCCGATGAGTCACTCAGACCCAGTGTGATCCAGCTGGCTTGCAGTAGCGTTCATTTTCACACCAATTTGTGTATAAAAAAAAAGTGATTTTCAAAGCCTATTTGTCAGTTGAACCTTGCTTCTCTGTGTGATGGTCATTTGTTAGTGTCAGTCTTGTCAGCCCAGCCTCCCAGTAGCAGCTTTGCAGGTCAGAGGTCAGTTTAAAGACAGTCAGGCTGTGATAGATTCCAGTACATAGCAGATGCCGGTGTGTGGTGGGTGGGGGTCACAGGGGTAAGGGTCTGCTATAAAAGCTTTGCTGCGCACTCTTGTGCTGCAACAATCTGTGACAGATTGAAGGACAACAGTTTGAACAAGTGCTAAAGGACAACAAACCTGCTGCCAGCTAGGTTTAGAAAGAATAGAGGAGGCAGAGGAGATCATGCTCAATGTTACTGGAGCAAAAAGATCCTTTTCACAGCAGATATTTTGCCTTGTCATAGCAGAGGAAGCACAGGTGTAATAATACCAGTCCAGGACAATGTTATTGTCCACACACAGACTAATGGCTTGTTTAGACACCTAAAAAGAACAGAGCCATCATTATATTATGTTATAAGTTACATCTCTGCCTTTACATGCATGCATTCTAGGAGTGTTCCATATACACCAAAGACTAATTATTTATTGTAATAAATAATGGTGGTGGAAGGCTTCTCTCCTCGTTGTAGACAGAGAGATACAGAAGATCTTTCATACCAACTGCCATCAGACTCTATAATTCTATACAAATAGATGAGACTACAGACAAATGAATTTCCCCTTGGGATCAATAAAGTATTTCGTTCGTATTTCGTACAGGATAAAATCTGCTATCATTGTATAGAATCATTGCATGTTGAAATATATGGTGTGATACAAATGTAGCTCCTTCATCCTCCTCCAGCCACTACTTTTTACCTGTCAGTCAGGACTTTCACCAGCAGGTGAGATGCATACTGGGGGTTCCACTATGGCCCATCAGATCTGCATAACTGCCTTGCTAACAAGCAAGAGTTGCTACAACAAGGACATGATATTCCCCCCAACTTCTCACGCACCTAACCACTGCCAGCTGTGTTTGCTGGAACCGAGGCGTGAACCTGTAGTGGTAGTGAATTGGTGTTTTTTTTCTGCATTGCTGAGATGCTCAATTTTTACAATTTATCTTAAGAGAACTGCACAAATGTTTGGGGTTGAAATGGGCTGCAACCAATGTTGTTTCTGGCATGAGTACAGGTTCCAGGTTCGGGGTCAGCAACCTTTGGCTCTTTGGCGCTCTCCATTGGCTCCCTATAGCTTTGGCAAAAAAATTGATAGAAATAAACAATGGTTCCCATTTTAACATGTTAATTTTCACTTTTCATTGTTGTAGGCCTAAAGTGATTTTACCTTCTTCAACTGAAAAATCATGTAGCCTGTACACTGAATGAAAAAAACAAGCTTTATTTTTGTCAACTAAAATGTAGCCTTCATCTACTGCTCAGTGCCTTTTCCTCAAAATTTTGCCAATAGCTAGTGTTGAGTCTCCTTAGGCTTATTATGGATGCCAAATCCAGAATATCCAAAAGAGGGAAAGTCTCTTTAGAAAAATATAGAATTTAACAGTCGTGGTTCCAGGCAGTTTTTTTTTTTTTTTTTTTTTTTTGACCAAATATAGCTCCTGATAGTAAAGGTTGCAGAACCCTGCTTCAGGTGAACGTCGTCTTGCGTTGATACGTACCATGATTCAGGAGTTACAATGGGCCGGCAGTAGCTCAGTCTTTAAGGACTTGGCTTGGGAACCGAAGGGCCACTTGCTCAAGTCCCACACAGACCAAAGTATGGAATGTGGACTGTTAGCTGGAGAGGTGCCAGTTCACCTCCTGGGCACTGCCAACGTGCCCTTGAGCAAGGCACCGAACCCCGAACTGCTTGGGGGGGGGCGCTGCTCTATGTGTGCAGCCCACTTGCTCTGACAACTCTCTGATACAAGTGTATAGGTCCTGTGTGTGTGTTTGTGGCCTGTGAATGTATGTGCAGAAGAATCAAAGCAGGGAAGCTAAATAACACTGCTATTTAGCAGTCATGGGTTTAAACACAACCGAAAGTTAACCACTGCCACATGCGTTAAAATATCCCAACATGCTTTCATCAGGCAGTAAATACTGTAATTAAATAAGCATTTTTTACTTCAGTAAATCAGGTGCAAGGAGCTATAATATTAATTAGAATAACAAGCCCATCCTTAATTTTTGCACTCTCTGGCTGATACTTCTTAATCATCACTTCTAAGGTGCTAAATTTTTTGATAAATTACTTGACTTTTTAATTGGCTCTTTATTTGTGAAGGTTTTATTGAAGATTTTATTTAGCCAACAGAAAATTTACCCACATTTGGTTCTTGCCAGGACTTAATTTTGGAACCTGTGTGTGTGTGTGTGGGAGGGCATGCCCCGGTGTATGGCAGAGGGTTCAATGGTCAATGACTGTCATTGCAGTGGTTGATCATATTGTCCTCTGGCTCAATCCTAATTTCCATTGAAGTTAGTTAGGTGATTTAGAGACTAGGCTCAGTTTGTAAAAGCATCTTGTGTTTTTCTGTCCACAGTGATTCAACCGACAAAATGAGATTAGATTCAGAGGCTTCTTGACTGATGACTGGAATCATTGTTGTTTTGGGGGCACACGTAGCCTTTGTCCATATTGGCCACTACACCCAAACAAAAGGTCTGGACAGACTTGACTAGTGTAGTCAGAGACTCAGCACCTTCTTGCTCCTTGCCTCGCTTGTCGTTGTTTGGGGGAGTTTGTGGTTCTGTGAGAACCTGGTGTTGCTGTGTAACCGACATGTGGTGTAGTGAAAGTGCAGCCCAGCCCCAGTCTGTGAGCATACCATGGGCATTCTGCGGTGCTTCTTAAGTGTAAGGTATCGGCTCAGTTAAGCTGAGGTTAAACTCAAATGTGGCTTCCCCTCAGGGAAACTGCTTTCTTTAGTTGCTCTACAACTCTACCACACTCATTTTTCTCTCAAGTCATCATCTTTAGAAAGTGTTCAGACTTGGGCTGAAATCAAAGGTTATACATGGCACATGTATTTTAGGGAGTGTTGTAATGTCAGTGTTTGGCTGAAAACTGCTGTGTGGACCTGGCCTGACCTCAGTGAGCTTTCTCATCACTCACTCACAGTCTGTGGAAGCTCCAAGTCTCTGATATGAGGGACTGGCAGACAAGGTCTGGTTCACATCTGCTGATTAAATCAAAGTTCATCTGCTGATCACGAGTTGTGCCTCGACCCCACGCTGATCAAAGCCCAGCCCTTCTGGCCTCTCTGATGTGTTCTGAGGCAGCTTTGTTCACCACATTCTCCATCTGTCCGATGCTCTGCACAGATCTTAGATTGGATGTTTGGTGGTTGTGAAATAGTTTTGGCTCACTGTGGTTAATTGGTTTGCGGGAGCTTTTTTAGTTCTGGTCTGTACCCTCTGTATCTGTACAAGTACAGTACATTGAGTGAGTAAAGAAGAATCCAGCAGAGGTCGATGGCCATGCTTCCTGAGGAACAGTATTTGATCTTTCATGTCCTTTTAGTTTGGTGTCTTGAGTCTGCGTGTTTAGTATTTTTTAAGACTCCCCACATTGCAACTTTAGTGTCCCGTCAGGGCTCAGCTGGGCAAGTGGTAAAAAAAAGAAATTGAACTATTAACCTGTTCTGATAATCGATTAATGGTTTAAATCATTTTTCATGCAAAAATGGCAGAAAATGCTGTTTTCAGCCTCTCAAATATGGAGATTCTCTCCTTTTTTTCCATTTGTTGTAATATTAAACTGAATATTTTCTGGTTTTGGACTGACAAACAAGATATTAAAAGACATATCTTGGACTTGATGAAACTGTGATGGACAGTTTTCAATATTTTCTGACAATTTATTGATGCTGCGGCCCTAGATTAAACATGACAGTTAATTTAAGCTATTGTTGGTATTTGATCATTGCTAATAAATAAAACAGTTTTTACAGGGGCAAATAAAAATTGACCTTGGGCAAGTAGATTTCTGACCCACTTCCCAAAAACATTAGCGCTGAACCCTGTTCCCCCAGTCTGTGAGACACTCAAGTTATACATGGTAACAGAGAAAATTTGGTCGGCTTTTGCAGCAAGAAGCAGGGCCAAAGTTCTTCAGATAACTAATTTGTGTGTGCATGTAAAACCAAGCAAATGAGTGTGGTGACAAATAGGTGTGTTAGTGTGAAAATGGCAGAGAAGTCATTAATTCCAGTTTTCAGTTCATTTTTCTAAATGGGAAGCCAATGTGCTTCACAGCACTTTCCAGTGCTCAAGGAATACAATATCTGACATCATGATCAGACTCATATTTGGTAGAAACGCAAGAATTTGCGAGAAAAAAGAAGACAAATGAATTGTTGAATACAACAGCAGTTTGCTTTTAGTTGTTGCCGAGAGATCAGCGATGTAGCTGAGAAAGCTCACTACCTTATTGCAAACAAAGTATTTGAGTTTGTGAAGAGATGCTTAAGTCAACAGAAATCATATGTCCCCACAAATGGATGGTTCATTAATTGTGAATGTTTTTAGAACGTACCGTACACTATAAGAAAGGGAACAATTTGGAGGGGTCAGAGTTAAGTGTAGTGATCAGGCCCACTTGTGATGAAATTGGGGTGTATGTGACCCATGAACTAAAATGATTTTCACAACCCTGGTTTAGAAGAACAGTTTGCCCCAAAGTCAGAAATATATATATTTTCCTCCTAAGTACACTGCTATTTATCCATCTAGATCTTTTTGGTGTGAGTTGCTGAGGTTTGGAGATATCAGCCAATGAGATGTCTGCCTTCTCTCCAGTGTAATGGAACTAAATGGCATTCAGCTCGTGGTGCTTAAATCACCAAAACTACATTTAAAAAGCTCAACAGCAATTTCTCTTTCCAGAAATCATCACCGAGTTACTCAATGTAATTCACAGACCTTGTTGTGAGCAGTTTGATCTGGGAATATTTTCTTTCTGGTTTCTGCCAAATCTATCACCGCACAAAAGGAACCGTGCATCTACTCATGGAGGAGAGGCTCGTGTTTGTGTGTGATCAGGATGTAAACATGAATGACATCCTCCTCAGTTGAGTTGCAACCTCTCATCCATGAGTAGATGTGCACTTCCGCCTGCACTGTGATACAGTTGGCAGCGGTAGTTCATTAGAAAGAAAACAGTATTTTTGATTTGCAGATAATTGTCACATTAAGCATAAATAGGCTGAGGGAATTAACTGTATTGTAACATAATTCAATATTGTTAACAAGGAAAAAAGTAATTAACCATACAAAATAATCATTTTGTATTAACTTGGAAATTTCTGGACTGATTTGTGTCAACATTCGTCATTGCAGGTGGAACAGTCTAAGGTCCTGGTAAAGGAAGGAGGAGTGCAACTTCTGCTCACCATCGTCGACACCCCCGGCTTTGGTGATGCCGTGGACAATAGTAACTGGTGAGCTCAGCTAAATGTTATTGGTTAATGCAAATGACTATGATACACTATAACTGTATCACTGTACCTGACATTGATGTAAATAATGTGTTGTCCTCAGCTGGCAGCCGGTCATCGACTACATCGACAGTAAGTTTGAGGATTACCTCAACGCAGAGTCCCGGGTCAACAGACGGCAGATGCCAGACAACAGAGTACAGTGTTGCTTGTACTTCATCGCTCCGTCTGGCCATGGGTAGGTACTGCAGGGATCCTACTGATCATGAAACCTCTAGAAAGTCATGGAATGTTTAAAAGTATATTTCCAAAATTATTATTATTTTTTAATTTTGCCATTTCCATCAACCTTTTCAAACACAATACTTCAAAATACACACAAAAAACATTGATGGAAGCTCAGCTATTGAGACCTTCTCATATAGTTTGGAAAATCATGCAAAAGTCTGTAGATTTTAGAAGGGTCCTGAAAACACCCTTTAATTACACTGCATAACTGTCAGAAAGACACCTGTGGTCAGGAATAAATGGTGCGTTAACTACCAGCTTGGCCACCTTACAGAGTGTTTCCCAGCAAGAAGGAAGAACCGATCAGGATTGAGACTGTTGATGACGTCTGTTAAGTTATGCAGGATACAAAGCTGAGGAACCAGGAGGAAAGATTTGATTCTGGATATTGTTTGCAGTCGGTGGAAACTAGAACTAACCACTGAATTGATTTGCTTCTCAAAGCTGAAATCAGAATCAGATGTTTGGCAGTGTGTTTAACATACACAGCCAACTTGTTCAGGTGTTTGGATATTGTGATGGATAAGTCTTGAGAGCCGGTGTTTGGCTTCGCTCAGCTGAATTGCTATGTGGTTTGAGCAGTAAATAGTCATTTCTAAGAGGATGCATGTTTGGGGAAAAAGAAATCAGGGCCTAGGATGAATCCCTGAGGAACCCCACAGGAGAAACCAGCTATGGAGGTTGAGAAATTACCCAAATTGACATAAAAGAACCTGTCAGTTAGGTAAGAGGTCACTGACCTCCAGTATGAGGCTGTTTTTGAGGAGGTTTTCCCCTCGTTGTGGACCCATGGGGAACTCATGGGAAGAAATAATGAACAGAGCTGCAGATTTCAGCTGTTGTGTTTCAGCACTGCTCCCCTGCTGCCTCTTTCTCTGGCCAGCACTTAAGTAGTCCAAACCCAGCCGGCTCTGCCTGTGGCCTCCTACCAGGCTACCAGGCAGGAATAACATTGGTGTAATCTGTCCTGAGCTCGTTGACCTGGAGACCCCATTCCTCCCATCTGTGTCTTGGCTCTGTCCGCTGCCAAGCATACACACACACCGCGGGCCGAGCTGTTTTCACACACTGGGCCACACTGTGCCGCCTCCAACAAAAAGGTGTTTTTTTTTTTTTTTTGTTTTTTTTACTGCTGGTTCACAGTGACCCAGTGTGGGTTACTGACCACAGCCTCTTCGGCTCTCTTGGCAAATGAAAAGCACCATATGGACCCATTCATTTTCGACACCTGCCCTGGAGCTCTGTGTGTGTGTATTTGTAAGTGTGTCAGAGTTGTACTAATACATCGGTTAATGGGGGGTTATTAAGCTGGTTTAATTTGTTAATCTCATCTCTTGGGCCAATTTAAACTTGAAATAAATTATTGTTTGCCGTTGGGTGAAAATGTTTGTGGAATTTCGTTCCATTTATTTACAGATTGTCAAATGTTTTCATGTCATCTAAATTCACAAACAAATGTTTCATTTAGATGCTGGTGGAAATTCATGGCTAATAAAATATTCATCTTTTGCCACTGTAAAACTAATGCATCCAGTGTCGGATAAAGCTGAACAAGTGTGAATGACACAGTAACCATCAACTTTTCTGGGTCTTTATACCTGGTGCTCTGACTGAAGGAATCAGGGTTCTTACAGGTGCTGAAAATCCTTGAAAACACTCGAATTTTAATTCCTTGCTTTTCAAGGCTGGATAAAATGCTTGAACTTGTAATAGCATTACATTCATAATAAATTGCTAACTGACTGAAAAGTTTCCTATTTTGATAAGGAAATAACATAAATCAAATATTGGCTCAGCCGGGTTGTGTATACTCACAGGCAGGAGACACATTTTGAAACATTGAACTTTGTTGTGCTTTCCTTTAAATTGGACCCCTTTGTTATCATGAAACATAATTTTGACTGTTTATAGCAAAATAACATCTGATTACATGTGAAATAATCATTTTGAGTACATGCATCACTATAATTTACCTCAACTTGTAAAGTCCTGAGAAAACTTGAAAATACTTGAAAAGAGCTGTAATTTGACTTTGGAAAATGTGTAGGATCCCTGAGAAATGTAGACTCGCAGCTATGGGGAAAAGTGTGTAACCACGTGTACTGAACAGTTACAGAGGGGCTGTTCTCACATGTCATTAGTCACATTAGGCTGAAGATTTCCCCCTGATTTCTCTCGCTCTCTTCATGGAATTTCTGGGACTTCTCACAGTAAATTAAACTTTTATGTATTTAATATTAAAAACAGAACTCCGGATAATAAATCACATTTATTCAAATTCTCTAATGTCATTTGGTGGATAATGTGGTCACATTTTTTAAATAGAACAGCACAGTAATGAAGTTACTTTCAGCATCTTTGAAGTGGAAAAAAAAATACAAACTCAGCCATACAGAACCATTTGATCATCTTGTTTTCCAGCTTGTCCTCTGACCAGGTGTTCATGTCTGGACGGTTACATGTAATCATATGACCATCTTTATAGAGCTGACCTGAGGTTATCATTGCTGTGATCTATTGCATGCAGCAATTCCGGCATCATATTGAGGTGGTTTGAGGAATTGTAGTTTACCCATTCTTGAGAAGTGAGACAGATCATGTCAAACAGCTAATTCATTTTTTTGCGAAAATTATTTTTTACTTATAGGATTTATATATAAAGTATATATAATTTATGAAATGTTTTGGTCTGCTTTTATTTTTTTTAATTTCTAAACTTGCTTTATGTCAGAAAAAGCCTTGTCCCACACAAGAATTCACAACTTCAAACAATTAAAAAATGTGTTAAAAGCCTTCAAAATCTAAAACTAACAGTACCTACTGATAACATAGGTGCAAACAGCCATAAATGTCAACTCTGCAGCCTCTCTAAATCAAAGCTAAATCAGAATTATGGTTTAAAAATGTGTATTTTGATTAGCATCAAGAGAACTAAGCAACTTTAAAAAAGAAAATGGCTGCTCACGATGACTATGCTGTGAAATGAAAGCTGTAACATTTTGCCAACTCTGTCAGATTTTACAAGATTTAATAGCCAAGAGTTTGAGCTTTAAAATATATTTTCCAGCATAATTGAAAAAAAATCAAACCCCCTAAAAATAAGGCTTTGTCCCAGTTTTCAAGAATGAGTGAAAATTCAGGCAGTTGTCAGCACCCATTGCTCCACCTGTTGAATACTGTTTGTGTGATCATCCGTACTGCTCTAATTTGCAATGGTTTCTGTGTTTCTAATGAAGCAGCTTGTTGCTGCAGGTGAAAATCCATCTTACTGTATAACTTGTGACTGCTGTTTACAATTCACCTGATGATTCCCTCATGTATACAGTTCCTGCAGGTTTAAAGCCTCTCGTCTGTCTTCATCTTGTTACTAGGGAGCACGATGTGTATATGTGTGTATTCACAACCTAAGGGCTTCATACTGTACAGTATTTTGATGTGGAAAATCAAACAGAATTGATAAAGAAAAGCTATGCAGTAGGATTCAGTTTGTTTTCTGTGTTCTTCTCATGTATTTAAAAAAATCTTCTTCGGCTTGTCTTCATTAAAAATGCAGGTAAATGTTCAAACCAGTGCAAACTACAGCTGCAACAATTAATGAAATAATAATAACTATGGGTATCATCCTCACAAAACCTTTTCAGTTAAACCCTTTTGTGACTATTTTGGAGATTCCTTACACATATTTTGTCCAAATGGAGCTGTATGTACTGTACATGCCTGGCAGCAACACACACATGCAGTAGTAAGGCATTAAAACGACATTTGAAAGAGGATTTTCCGAGTCCAAACAGACTGATTTATGATGCTGTCTGGTCCATCCAGATGTTCGGTTTGAGGTCATGACTTTGGGCCCTGCGTGTGACAGCAGCTCGCTGCCTCACCCAGCCCTGCAGCTCCACTCACACCGGAGCCACACACTGAAACTCCGACCTTCAAACTGTCTCTTCTCTTCGCTTCTCCCCCAGACTCAAACCTCTCGATATCGAGTTTATGAAGAGGCTGCACGAGAAGGTGAACATCATCCCCCTCATCGCCAAAGCCGACACAATGACTCCCGAGGAGTGTCAACAGTTCAAGAAACAGGTGTGTGTCGCTTCTGACTGAGGGTGCATGTTTCACGTCAAGCATGATGTGTTTAAATGCTACAGTTTGATGTGATCTGTACTCTGTTAATGTGGCTAGATGTTTCAACAACAGCTGTCCTTTCACTTCATATCCACTGTAAATACCAGAGGTGGGGGGCTTGAGTCACATGACTTGACTTACATCAGTCTCAAGTCTAAAGTTGAGGACTTAAGAATTGGTGAACTAAAATTGATGAAAGAGTTGACTTTGATTTGGTATTCATGACTTGAGACTTGACTTGAGACAGATGAGGTTTTAGGTTGGTAGATTGTCCCAAACTCAGCAAAATATGGCTGAACAATATTCAAACAATTTAATTGTGATTATTTTGACAGATATTGTGATTGCAACATGAGTCTGTACATGACTATACATTGTTTTTTGAAGAAAATCCTGCATAGTATGCCTTTAAATAACCTACTTTTTAATCTTTGGGCATGGGGGAAGTATTGTCACGTCAGAAAGCTTGAGTCCAATTAAAGTCATGAGTCATTAGTGTTAAAGCCCAAGTCGAGTCTAAACTCATCAAATTTGTGACTCATGTTCTCATATCTGATTGGTACCAATGTCAACAAATTTCAAATGATACCCAAGCCTGATAAAACCAAACAGAATTTGATGTCACTTGTGACAAATCCAATTAATTAAGTTAATTATACACGATAAGACCAGTGTTCAAGACTCGTCTTCACTTTGTGTTGTTGTGCTGTTTGCTTGCCACAGTATTGTATTTGAAGAAGCAGTGTATGTATAGCACGCTATTTATGCACAGATGCTGCATCAATACACTGATGCTGTCTGTACACGTGTGTGTGCTGAATAAATAGGTATGTTCCTCCTCCTGTGTGTATTGACTAACCTCCAGTGTGACTATTGATGTCTGTGGACCTGTGTGTCCCACATACAGCTCACTCTACACCACCTCTCATGCTGTTTTTTTCCACATCCCCCTGCCTCTCCCTGTCTCCTCTCTGCTGTGTGCAGATCATGAAAGAAATCCAGGAGCACAAAATCAAAATCTACGAGTTCCCGGAGACGGATGATGAGGAGGAGATGAAGATGGTCAGGAAAATCAAGGTCTGTTCTCCTAAAGCAAGCCTCCACAAACGTTAAATACAACATTCTCTGGGGGTTTTAGTGTCTTTTGATTTATGTCGTTCATACCATGTTTGTGTGTGTGTGTGTGTGTGTGTGTGTGTGTGTGTGTGAGGGCACAGCCACAGCCTGCAGTGTATTTTTAGCCATTGTGTGCGAGCTATGCAACAGTTGTGTCCCCTCCCTCCTCTCTGCAGGATCGTTTACCCTTGGCTGTAGTTGGTAGCAACACCATTATCGAGGTCAACGGAAAGCGAGTGCGCGGGAGGCAGTACCCCTGGGGTGTGGCTGAAGGTGAGAGGTGGAAGGTCAACTGATCCTAGCCCGATAATTGATCAACTAAGTGGAGTCTCTCTCAGACACACATGCAAACACACCAATATTTCCACAGTTATTGGATTATTGAGCAGACATCATGTGTAGATGGTTTGCAAAGCAGTAACGCGATGCATGTGCTCTTGTTTTGCTCACATCTCAATATTCAGCACACGAACACAAACACAGTGGAACTGTGTGATCAAGGAACCACAGCACTCACTGCGATCATAGACGAGAGACAAGATTACATCACTGTGAGGAGCACTGGAAGATTTCACATATAAAGCATTGGTTTAGGCCTGGCGTCTGCAGCCTGTGGCTCTGGAGCCATATGTGGAAATGAATAACGGTTTTGTTTTTTTTACATTTTGGTTTTCATTTATCATTGTTGGTTTACACTATAAAAACAAAAAAGATGAGAAAACTCAAATTCATTAGTTTTGAAAAAGTTTTACCTAACTACAAAACTTTTTTTGAGATAATTAACTGTTCTTCTTTGGATAAACTTAAATCTTTGAGTTTTTGAAACCCCAAAAAGTTGTACTTAAAAAAAACCATTGAGTAAATGAAGTGAAAGTGAATGATAGATAAAATTTAAATATTTTCAATTAAAACCATTTAATTTTCAGGCATCAAAATAATGACAAATCAGGTTCACAGCTCACTGAGAATTTTTTTTTTCAGTTTCTAAAACTTTAAGATTCACCTCTATCTAAAGAAGAAAAGTAATTATCTCAACTAAAGATTATAGGACGGCAAAACCTTTTAAAGTTCATTTCAAAGCTGGAGAGTTTGTCTCAACTGTTTTTTTTTTTACAGTGTAAATTGATTCTTACATACTTTAACTGTAAGTATGTAGCCTACACACCAAAAAATATTTAGTCAACTAAAATGTACATCATAGCCTATGTCTATGGCTCAGTGCATTTTCCTTGAAATTTTGATGGTGCCTCGTCTTCTCAAGTCTCCATAAGCCAGCTAAGGACTTTTTTTCTTTTTGCTGTGGTATTGAAAACGGTGTCAAGCATCACTCACAAGTAGTACTGAATCACAAGTTAAAATTCTGGTATTGTGACAAGCGTAGTTTCCAGGCTGTAAAAAAAAAAACAGGGTTATAAGACAAATAAAATACAAGGGGGGCAAAAGAAAACTGTACAAAGGTTATACTTTTTTTTTTTTAAAGATATTATATTTTAAAAGTGAAAGAAAAAAAATCTAAAACTCAAATTATTTCAGAATAACAAGATAAAACAAAACATACAATACTGTAAAAGTCCTATGTCAGCCAGGAAACAGGAGGGTACCCATTTAGCAAGAGATCAGTGTGGTGGCGGCTGACAGTCAGCCCAGTGTTTGATTTTTAGCGGTGCTGGGTCAGTCGTTCGTCGGCACGCCGCTCAGAATTTAATAGAAATGTTCCAAGGCTTCAAGAATACGCACTGTTTTTCAGGGAGCAATGATGAATGTAAACACGACTGTGTTTGATCACAAGAAGATTATAAGATTACTTCACAGCAGGTTACCTTTAATACATGTCTATCTAATCTCTTTAACTCCTGAATGATGATAAACATAATAATAGCAGCTCATGTAATCTCCAGTCATATTTAGTATGAATTGGCTGAGAGACAGTTGGCTTCTGTTCCTCTTTCAGTTAAAGTCCTTATCATGACCCAAGAACTGGAACAAAATGAAGAAAACACAAACAAGCAGCAGTCTTAATATGAAAAGCAAACAATGTCACACTCCAGACGACGATGGGAAACTGGACGTTTTTCTCTTGAGCACAGGATATGAGAGTCATGTCTGACCTGACACAGGAAGTTGCTGTCACTCTGTGGTGCGACATACTGTATGAAGCATGACAACATATTAAAATGATGAGGACACACACACACACAGTCACGCTGTGAGGGGAACATCCAGCTCCTATAGATCAGAGACAAACAGCAGCTATAGAGCTGAGGACAGTACAGCCTGGTGGAGGACTGGTAGGAGTGCTACTATGGAACTGGTCTGCCACCAGTGAGAGAGTGAGCGCACATCCGTGGGGAGTGAGTGTGGAATACGAAAGAAGTTTTTGGCTCCATGTCAGCATAAATATGGAGAGAGAGAGAGAGAGAGAGAGAGAGGGCAAGGTCCCTGAGAAGCTATGCAAGTCACTCTACCACAGCAGGCAGATAAACCTCAGAGGACTGTGGTGAGAGGACACACACAGCAGCACAGGACGCCACCTGCTGATGGACTCTGCTACTACAGACATTATGACTAGACTGTAAGGTATTTGCTGCAGGGACTTGAAAAGCTGGATCAAGTCTTGAAACAAATTGACTCTGGAGCCCCAAAGTCAGCAAAGGGCATGATTAAAAATAGAACTGCATTCATTAATAAATAATCCACTTAGTCAAAAAAAATGTAATCCTGAAGCATGAGGAAAATTTGAATGATTTAATGTGTGCAGACACCAAAACTTAGGAAAACTAAATAACTTTTAATTAATTATTATTATTCAGTGATATTTCTGACTTTTCTCATTACATTTTACTTATGGCAGAGTAATCTATTGATATTATATTTATTGTAACATGTCTTAGGGTTTGGATATCGTTATGTCATGATATGGCAGAAGTGATGTCAATTTCTGAACTTAACAAACTGTTTAGGCTCTTCGAATATTTGCCTTTATCCACTTACTCATTATATCCACAATACGAGGGGTGATAACGATTATTCAATGGTCAATTAATCTCTTTAGTTTGGTTTATTAGGATCGCCATTAGCTGCAGCAAATGGTGCCGCTATTCTTACTGGCACAATACATACACATAACAATACATACAATACTTACAACATAAAAACACTGTAAAAGAAAACACACACAGCACAGATGGGGCTGTTATTCAAATGGAAATGTCCTTATGATTGCCATTTCCTTTAATGTAACATAATATATTACACTATAAACCATCTCCTAAATCATATTACATGTCTCAAATAAATTAAACAATCTGCTATCAAGATCTGAAATATAACAGAAATGTAACAATATTTTTATAAGCATGTTCTGCCTGTTAATCTGATGTTCAAGTATGATTTGTGTTTAATGGTATATTTTGGTATAAGCTAAATTTTTATGTTATAATGATTAATCAATTAATTGATTGTTAGTGTTAGCAGTGATCAATTAAGGGAAATGCTTACAATTTGCAACCCTACACAATACTGATAAATATTTAGCAAACATTTCGCTGTGTTAATATTTTGTGAAAGTAGCATTATCAATAAATATCAATATCGAGGTATTTAGAGTATTTCACTGTTGAATATACACCAAACAAATAAAATCATGATCTATTTATTATAATAACAGTGTTTTTGTATTTGACACAACTGATGACCAGTTTTTTTTTTTATATGTTTTTGTTTTTCTGTTTTTCTTAGCTGTACTCACAATCCCTGCAAGGATCAATTATGCTTATGTGTTAATCATTTCTAAACTGCTCTGTTTGTCTCTTCTTACAGTGGAAAACGGAGAGCACTGTGATTTCACAATCCTCCGGAACATGCTCATCAGGTGAGCTAAGTCAGGTTCTTCATTTTTTATCAGCCAATGACCCTTTCCTAGATTACAAGAATCTGTATGGGGGACCCCCTCATGCATGTCCCTTGGTATATGTAGCCTCTTTGTAAATACTTCTACTTTGTTATGTGAAAGAACAACATGAGAAGAGTTTTTAAAAGGTATTAGATGTTTATTAAAAATATTTGCACAATGATAGAAAATGCAAAACCAATGGGAAATGAATCCAGTATTTCCCATCAACTCCAATAAAGTTTAAATTGATTTATGAAATTATATCTGCTCATGGAGCTTTGCCGGCAGTGCCTACATGTACCAAGATGCATTGTACATGAGCTTTTGACTCCCATTTTGCTGTGTATCACCACTCTAGCCTATAGCTATTACTTTATTGGCCAAAACATAATGTTAAGTGAATAGAAATATTCATCAAGCATGCTCCCTGAGTGGACATCCAGATGAAACATGGTGAATTTGCCCTTTAAGGAATGACCAGAGGAGTTCTGCTCAGGATTGGATTACAAGACTTCTGTTTAAACATATTTAAGCAGAAGTACTGATGAAAAAGAAAAATCAAGCTCCTAAAAAGCTAATTGTTACCTCTAATGAGAGTAAAATTACTGTTTTGTGACTCTTGTTGTTTTCAGGACCCACATGCAGGACCTGAAGGATGTGACGAACAACGTTCATTATGAAAACTACCGCAGCAGGAAACTTGCTGCGGTCACATACAACGGTGTGGACAACAACAAGAACAAGGGACAGCTAACCAAGTAAGTTCTTCCATACAGCTGGCACAGAAGTGAGGTGAAATGAACCTTTAATAGTGTAAACTAAAAGATAATTTTGCTGATTGGCTGCTGGTTCTCTAATGAGCCTGTGAGCAGCTCAGTCACCGTGTAACCGTGGAGGAAACCACAGTTCAGAGGTCAAAGTCTGTGGCGACTGACCTGCAGATTAAAGTGAGCAAACTGTCCAAACCTTTAAACCCATTCCTGACCCAAACAAGGCAGCACTAACCATCCACCCCCCTCCACTAACTGGCCACCAGTATCAGTTGTGTCTAATCTGACAGCACTAACTGAGGCACCATCTGACTGCTAATCCACCGGCTGCAGCTGTCAGTAATCACCAGCACACTCTCACAAAGCTAATGCATGGATCATGGCAGCATGCTAAGTGTCTGTGCATTTGTTTGTTTTTAGACCTGAGACTCCCGAAGGCATGTAAGTGTTACCTCACTTCTTTAATACCTCTCCAAACAAAGCACCTCCACTCCTGTCTCTGTCCTTTCCATCCTCCCTGCCTTGTAGGATATTTTTTTCCCATGTACACCTCTTTAGAAATGTGTGAACATCTTTGATTGAAAGTTGAAAAATTCTATTAGTTAGTGATCCTGTTTGTCCATATTTTGACATTTGAATTAAAAATCAACATTCGAATACTGCACAGCTTTTTTTTTTTTTTTAAAACATTTCTGCACAGTTATGGATAAAAATTAGGCTACACTAACATTATTACTGTTATATTAATATTAATTCATATTTTAATTCATTAAATACAGAATTAATTTAATGGTCCCACTCCAGTTTACACTACACTAATAAGATGTAACAAGTCATACTTTGTACTTTAGTTTATAGTACAGTTCTGTTGTAATGTGGTCCTAATTACTCTCTAATGAAGTCTAAATAGGGTCTAAAAAAAGAACATATTTGTAGTTTTTGTCCAATTTGATACAAAGTACAGCTTGTTATATCTTATTAATTTACTGTAAATTAAAATGCAACTGATTTGTTATTTTTTTAAGGATTGTCACGTCATCCAATACATCCTAGACATTCTTAGCTTCATTCAAAAACCTCAATAGAAGCTTTGAGTGTAAAAAAAAGACATTTGGTACCGCCCTACTAGAGACAGTTAATACTAACAAAAATGGCCGATTAGCTTCTGCATGATCCTCTGTGTAATAAATTCAATCAGAGTCATTCTCTAAATCTGACTTGGTTACTTGCTGTGCAGTTTGAAGAGCTTACGGTGCGACTAATGGCTTGATACCATACATCCGCTGGCTTATTAATATTACTATATATTATGCCACATTCATGTCAGATTGTATAAACTGCAAGTATGAGCAGCCAGTAGGACAAAACTGTTCAGCTTTCTAGTTGTCAGTTTTGATATCTGCAGGGTTTTTATAGCTTTGAAAGTTTGGAAAATGCTCAATGTTAACCTCTATGTTTTCATTGTTAGCAGTATGCGTGAATTTGAATATCCTGCTTGAAAACTGCTTTGCTATGCTTTTCAGCATAATCTGATGTTACATGTGAACCAACAGTCTTTTAATATTTGCAAGGAAACTGACATTGCCATCCCTGGAGACACACTACTTGTGTGGCTAACAGGTCATAATAAATTGTCTAATAAGGTTCATTTGTTTGTGAAACTGTAAACTGTGCTGCCACAAGTTCTCATCTACAGAAGCACTGAGAGGCAAATGAGAAAAAAAAAAGTGGTCATCCATTTTCTTTTATGATTTAAATCTGATATAAATTGTTTCCTCTCCTATGTTTTTAACTTAAGAACAGGTGGAAAATTGCTAGGATAATCTTTCTTTCTAAGTGTCCTTTTTTCCTCTGAAACAAACAAACAAAAAAAAAACTTGTCCTGACCAGAAAAAATAAATAAATAAATTAAAAAAAATCATCAGCCGAACTTTTATTTCACTTGATTTGACAGATGATAAAATAGTAACTTAGATAAAATGATTCTTTTCACCTATTCTAAGTCATAAATACAAGAGAAAAAACTATTGAAACTATTGAGATCAGACTCTTTTTTTCTCATTTGCCTCTCAGGGCTTCCATATGCACCTCTACCCAGCTAATGAACAAATTTAGCTAGCTAACTTTACAAAAGAGAAATTTATCATTAATAATAATATAAAAGATATTTTTATTAGCCTCTATGAAGACTGATTATTAATAAGACAGGTTTTACATGCACAAACATGATAAAGACCTCTAATAAAGCTTCAGCAGAGTGTTTTTTCAGTCTAGCTTGATGTCCAGACGTGATTGTAGCAGCAGCACCTGGTTAGTATCAGAATCATAGTGCCTGTTCTCCTGATAAGCCCCTGTCACCTCCAGCTACAACCCTCACTGGAAGCTGTCTGTCACAGAAGCTTCCAGGGAAGGTTTCCCTCCTCTTGCCTCTTCTCCTTTCCATCACTCTGCAGTCAGAAATACCTTAGTGGGAGGGGACGTGGGGGCACATTTCTGCTCAAGTAACGTCCACCTGGGATGTATCCACATGCCTGCTGCTGTGTGCTGTGTGTATGAACACTGACTTGTGTCTCCAGGAGCCCTCTAGCCCAGATGGAGGAGGAGCGGCGGGAGCACGTGTCCAAGATGAAGAAGATGGAGCAAGAAATGGAACAAGTGTTTGAGATGAAGGTCAAAGAGAAGCTGCAGAAGCTCAAAGACTCTGAGGTTGAGGTGAGCGAATGAGTGTTTTTTTGTGTTGTTTATTAGCTGGAGTTTCTTTGTAAAAGCTTGGTTAACCTGCGACCGTCCCCCACTGTCCCTGCAGCTTCAGAGGCGTCACGAGCAGATGAAAAAGAACCTGGAGGCCCAGCACAAAGAGCTGGAGGAGAAACGCCGCCAGCATGAGGAGGAGAAGGCCAGCTGGGAGGCCCAGCAGAGGATTCTGGAACAGCAGAAACTAGACGCCTCCAGGTAAGCACACCACCACACAGGATCAATAAAAGAGTTGAAGAGAAGGGTCTACTGGCTTCATTCAACAGTAGACTGAAGATGTCATGAGTCTGAGCGGTGCTTGCTCGAGGAAAACTTGGCTACAAACTATGGATCAAGAAGCAGAAAACACACAGAATGTGAACGATAAAAACTGAAAATTTAGATTTAATTGGCTCCCTTAGCTCATTACAATAGGGATTAGTAAGACAGCTAGTTAGAGCAGAGATCCAACAGAGAGAATAATAACAAAAAACCCCTTCAGTCTCCCACAGTACTGCTTTGTTTTCTGTTATGACTTGGGAATGAATTTCATTACAGAGGGATGTTGCAACACTGGTTGTAGCACTTTCCCCCACCATCCCACAGCAGTAGATTGTCTCAGCACTCCAAGTAGTCTATCTTGACTTCTGTAATGTTGCAGTTATCCCCAGTGATGAACCTGAGGGCACAATTATAAATTAAATCTCAGAGTGGAGACTGCAGCATGTTGATATCCAGCGTACCCTCTTTCTGTGGGTAAATATGGTGGTAATTTCTCATATTGGTCTCATGTCTGAATGAGTGCCTGAGAAAGTCTCGATGGCAATCCGAAGTCTAAACTGCAGCATCACAAGGATAAACACACAGAGAGAAATGACATGCATGTCATGTAGAGCCCAACTGATATTGGATTTTTGGAGCAGATGCTGATCAAAGTCAAAGTCAAAGTCAGTTTTATTGTCAAGTATGCTATATGCACAACATACAGCACAGATGAAATTGCATTCCTCTCGAACCACAGTGCAAACATGCAATATAATAAAAACACCCAATACAACTGGGAGAAAAAAAATATATAAATAGAAAAAGTAGAAAAATAGAAATAGTGCAAAAATAAGAGACAATGATGATAACAGTACTGGGGATTTAAAACAGAAAATCCAATATTGACATGTCAGCCAATATTGCATTGATCCCTCAAATGTGGTTATCAAACACTTGTGACAAAGATACGTAATGAAGGCAGGAGATTTTACAGTTTAACAGTTTAAACGTAATTGAATGAATGAATATAAATAACTAAAAATAAAAAAATGTTAATGTTGAGAAAAGAAAAAAATGATCAAATATATATATAAATGCTGCCTAAAAATCTGCATCATGTTCTGTCAAAAAAAAAGCATATTTTTATATAGGATATATATTGGATACATTTTATATCACACACCAGAAACTGCTCCTTATAGTGTTTTTAATAGTATCACCACGTGTAACGTTTTGGGACTTAATTTTATACTTTTTTGTCTGCATGTCATCCCGCTCCTAGTGCTTGTCACTTTTGGACATGCATGCTGTTTTTTTGATTCTTTATACATTTTATATCAGACAACATATACACCGATACCAATATAGATACATTTTGCTGTGATAGGTCAAAATCGTCTGACCTGTATATTTGTCTGGCCCCACCAAATAATTATAAATCATAGACAGTGTTTCACAAAGTTTAAAAGTTTCTCCAACCACAATGACTCACAAAAATGAGTGAGTTTTAAGGTCTGGACTTTCTCCAAGGACGACAGAGAAGCAGCCTACAATAGTCACTGTTTACTGTGTTTGTAAAATTTGACAAGTTTACTGCGAATAAAATGTTGATTTCTTTCATAAATTTAGCGTAAATGGTGAAATCAGTTGAAACAGTGTGCTCAAGCAGCTGCTAAATGTTGACAGGTACTTGGCAACCCGAACAAAGATGCTGCGACAAACTGACACAATGTTTCATACAAGGAAAGAAATAACTTATTGTGTTGCATTTAATGCTGAATTTACACAAAGGCACAAATCTAGACGTTTCGCAAGGTGTATTAAATTTTTTGCAATTTTTTTAAGGGAGTCTGGGGTAATGTGGTTACTATTTCAGTGGTGAAATCGGTTGAAACAGACGGTGTGTTCACAATCATCTCCTGCTTATCTTGGCTGGTTAGAAATCCCAAATATGCAATTTGCATTACAGTGAACCAAATGGTGTTTCTCACAGGATGTCAGTTGAGTAGATGGCCATTCGATTTGGATACATTAGTATATACACTGCTGAAAGAATGTGGCCACATGCAGCCCAGACCACCTCTTAATGTGGTCTAAGTGATCAGATCTTAATACACCCTCAACGTGTCTTTGGTGCTTTCACATCTGTAATTATATCTGTCAGCGTGTAGTCAGATCACCCAAAACACATGTTAGTATCGGGTGTAAATAGGCTCTTCGATCACTGCAATATGTTTCTAACTCAGTCCTCCTCTCTCCTGCAAATTGAAAGAGCCAATTTGAAGTTGCTGAGTAGATTCTTATATGATTATCAGTCTATAAAAATGTATTTTTCTGACAGCTCTTCTGTCCTCTTGTGTTTTCAGGACCTTGGAAAAGAACAAAAAGAAGAAGATATTTTAATAACTCTGGAGGACCTTCCTGATGTTACAGTGTATTATGTTTTTGCCAACCTGCCAGCCTTGATTGTCAGAACATCTGTCAGTCAACTACATCCGCTGTTTGACCATATTACTGTGTAATAATCAAGTGAAAGCCAGGGGGCAGTATTGTCTGGACTCTGAATGGAACCTCCCTAAAGATCTGTCATTATCTCTGTATTGATTCAGTCCCGTTTTGGAACACTGCTCACAAAAACAAGTATACTCTCTTAGAAAACAGAACTGGAGGGCAACATTCAGAGTTCAGTCATTCTCTCCTCTCTTCTTCTTCTACTTTGGGAATGTTGGATGCTGCACTGCTCCGTGCCGCATCCTTTTTAATGCCAAAAAAAACCAAACAAAGAGGTCGGCCTTTCACTCCCTGCACATTGGCAGACAGCGTCAGGCTGAAGCTCACCTCAGGCACTGTTTTTTTTTTTTTTGTTTTTATATATGTATCTTTCAGTTCACTTACTTAGGTATCACATTTAATTTCCTCCCATGATGTTATGCTCTTCCATCTCCTGTAATGTAAATTGTATAACCATAAACTGCAGTGTTTAACTTCAACCATGTGTAACATTTTCTTACTTTTTGTTCAATTTGTTTCTTTTTGTATCAGCCCTGGCATAGAAATTGTGTTCATTTTGTTTCCAGTAACACAGCCGGTGTTCTTCAGCCCTGCTCTTGGAAACCAAACATGTATTCCTGACTTCACTCACGCTGAGTGTAACAATGTAAAGAAACTGCTCTCCAGGTGCTTTTACATGAATTTATTTTAACTTCCTGTGCAGACTCTGTGTTAAAAAGTTTTCTGACAGAATTGAATCTTTCCAGGGGCAGGATGTGGAAAGCTTGTGTTGGATGTTGGTGGATGAGAAAGCTGGAGCTGAGATGCTTCAGTCAAACAGATAGCGGTCAACTCAATAACTGTACCAAGCTGGCTTTCTTTACATCACATTTAGCACTGTTGGTGTACTGCATCTGTATTTTGTAATGTCTTGTTTTTATTGTACAAAGTCACATAATAAAATTGTGATGGGAAATAAAAACAGATGATTCTGGCTAAATGTTCGAAAAGTGACTACGTGACCAAGTATGGGGGATACCTGAATATTACACACATGTTGTAAACCCACGGGCATTCATCTGCTGCCATAACGACCTCCACTCTTCTGGTTTCAGGCTTTCCACCAGATGTTGGAAGCTGGCTACAAGAGCATTAGTGAAGTCCAACACTGATGTTGAGTGATAAGGTCTGGCTCACAGTCGGGGTTCCAGTTCATCCCAAAGGTGTTGGATGGGCTTGAGGTTAGGACAGTGAAGCTCTTCCACACAAAAACTAGGTAAACTATTTAAGCTGAAACAGAAAAGGGTCTTCCCAAACTGTTCTCACAAAATGACACACACTGTTGTATAAAATATACAATGTATGCTGTAGCATCAGGTTTCTCTATGTTGGAACAAAGGGTTCAAACAACAGCTGTGTCCTAATTCCAAATTACATACCAGAAGTGGGATCAGGTCGTTTTGCAAGTCACAAGTAAGTCTCAAGTCTTTGCACTCGTCCCAAATCAAGACAGACAAGTCCTGAGTCAGTCTCAAGTCCTAAACTTTGAGTTTTGAGTCCTAAATGAGTCATAATGCGCTCAACAGAGCTTCCACTTACCATTATTTGCGCAACTTCAAATGTTGAACAAAGTTGGATGTTCTGTCATTTTTAACTTGGACACTTTGCAAGCTATGGTTTGTTTTTTGTTGACTTCCATATAGTGTTTGTTCACAAATAATTTTTTCCCAGTTGAAGTAATGTCATGTTAATTCTTCATGGTTCTCTCCTGCAACCTGATTGGATGCTGTCGGATTACTCTAAACAGAGTGGATCAGAAGAATTAAAAGGAGAAATCTGCAATGTATTTACTGTAATAAATTATAAAAGTTACCATGATATGTTATAAGAGATCAAGGAAACGTGAAGTTGAAATACTTGCTTCGCTAACATCAACTTTGCAGCCGCAGTGTCCCCCTTTTGAAATGTCTATTCCAGGCTGGAATAACTGTTTTAGTTTGTCCGTTTCATGTTAATTACAGTTCAAATTCATGCATAATGTTTGCAGAATAAGTGTCTGTTTATGAGTCATAAGAAATTATTAACAATAATGTAGAGGGAGTAGATGTTTATAACGGTTAAACTGAGCAAAAGTTAATGGAGTTTGGCAGGCAGTGAGACAGTCAGTCACTTAACTCAAAGTCCAGAGTGCGTTTTCAGAGCAGCGGTCTTTTGTTTTCAGAATAACGGGCTTAACTTTACTTTGACAGACAAATGACAGTTGCAAACGCTAATCAGCTTACTTATTCTTGTTTGTTGTCAGTTTATGTTGCACATGTCATGTGCTATGATAGTGTTCCTGCAGCCAATTAGGAGTCTGGTAACGAGGGGGCGAGGGGAACGACTTCAACCATAGATTGTATATTAAATAGGACTTCAACCAATTTGATATGTGGCTCTAATCGTTATTTGCACAGCTGTACTCTCGTCGTATGTGCAGTTTCTACGTATTGCTCCTTTAAGTATCGACTTTCTGAGAATGAATAGTGTTAACTGATTCAGGAAATTTTTTTTTTTTTTTTTTTTTTGATTCAAGTCCAAGTAAAGTCACTGGTGTTAAATTCCAAGTAGAGTTACAAGTCTTTTTTGATTTTGTCAAGTTTAAAATGATCAGATGAGTGACTCAAATCTGACTCAAGTCCAAGTTATGTGACTTGAGTCCACACCTCTGCTACATACTAATTCTAAGCAGATTTACAGCATGTATTGTGTTCACACTGGAAAGTGGCTGGATATATTCTATAAACTAACATATACTGTCAGTATGCATACTAACAAGAATGAATTTATGACCATGTTACACTCATGCATTCATGCATTCACACACACAAACACACACAAGCTCACACACTTGACCTCCATGCCAGATTTCATGGTAAAAACTGTGGCCGCCAAGAGGTAGAGCAAAAAAATCTTAACTAAATGTGAATGGTGCTGAAATATTCTCACCTCAAAACATGTTGCTCATAGTACAAAACAGTAAAGCATGTGGCTTCTTGTGGACTAAGCGCAAAAATTTACATAAAGATAAGTATATAGCGCATTCTCTTTACAGTTAGCATGTACTCTGACATTAGAATGCAGCATGAGATGCAAATTGGGATGTCCATATATTTAGCCATATCATGTTCGAAGGGAGCAGGTAATTGTCAGAGTACTACAGGTTTCTTAAATTGTTCAAGAAATAGGAAATTCAATAGAGAGAAACTAACAATATGATTTTTTTGTTACTACAGAGCAACTTTGAAGGCGCCTCTGTGTTCTGAGATTTTCAACGAGACCTTAATGTTCACTTCCAGCAGGTGGCAGCATTAGTCAGCACAGTGGTTATTCTGTTTGACAGACTCAGGGGCTTCCCAGGCATTTGATGAGCCTTATCAGTGTCTCTATGAACTTTCACCATGATGACCCTGCTGTTTTGGTCTTTATGTACTTAAAACCCTAAATAGTGCTTAGTTAAGGATTCACAGCCACCTGTGTTGTTGTAGCCTTTCACCTACTGAAAAGATCTTCCTTTCTAACCTCCTGCATGCTGCAATAATGGTGATACAAGTTAGATTAGAGGCCTTATCAGGAACACAGTGCACCTCAGTCCGGGAGTCATTGAGTTGATTGCTGCCAACTAGGCACTGATTATGGGTTTTTAGTTTAAAGTAAGCTTGTTTTTCTTTATTTTGACGGTTTTAATTCCTTAAGGTGAAATAAGGTGGAAGGGTTGGCTGTGGAATTGAGACCACCATTGGCTCTTGTGGGGTTTTTGTCAGTCATTCAGGAAGGGATTGTTGGGGCATTGAGGGCCATCTAGAGGATATTTGAGATATTTAGGGGTTTCTTTTTAGGAGCACATGTGTAACAGGGGATTCTTGGAGGTGAGTTCTTGTGGGAGTTTCAGAACCGCTTGATGTGCTTGGTGCATTGTATAACTTCTTGAGGGGTTCTAGAGATTCTTGAGGAGGTATCTGGGATCACTGAGGAGATTCCAGAGGTCCTGAAGTTAGTCTAAAGGGTCTTAAAGGGGTTCTAATGGTTCTTTTGAGGGTCTCAGGACAACCTGCAAATGTTCTGGAGGCTCATAAGAGGATTCCAGGTGCACATAATTGGATTGGGGTTGTCGGGGTGCTTCCTGGGTAAAAGGGTATTCTTGAAGGAGCTCTTTGAGTTACTGTGGGAGTTCCAGGGCCTCTTAAGGGAAGAGGTTCTTGACAGACTTTATAAAACTTGGGGCTCCAGTGACTCTTGAGCAGGTTTCAGGGCTCATAAAGAGGGTTCTAGGGAGCTTGAGAGTGCTTGAGGTGATTGTTCAGGTCTTCGAAGGATCACGGAGGTAATGGGGGGGTTCTTGGTGGAGCCCCTTGAACTCCTGTGGGATTTCTAGGAGCTTGTGTGGCTCTAGAGGTTTCTAAGTTCTTGGGGATGTGTGAGGTTATTAAAAAGATCCCATTAAGTTAGTCCACGTGGTTTTGAAGTGGTTTTCTGGATTTATTTGAGGGAGTCAGGCCTCCTGGATTTGATGGCAGGATTCCAGGTGCACTTAAATTTGATGCAGTGAATGCAAATACTGATGCTGTGGTCTCCCATCACAACCAGGATTTACTAAAGCCAGAAAACAGAGCCAAGGGGAGGTGCGGAACTCTAGTTTTCTCTCAGTGCACTTGAATTACTTTATGCTGAAAGGCTATTATGGAATTTTTGCCCAATGCTGCCAAAAATAAACCACCCCAGCTTTAATAGGATTTCTGGGATTCTTGACAGGAATCTGTGTGAATATTGAGGCGTTCCAGGGATTCTTGACATGGTTTTGTGTGTCCTTAAGGGGTCTCTAAGGAGTCTTAAAGGGATTCTAGGGGTGCTTTGAGAGGTCTTAGGGATCCTTTAAGAGGGTTCTGGGGTTCTTGACCAGGATTCTTGCGAGGTTACCACATGGGTAATAGAGTATTCATGGAAGAGCTTCTTGAGTTCTTGTAGGAGTTCTAGAGCTTCTTAAGTGAGTTCTTGCATTCTTGAGGATTTTCAGGAATTATTAAGGAGGTCTCAGGGGTTACTGACAATATTACAGCAATGTATAAAGAGTCCTTGGGTTCTTCAATGACCTTAAAAGATAACAGGGGTTCCAATGAAACCTCTCCAAACATACGCAAAATAAGCTTAATAATAATATATTATTTCTAGACTGACATGGCCTTAGTTTGCATCTTTTCCCACAATCATCATTCAGCTTCCCATGCCGATTTGGAATTATGCTTTCTAAGATAAAATTGTTCCTGACGGACAAACAAAAACCCAGAACTTTCTTTCCCTCTCACATAATTTTTTACAACAGTTTTTAAGACTTGTGGCAACCACTTCATTAGTACACCAACAGTCTGTGGACACATGTTCAATAGATAGTGGAAGTGACCCATCTTTTAATAGCCTACTGACAGACTACAGCATGAAAGCTAAACTTCACATAAAACTGCATAACATCCTAAATGTTGCCTTACAAAAAGGTGACTTATACTGATCTTCAATATCTTTTGTTATTGTCGTAGGGACTGGAATTTGTAACTGCGATCAGAGCGTTCTGGGACACTCCCTGCTGAAAAGTGTGGCATAGATTTCAGCAGGGAGAGTCCCAGGAATTGTGTTGCTAGGAAACAGCTTGGGTCCAGGTTTGCTCCCCGTCCACTGTTGACTTTAGAAAGCACTCCAACAGGAGATGAGGTCTTCCCACAGCCAATATATTGATCAGTTCTTTAATACAGTATATAATCATTCAGCCTGTATCATATCCATATTAGATAAACAGAATTTCAATTTTGGAAAATCAGTATAGGCTCTGTTTATCAACTTAACCTTAAATTTCTCTTTCCCTCTGGCTTATTCAAACAAAACCTGGACCCTTTGGACTCCCAGCTTTTGATTGGAGTGCAACACACACACACACACACACACACACACACTGCTGTACTGCAGCATCACGCCACAGCCTTCTCAGTCTGACAGCTAATCTGCTTCGCCCTCTCCCCTTGCTGATTGGCTGGGTGTTCTCTTGGGTCAGCCAGGTGAAGACACCCTCAGCCAGTTACAGAGGTGTACACAGAAACCCCATGTGTCAGCCCACATGACAAGACAGGAACTGGTCATACATCTAATTCTGCACATGGCCCCAAAAAAAATTCTCCACACACCGTACCTCCCTGTAGGTTCACTGCACCTTGCCTCCAACATTGCTGCCAAATCCCCCTTCTTATCAAGTGCATCAGAGGGGAATCCTCATTGGTTAATTGCTGTTCTGACATTGACCTGGTTCCCGGAGAGCTGCAGTGTTTCTGGGTTAGTTCCAGCCTGGAGCAAAATCACAAGACTGTAGCGAATGTGTTACTGACGCCATCAACACTCTCATACACGCTTCATACACTCCAGACAAAGCATGTTATTCAGGTAGCAAGGCCACAGCAAGGGAAACAGGAGAATTTTCAGCTCTGTAACTAGTTTTTTGAAAACCAGTGCTGATACTTAGCATTTTATGCAAATGTTTAATCCCCTTTTCCTTCTTTAGAACATATTAATCCTGCTGCATAAATATTACAGCGTCTACCAGTGACAGTAATTACCAGGCCGAACTAAAAATATGGGAGAGTTACTTTTAAATACATACTAACTGATCCTACAAAGATTAACAAGACCAAGAGTCTTCAGCAGCTCTGTGAGGCTGTACTCGTGCTTTAAGCTAAATGCTAATGTCAGCATGGCAATATGCTCATGATGCTCCTGCTTGTATGCCAGCATGCTAACATTTACTAATAAACACTTAACACAAAGCTGAGGTTAATAGGAATGTCATTTGTTTTGCAGGTTATAATCCAAAGTATTGGACAAATTAAATTGACCATGATGTGAAAATCTATGTGTTTTGTCACATATTGCACCATAAGTCACCTATATGCCAGTGTCTGGCCCAACAAAAATTATGTTGTGTAAGTACTCTCAGGTGTTTTTAATGCTATTTTAGAGTACTCGGGTCGTACAGTAAATTTGTGTCCACTGAAACACTTTTTCCACTTACGATGCTGCCAGCGCATGAAAGGATGATACATCCATTCACCAGAGCAGACTGAAGTTTCTGGGGGCCAACCCTCAATGTACAAAAACACAACTTTATAACTTTATTAGCTGATTTAGATGAAACTGAATCATATTTTATTGAGAAAATATTTTCTGATTTTCCCTCTGATGTCCTCTGGCTGCTTAGCTTTAACTCTCTGTGATGTAATTACAGAGTTTCCTGATGGATAGATAGCTGTAGCTTCTTACTTGTTGCTAAAGTAGCTAACCCACCCCACTGGGGTGTAATGCACATCAGTACCACTGGCTACTGTAAACACCAATCAATATCTGTGACATGTCCCCCTTCGCTGCCTATTTTTGGAGGAAACACATCAGCAATAAGAGCTCTGCGAGCCGTTTCATGGGTTCTTTAGGAGTTTGATCTGATAAGTCAGGGGAACACTGAAGTTAATACATTTCATCTAGGGGATAGCTGTGAAGACATTTCACCCACAGCCACAAATGTCAACATCATGGTGATGTCAGAGGAAAAATCAGGGCATCACCAATATCACAAGAATTCAACCTTTCGGAAACCATAAATGTTTATCCAAAATTTTGTAACAGTCAATCCAATATTTGAGATATTTCTGTCAGTCTGGGCTAGAGTGTTGAACTGACCTGCTGAAGGCCATGTTTACACCTGGCATTAATGCGTCTTGGGTTATCCGATCAGAAGTAGACGTGTCTAAGTACAATATGTCATTTCACAGCTGGCATTAGAATGCATCTCTACGAGTGGCCACTTGTGGTGGAATCTCACTTCCCCACGCTGTATGCAAATAAACACATACATTATTTCCATGTGCAAAGACCATTTGTGTTTTTTTAACTGTTTTAACCCCTAATAACTACTAATGAAAATTTACGATTAATACTATATAAATTAATGACTAGAATATATTATAGTAGAGATAAATCCATAAATTCAACACTAGTTCCTCCAAATACTGTTTAAAATGCAATACACAAAGTGACTCCCTCATCCGCGCTTCTGGTACTGTAAAAAGATTAGGAAGACTTGGGAGGACATTGAAAAATGGCTCTCAGTGACTTGTAACATCAAATTTATTTTTTCACCAACAATCTGCATCTTCCAAAATATTGAGAAAAAACATCATTCAACAGTATGTCAAATCCTTTTTTCATCCTTAGTTTTTAAAAAGTTAATACTACAAAATTGGAAAAATACAGAAGCTCCCACAGTTAATCAATGGAAAAAACTAATGAAATATTATTTAAATATAGAAAGGACAGTATTAGAAGACAATAACAAAAAAAAATTCCAATAGGTATGGAGTGTAATTTATGAAGCTTTGTAAAATGAGACGAGTTGCAGAAACATGAATTATAAATTAAATAAATTAAATTATAAATTAAAGGGAAATTCAAAGGAACCTCCTTTTTTTAAAATTAGTTAAATTTTTCTGCTCGTTTCTTAGTATTAGTAGTAGTTGCATCATACTGTTGCTGCTGCTTACTCATGTATTAATTAATTAATTAATTAATTAGATTTTATTTGCTTTGTTCTGATTAATTAACTAGCTAAGCAGTTTATTTATTTTATGATTGTTACGAATGTGTGTGTGTGTGTGTGTGTGTGTGTGTGTGTGTGTGTGTGTGTGTGTGTGTGTGTGTGTGTGAGAGAGAGAGTTTGGGTTTATACATGTGGATTGGCAGACGGGAATATTTAACTGTGTTATTTGATTTGTGTATGAAATGACAAACGTATGAAGAAATGATTGTGTCACTGCCTAAGCCAATAAAAAGAAAATTATATATATATTAAAAAAGCAATCTAGTCCCTGTGTATAATCTGATTGAAATTAAAAGAAGAGGTCTGCAAAAACCTTGGCGTTGACTTTTGTACTGACTCATCAGCCCAAACGGAAACAAACTGTGTTTCGTGTGAATTCATGTGATTCATGAAAATCCGTTTTACCCGTTGTTGTGACTTCTTCTTCTTGTTTTGCACTTTTAATATGACACCATTGGCACGCAAATGAGTATATATTTCCACTAAAGCAGAGGACATCAGTTGAATGTGGCCCAGAACACATTTGTGTACACACTGCTAAAAGAATGTGTCCATATGTGGCCTTTGAATGTGGTCTGAAGGATCAGATCTCACCTGTACTTAGAAATGTCCACTTGTGATTGCATCACCCATGGCACATGTTATTGCCAGGTGTAAACAGGGCCTTGCCATCCCATTGCTTAAAATGTAAAGCTGTATTAACAGCTGCTAAATGCTGCCACAATAGGAATGGCTTTGATAAAACTGCAAACTCTTGATAGACTGAAGAAGATACAGATGATTTTGCTATTCTTGCTTTACAGGTAGAAAAAATCCATCCATTTTGTTTGATTTTGACTTGTTCTCTGTACGACTGGAAACTTGACTATTGGTGACGAAGGAAAAGGCCTACAGGTCCATCCTCTGGAGGACCATGAATAGCAGTCAGCTTAGTTTTGGATATCTTGTATACAGTTTGTTACAGATGGTTTGGCACTATAAAGCTGAATTCCCAGCAGATTCAGCCAGCATGAACATGCTTAGTAAATCTTGTGGCAAACTGTTCATTGGATTATAAAATGTCTTGTGTATAATTGTAGCATCAGAGGAAAAGTAGGGGGTCAGTAGTCAAAGACAGGCTTTTGGGAGGCACATTTTCTAGTTTAGCCAATTTCCTCCACCTTGTGTCCTTTGTCTACTCACAAAGCAACAACACAGACAAGGGACAAATGGGGACACATTAGTGGGGACATAAATGGAGAATGCAAATGGATTGCACAACATCTGATCCCCTCTGGCCTCGGTCCATGGACTAACACAAGTCTTCACTTACTGGGTCAATTGTCAAGAACTCAGACTGCCAAGAACCAGAGGATTAGTGCTATTAGACAACAGACATGGGAAGATACCATCAGAGAACATGAAGCCTGAGCCACCATCACGTTTTGCAAATTCATATCACTGTGAAATCTAAATCCTCCTTACTGATTTGGATGTGGATCCGACTGCAGAATCATTCCTCTCTTCCATTTACCCTTTTTAGGGATGTTAATGCCTTCAGTTTGGAGTCCTTTCTTGGATTATTTATTGGATCGTTATCTGTGCCTGAGATCTTCTGCTTTATCCATGTTACATAAGAGCCGAGGTCAAGAAGAGGTGGCCGTGTCCAGTATTCATGCCATGGGGCATCCTGGCTGTAAATAGAGCTGTGATGTGAACAGTGGCTTATCCTTTCACTACCAGACGATCCTGGCATACAGCTGAGCCGACTGTCTGCACCACGCTGTCTGTCAGGGCCAGAGATCCATGTCACTGGTTACTCATTTAACATTTCACACATTTGATTAAGTAAGCAGAGTGTCATGTGATGCAATTTGCATTCGTAAGATATTGTGCTTCATACATAACTGTCTGTGGAAAGAAACCACAAAACCTTTGATCCAAATAATTCTCCTAGACTCTATTGTATAAAACTATGTGATCAAACACTTGTCAACTTAAATTAGTCCTCGTTTTTGTTTGAACTCCTTGAATCCCTCCAATCCACATGAGTGTCTCATGCACCGCTGGGACCTTACCAAGGGCCCCAGAACCCTAAGGACTCCTAAAAACCTTTTAAGACCTCACTGCAAAACCACTTGAGACACGCAGGAAAAACCCCTCAAGGATCCCTGTAGCAACCCCTACAATCTTGGAATCTTCTCAAGGCCTCATGGAACCCTCCATAAGACCCCATGAGACCCCCACAAGGATCCCTAGAACACCCTTTATTACTCTTTAAAAGCCCAGTGTGTAGGATTTTGCAGCATCTAGCAGTGAGCTTACAGATTGCAACCCACTTGTCTCACCCTTCCCTTCCAAATGTAGGGGAGAAACTACGGTGGCTGCGAAGCTTGCGAAAAAACACAAAAGGGTGTACCTAGAGACAGTGTTTGGTTTGTCTGCTCTGGGCTACTGTAGAAACATGGTGGTGCAATCTGGTGGATGCTGTGGATGAGGAAAAAGAGCTCATTCTAAGGCATCGAAAACACAACAATTCTTATGTTAATCAAATCAAAATATACTTATGAATGTTATATTCAATTTGTGCCATTTCCTGCCAGTAGATCCTCCTAAATTTTACACACTGGACCATTACGGCTTGAAAATACTCCCAAACCGATGTGTAACAGACAGCTGCAAACACTGTGGACATGTACTTTCTGGAGTGCGCTTGCATGATGCATTCCATACATGCACAGGCGGTATTCCGTAGCGTTTTGTTGCATAGTGGCCTAGTCAACAAACCGAAGACAAGTCCAAATGATCCTAGTCTGACTCACTGGATGCACACTGCCAGTATAAGCCTGCCATAGGTTGCTTGGTTTCAGATGTCATCATGGCATCCACTGTCTACCTTTTCAACGTCCCCAAGAACAACAACAACATCCCAGCCGCAACCCACGTGCTGAAAATAACAAATTAGCACCTTGGACACTGAGAATATGAAGGCAAACAAGCTATCACCTGTTACCTTTTCTTTTGGGTTGATTTAGTCCTTTTAATGCCAAAGCACGCCTCCCGACGTGCAAGGCTTTATAGCCCCCTGAACGGCACTGGGAACTCCGCAAGGATCTCCAAAAAACAACTCCCACCAAAGTGCACAAACTCCATCAAGAACTCTTTGGGTTCCTTCAAGAATTCCACCCCTAAAACCCCAACAAGAATTCCTACCTCTCAAAACCCCTCTCATAGCATTGGAACCCCTCAAAGCCCCACAAAACCACTCAAGCTTCATATACCATTCCACAGGACCATGATCTCACAGGGCAGCCCTTTGAGAACTTGTGGAAGAAGCCATGTGACTCCTTCCATCTTCGTGTGGCTGTAAAATACTCTTAAAGAGCCCTTAAACCTTCTAAAGAACCATTTGTACCTCCTCAAGAGCTCCTTGTCATCTTTGAATCCCTCTTGCCGGTGTGGCATATTATATAATGCATTCTTAGCACACATTTATTAGTCTGAGTATGTGCATATAAACTGTCCCTTTGTGACTGTATTTCTTATTTACATTTGTAAGGAATACATTTAAAGCTGTTGAATTTGTGACCAGAAACCAAAGAATGGTCCATTTATGAATGAGGAGCTTTTCAACACCATCACAGAGGAGGGAAAGCAGTAAGATCAATGGATAATCACAGGCTTTGTTGATAAAGAATGAAACCAAAGCACGTGTCCTATCTGAAATTGTAATGCTATGATAATTCAATCAGGCAGGATCAGAGCAGAAGGAACCACAGTGATAATTAGGTCCTTCCATTGGTGGAGGCCACAGTCAGACACTGATGGCTTTGACCACTTGCTGCACTCAGTCCTACAATTCACAGCTGTATTCAGTTTAGGGTTTGATTTTAAAACATCTGTAATTTTTATGAAACACTTCTGAAAGTTCCTCTAAAAAACTCCCAGTGATTGACAATATATATCAGTGGGCATTCCCCTCTGCCTCTACCAACATCATAATTTTAATGTACAGAATGGATGACTGGAGAAACTGCATGCAACTTCCTTCAAAACTGAAATCTTACTGAAGATTATAGTGTAGTTTACAATACTTAAGATTTAGTCTGAATGGGCTTTCCAAATAATAAGCAAAGTGAACATAATAGACATTTAATTAGATAGTCTTGTCATCCTGGTTTACTGTAGACATGCTTTTTGTGGCTACATCAGAACACCGGGGGATGTTGAACGATCAGTCAGGAGCCAAAAGTGAAACCAAACTTTAATTTGAATATATACAGTTTATACTGTATGTAATCAGCTCCTCTTCCTTAGTGACAGATAACATTTGGTTGTCATGCCTGGAGCCACGCCTCCAGCTGCTGCTGATGGAGGAAAAAGTTCACATGACAGAAGTGGAGACTGTTTGGTTTCAAAATAAAAGCCCAAGCGACACGATTTTTTTTTTTTCAACTGTGAGCACCAAACAACTTTAGGCCATGGATGGATTACTGAACAAGGCCTACCAGGCCCAGGGGTCCAAAGGGTCAGGGCATCCCTTTGTCTTCACCTGCAAAATGTCACTCAAAGAAACACAAACTGACAAGAAAGAGACACATAAGGGCCACAAAGTCATGCAAAATGACCACAAAGAGAAACAAAATGACAACAAAAGGCACAAATCCACGACAGAGGTGTAAAGTGACAACAAAAATAGGCAGAACAAACAAAGTCTGTGTGTCTTGCTTCTAGGATAGAGGATGGGGCCCTTTACATGTCTGCGCCCAGGGGCCTGTCATCTAAAATATGTCCACACTCTAGTCATCTATAACAAAATTAAAATACATTTTAAAGAATACCACGATTGGTTGTCCTGTCCAAATGGTACACAGGAAATGAATAGATAAATTGTAATAATGTGCATTAGAAATGAAAAATTAAGTCATTTAAATTAAGCCAAAAAGAACAGATACATAAAAGACCGAATTAAGGATGTTTTCCCATTTATTGTGCACAGTAGAAAGATAAAATCTATCATAAGCAGTATAGGTAGAAATAACTAAAGGTGGAAATTATTAACAGTCTAAGCTAAACAGAAATGCTACAAACAGCGGCTAAACAAATGGCTAAGCTAACATTAAAATGACAGGTAACATAATCTAATATTAGCTACACATTAGCATAAATGCACATAATTAACATCACCTTGCGTTTAACATTAATTAACATTGGCTAGCACGTTAGCTAACAAGCAAACCTTAGCTTTAGCTTACCGGACAGCCCTTGAAACTGCCTCAGCTGACTCCAACAAGCAAAAGTTGAACTGATGTATATCCTGGAATGAAGCTGCCACACTCAGCCATTTTTACCATTTTTTCATACGAAATGGCTTCTTCTACATTAACAGTGCTGTCACTGAAGACACAGAACATACCGGCGCTGTTACATTATTAGTTCACAAGCCTTGTTCGATGCAAGAACTAAATGTCAGACATCTTACACAGAGATAAACAAAACATTCTTTCTGGACCCATCATTTATTAAAATTGTTATATTTTGGGGCCTTTTATGCCTATATAGAGTTAGCATATTGGCACTTCTGGTTCCCTTGTCTTGAAAAAAATTGGGTTTTTGGATGTTTTTTTTTTTTTCTTTTCTTTTTTGTCATTTGCCTGAAATAAGGCATCTGTGCACACAGTTCACGAGATTTTCACGTTTTGTTCTGCAACATAAAATATGTCAGCAAATACCTCACTAATTACTTCTCAGGCTTTTATGTCTTTAAAAAGGCTAACAAGTGGCTAAATGAGACTGCAGAGGTTGTTGCGGACATTAAAGACCCCCTCCAGTGAGAATCATGTTTTTAACCTTGTTAACATGTCCATGTGGTGTTTTTTGAACACCATGTCTGAGCATTTCTTGCTTTGAAACTGCAGCGACCAAGGGCAGTTTCAAAAAACGGATTCCATCAGACTGGGTATATGACATCATAAAGGAACCAATCCCATCTTAAAATCAAGGGGATGGTGTTATACATATCAATAGTGGTGATGCCCAGCCTATTTTCTATACTAACCCAAAATTAGCTTTTTGTGGAGGGAACCGGAGCATTCTAATTTCCAGGTCGGTCAACAAAAATGCCTCATCCCTGCAGCACTTGATACTATTGGCTTTATGGCCTTGGTAGAACCAAACATCAGACATCTCACACAGAGATAAAATATTCATTTTGGGCCTGTCAAATGTTTTGAATGATTGATTCACAAAACAAAATTGTGGGTGAAATTAAAACTTTTATTCTATACCTTTCTAAGAGCTCTGTGGATGTTTTTTTTTTTTTTTTAATTATTTGTCTACATGAAACTGGCACACATGCGTTTCCTTCCTCTGCTTTTATTTTGAAGACAAATATTCAGTGTTCCGGTATGTGTGTGTGAACCTGTGTGACTTGACTCACGCTGGGAGGATGGTTTGTATTGATGTGAGCTCCGCGTCTCTCTGTCAGATGAGTGTGCGTGGAGGTGGAGGCGACCTGTGGACAGTCACACCGCGGCGGACAGTGCTGGAGGGCAAAGTTTACACAGGAGCCTGAATATCCAGATCTGATCTCCATACAGAGGACACACACAGACAGACAGAGACAGACAGGCTGCAGTGAGACGGATACCTGCAGCATGTAGGCAGGACTGAAGACAGCTGCTGTGGTGCGTATGTCTCATGTTATTTTAAATTAAGCAGTGCGTAGATGTCTGTGTGTACGGGTGTGTAAATGTGTGTGAGTGTCAGCTCTCTGGTTGTGTTTCAGCCTCTCGTCTCTCTGCCGTGGCCCGCAGTCTGCTGTCTGCTCCCCGCAGCCGCGCTGATCGTCGCCCCGGTGCCCCGGAGCCGGTGCCGGAGCCATGGGTGGGAGTCTGGGCTGCCACCGCTCCATCCCCCGGGACCCCACAGACTTCAGCTGCGGGAAGCGCAAATTCAGCGCCGCGTGTAACTTCGGCCACATCCTGGTGAATCAGGAACGGCTCAACATCAACACCGCCACCGAGGAGGAGCTCATGACCCTGCCGGGAGTGAACCGCACCGTGGCGCAGAACATCGTGGAGTACCGGGACTGCATCGGAGGGTTCAAAAAGGTGGAGGACCTGGCTCTGGTGAGCGGGATCGGAGCCACCAAACTGGAGGTGATCAAACTGGAAATCTGCGTGTCCAGCAGGACCAGTTCGTCCCAGCACTCTCCGTCCTCCCTGCGCAAAGACCTGGAGCACCAGTCGTGCACCGGGATGAACATTAACACCGCCACTCCGGCGCAGCTCATGAGCATCCGCGGCATCACGGAGAAGATCGCTAAGAACATCGTGGCGTACCGGGCCGAGCACGGCCCTTTCAAGAGCATCGAGGACCTGGTGCGGGTCCACCACATCAACAGCTCCCTGCTGGACAAGATCCGTTTCCAGGTGTTCGTGGAGCGCTCCAGGGCGCCCTCCACCAACACCAACGGAGGCTTGACCTGCACCACCAAGTCCCATCCGAGCCCGACCTCGTTCAGCCTCATGAGCGACGATCTGGACCTCCCGCCCGGAGGACCCACCCAGATCATCTCCGTGCGGCCCAACGTAGAGCCTCCGCCCGGCCTGCGGGACGGGAAGCCCGTGGTACGGGTGGCCACCTGGAGCCTGCAGGGCTGCTCCTGCGAGAAGGCCAACAACCCGGGGGTCAAAGAGGTGGTGTGCATGACCCTGCTGGAGAACGAGTGAGTACAACATCCAGGTCTCATTCATGACACGTGAGGTGCTTTAACATTACAGATGGATGCGTCAGTGAGTAGAGAGGCCAAACTTGTACTTTGTGGTTGGAGGTGATAGAGATCAAAGCTCAGGGAGTACTCACAAGGTCTCTGAAAGCCATTAAAAATCATTAAATTCTTTATTACCCTTAGCTGAATAAAGTATTAAACAACTGTATACACTAAAAACAAATGCAAAATTGGGGATATTTTTGAAGAATTTCTGGCTGTATACATCATTTAAGGTTCTGAGAAGACTTTAAAGGGACAGTTAAACCCACACTCAATAATACGTTCTCCCCCTTGGCCCATAGTTCTATTAATCTAGATTTTTTGGTGTGAGTTGCAGAGTTTGGGAAATACTGGCTGCAGAGATGTCTGCCTTCTCTCCAATATAATGAGGCTAAATGACATTTAGCTTGTGGTGCTCAAAGCACAAAACAATTCAAAAATGTCTCTTTGCAAAAACCTCATTACTCAAGATAATCCACACACCTTGTTGTGATCAGTTTCATGTAGGAACTACCTTCTTTCTGCAGTGGAATCTGCTGATACTACTTCAGAACATGAAACTGCTCACAACAAGGTCTGTGGATTATCTTGAGTAATGGGGTCATGATTTTTGAAAGAGATCCTGGTTTTTAAATTTTGAGTTTTTTGGGGTTTTTTTCTCTTTTAGTGCTTTGAGCACCACAAGCTGAGTGCTGATATCTCCAAAACTCTGCAACTCACACCAGAACAATCTAAAAATCTAATCTAAAAACTGGACATAAAAATGTGACCAACAGCTCTAATTTGATGTTGTGGGCAATCAGCTATCAGAGCAATCATACATGTAGATTCCAGACAGAATTTAAGGGGATATGTCCACCTCAGTATTTAGTCCAGGTACATTTGTCTCCCCAATAAAAACATGAAAGTAGCAGAAGGCTTTTATTTTGAAGAACCACTGCCCGAGAGCCTTACCGCAGTATGTTACATTATATTTTCCATTATAAAGCAGAAATTAGCACAAATTTGTGCATAAAAATTATCAGAATGCAGGGAAAGAAGTGTCAAAAATTCCTGGGGGTAGGTTCCCCACTTGATATGATACCCCCACCCCCCCCACCCAACAAAGTTGAAATGAAAGCTACAGCCTTGTCAGCGCATGTCATGCTTGTCAAAGTGCCATCAGGGTCGTACTTGGTCCTTTCTTGGCACAGATGCCTGTGTGACAGCAGCAGCGCTATTCAGAAGCCACGTCTTCGTCAGATCAGTCTGCTGCTGCATGTGTAAATTAAACTACTATATACTAGAGCATGTTGTGAACTGATAGTGTGGTGACTTAATACTTACTAATTGTTCACAACACGTGATGCAAACCGTTTACAGGCAGAAGTAAACAAGTGAGGAAGTTTCTGTCACAAATGATGGTGTGACTTCACTGTGTAATTTAGAGACTTTAGAGAGTTTCCATGACCGTACCTACAGACAGATTCAAAATCTCACGTTCCCCGTTGCCCATGGTGCCTATTCCTCACTAAAGTTGTGTTTAATTAAACTTCCTCAAATTAACATGCACTTAGAAAACTCTGAGTGTATGTGTGTGTGTGTATGTGTGTGTGTGTGTGTGTGTGTGTGTGTGTGTGTGTGTACTGTAATGATGAGATGTTGGGAACAACAGAGGACATACAGTACACATAGCCCTGTGAGTGGGAGGGGGGTCAGTGGGGCCCCAAAATCACATTTTCACCCCAGGACTGATTTAAATATGATTAGAAAAGGTGCAAATGTTGAAAACCCCCACAAAAAACAAATATCTGTATACATATTACTAATAATAATTAATGTCCAAAATAAGCCAGAAAACCCATTGATGCTAATATTTTTAAGCATGGGTTCCGCTGGCCACCAGGCCCCTAAATTTGGTGGCCAAAGTACATTTTTGGTAGTGTAAACTTATGTAAAAACTAGGGCCCAACTGATATTAGATTTTGGGGGCAGATACTGACATTATGGGGTAAAAAAATCCTGATATCAATTTATCCACCAATATCCTGAAGACAGAATATAATAAACAGAATGTGGAATTTATACATAAACACATTTTTTGGTGGTTAAGATATGTAATGGATATGTTACAGTGAACTTTATTGTCCAAAATGAAGTCAGGGCAGTTTAACAGTAGGCAGGTCGACCAGTATATTGGTCTAGCTCTAGTAAAACCAATAAAGAAAAGTAAACAAAACGCAACTAAACACAGCCCTTGTTGACTATGACACTTGAATAGTTTTGTGGTTTTCTGATTAAAAACAAGCTGGATTTCTTTGTTAGCTGATGAAACTGGCAGCACACTGCACCACATTATGTCCTCATATGTTTCAGATTCTAGCCACTTTAACTCCTGTTTCCATTCACTCCTACATTTTCTTTGACACTTTAGTTTTTTCATCGTCCAACTTTTGTGTTTCTGGTTCTTCTGTGAGGATCATCTTAGCAGTTTGAGCAGGCTCAGTAAAGCCAGGCTTCAGTGGCCCCAACATATCGGCAACTTGATGGCAACAAATACTGTTTGCTGTTTTCGTAGAGTGTCAAACTAAAATACGCAAAGGAATCGGGATGTTTGTGGAACTGTAATGTTGTGTTGGTGAAGGCTCGCAGTATGGAGATAAAACCTGTATGGAATATTTGGTGGCCACAGAGTAAATTTTTGTGGCCTCAGACAAATGTTGAACCCTGCAAAGACACTTCAGAATGTTCCATTTAGCTTCGCTGGGGACCGAACCCACTGATTGTGATTGGGGCCCTGTGCTTTGATGCTGGCTATGGATTTAATGAACTGATCGACTGAAATAACCCAGTACCAAGTAGTATTGAAACTTCGCCAGTCAAAAGATATCTTCAAACCGATCCTTTTTGTACCCAGATCTGTTAAAAAAATGGCTATTTATGGTTTTGTATAATTTAGATCAAACGCACACAAAAAGCAAGAAAAGTTGATGTGAATATAATAGAAGAGCTCAATGAGGCGGCAGTCCAACAATATCAAAGCAGCAGGTTTCTGGGCCAAACCTGTTCTTAAAAGAACAGGGACAAGCTTTGAGTCTGATGCAACATCTCTGATTCTTTGATTCACAGAGGGGTTGTGTGACGAGGTTTCGCTTGTAAAGAAAATGAGTGAGGAGCAGGGAGAGCTGTGTCTGCGCTCATTCGCCCTGAGTGCAACACTTGTGCAGATAGCAGGAAAACAGGCCTCTGTGAATCCAGGTTAATCTTCCCAGATAAACTGTGAGAACAGTGTTTCACTGTCAGCCTCCACAGTCAATGAATAACGAGATTAATTCAATGGGATTCTGCGTGTATTCGCTGCTCAGCTCACCTCGTCTGAAAGCTCTATTACCTTAGGCCTGAGATAGCTCAGCACGACATGACATACAAGATATTTACTTTGCTCTGCTCATGACTGCTCACATGGTCGCCATGTTATTCAGTTGTTATTTGCTCATAATACACACTTGTTCTTGAGCAGGGTGTGACTAGACTTTGTGAAGTATCTGTTGGCACAAGGTTACACAAGCGGGGTTTGCCACATGAGGTGCCTGGAGCTGTGCAGTATCCTGCTTGGGTGGTGAGCCCTGACCTGCTTGGTAGGGAGGGAGGGCGGGGGTGGGGTCATGGGAGGGCATTCCTGCAGTACATGTTGTTACATCTGAAACTGTCACTGCCAGTAAAAACTTAGTACCCTCTGCAATGCAGCTTCATATGATCCATCCATAGCTCCTAAACATTCTGCTCTCTGTCATATGGAGAAGGCCCTACACCAAACTCTATTCAAAAATCTGCCATTTAAATGTTCTACAGCTCAAAAGAAAACATACAAACCTCATTGAACATGAACATGACAGTTCATCATGAATTAAAATGTCTAAGACACTAAGTATTTTAATTTCTATAACGTGGTGCCAGGTCTAAGATCTGAAAGGAATATTTCAGATTATTTGAAGTTTGTGAGGTACTTATCGATGGTCAGTGTGTTACTTAGAGAAGATGGTGGTGGACACGCCCCCAGTTTGGTGAAGCAGAGAGGAATACTGGCATGGGAGTTAACCAGTGTACTGGTGTGGACAGGGTCAGCAGCATGTGCAATGTACTATAGCCACCTAAAAATGATCTGCATTTAGAGTATTTTCACAGCTTTCCCTTTGCCACCAGACTCCTGAAACAGCTGTTTTATAAGCCAGATATGGCTCTCTGTCAGTCCACCAGACTCCTTTAGCAAAAACAGTTATTTTGACCTTGCAGTACATGGCAGTCGCTGCCCTACTGCTGCCTCGATTCATTAGTTTGTTTGCATTAATGTGTGACTTTGGTGAATACGAACTAACCGTTTAAAACACCAAAGTCAGACAATGACATAAACAAAGGAGCCGATCAAGGCAGTGGTAGATCAGAAACTCAAATGTTCTGTGAGGTAAAATGACTGATTTTGCCAAAGGAGTCTGTAAAGCAGTAAAAATATTCTAAATAAAGTGCGCACCTAAACTGGTTAAGATTTTTTAGGTGTCTAAAATACATTTTTCTGCTGACACTGTCCAGAGCAGTACATTGTCTAGCTTCCATAATGGTTCTCCTCTCTGCTTCTCCAAATTGGGGGCGTGTCAACCGCCATCTACTGTAACAATTCATTTGTTTAGCTATTCATAGCACAGTCTTATTGGTCATGTTCTGTCAGGCCTAATCAGCAGAAGTGATTCTACAGAATAGCTTGAGACTTTTCTGTGGAAGCGGTTGGGTTTCTGTCAATGCTCTTCAGGCTATTTTGTTATCACTCTTTGGAGATGATCACTTCAGTAAGACCTCTGTGCAAGAAAATACTTAAAAACATCTTTTTTTTTTTTGTCTTTTTCATATTTATCTGGGGGGCCTCCTGGTCACTGCTGAACCCTGAACTGCTGCCTAGTTCTTGGCCCTCGTCAGAGGCCGATTTAACATGCTGAAACAAAGGAAGAAAGAATGTCCGAGTTTCTGTCCAGCGCGTGAAACAATGATTTCACCCATTTAGTAGACTAATTATTTTGTCTTCTTTTTTCTTTCTTCCACAAACACAAGACTATTGGCTGACAAAGCCAATGCCAAGCAAAAAGCAGCAACTATAACACTAACAACATCTAGCAAGACTGTGCCTGCCAGGTGCAATTTTTTAATCAGGCATGTTCTCAATTTGCATTTCGAGCACATGACAGTGCTGTTCAGTTCCATTCACAGCAGAGCGAAACTGTTTGGTGTGCTGCTCTTCTCTCCACTGTGTTCTCTGGAGTGAAAACACAGACTAATACCAGTTATTTCCCTTGATGCAGGGACAGAATATAGATGCATGCTGACATGCAGTCAGCTGTTTGTTGTAGTCTTTGTGGTGTGTTAACATGCAACTTTAACAGAAGACGTGAGGTAACAAGAAGTGATATGAGGCGATCCAAAGGTTTTAATGTTGTATTGTCTAAACAAAATGGCTATCAGATTTCTTTATAGTGTCTGGGTGTTAACTTCTCATTCTTTTTTTTCAATTTTTCACACAACTACTTCTGTCACTTTTCGTGTGAAGCCAAGACCAGTAATGTTTTCAAGGAGAGACTGTCTGACAGTGTGCACCGTTGTCCCTGTTCGTACAACTCATTGTCTTGCCCCTCTCCATGACACCAGGCTTTTCATCCATTCTTGGAGAGTGCGGCCTTTCAGAACAGCTACAACACTTTTGCCACATGACATGACACTTTGTACAAACTAGCTTATTTGAAGCACACTGAGGCCTCAAGATGATCCATTTGTCTAAGGAACTTAAAGGCCTGAACATACTCCCAAATGGGCATGAAAACGGACAACTGTGGACAGTAGTAGCAGTTCTGATATGGTTTTTAGGAGTCTGCTTGGAAGAGGCGTTCCACACATGCACAGATGTCTTCCATAGCTTGTTTTTGTATGGTAGCCAATTCAGACAAGTCCACATCATCCCAAACAATCGGAGGAACATGGATGTCCTCACAGAGCCCACGCCTACACCCTCTGATGATGAAACTGATGTTGAGTTCACCCTCTTGCACTCTGCGAAAATGATAATTTCGGTTAAAGGGTTCAGTATGCTTCAGTAGGCAAAGAGTCTGCTCCTCCGGTCTGCAACACATTGCATCCCTGATCTTTCTCCAGAACTGAAAAACAATAAGAAAAACAATATCACAATCTATTTAATTCCATTCAGGACTTGATATAGCCCATGAATTTCTCTATTTGCACCATCACAACATAATACTACATTAAAGATACTACACAGTAGGGGTGCAATGGATCACAAAATTCACAGATCGGATTGTATCACGGTTTTGAGTCACGGATCATATCATTTTTTTGGGTCAGCAAAAAGAAAAAAGAGGTAGCAGTAGGGTTAAATTATTTTAAAGATGCACTTGGCTGTGATGTCTCTCTCTTTTGTCTGTAGTAGTAATAAATAATAATAACAATGTACTTTTAATATTATACTTTACTGTAGTCTACAGTACTGTACTATGTATATTCTACTGTACATATAATAGATAGTTGTACACTGTACGGCATAATACACTACTGCACTCTGTAGTTTGGTTCAAAGTCCTGCCCACAGCACTATCTGATTGGATGGGAAGTCACAAGTAATAGCCAATCAACACAGACACACCTGTGTCACAGACAGACAGACACAGAGCTGCAATGGTGAGCAGAGAGGAGCTGTGTAGAAGTTATGACAGAAGATATCGCCAAAGTTTCAATAAATATCACAATCTTATGATCTGTTTCTTTGACAACAGCATTGTTACACCAGTGAAAATGCTCGAAGTCATGGTCGGGATTTCACCCAAGGTGATCTGATGGCTTTTAAATCAGTCGCTCCTCAGACGGGCTGCAGAGTAAAACACAGCCCGCATCTGTCCTGCCTTTCGCTGTAACTCTGCATTGAGATTTCGGGCATTATTACTTGTATAAAAGTAACAGTGACAGTAAAACAGTGTGTCAGACTATGATGTTTACACCGTGTGGAACACAGGACAACTGCAATCCAATGCACCCCTACTACACAGGTTTCAAAATGGTGATTGAAACCTGAGTATGATTTGAAGTTGCAAACAGAAGACAAAAGATAACATAATTATAACACTTTATAAATACTTACACCTCAATGGGATTGTTTACAGTACATAACCCAAGGAAGAGCCATGTGAAATAATTCATCCAATCAGAATTTAGTTGGCTGCATCACTCTATTGGTTTGTTCTTGTAGCATGGAATAGCTAGTCACTGAGGTTATGCAAAATTTTGGAACACAAGTAAGAGGACAGTAAATATCTCTACGATTTGCCTCAAAAGTAGATCGTGGAAGCCTCAGATCACGACCTCAATCTAAAATCGTCCCATTGTCCACTTGTAGCCTCCCATACTTTTGCATCTGATTGATCATTGCTTTAGGTGGATGTAACTGACACGTCGTTTCGGGTAGTCACAAAAATCGCTGCATGCTGTTTGAGAACTGAACGAGCATTTTCCTTTTTAGCATACTGAGGCCTTTATGCCTCTGCCCAGGTACAGACGGCTGATAATGAAGGCCGTACAAAATGTTCAGTTTGCTGGAAAGAATTTGGCGTGTGACATTTTCCAACACAATTGTAATCATCCGTGTTTATTAAGCCATCCGTTAAGCTCCACCACACCCAGTGCAAACGGCCCTAAGGTAAAGTCTGGAGCCTCACATGACAGATCCATTTGATCAAGGAGCGTCTGTCGTGTGTTTTGATTAGAAGCCGTCTGATTACCTTCGGCGCCGTCGTAGATCTACCTCCCCTTCTATCTCCTACCAAACCCACCCACCCTCTTATAAATCTCCACCACTTCCCTTCACTCATGCCTCCAGCTTCCTGTGTTCCCAAGCCGTGGCCAGCAGCCCTGATGGTGATCTTGCAGGGATCATTGTTATGGAGAAGGAGGAGGCTGTGGAGGAGATACGGTATGTTTGCACAGTATTTGGGCCTCGCTGTGTGAGCAATCACAAGATCCAGGCTGAGTTTACACACTTCCTGGCTCTCCTCCAGGCCCAAGCAGAGAGCTACTAGAGTTCATTGAACTCCTGCTTACCAAAGGTTACACAGCACACTGCGCTCAGCCGCCGCAGCCTCCCAGGCCTGCTGATGTTAGTAATCAGACAGCCATTACTCAGCCGCGCACACGGGGCTGTAGGGAAGTGAAAGAGCCGCCACGAGCTGTTAACAGCAGGGTTAATACGGATCAAGGTGGTGATGCGAGCTGACAGGGACGCACTTGATTCACAGCGAGCGTAGCTGCAGTACACTCTGAGAAATAAATGTGCCGACTAGAACCATTTGGCCTGTCCCCAGAGGAGAACCCTTTTTGGTTCCTGGTAAAACCTTTTGTAAAAGTTCAATTTTTACGCTTTCAGTGAGTTCTACCTAGACCCTGACATAAAGGGTTATACCTAGAACCATCTGTGAAAGGTTACAGCCAGAAACCCCTTTAAGAGGTTCTATGGCTCTATGAAAATAAAGGAAAAGCAAACTTGTACATGTAGACTTGTACACTTACATATACACTTAAACTTGTACGTGTAGACTTTATTTTCTATGGTTAGGTTCTAATCCTTCTATGGTGTAATGGTTCCACCCAGAACCCTCTCAAGGGGTTAAATGCAGAACCTTTACACCTTCTAAGGGTGCTAACAAGAAGCCACCCAGGGGAGTCTACCGAGAACCTTTTTATAATCCAGGGGTTTTATCTAGAACCCACCAAGGGGGTTCTACCAAGATTCCATTTATATTCTGATGGTTTTATCTAGTACACGCCCAGAAGGTTCTACTGAGAACCTTTTTATATTCCAATGGTTTTATCTAGAACCCACCGAGGGGGTTCTACTAAGAACTCTTTCATATTATGGTACAAAGAACCCTTGGTGAACAATTGTTGAAAGAATGTTCAACAATCCTTGAAGAAGTTTTTCTTCCAAAAAAGGTTCTTTGGATGAAAAGGGTCTTTAATGGAACCTTGGGTTTTACAAAGAACCCTTGACAAACCTTTATTTCCAAGAGTTTAGTGAAAAGCTGTGTTGGTGTCAGTTCTGCTGCAGGGTTTCTGTCATTCTACATGACTTTTCATCAGTCTGACGTTCCTTTCGGCGTTGAAACATTCACACGGCCCATAATGTGTCCTGCAGCACTGTGCAACTTCCAAGCTGTGTTAAGCGAGAACTTTGTGCGGCAAACAACATCCATCCAGACTGTCTAAACTGCAGAGAGAGAGAACATCCCCACAGTGTGACAACTTAGATTCATCCAGTTTACCATCCCACCCACCTGACACTTAAATATACACAGGATGGGAAGAATTAAAACGTGACACTGAGGAAGTGATCTGTCCAATGAGCTCTGGCCTCATCAATATCAGAGCTTTTCTCATTTATTTAATTCAGTTTTGTAGGAATCATTCTGTTGGAGCAAAGCTGGTAAACATGAGGACTAGCTGTAACAATTAATCAGTTATTAATTGACTATTAAATGAATTGTCAACTATTTTGGTAATTAATTTATTGTTTTGGGTCATTTTTTAATTTAATGTCCAAATAATTAACACCAGTTAAGCTAATAAGAAAGGTAATTATGGCATTAATTCATTCATTTTTTACAAAGATGCTCAATAAGTATTAACCAACAGTTAATTAAATGTATAATACACATTATATTCTGTTCAAAAAAAGTCTCAATATTTATTTAAGGTTTACATGTTAATCAGGGTGCCGACTATTATTAGTATATAGTTCATAACAAAGGTTAATGAATTATTTTATGGAGAGATCCACAGTCTACATGTACAAGTTTGCTTTTCCTTTATTTTCATGTTGATGTTCATTAACTTATAAAGGTTCCACTTGGAATCCTTTCAGCAAGTTTTACCTAGAACCCAATATAAAGGGTTACACCTAGAACCATCTGTGAAAGGTTTCACCCAGAAACCCATGTGAGAGAGTCTATAGAGGAGCCTTCTATGGGAGTTCTATACAGAACCTGAACCCACTCTGGGGTTCTGTTGAGAACCGTTTTTATATTCCAAAGGTTTAATCTAGAACACACTCAAGAGGTTTTACCAAAAACCTTTTTATATTCCAAGGGTTTAGCTAGAAGCTACTGAAGGTGTTCTACCTCTAACCTTTTTTGTTCCAAGAGTTTTATATAGAACACACTCAGGTGTTTTACCAAGAACCTTTTTAATTGCCAAGGGTTTAATCTAGAACTGATGTTCATTAACTTATGGCCTAACCAGTAATTTATTGTGCATGTTATAGTCATAAATAATGCTTATTAAGCATTAATTAATGTTAATTAATGGGCCCTTATTGTGAAGTGTTTCCAAATACTCTAATTTCAGCTTTAAAATATGAATATTTTCTGGTTTCTTAACCTGAAAATCACTTTGGGCTTTGGGAAAACTAATCAACATTTTTTCATCATTTTCTGACATTTTATTAGACCAAACAACTAATCAATTAATCAAGAAAATAATCGACAGATTAATTGATAATGATAATATATATGATAATAATTGTTAGTTGCAGCCCTAATGAGGGCGTAGTGTGCAGTTCACTGCTCCTTTTCCACCAAATTAGCTCTGGTTCTTGAAACTGCAATCGCTACTGAAACTTTAATCAATAATACTATCTTATACACACATCTTGTTCATATTATGATCCTGGCAAAGTTTGATAATGTCACTGACCAAAAACAATACACTTAACGCTACTTTCAACAACTCAAAAATGTCTCTGCCGTTTTTGAACTTCAACATTTTCAGTTTGCTCTCATTGCTGTGTAATGGACCGCGAGCAGAGCTGATTCCTCCTCACTGAAACATGAGTCAAGGACAAATTAGCTTTGTATTTAGATCATGTAGGTGGAAAGCCAGCGTCGGTTTCCGGAGCTGAACAAGCTGAAAGGTTACTCAAGGTTGTTTTTACTTTTTTCATCCCAATGTCAAGATGTCCTAGGGTTTGTTTTTCAGCGGTGCCGTGTCTGTAGTCGACCCCCGACCTCGCTGACGGGGCTGCTGATGATAGGGGCTGACATCAGACACAGAGTGGAGCTAAAAGCTGGCTGTAGTTTTCTCTGACCGCACAGAGTGAAAAAGGGAACAGACAGCAGACACAGATCCACATCCTCATCCAGTTAGCCAAAGCAGGTTGTATTGTCTATGGGTTTGTATTGTGTTTTATTTGCTAACTGATAAGTTACTTGTATAACTGATCATTTTGGCAAATACAAGCTTTCAAACCCTGAACCCAAACACAGCTATTATACTGACTGAAATCCAGGCCCAGTGAGGCAGAGATGGGAAATAACCACATACAAATTCTTTGTTACTGTACTTATGTAGATTTTTCAGGTATCTGTACTTGAGTATGTAACTTTTTACTCTTACTTCCTACATTTGACCACAAATATCTGTACTTTCTACTCCTTACATTTTCAAAACAGACTTGTTACTTTAGCTTTAATGCCTTTGAGGGAAATTATCCATTATTTTTATTTTGCATCAATGCTCGCCGCCTTCAAGACCAATTTCACCCGAAATGGAATGGGACAGTAACCCCATGTAAAAGACAATTTCGGTGCATATCATGTATAACAGATGTAACAAAACAAAAAAGACCTAACAAGATGAAAAACAACATTAAAAACATACAAGACAATCAAGAGGAATAACAAGGTAAAAGATGTAACAACACAAAAAACAGTCTAAAAGATGTAGACCCAAAATAACATAAAAGACACAAGACAAAATACAATATGAAAAACATAAGACAAACGCAACAAGACAAAAAAACGGTAAAAGACAAAAATGTAACAAGACAAAACGGACTTAATGAGACAAAAAAACAAGTAAAAGATGTGACAAGACAAAGAAGATGTAAGATGACAAATGACGTAAAAGAAATAAGGCGAAAAATGATGTAAAAGACGCACTGAGACAGAAAACACATAATACATGAAACAATGAAAAACTAACAAGATGAAAATGACTTAAAAAACACTAAATAAATACGCAAAAGACAAGATGACACAAGATGAAAACAATGTATCAAGATGAAAAGATATAACCAATGACAGACAGAGGGAGACTGGAGAAAAGATGAGGTTCAGTTAGTTTTGAAGAGAAACTTTGAGTAAATTTCATAGCCTGTACTTTTGACTTTTGCTGCAGTGAAGAAGTTGAATCATTATTTCCACCAGTCTTTTTTAAGTATCTGTACTTCTTCTTGAGTACAGAATGTGTGCACTTCTGCCACCTCTGCAGTGAGGTGAAGAAACCCTTTAAAATGCACTTTGCTGCCTTTCACATTTCATATCTCCACCATTCCTTCATGCTGTTAGCAGAGGTGGCTAACAGATGATAGCCCCGCTGCCGTGTTTACACTGCAGCCAGTAAAGCCAATTATATGATAATGAGTTGCTGGTGATATTCCTGCTCTTTGAGTGACAGGCGTACAGATGGCAGCTGCTGTCGTCGCTCTCCTGTTAATTATATTAGCGTCTAATCTGATCTGCTTCTTCCCCTTGTTCAGCTGATCATTACTCTACTGAGAAGCACAAGCTTACAGTATGAAACCACTAGAGAGAGGCCGTGATTGGCTGCATTTACACACAGCATGTGCTTCTATCTCAGAATCATGAACCCATTTATTTATTGTGTAAACTTTCTCTCTGATCGCTGCCTGCTTTCACAATCTACTGCTATTTCTCTTTTTGCAGTTTCGCAATTTGATACTGCATGATGGATTAAGATTTGATTACAGTTGCAGTTTCTTTGCGCTGTACTCTAATCAGTTTGATCACTTCACTTGAAAAATTAATCATGATGGTGTTTTTATGGTTGTCAGTCAGACAACACAATGCTGCACTCTATGGCAAACGTTGGTGGAGAAATACAAGTGGGTTTCTTCCTGCTTGAGGATGATTGGCTTCTGAGATATTGTACAATTTTCTGAGTTTTGAAACGTCCACTGAAGCAAAGGCCTGTTGGGAAAGAATATCTGTCTCATGCCATAGGGCTTAGGAAGGCCACAGGAACTACAGTCTTAATAGAACAGGACAACATTTCAGAAAACATACTTATGTGCTTTTTATGAGAGTGAGAAGAGAAGATGGATACCAGTCTCATGCCCGTTTAGTGGCCTGCAGAGCTGGAATCAGGACATAATCAGCCTGGCTTAGAGTACAGACTGGAGGCAGGGGGAAACTTTACACAAAGCTCATATGGAACTTCTCATCTCGCTCAGGGAAAGAAAGCAAATAAGTTCATTTCCCAAATAAACTACACATTTAAACTCACACAAAGGGGCACAATACTGAAATGCCTCTAGACATGATAGGATGATTGGGTGACAACTTTTCTAAAATTACTGCTAAACAGTCACTAAAATGTGTTTCTGAAAACGTGCAAGAAATGATGCAAGAAACAGGCAATGTAGTAACAGAATCTTGATTCATGTTTGATCAGCACTGCCTAGTTTGACAGTTTGATCTGCGTTTTGTGAGCCTGAGGTGTTGTGCTCGAAATGTGACTTTTTCTGGACTCTGTCAGCCATCAAATCAAACCGGCCCCATATTAAATTAATGGTTGCAATTGGCCTGACAAGACCTAGGATGGGTCTTGCTGAATGGGAGTGTCGCCAGGCAGGGCTTCAGTACTCAATTTCTTAAAGGTATTAACCTCAATAACCCAGAACCAAGAGGAAGTTTCAAACAATACTTACATTCGATCCTCCTGCCACACTGCTGCAGCATCTACAACCCATACACACTGTGGTCTGGTGACGATCTATTTGACAGAGTCGGCAGTTCAGCGTGCTGAGATGCCACCGTTAACATCAATGTAAACTATGTCTGTACAACATGCCTGTGGTGTCTGGTAAAAAATAACTTACAAAGATTATTTCATGAATGCTTTCATTCACATGATGGCTATCAAATGACAGACAAAAAGGTATTATACAAAGTACTCTACTGCTTTAAAGAGCAGAGGTCAGCAACCTTGGGCAAGTAAAATGCCATGTTGGGCTTGTACATTAGCAACTCACTTGCCCTTGTGAGTCAAGTTGCCCTTGACTTGTAATTTTTCATGCAAAAATGGCAGAAAATGTTGTTTGCAGCCTCTTAAATATGGAGGTGTCCTGCTTTTCTCTGTTTAATTTTATAGACATTGCAGTCCTAGATTAAACATCACAATTAACTTTAGCCTTTGTTTTTATTTGATAGCCACCAATAAATAAGACAGTTTGACTTACAGGGGTAAGTAAAAATTGACCTTGGGTAGTTAAATTTCTGACTCATTTGCCCAACCAGGCAAGTGAAAAAAAATTACACTGTACAAATTTTTATTTTTTATTTTTTTTTTTTTTTGTCTTTTGTAGTTTTTGGATTTTGCATCTGTAACGAGCCTAGGGAGACCCAAGACTAGCCACTGTCAAAATTCAGAGGAAAAGGCACCAAGCCCGAGGCTATGATGCACATTTTAGCTGGTGAAATATTTTTTAAAATTTCATTTGGTGTATAGTCGACATATTTTTACATTTAACGAATGTAAGAATTGGTTTAGGCCTACAATAATGAGTGAAAATTAGAATGTAAATGTAAAAAAGAACTGTTAGTCATTTCAATTTAGTTTTTCGTCAAAGCCACCGTGAGCCACAGGAGAGGGGCAAAAGAGCCACATCCAGTTCAGGCTTTAAGGATACTGGTCTTGGTACTGGTATCATAATTTTTTTTTTAACAATAACCAGCCCCTAGTGGCCAGACGTACCTCTCAGATTTGTCTGGATCTTGGGCTACCAAGAAAGCAGTTATCTTAAAACTAGTACTGGGCAAACAATCCTGCCCAAAGTGCCCTTCGATTTTAACCAGAAAATACATGTTCACCCACAGCAGAGACACTCAGGCTTTGTGAGAGACTAAGACGACATCTATGTTTGCATGTGTGAGGCTGCAAATCTGTGTTGACTTCAATGTACACAAGCGCTGTGCAGCTGTTGAGACGATTTACCCAACATCTGTGGTCTGCGCAGTAGGCCTGGATTATGAGATAGGCAGGCAGAATTTGGCAGCAGCGTCACACATTCTTTTAATCCCACCACAGACTGACACAACCATCAGAAACACACTAGTAAACATGCTTGGATGTTCACATTCTCAGTGATGATGCAGCTCGCTGAGACGACCTGATTCACTACAGCAATCCAGGGAGGTTGAGGCCAGCGTGGGTGCTGAGGTCATGAGGACGGGGTGCTGCAAAAAGGAGGTGTGTGCTGAGCTGACGCAGGGTGTTGGTTGCTCATGTGGAAATTTCCATTGGCGCAGCATTTTATTGTGGGTGGACAGTGAGTTAGGGGCATTACCCAGCGAGCCCTGCCAGCCAGGAGTCACTCAGGCCAACACAGCGCTCCCAACCCCACTTCTTTTGCTAAACAAAGCTGATTTGGGTCTGTTTGTCTCCTGCAGCAGCAAATCAAACTGACGCACTGTGCTGCTCACTAGTAAGCCTAATGCAACTCCACTTTAATCAGTGAAATTGAAACAAAGGATGCATTACCTTAGAGGTACTGCAGAGACTGAGGAGATTTATGACTCTGTGTAAAATACAGAGATGGCTAAACTGAATACTCCATCTGAATAGTAAAGTAAACCACTTAAAACCTGTTTTTTAAGTATCCAACACTCAACCTCTGTGGGCTTGAAAAGTGGCTTCTTTTGATTGGAATGGATTCCAAGGATGAGTTTCATGCTGAAAAAGAAAAATGTTCTTAGAAACTTTTTAAATCACTCCAGCAGTATAATCTACCTTTCAACTGTCCGTTCACTCAGCATGCTCCAAACCCTCATATATCCAGTTCTTAAGAACTGAGAAGAAAAAGAAAAAAGAAAGAAAAAAGTCACAATTCTCTGATTTCAGCTTCTTAGATGTGAATATTTTCTGCTTTTCTTTTGCAATTTTCTGACATTATATTGGTAAACAACTATTAATCAATTAATCAAGAAAGCAATCAACCAATTAATTGACTATGAAAATAATCGTTAGTTGCAGCCCTAGACAAATTATGTCCTTCCAAAAGTACCTTTAAAAGATGATTAATACCAACACTCTAATTCCAATTTTTTTAGGAGGTGAAAATTTATTCTTTAAGATTTATATAGTATATATATAAAACATATGTATTTTACAAAATGTTTTGGTTTGCTTTTATTTTTTTATTTTTTTATTTCTAAACTTGCTCTGTGTCAAAGAGCACCCTTGTCCAGACAAAAAAAAATACAACTTCAAACATTTAAAAATGTGTTAAAAACCTTCAAAATCTAAAACTAACAATACCTACTGATAACAGGTGTAAAAATGTGCTAACATAACTATAGATTTCTGTTAACTTCCATAACATTTTTACCAAAAGATGATTTATCAGGCATTAATAGGGTCAGCTATGCCCTCAGGACTCCTGTCTCACTTCCTGGTTTAAAAAAGGTGGGAATACTGCTCAAGCACTAGTAAACTTTCTATTTTTTGACAAATTCATTAAATAATATTTCTATCAGATGTGTCTCAATCATAACATGTCAACTCTGTAGTCCTTCTAAATCAAGATTCAACCATAATTCTAAATAAGAATTATGGTTTATAAATTTTGATTAGCATTAAGAGAACTCTGAGACACTTAAAAAAATAAATGCCTGCTCACCACGACTATGCAGTGAAATGAAAATATGTAACATTTTGTCAACTCTGTAAAATGTCAACAGTCAACATCCACATTTGGTTAAAAAATCTAATCTATAGGAGGTTGGCCTGTTTGAGAGTTTGATCCTTTAGAATATATTTTCTAGCATAATTGAAGAGTAAAAACCAAAACTGCCTCAAAATACAATTTTGTAACAATTCTCAAGAATGATTGCAGGCAACAGCTGATACGATGGCTGATGGAAGATCCAAAACCAAAGTGACCATTTTTACAAGACAGCGGTGACATGAAGTGAATCAGCCCAAAACAGACATGCATTTATCATCCCTGTCAGCCCCTCACCCCCCTTCCCTCCATCAGGCTATGTACTCTTTGAGTGTGCCTGCTGTGGTGAAGTGCAGCCTGGAGCCCTTTCCTCATTCAGGACTGAAAAATCCTCAGAGGTGTTATTTATGTCCAAGGTCGTCTCTGCTGCTGCTGCTCGTCACTTCCGATTAGCAACCTCGTGTCTGCCCTCAGATTTGCCTTAATCTGACACATGCTGAAGCGCACACTCTGTTTTGCTCCGTCATGTTGTGTTTGTGTCGGCTCAGCAGCGGCACGTAATATGTATCCGAGAAATTCACTGCATCCGCGACACGCTCTGTTGTCACGGTGACACTGGAGAATTACTCTCCATGTCACTGAGTCAGTCTGCAACCTTTGATTGTATTTTTACATGACTGTGTGTCTGTGATTATTTTCATCTCCTCACTACAGAACACCCTCTTAGAAATAAAGGGTTCTTTGGCTTGGTCCTATAGGAGAACCCTTTTTGTTTCCTGGTGGAACCCTTTATAAAGTTTGCACCCAGAGCTCTCTCAGGGAGTTTTGCCTTGAACCAACTGTAAAAGGTTCCACCCAGAATCTCCTACAGAGAACCTCTCTGTGGTGTTATGGTTCCCAGAACACCCAGAACCCTCTCTAGGGGGTTTATCCAGAAAACTTTCCACCTTATAAGGTGCCCCCAGGGGGATCTACCAAGAACCCTTTTATATTCCAAGGGTTTTCTTTAGAGCCAAGTGGGTTCTGTCAGGAACCATTTTATATGCCAAGTGTTTCATCTAGAAGCCACCCACTGGGTTCTATCAAGAACCCTTTCATATTCCAAGGGTTTCACTCAGAAGCCTCATGCGAGATTCTACCTGGAACCCTTTTATATTCCAAGGGTTTCATCTAGAGCCCAGCAGGTTCTATCGGGAACCATTTTATATGCCAAGGGTTTCATCTAGAAGCCACACAAGGGGTTCTATTGAGAACCCTTTCATATTTAAGGGTTTCACTCAAGGCACATGGGATTCTACCTAGAACCCATTTATATTCCAAGGTTTTCATCTAGAACACACCCAGTGAATCTAAAAATAGCCTTTTTATAAGGGTTCCACCTGTAACCCTCTTGTCTTCTGAGGGTTCTCCAGAGAACCATATTGTATTCTACAGATGAGGCAAAAACATGAGAACATGTGAATATTTGAGGGTGAGGATCTTTTAACACACGTGCTTTCAACAGTCCTTGAAGAGCTTTTTCTTTCAAAAAGGGTTCTTTGGATGAAGGCGTTCCAGCCTTGCAAAGAACCATTCCTTCAAAAAAGGCTTCTTCAGAAGCAAATGGTTCTTGGTAGAACCTCAGCCCCTCAAGAAGAGCCATTTTGGAACCCTTATTTCTAAGAGTGTATTAGTCACACCACAGTGATCTCCTGTAGACGCATCAAACTGTATTGACCTCTGAAGGCCTGAGAGTCCGATCAGAGCACCAGCTGCATCACTGACTCAGCGTTCTCCTTCATGTCCTGATGACACGGCTGAACCTCAGGTCAGCCCAGTGTTCTGCTGGGACAGAGTCCCTGCCAGGAGAACCGGGAGGATCAGGATCTGAGCCAGCGGGGCCTCTGTGAGAGTTTCTTTCAGTGTGCGCAGTGATCACACCTACAGCAGAGGAAGAGGGTATTGTCTCTGTGACTGCAGGCCTGTTTGTTCTGAAAACAGGATCTGTGGACTCACTGATCGCCAAGGCGACAAAGTTTCTGCCTGTGATCTCACCGGCTCCCAGTGTTGTGTAACGAGAGGCTGTTCAGTGGAGTGGAGCAGGACGGTCGAGCGGTAGAAATGGATGAGTTTGCAAGACAGCTGAAATACAGATTATTGATATCATCAGTCCTTTTGTAAATGAGTTTCACTGGCTTTGTTATGTAAAGAGCTGCTGCAGGTTTGATATGGATCTTTTTACTGCTGTATTTTGGATACGATAGATAATCTAGTCTGGATGTACCTTAGGCCAGCAAAACTGAAACTACACACACATCTTGGCTTCATGAAGCTTTGCAGTTACACTGTTAAAAAATAGATAGTTGAGACAACTCAAGATTTCAAGGCACCACACTGCCCAACTCAAACTCTTAAAAAAGTTTTCCAGACCTATAATCTTTAGCTGAGATAATTTTTGAATCTTTGAGTTTTAGAAACTCAAAGAAATTGTATTTCAAAAATTGTTCACAATGAGCTGTGAACCTGATTTGTCATTATTTTGCTGCCTGAAAATTAAATGGTTTTAATTAAAAAATAATAGACTTTTAACCATCATTCACTTTCTCTTCAATAATTTTAACAATATATTTTAATTGGAGGGTTTCTAATAGGGTTGCAAATTGTAAGCATTTTCATTTATTGATCATTGATCATTTGATAGTAGATCGATTAAATTCTTCTCGATCAATCCAATTCTTAAGAACCAAGTAATCGATCATCAATGAATTGTTATCATCCCTAGTTTCTAAAATTCAAAGATTTAAGTTTATCTAACAAAGAAAAGTAAATTATCTCAACAAAAGATTAGTAGTTGGTAAAGAATTTGAGTTGGGCTAAAATTGACTCACTCACTCGTCACTAGAAAAATTCAAGCCACATTTAGAATTTTTTTTACCGGTTTGTTTTTTGTAACTTTCTTTTTATTGGTATTTTCAAATTGAAAGAAAAAAGGGAGACAGAAAAGAAAAGAAGAGAGAGGGCAATAGAAAAACTATAGGTAACATGGGCCATACATTAGTGCAAGGAACAGGATTTTTCAGTTAGAGTGGGTTACAGTCCATACATTATAAAGTCCATTATCCCAGACCTTTATGTATTGGTCAGTTTGTTAAGGAAAAGGTCGGTCTCTCCATGCAGTTTATTTCGTTGACGATTGCATCTATACGATCCAGTCGGTCTTTGATGGAGGAGTTTGCCCACAACCACTTCCGTGTGATGGCTTTCTTGCTTGCAACAAGAAGGACTCTATAGAGATACTTCTCATGTGCAATTAAATTTTCTGGGAATTTGCTCAGATATAGTGTGAGAAAAGAGCAATCAACTTTAATCCCAAAAATGGTACTCATTACCTCTGCAATCTCTTTCCTAAATGGGAGGATTAAAGAGCAGTCCCAAAATACATGAAAGTGATCTGCCATGATTTACCACAGTGGCTCCAACAATCATTCTGACCAAGAGAACCCCGCTGTAAAAATTTGACTTTCTGAGTCAAAAAAAAACAACAACAAAAAACATATTATATTCTTCCAGCAGAACTCTCACCAGGACCTTGAGTTGGTAGTTTTAACCTGATTCTCCCAGATATCATTCCAGTCTTCTTCAGATATCTCCAGGCCTGATTCCTTCTCACATTTCTGTCTGACCTGAGCAGTTTAGTGGTTCCTGGAGTTTTATATTCTCTTGTATATCTTTATACTAATGTTTAAAACCTTTATCTTTGTATGCTTCAGCAAATATATTAATCAAATTAGTTTGAATATCCTCCATCACCCGAGTTTGTGAGAGACAGAGACATAGAGAGGGTCGTGTCTAGAGGGGATTCCCAGACCCACAACAGATCATGAGAGTGTGAGAGTTTTGCAAATCAAGGGTTCCCTTCCAGGCATGACCAAGAGAGGGGCACAGCCCCAAACAAAAAAAGATCAATTCATGGCGGCAGGTGTTTTAATCGTGTCGGGACGCCACAAATAGATAAATGTATGGGAAACACTGACGTTCAAGGCATGTTTATGTTCTTGAGCCTGCACGCAGGTACACAGACTTGTCTTGGCTTTTAATTGCAAGCAAGCTAGTAAGCTATTTTACCGATGGCGAGTCTAAGTCCGCATCGTCCACATGTCCAGGGTGTCTCCTCTTCGAAGGTTGGTGCATTAACTGACATGCCCTCACGATAAGCAAGGTCCGCCTTACAAATCTTGCAGGTGACCTTTTTCTTTGCTTCGTTGAGGGTGAAATGCTCCAAGGATGTTGTCATTTTGTTGAGGTTTGTTCACCTGTCACTTCTCGGTCACTATTGCACATTTGCACCTCTCAGCAGAGGAACGAGAAGATGGCTCACTCGCTAAAGCCGTCAGCTCTTGAAAAACAATGCTTAGTTCAGGTCCACAGTGTTAAAAACACGCTTGATGATGTAACCAACGAATTGTTGACAATTAAATTTGTTGGCAACTAATTTTGTAAACGATTTTTGTCGACTTACCAATGCATCCTCTTTGCAGTTGCCTTGACATTGTGAGTTTTCTCATCCTTTTTGTTTTTACAGTGTACACCAAACTCTTAAACAAATCAAACTATAACTGTACTCACTGTACTCAGCCTGATCAGCTTACAGAGGTGTCTAAATAGGCTCTGAGCTTTCCACACATTTTTTCACTTCACTTCACCTCCGAGCCTCTTTATCCTTCACCTACTGTACCCGCTGTGGCCTGCTGAATATGCATCAGCAGCTGCTTTAATTGATTCTAATTCCAGTCACAGTGAGTGGGGGAGTTTTACATAAGCTTTACATACCGAGAACTAGTTTGAAATGTGGCTGTAGTAAGCTCACTTCTAAGTCCTTGTTACACCATGCAGGGCTTACTGGTTTTGGTCAGAATGCATTAATAATACACCAGCTGAGTGAAGAGAGTGTCACATCAGCTGTTTGCATCAGTGTGGTCAACTCAAGTATCTGAAATGCCTCTTGATGGTACTCCAAAGACTCTCTCATCACCCTCTTCTTTCATTTGTCTGATCTAAACTGTGGTCTGTGCGGGTGTAAAAGCTGTCAATCAAGCTCTGATGTGGATCAAATCCAGAAATCCAAGAGAAACAGGGACCAGCAGCACATGATGCACATCATAACGCCCACACCCACAGTCTTCTAAGGCATCTTATCACAAATCAACACAAGTTGATTCATGCTGACACATGAGGATACACTGCTGTCCTCTTTCCAAGCGTCATGATTTGCTGTAGGCTTGATCTGGCTAAATATAGTTTGAATGTATCTTAAGCTGGAGAACACTGTGAAACTACACACACACACATGGGGGTGGGCAATATGGCCTAAATCAGCGGTATCTTATCTCTGCTTTCTGTAAAAACTGGAACAGTAGGTTAGGGTTGTTCTGATTCCAATACCAGCATTAGAAATTCCTCCGATGCAGCCTAAAATGCTGGATCAGGTATTAGCAAGTACGCAGGTCTATGTGCCGATCCACTGTCACGTGATTTATGTGCCAAAAAGGATCCTGCTACCTCCCAGCAGCGTCCCATATATGCACATTTTTTTTTAGCTTGAGCCAGACCATACCACAACAATAGCTATCATATCATGTCTATACGGGGATTACTATCATCCTTGTCCCAGACAGGAATTCACAACTTCAAACAATTTAAAAATGTGTTAAAAGCCTCCAAAACCTAAAACTAGCAACACTTACTGATAACATAATCCTCTTTGTTTTAAATTGTAATGAAGATTTTGGCCCTTTAAAGTTGTGTCCCAGATTTCTGTCAGATTTTTACAAAAGCATGATTTAATCAGGCATATAAAGGGTCAGCTATACCCTAAGGACCCCTGTCTCACTTCCTGGTTTAAAAAAGGCGGGAATACTGCTCAAGCACTGGTAAACTTTATATTATATTGCTAGCAGATGTGTTTCAATCATAACATGTCAACTCTGTAGCCCTTCTGAATCAAAGCTAAATAAGAATTATGGTTTAAAAATGTGTATGTTGATTAGCATTAAGAGACACTTAAAAAAAATCTGCTCATCACAACTATGTTGTGAAATGAAAAAAAAAAGTTTCATTTTTGTTCATTTTGATTTTCCATCTGAGGTAGCTGACATCTAGGAGGTTGGCCCATTACAAGGTTTAATAGCCAAGAGTTTAACCTTTTAAAATATATTTTCCACCATAATTAAAAAGCAAAAATCAAAACCTCCACAAAGTACAGTTTTGACCCAATTCATGAAAGAATGAGTGATTTACTACATGTATATGTGTGTATATATATATATATATATATATATATATATATATATATATACACATTTATTTATTTATTTATTTATTTATTTTTTTACACACTGGTACAAGATCTGTAGTCAGTATCAGACAATATGCAAAGTTCAGGTATCAGAAATGGTAACAGGAGGGAAAACATTCAGAACTTCTGTGGATGACATGAATGATGTCCTCAGGTAGAGATGTTTCCGTATGACCTGAGTGCTGCATCAACATGGCAGTGAGTCCACAAGTACAGAAAGTGTCTGAATTTGCCCTTGACAGCTACACGGGGTTCACAGCGTGTGTGCGACCACGCAGAGGATTTGTGCTGACTGATTATATTACACACAGTGCTGGTGCTGGTCACTGAGCCCCGGCAGAACAGTCAGCTAAGTGAATGTGAGTCGGTGCAGAGTGGCAACGGAGCTGCTGTGATGCCCAGCAGCAGCAGCAGCAGCAGCAGCAGCACTTCACTAATAGAAAAGACTGTTATGTAATGTGATTTTCTGTGTGGCTGATTTGGGATTAGTAGGTTAGAGGTGGATGGGGTCACAGCACTGCCACCACCTTCATTTCAGTGTGTTGCACCACAATGAATCAGTTCAGCATATGGTCCTGCAAACTGAGCTGGTGGTGTGTGTTAGTGTGTATTAGAATAATGCCTTGTGTAACTCAATGAAGCAGCAGTTTTTCACTTCTGGCTCTAATGTAATAAGCAGCTCAGTCTGAGCTCTGGAAGATTGTGGGTGTCAACTAGCAGGATTTGGAGAACTTATTTGATTTACTTCTTATTTATAAGACTTTCTTCATGTGCGGCGGAGGCCATTTGTAAAAGACGTTAATCCAAATGAAATACTGAGGAATGCTTCCCTCACTTCTGTCGCAAATTGCATCGCAAAGCAGTTCCTCTCCTGAGCTTTTTATTGTGCTGACTGTTGGTCTGGAAAATCATTTAAAAAGTAAACAGATAAATGTTTATTGGTCTATAAAGGCCCCTCCTTCGCAGTGCAATAACGTGTTGGCAGATGGAATCGAGGACAGCAGTCCAAAGTCCCTCAGTAAGAGTTAGTCAGATTTTCTCTGCTCGCTGCCAGTTTCGAAAAGCAGTGAGTTTGCCCCGAGGAGCCATGCTGTTTATTATGTTGAGGATCCAGTTTGGGCAGTGCCACTTGTATCTGTTGTGTCAACACTATCTGTGTCTCTGTTACACAGCATATCACTTAGTGTGAATACCCTGGTTTCAGCATTATCAAACATTACTGTATATGTTAAACACTGCATAGATATCCAATATTTCCATTAGGGCTGCACAATTAACCAGAATTTTATTGAAATTGCAATATGGCTTTCAAATCACTGGAAGTGCAATATTTGTTAAAGGTAAAATGTGTCGAAAAACTTAAATTCAGGAATGTTGTGAGTCAGAGATGTCCTGTCCTACAAATCAGATTCTGCAGACTTAAAAAAAATATCTTAATTTTGGTACAGATTCCTGCAAAAATCATACCATAGTCATTTTAACATGTTTTTCAATCAAAATAAGAATCATGGATGTAAAAATCATCATTACCTCTAATATTGCAACTCATATTGCAATCAGTCAGAATAATCGCAATTAGATATTTTTACAAAATTGTTCAGCCCTAATTTCCATGTTTAATAATCTGTATTTGAATAAATGAACATTTTTTAATTTGAACATGTAAAAAGAAAAATTAATAAATAAATAGCCACATTACTAAGTAGATAATCTAAAACAAAAATTGCAATGGACTTTAAATAGGAACTCACAATAAATTAAACAAAATTGTGATAAAACAGTATGTAAAAGAATCTTTACTGTAAAGAGACTAAATGTGTAAGTTATGACAAACTACTGGGTTGAATTAAAGGTGCTACGAATACTAGTGGCCTTAAAGGGATAGTTCAGAGGATTATTTGAAGTGTGGTTGTATGAGGTACTCTGGCTTATGGTTAAAATAAACCACAACATTTGAAAGGCTCTGTGGCAATTACACGGACATCCAATGGGACTTTAGCCTAATATCACTCTCTCCCAAACAACCAGACTCCATTAGCAAAAAGAGTCATTTTTACCTCACAGAACACGGGAGTTGCTGGTCAGCTGTTGCTACAATCACTTAGTTTGTTTGTGTTACTCTGTGACTTTGGTGTAAAAAAGGGTTAGTTTGGACTCGCCAAAGTTACACGATAGCACACACAAATTAATCAATCGAGGCAGCAATAGATGAACAACTCCCGTGCTCTGTGAGGTAAAATGATAATGATGTTTTTGCCAAAGGAGTCTGGTTGGTTTGGAGAGAGTAATATTTGCCTTAGATAACAGTGGTTTCCTGTCAGAAAAGGCTGTCTGATGACAAAGTAAAGCTGTGAAAATATTCTAAATGTACCATACTCTTAAACTGATATTGATTTTTAAAAATTGTTTAAAATACATGTTGCTGCTGACCCTGTCCACAGCGGTGCATTGTTTAGCTTCCTACACCAGTCCTCCTGCTGCTTCTCCAAACTGGGGGCATGTCGACTTCCATCTACTATAAGTAACACACCGACTATGGATAAGTACCTCCTACAGTCACGCTGCAGAAGATCTGTCTGAACTATCCCCTTAAAGGTTTAGTTCTCAGGCTCAAATTACAGCACACTGTTTCCTCAGTGGAAAGTTGTTCTTCTGAGAACTGTTTACAATAAGGCCAGTGGAATAATTCAGAGAACCAGTGGTCTGTTTCTGGAAAGATGAGTTCTTGTTGAATTTGTAAATCTAAATTTTCCTCATTGTGAGCACCAAAGACAAAACTCTGTTCACCTCCATTTATTGGGTTAAGAGCAGAAATTTCAGTAAGAGACAACTTACAGTAAAGTCAAATAATACCAAAACTACCATATCTGCATCCAAATGAGAAACTGTCTCCCTTTAAAGTGTTGATCTAAAAGATGCTCACTGTGTCTGGTCTCCATCTTCGATGCTCAGCACTCATTTCTGTTGTGTCCTAGAAACCCTCAAACAGCGTGGGTAGTACTGACACATCTTCTCCTTGAATTTTATGAATTTTAATGATGTTTGAGTTTATTTGGGTAATGGGATTTTTTTTCTTGTTCTTTGTCTTGGTTGAAACTAAAGGCTGAAGGGCAGCTTCTTCAGTTTGTTAAAAAAAAAAGCTAACATTTAGATAATTCAGTGGAATATTAATGTTTTTTTAAGCAGGAACAAAAGTAATTTGCATTAAAATACCTGGGTTTAAAGACTATGTAATTTTGAAAGAGGAAATTACTCAACACTCCTCTTTTAAAAAGGAAAGGTTGAAATTATAAGCAACAAAACAAACCCTTAGTCACTTCAATACACAAAAGGATTTTGCAGCTATGGCCTTACTTGGTCTGGTATGACTAGATGTCACAATACCAGAGTTTTAGTTGTTGGTATGTTGGAAAGAGCGATATTTGGCTCATAAAACAGCTGTTTACCATTGAAAAAGGCTGCAACCCGAACTAGCATTTTAGGCTGTATCTGAGGTGTTTCTGATACTGGTATCAATACTGTAATAACCCTAAACATTAGCTTAAGTGACCAAACTTCTACTTGGTTCAGTGTTCCAGTACGTGAAAGATAATAGTTTTATCAACAAAATAAAACTTGAAGTAAACACAGCGTTCTTCATCAAGGAGACACGTTTGTTGTTTCCTGCTTTTGGATTCATCCTACTTACTCTCAGTTAGGTTTCCTAATGATTTTGTCTTCATAGTAACAGACTCAAGAGAATTTTAGGAAATGAAAATAATTACCCTGTAATTATCATTGCCTTGCCTGTTGTCACTGCTAACTGTTCAAAAGTTTCAAAGTTTCCCTTTACAGCAGGGGTCTCAAACTCAAATTGGCTTTTTTGCTTTCATTCCTAATATATTGTCATCACACTAAACAAAATACAAACAGCTGTTGCCATATAATTTTATGCACATCATTTAGCTGTGATTGGACAAAATCAGCAACTTATCTATCACTTTGAATTGGCCATTAATACCCCTGATAAAAATAGCTAGCTGAGCACTGTTGGTTTTGTCAGTGCTTTTGTCAAACGCCAGAGAGTATACAGTACAATAAACACTCAAGCTTTGTCACGTAGCTGATTATACTGAATATCACTTGCTAACTTGCTACCTCACTCTGCTGCTGTGTCTGCTGATAGAGAAATCTTGTGAATAAGCTGTTCCTCTTTGGACGTACGAGATCAGCGACTTGCAACATGCAGTCCTTCAGAAATACATAAATTATGTGCAATGCATTGTTAATAGAACTGTGTTTTTATTTCAACTGTATTCAAGTGAAGGGTAGTTTAAATTGGTATGAAACAAGTAGAGAAAAAAATCAATAAAATAATTTTGCGGGCCGTATTGTATTATATTTTTAATGTCTTGTCACTGGAGGGGGAGGGGGAGGGGGAGGGAGAGCGGGGCCAGACATGGCCCCTGGGTCAGCAATTTGAGGCCTTGCTTTTAAGTCTCATTTTAAAGTGACCAAGTGAAGATTTTAAAAATTTCTGGCTTTGGCATCTCTGTGTTTTTAGCCAGCAATGCACACAGTTATCCCACAAATATATACTGACTTATACCAGTTTTCAGCGTAACTTCCTCATTTTTCTGCAAACCAACATTCATTCCACCAGATGCTATAATTGCATAAAAAATTACAGAGTGGCTTTAAACAGTTTTGATCAGGTTAAATGGTGGTCACAGCAGTCAAATAAGATTCAGTCAGTGAAACGGTTTGTGGGTTGTGGGCTGCTTGGTGTGGACATGTTGGTCTACATGTATCAAATGTGTTAAAATGTAATACTCATCCTCATCTCCTTCTGTTTGCAGCATCAAGTTACTGGCTGTGCAGGACCTGCTGGATCGCGAGGCTCTCGATAAGGTAAAGTGGAACGGTGCGGCCCGCCGCTCTGTGCCTGCACGTGTCACCCTGGTTGATTGTGAGGAGTGCTGCTGTATGTGTGGAAGGTTGCTCTGATTTGCAGCATTGTAAATGAGATGAGTCACCTCTCAGAGAAATGCACTCAGAAAGTCTCTCTCAGTGTATCCCATTTATTTAATGTGTTGCTGTTATGCAAATGTTCCCCCTTTCGTTCCACTGTGTGGGTGGCTTTGTTTCACTATATTCATGGGGTCCAAAACCTGAGATCTCACTGTTCTTGTGGGGACCGAAAGCTTTGTGGGGACCGCAGTGCTGGACCCCACAAGTTTAAAAGACTGTTTGAGGGTTAAGACTTTGTTTTAGGGTTAGTTTTAGGTTATGGTTAGGGTAAGGCACTTAGTTGTGATGGTGCTAGGGAATGCATTATGTTGATGATGGCTTCCCACAAATATAGTGAAACAAGGATGTAAATGTGTGTGTGTGTGTGTGTGTGTGTGTGTGTGTGTGGGGTGTGTGTGTGTGTGTGTGTGTGTGTGTGTCTGTGTCCCTGCCTCCTGAGTGTAAATGTCTTCTATTTCTAGGCTCACATTCGGGTTTGAACTGTGTTAGCGCTCTCCTGTGCTTTCATTACTATAAATATGACAGTGGTTGCTATGGGTTGGAGGGTGCCCTCTTCTGCAGTGTCAGTAATCAGGATGCACCATATTCATCTTTGATTCAAATTGTTTTTTTAAAAAACGTAGTGAAAAGATGCTGGCACATTTTGGCTGACAGCTGGGAGCTTTGACGGCCAGATTTCCCGGAAGACAAATTCCACAGAAACATAAATCTGTAGCTTTCCACGTCATTCAGTAATAGAGGATGTTTGTGTTCTACTGCTGTCATGTTAAAGCTGATCAATCCTTGACTTGCACTGTTTCAATAAGAGCAAAATATTCAGTATATAATAATGAACAAACTTAAGATTTTTCTCTACATTTAGAGCAAGACTTGTCTGGAAATATTCAGTTATTACATTATTACATGAATCTCTGCTTATCTGGAAGACTAGTGTTCAAAATTTCACTACAGATCTTGTTAAATCACCAATTCTTGATCCCTTCTTTAAAAATTATTACTACCAACTAAACTAACAACTAATTAATTTTTTGGGTGAACATTTATCCTTGAAGGATTTATATACATATATAATATATGTAATTCATTAAATGTTTTGGTTTGCTTTAATTTTGTTCGTCTTAATTTGCTCTGTGCCAGAAATCAGACAAGAATTCACAACTTTTAACAATTTAAAAATGTGTTAAAAAACCTTCAAACTTTGTTTTGAAATTGAATTTTTATGAAAATGTTGGCCCTTAAAAATTGTGTCCCAGATTTCTATCAACCCCATCAGATTTTTACAAGAACATGATTTAATCAAACATAAACGGGTTTAGCTGAACCCTAAGGACCCCTGTCTCACTTCCTGGTTTAAAAAAGGTGGGAATACTGGTAAACTTTTTAGATAAATTCCTGAAATAATACTTCTATCAGATGTGTCTCAACCATAACATGTCAACTCTGCAGCCCTTCTAAATCAAAGATAAATAAGAATTAAGGTTTAAAAATGTGTATTTTGATTAACATTAAGAGAACTCTGAGCAACTTTGAAACTAATAACATTAAAGCAAACCAAAACATTTCATAAATTACACACATTTCTTATATGTAATGACTAAATTTTCACCAAAAATATTAGTTATTACATATTATGGTCAGGATTATTTTTGGAGCAATGGGCTTTCGATCCGCTGGGATGAGCGTGACACCTATTGTATCTTGTGAGCTAACTGCTAAACACGCTGGTGAGCCGGAACATGCTAGCAGTACTCAATTACAATAACACTCCAGGCTTCACTGTGCCATTTGCTGCCCCTGGCCTTTTGTTCACAGGACTGCTCATCAATCACTCTCCCAGCCAGCTAACTAGCATGCTAGCTAGTTGCTAACTAACTTGTTGGCAGGTTTGTTTGATCAGTCATTAATGAGATAATAAATTCACATAATTTATTAATTTCATCGACTGTTGTCTGATAACCTTCTACAAACCATGCGTCTTTTGAGGAGCGGATTATACTCCAACAGAGGACATTCAGTAAAAGTTAATAGTCTTAATGCAGCAGCTTGTAGCATCCTCTGTTTTGGGCTCTCCGTTCCCTTAAAGGTCGGCACTGCCAACATGATTACTGGGGCACATAAACTCCCAAACAGAAGCACTAATGTATGAAGTATGCTGTACAGTCAGATCACCCACTCTCTTACCGAGCAGAGATGCAGGGCAACTGCATTAATACGCAGACGTCAGTGTATCCAGAAAATGTCGGAGCTCAGCAGTGCACCCTGGGTGGTATGATGTGTTCCTGTCCAGCCTACACACTTGTTTGCATACGTGCAGTGTCACTTTCTGTATTGGCTACCAGATGGATCCTTGGCAGAGAAATCAGAGCTCCGTGGAACGGGAAGTAGGTCAGCAGCAGAGTATTTTGGACAGAGAGAGGGTGGTGGTAGGAGGATGAGTTACCTCTGGACAAGTGCTAGTCCACATTGCAGTGTTTTCGCTCCTGCCAGCCTCCCACACTGATCCTCTGCCTGTTTTCCCATCTCTTCTGTCTTCTCTTAGTCATTAGCACCATCTCTTTTCATCTTCTATCCCTGCAGTCTCTTCCTGCAGAGTGAATAAGGAATGTTTCCATTCTCTCAGATCTTTCGCTTCACTCGGTGCAGTGCAGCTCACCAAAATCTATTTTCTGCCTTAGTTTTACACTTTGAGCAAAAGTCAGAGGACGTCTTTTTTTCGGGCTTGAAAAGGCATATTTCAATAAAAGTTTTTGAACTAAAGCTTTGCATTACTTTGGATGAGAGTAGGCACTCTACAGTAAAAACATTCCTATGGTTTGATTTTTGATCTGTTTGTTTTTTTTTTTTGTTTTGTATGAGGTTTCCCTTTCACATACACATCTATAGAAGAAAAAGTGTGTGTTCATCTCATAGTGCAAATATATTCTTTACACATTGTATTTTACTCATTCTTGAGAACTGGGACAAAACAGTATTTTGATTATCACTGTTCAGTTATGCTGAAAAAAATATATAAAAAGATCAAACTCTTGGCTATTAAATCTTGTAACGGGCCTCCCGGTGATTACACTTTTTATTAATGTAGACATCAACTCCGTCAGTTGGAAAATCTGATGATGGAGTTGACATTTTACAGAGTTCACATCATAGTTGTAGTGAGCAGCCATTTTATTTTTTAAAGTGTCTCAGAGTTCTCTTAATGCTAATCAAAATACATATCTTTAAACCATAATTCTTATTTAGCTTTGATTTAGAAGGGCTACAGAGTTGACATGTTATGGTGGAGACACATGCAGTGAGGAAGACATAAAGCATTTTTCTAATACAAATAGGCTGTATTACACATTAAGGAGCACAGATTGTCGAATCCCAGATTCAGGAGGAGCAATTCAAACTCCGTCCTGGCTGGGGAACAGTGGACCAGCTCTTCACCCTGGCAGGCTTTCTGGAGCATCCAGTCTACATGTGTTTTGTGGAGAGCTTACGACTGTGTTCCCCAAGGAGTCCTGTTGGCAGTACTGTGGGAGTGTGGACTACCGGGGCCGAGCAATGCAGTCTTCAGAGTAAGAGCTGTGTCCGTATTCTTGGCAAAAATCAGCCATGTTTTCAGTGGGTGTTAGACTCTGCTGAGTTGCACCTTGTCTCCAATCCCGTTTGTGATATTGATTGACAGGATCTCAAGACATAGCCAGGGAACCGTAGAATTGTGTCTTTGCTTTTTCCAGATGATGTGCTTCTGTTGGCTTCATCAGACCGTGACCTTCAGCACACACTGGGGCGGTTTGTAGCTGAGTGTGAAGTGACCGGCATTAGAGTCAGCACCTCCAAGTGTGAGGCCGTTGTTCTCCTCTAGAAAACAATTAATTTCTCCCTCCAGGTAGTTGTTGCCCCAAGCGAAGGAGTCTTGGGATCTTGTTCATGCCTGACAATAAAATGGAGTATGAGTTCAACAGACAGATTGCTGCAGCATAAGCAGGGACACAGTTGTTGTATCAGACAATCATAATGAAGAAGGAGCTGTGACAGAAAGCAAAGCTCTCAATTTACCACTCAGTCTACTTTCCAACCCTCACCTACAGTCATGAGCTTTGGGTAGTGACAAAACAAACAAGATGATGTATACAAGAGATCGAAATTTCCTTCGCAGGATGGCTGCACTCAGTCATAGAGATAGGATGAGAAGCTTGGAAATCCGGAGGGAGTAGACTAGAGCTCCCTCTAGAGCCGCTGCTCCTCCGCATTAACAGGAACAAGCTGGGATGGTTCAGGCATCTCATCAGGATGCAACCCTGGGACCTTCCTTTGGAGGTTTGCCAGTCATATCCAATTGGGTTTAAACCCCTGTGTAGACCCAGAACTCACTAGAGGGAATACTTAGCTCATCTGGCCTGGTGATGCCTCGGGATCCCTGGGGTGGATCTGGAAAGTGGCGGTGGGGCGAGGGACGCCAGGAAAACCCTGCTTAGCCTGCTGCCACTGTGACCCACCCCCAAAAAAGCGGAGAAGAAAATGGATGGGTGGACGGAGGCTTTAGCTGGAGACTGCGCCTTAAGTTGAATTAAAGGCATAATATGCATAATTTTCCACCAAAAAACAATGTATAGAAACATAATCCTACCACTGATGACCCACAAGAGGTGTGTGGTGGCAGCTGTATCTGAAGAGACCTCGCACTGTAAACATATTTATCATTACCTTGCTGTTTGTGGGCCATTTTACCCACACAAAATGTCAATAAGACTCAATCAGCTATCTTTCTGGTGTGTTAACAAACTGCTTGGACAAATCCTACCAATCCTTCCTTAAAGAATTGTATTATTGCCAAGTCTCTTCTTCAGTCTTTTGAAGGGATGCTTCAATCTGGGATAAGCAGCCTGCATCTACCAGGACTGGATAGAAAAAGATCCTTTTCTAACTTACATTACTTGACAAAACATAATGTATCATAATGAATTATGTCATTCTATAAATATGGCAAAACCAATTTTCGATGGACATACCCTCCACTGTATCCCAGTGTTCAGTGTCCATTTAGTGCACAACAATTTCACCCATGAGACCATTTCACTGTAACTTTGGACATGATTGCTGGAAATGTGTTGTGATTATTAGTCACACAGAAAGTATGAGCCAGTTTTAGACTGTTGTCGTCTGTCTGTGTTGTCGCTAAGGAACCTTCTGTCTGTGGTTAGGTTTCAAACTCATGATTAATCAGAGGCCTACTGTAGAAAACCTTACTTGTTACTATCAGACAGTCTCTCTGCAAATACAATAACCGACATGCAGTAAATGGTCAAAAGGCCTTGCTTTCCGCCTCATAAAATAAAAACACACAAAAGCACACACACACACCTCTCTCTTGTTGTTTTGTGTTGTGTGGATATTGGCAACCTCAGGCAGTTATCTGGCACTCCTCTGAAGGTTCAGTGAGTTCACTGTTGTTTGCTCCTAAATGTCTTCATTAGTCCACCCGGCTTTGAGGATGCAGTTCAGCTTTTTTCCCTTTTTTGCGCATGTTTCAGTCAGAGTGGTCAAGAGTGGTTTTGACCTGGGGAAGTGAAAGAAGCTTTAGTCACACATCTGGATATATTTTAGCCTTCATTGAATCGGTCTCATGAGAGCAATCTGACAACAAAACATATAACAATATAGACATACAAAACAGGATGTAACATACAGAGACATACAGGACTGTCCTTTATGACCTAAAGTCCTTAATTGCTTTTGGCTCACGTTCTGCTAGCAGCTAGAGGCTGCAGTGTTCATTACAGCCACAATACTAACGAATTAAATACAATGAACAGATGATTTAGCCGTTCTTAAAGCCCTGTCTTGCCTGGGTCCAGACCTTTGAACCCATCCCTCCGCCGATCACACCACAGGCAGGGCAGATGTCAAGCTGTTGTCAAGCGCTGGCACCAAGAGTAGTAATAACAATGGCAACCACTATAGACAAGATATATGATGCTAAATATCTCCCAATATCGTAGTTTGTCTTTAGTTGGTTCCACTCCATTCTTCAAACATAGGCAAAACCAGTATGTTGTCACGACTACGCATCAGTTGCTACTGTAGGCTGATCAAATTCCACTCCCTCACACGGTTACAGTGAGGGTAATGTCAGTCTGAAGATGGAAATGGAGTGTAGCGAGTTGACAATTCTGTCTGATGTCAGGCAAAACCCCCACCCATAGTGAGGTTAAAAATTCTCAGGTTAAAAAGTTAAATTGAAGCTGCGCCAATCAAATCATTTTAATATAACTAATAGGACTATTCCAGACTCACAACTCTGTCAGTAAAATCAATGTGAATATTTAACTGTTTTTACCTTTTTTTAATATAGACTATCCAGCAACACTTTTTTGGGCTGCCAGACTTTTGAACAGGGTTTGGTGGGACGTCCAAGTTAGCTTTCTCAGCTAATGTGTGCTGATTACACTAACTAGCAACATTTTTTGCAGAGACAAGATATCAAACAAAACCCACTTTATCATATTAAGTTACTGTGAGCTGTAAGTTCACCACTTCTAAGCACAAGGTGGAAGATAACATTACCTCACAGTAGACTTGTAGTCAAGACCGCCTAAACCGAGACCAAGACACTACCAAGACCAGAGAGTATCAAGACCAAGACAAGACCAAGACCAAGACCAAGACAGACCAAGTCAAGACCAAGACTAGTTCAGCTCAAGACCGAGACGGAGACAAAAAAAAAACCTAGTTTTTTGTCATCTTGCATGAGTTGTAGAACATAAGCACCATACTGGGTTCAGCTGCTTAGTGTGCTATTAAGGACTGACATGACTATTAACTAGTCCCAAAGTCATCTAACAAAATAACAAGCCTCCAACACCACCCTGCACCTCAAAAAAAGTCTAATGAATGGTAAATATGTCACTGATTTAAATTGTACTTAATTTGTAGATGAAACGTGAATTTTAAATATTAAAGATACACACAATTATCAACTTGAAATTGCATTATTTACCATTATAGTAGCCAAATTACACTGTATAATATCAGCATCACTGAAATGGCATAGGCCTAATGCTTAATCAATCACAACGATATGCAAATATTATTCAAAGGCCAATGATGCCATATATTTATTCAAACAAGGCCATTATAAGCACAATACTGTAATTAAATACATAGACACACATGCAGGTGCACCAAAAAATGCATTAAATCAAATGCAAAATACAAATAAAAAACTGTACTTCAAATTGTACAAATCCCTTCGAGACCACTCGGCCAGTCCGAGACATTGCGAGACCGAGAGACCCGAGACCGAGACAAGACCGAGACCAAAGACTGTCGAGGCCGTGACAAGACCAAGACCACAAAAAAGTGGTCTTGAGACCAAGACCGGTCTCGAGAACTACAAGTCTACCTCACAGCCTGACCAGGCAAAACAAAGACCACTGAACTTGAAGAATCTCAGTTAACTGAAGGGTCTGTGACTGCTGATTTGAATCTCGGAATTTTGAGGGTAGTCCTAATCAAATAACTACTTGTAATGTGAAAAATGTCTCTTGTAGTGATGAACTCCAATTCTGCAGTCTCCCTCATCTCTACAGGGCGTTTTAGCTTCTTTCAGCTTCGGCATGACCACTGTCACCAGCCTCATTTCCACCAACAGCAGACAGCTGTATCCAGTCAGAAATCACCAATAAGCCCGAGATAAGCTGCCTGTCCAGCTCCAGAAAGCAGACAGGCAAATTTAGCAACTATCTGGAGAACATATTAGAGCATTTAGCAACCAAAAAAAAAAAAAAAACAACAAAAAAAAAACAGATATTTTTCTCAGGAGTTGAGAAATATTGTTTTTTCACCAGCATATTTGCATTGTAGTTTGTGAGACACAAGCCATTTAAAAACCAATTAACTAGCTTGTCCTGTGATTTTGTCCTTACTGAATTTTAAAGATACAGATACAGTGAATACTGATTTTAAAAAGGCACTCCAGTGATTTGAGGCTCTATCTTCTACCTGGTCGACAGTTCATCTAGATTTCTTTGGTGTGTGCTGCAGAGTATCAGCTGTAGAGATGTTTGCCTTCTTTTCCAATATAATGGGACTAAATGGCACTCAGCTTTTGGTGCTCCAAAGTGCCAAAAAATGCATCTGAAAAATTCAAAACCGGTGTCTGTTTCCAAATATCATGACCCGGTTACTCAAGATAATCTACAGAGCTTGTTGTGAGCAGTTTCATGTAGGATCTACTTTCTTTCTATTAATTAGATAATGATATAATATGATAATAAATAGCACTACAGGCCAGAGGAAAAATGTGTCTTTTTGATTTTGGGGTGAGCTATCCCTTTAAGCCCAGGGTAAGATAACCCTGATGACAGGTTTATCATCTCACACTTTAGAGAGTTTTAAACTTTATGTCTTACATAAGAGCATAACGGAAGTTTTACATCCTCTGCCTGCACTGTTGATTAACACTGAGTCTAGTAATCAGATAATTAAATCCCTGGCAGTGAGAAATGAGCCTGAGCTTCTGTGTTTTCTCTCATACCTGGTCTAGACCAGGTGTCACAGTAGGACTCTCCTGCTCTGCCAGGCCATTCCTCCAGGTCTGGGCTCTGGGCCAGGGCTCTGACTGCATGCTGCGCCTGCACTTTGGTCCTCACAGGCTGAATTATGAGGGTGTTTTACTCGTGAGCAATTCATCCTTGTACGCTTTACAAGCTCAATGGCCCCTGGGGACTCCAACTGAAACTAAATCCTGTTGGGGCTTTCTAATCTTCTGGCAGTCTGAAATTGCTTTATTATTAATATTATTACTTCCTCAGCGATGGACCAGTGAAGACAGAATGCAGCTCACTGTGGTTATAAATCTCTCTGCAGCCTGATAGAGCTGTGGTAGAACTGAGATGACCTGATAGACTTTGTAACTGTTCTTCAGTGTTAATTAGTGTTATATAGCTTTGTGTTGCTCTTGTTATAAACCATTATGGTTTTTGTTTCAGTCCCTGTGCGAACAGAATACATTAACGCTTAGTAGTTTCCAGAGATCTGTCAAACAGTGTGGCCAAAAACTCAACTTTCATGTTTGGGACTTTCTTGTGAAACATTTAGTTGACTTGGCAAATTTCTTTTCTTAATGTCCAACAGAAATATCTAAAAGATTTTTGCAGAAGTCACAGTTGCCGTCAGGTGCAAAGTCCCCATGTGTCACTTTGTTGCTGCAAATTTGATTATGCGCAAATCTGTTTTGGACTTTGCACTTCTAAAGCACAATATAGACTAAGGAAGCTCCTACATCGTTAACTGATCTTGTGGCTGCGTCTTGGAAAAGTGCCCCATGTCAAAATCTAGTTTTAAGTAATTACTTTAGTTTATATTGATATATAGCATACAGTAACTAACTGTCCAAAACCCAACTAAAGTTCGTGTGGTTACTGGACATTGACTTTAAAAGTGAATGTTGTATAATATAAACCGTCAAAGTTGGGCCAAGGGCAAAATAATTGGATTTAAAGGGATAGTTTTATTTACAGCAGATGTTGGTCGAGACCCCCTGTTTGGAGAAGCAGCAGGAGCTAAGCAGTTGTTCTACTGTGGACAGGGTCAGCAGCAAGATGTATTTTAGACACCTAAAGCAAAGGTCAATATCATTTTAACTGTGCTATATTTAAAATATTTTCAGTACTTTACCTTGCTGTCAGGCAGACTTTTCCAATGGGAAGCCAGTGTTGAATAAGACAAATATCGCTCTCTCCAAAGCCACCAGACTCCATTGGCAGAAACAGCAATTTTACCTCACAGAACACAGGGGTTGCTGGTCTGGTAGTTTATTTGTGTTATTGTATGACTTTGGTATTTTAAATGTTTAGTTTGGAATCACTGAAGTCACACAGAAACACAGACTTACAGATTGTGCAGCTTTAGAGTAACAACTTCTGTGTTCTTCCACTTTTGTCCACAGGGGCCTCCAAAATCAACACAATATGAAGTCCCTGGCAGCAGCTTTAAAATTGCAATAGTATTGTTACATTCAGTTAATTTATCCTCAATTGGTAATTGAGGACCACAAAGTGCATAATTGAAGACAATGAATGAAGTCATTTGAGAGCACAAATTAGTCATGTGCGCATGCTAATTGTTTTTTCAAAACCTTCATTTATTCTTTGCCTGCACTACTTTTTCTCTCTGTGTCTCGTTGATACATGCCAGGTTCTGTAGGTTTGATTCTGTGTGTTTGGAAAAATAATAAAACTATGTTTAGATCACTCTGTATGCTTGGTGGGAACTTGGAGGCAACAGGATATTTTTGTCCCAGGGCTCCGTAACAGGTTAATCTGGACTTACACAACATACTGTGTACGAGAGAACATCTGTGTTTGTGCTTTGTCTAATGGATACGGATAACATAAATACAAATACGCAAAATGTATTTTCCACAATATGGATTTGTGTAAGACTTCTGATCTACTATAGTAGACTTTTGTTACATTCATTCTTAAATGGTTTCAGCCTGTCACTTTGAATATGACTGGGAGTTATGTCAGCGTGGGCCTCTCATGGAGAGCTCATGTATGTGCGTGCGTGTTCTAGGTGGGGTTCCTCTGCCTCTCCCGGTGTCCCACAGGGACCCTCTTAGGTTAAATATAGACGTGGTGGCAGGTCAGCCAGAGCAGCAACCTGAGCCCTCATGAGGGATATTCTTCTTCTGCAGCTCCCACTTCTGTTATTTCCTCACCATGTTACATTCCCCTGTTGTCCAGAACATTACTCTACTGGTTCAGCCCCCTTCTCTCAGTGATGTCGACATGAGAGGCTTCCTCTTTCTCGCCGTGTTTCCTCTGAGAGATGAGATGAGGCTATTTGAGTTCAATGAACTCTGTATTGTTTCTCAGTGACTGTGAATCTCGACATGTTTTTGCTGACGAGCAGTTAATCTGCCCTCAAGTGTTAAAATGAAGTACAGCACTTCTTGTGAACTGAGCTTTGTCATGAGTTTCAGAGAGATTAGAGGATAATCAGAGCACAGATAAAGTCAGTTAGCATTTAATTATCAGATAAACATCAGGAGATTGGCCTATTTTCTAAATTAATGCTTGGTTTCTTTATTTTTTCAAGCCCCTGTGTTTTTTGTGTGCTTTCTATACCATGCTCTGATTCTCATGATTATCAACCCGCAGTGTCATTGGTACCGACAAGCTACTTAAGTTAGCAACTTGTGTTATTGTTCATTTCACATAAATTAGACTTCAAATTAATGCAGAATTTTTTGCAGAATGAGTTAGTGTGTGTTTATTAGTTGTAAGAAATCATTAATAATCTTGTTGACATCCGCATGAAAGGAGTAGATATTTCTAACAGTTAAATTGAGCAAAATGTTAATGAAGTTTGGCACGCAGTCACTGAACTCCGACTCCAGTGTGTGTTTTCAGAGCGGTCGGCTTTTTTTTTTTTTTTTTTTTTTTAGGAAGACGGGCTTAATTTTACATTGACAGACAACTGACACCATGGCGGGGTGAAACAACATGCTTCAACCATAGATTAGTAATTAAACATTATTTCAACCTATTTAATATACAGTCTATGGCTCCAACTCGCTATTTGGACTGTTGTACTTATTTTTGGATGCACAGCTCCTTTAAGGTGATGTGTGTGTGTGTGTGTGTGTGTGTGTGTGTGTGGTGTGTGTGTGTAGAAGCAAATAAGCAGTCCTTTGGTTAGCATTTCCACCATTGCCATTAAAGCTGCAACTGATGATTATTGTCATTATTGATTAATCTGCTGATTATTTTCACGATCAATCAGTTAATCATTTAATCTATAAAATGTCACAAAAATGTGATAAATGCTCATCATAATTTCCCAGAGCCCAAAGTGACGTCTTCAGATGTCTTTTGTCCAACCAGCAGCGCAAGACTCTTCATTTTCCGTCATAAATGACAAAGAAAAGCAACAAATCCTCATATTTAAGAAGCTGAGACCAGCAAATATTTTTTGCAAACATTTTTGCTTGAAAAATGACTGAAATGATTAATCAATTATCAAAATCAATACGATTTTTGTTTTTAAAATTAAATTTTACTCCCCTGGTTGTGTTTTGTGATGGTGTTTTTTCAGTTTGTAACTCTGGAATTGGAATTTTAGCTACTGGCTACAGTTTAGTCATTCGGCAAAATCTGAATTCAATCAATAAACACTCAAAGTAGCTGTTTCTTTTTCTTAAACAAAAGATCCTTGAAAATTTTCTTGTTGTAGTTCATCATATTGAACACCATTACACATAGTCCAGTAAGGAGTTTAAATATGACTTTACTGTACCCCACAGTCGCTGTAGACCACTGTCAAGGTGCCACAATGTGCCAGCAGCTGTTTAAATCCGTAAACTCTTCCAACCTACTGCTCAAGCTAAAACAGGTTGGAGAAGCATCAAATGAAAAAAATGACATTCAGTACAGACCTGACTTAGCCTGTTGTTGATACTTGTTGCTTAAAAAAAATATGGATCCTCTAAGAGATGTTGGCAGAACTAAAATTATAATCAACATTTACATGATTGCCAAATAAAGAGGTGAATCTAACAACAAATGATATGTATGTGCATCAGTGCTGACAAAGTGTCGTCTCTCTGTCTTATGTTGCAGTTCTGTGTGGAGTTAAACCAAGGAACGCTGGCCAGCGTACGCAAGTGGAAATGGCCTCGAGGGCTGTGGAAAAGTGCTGTGTCTGAAAAACCCACTGGACACTCCAGCAAGGTATGGCAACCATCTTTAATGCTGCATTCACAGGGTTTCAGTAAACGGTAGACTGTAAACCAGATGTCATTTCAGCTGACGAGAGCAGGACGATATTGAAATATTCTAACATTTTTGTCCTCAGTGATGGGATTTAAAACCAGATGATGCATAGCTTCTTTGCACAAGGAGACACCAAAGCCAATCCTTGCTTCCCTAGCATTTTCCCACCGAATTTTTGTCCAGGTAGCGTGTAGGGGACACAAAATCTATTAAATACTGAAAATCTAAGATTGTACGATGTGTTGACTGACAACATCAGAAATCCAAAGTATTTCCAGGTGGAGTGAAAAGCTGGCTGTCATAGAGGGAGGAGAAGTGCAATATCTTTTAAATATGAGGATAACAGTGCACATTTTCAGACAGTCTCTTCAGATTATGCAGCTGTAGAGCATAGCAGCTCTGATGATTTATTTGATTTGTTTATATAATTTTTTAATTTATTGCTTCAGTTGATTACATTCACCACCAACACTGACTGGACATACGCATGAAAAGTGTCAAATTTCCCCTTTGAAAAAATATCTGACTCCATTTCCCATCATCCTCTTTTCCCAGGGAGTTAGCTACTCTGGCTTTCTGTGGGACAGTTCGTCTGGTATTGACCTGAGAGATGCCGCAGTCCTTGAGTCTGCTGTCGTCAATGGCAATGGGAATCACACCTACCCTCGCCTCTACCTGGCTCACTTCTCTGTAAGTACTGATTCCCAAAACAGACTTTAACATTCTCAATGTGTGAAAAATGTGCTACTGTCCTCTCAATTTATTCTTATAGGGATTTTTTTTATTTGCTTAAATTCAAATTTATTTTATGGCAGCAGCACAGACAGCATATTTGAGGTGATGTATATTAAAAGTACACTATGCAATAAAAATAATCCCTCTCAAACATCATTTATGAGGACATGATGTAATTAAATGAGAGGCAGTCAAACTTCCAAAAAACTTCTTCTGACTGCAATAAAATGACTGACTTTTCCCTTTAGGTTGGTTCGTACGAGCTGACAATGGTGAACGTCCACATGCAGGCCACAGCTGTATCAGGAGAGTCCAACGGCAAGAACCACAGCACAGACGAAGCCAAGTGTCACCGCCTCTCGCCCAGCATCCAGGAAACACTCAAAGGTCAGTCTGCAGTCTGCATTCATTAATGGACTCATTTTTCTTTCCATGTCTTCTTAAGTGTGGTGTACCACAGGGCAGGTGTCTTGGTCAACTCCTCTACTTGATTTATACAAATGACAATACTATCTTAGCCCATGTATACAGTATTTGGTGATGACACTACTGTCTATGCTGCTGGACGTTCAGAGGCGCAAACAGAGGAGGCCCTCCAAGTGAATCTACTAAATATTCATCACTGAGGCTGTAGCAACAAACTTGTCCTACTAGAAAGACCAAAATATGGTACTTGGATTTAGGAAAAAGAACAGGTGAACAGGTTTCAGCAATTAAACTTTTAGGTATTCAAGGTAAGGTACTTGGACAAGTCCAGGTTAAATCTTGTGTAATTCTTGACTGATTAAAGGCACAGTCAGTTAAAACTCGTTAAATCAAGTTTTTTTGAAACAAATCCAAGTCAAGTCTCCAGTAATTCAAGACTTGTGACAAGTCTTGAGCTATTTGAGACAAGTCCAGATGTTGAGTTATTCAAGACAAGTCAAAGTCGACTCTGAAGTCAGTCAATTAAAACAAGTCTTAATGAAGTCTTGAATCATTTGAGGTAAATTTAAGTCAATTCTCAATTCATTCAAGACTAGTACATGTCAAGTCTTGAGACATTTGAGACAAGTTCAAGTCCAGTGTTGAGTTATTAAAGGTCTAGTCAAGATCAACTCTGAAGGCAGAGTCAATTACAACACGTCTTAGTGAAGTCTTGAGTCATTCAAGACAAGTTCAAGTCAAGTCTTGAGTCATTTGGGCTATTCAGAGTCAAGTCAAAGTCAATCAAGACAAGTGAAGATTTAGCCCCAAGTTATTTGAGGTAAGTAGAAGTCTAAAGCCTGTCAAAGCAAGTCTCAAGTCATGTCACAAGTCTATAAACAGCAAATTCCTTGATAGATAGTCTTTAAGACTGAGGAAATTAAAATGACAGGGTATTTGAATCATTTGAAAGCTAACAGTTTCTTACATGTCTAAGACAGACTATATTCAGTGCATCAACCTACTAATTAAATATTCAAGGCCTGCTAGTTTTTGTCATCCATTTTTTATTGTCCTCAGATTTGATTTGAGACATTTTATCTTTAGTCTTAAGGATAGGAAGAGTCAAAGGATATTTCTCCATTTGGTATTACAGAAGCATATCCTAACTAACTTCAGAAATGTATGAACAACACTGTAAAAAGAAGCCTGAGTTTATGCTATGATGTGCATCATAAGAAGAAACCAAGAGTGATCTTATCTATTTGGTGAGAGACAGACAATCAATACAAGAGCAGCTACGTGCCTGAATTATGTCTTGCCAAAGCCAAAATTAGAGCTTGGTAAAAGAGCATTCTTCTGTTAGGCTTGTTTGAAAATATGTATGTTATTAATGATGATTCCATTGTATATAAAGTGGGATTTTAATTGTTGTACAATGTTGTTTGACGTTATTTTGTGTGTTTTTGTGAGTTTTATGTGTTCTACTTGAAGAAATGTTGTTTCTCTCTGTTTGTATCTATTAAAATCAAGAACTTTTGGAATTTAAATTTTAAATTTTAAAAAGATTCAGATTAAACCAATAAAAGTCCCATACTCATCACACCATGTGTCAGACACTGTGGAAGGATTCACACAATCTGACCATAAAGGAAGTGATGGATCAAAACTTGAGTGATGGCAGTTAGATCATCATGTCCAATGTGTCCTCCATCTCTGCTTTAAGGTGAATCATGAGAATCATCCTACTGTCATCTGTTTTCTCTTCATCTCTCTCTGTAGGTGAGAAAGAGTTGGTGGTGCTGGGAGACTTTGGCTCCCCCCCTCAGAGCTCTGAGCTGGACATACTGAGAAAGGAGAAGCTCTGTGCTCTGGTACCGTCCACCCAGTTCACCAACATCAGCACACGCTCACCTCAGGGCACCCGCTGTCTGGACAACATCTGGCTGAGCCGCTCCCTCAAGAAGATCTACTCTGGTACGTAAATTGTACAGTTATTTTTGGACAGGTGTAGATTTGACTTCAACATTTGAAGTCATTCATAACAAGTCAAATCTCGAGTCAGTCAACTGATCCAAATTGAGTCTCAAGTTATTTGAGAAAATCCAAGTCAAGTCTTGTCATGTCACACAGTTTGAATTTGAGTTTTAAATTTGTCAGCTGAGACAAATCTAAGTCAGGTCTCAAGTTATACGAGAACAAGTCATTTGAAACAAGTCCAAGTCAAGTCAAAGCCATTAAAGGCAAGCCAAGTAGATTATTAAGTTATCTGAGACAAGTTCAAGTGTTTGTGGACAGTGGTAGATTTAAAATCAATAATTAAGTTATTTGAAAGAAATCCAAGTCAAGTCTTGAGTCATTTGACATGAGTTTAAGTCAAGTCATAGTCAGCAGAGACAAGCAGAGTCAATTTTTAATGTTATTCAAGAGAAGTCAGAGTTAAATCTTGAGCAATTCTTGAGCCATTCAAAGCAAATCCAAGTCAAGTCTCAAGACAGAGTCAGTTAAAACAAGTCTTTGTCAAGTCTCAAGTTATTCTAGATATCTTCAAGTCATTTCTCAAGTCATTTGAGACTAGTCAGTGTCAAGTCTTGAGTCACTCAAAACTAGCCAAGGTCAGTCTTGAGTCATTTGAGACAATTCCAAGTCAAGTGTTGAGTTATTCAAGACAAGTCAAAGTCAACTCTGAAGTCAGAGTCAGTTAAAACAAGTCTTAATAAAGACTTGAGTCATTCGAGGCAAATTGAAGTCAAGTCTCAAATCATTCAAGACAAGTCCAAGTTAAGTTTTTGGCTCCATTCTATGTGAGGTGACAATAATCAACAGTTGCCCTCACCTGGCAACTCACCTGATGATTTAAACAGTGACTGAAGACTTGTACGTGGACACACTGATGAAGGCGGGTTGGCCGAAAACATTTTGTGTGTTCAGTAAAAGCTCATGAAATCATATTACCTCAGACTGCAACCCTCATTTCTTAATTCAGGTCCCAGGATTACATATATCTATACTTATTAACGAAAATTCACTACAATTTAAGAATGTTTTACACAACAGCAAACCTGAACACCAACATACTGTTGAAATTTCCATGTGGGAACTTGAAATTCTGATTTTGCAGTGCAAATTGAACGCCCCATAATACATGAGACCTGCAGGGAGATGAGGAGCGAGATGAGACAGAGGAGAAGAGCGAATATATCACAGATCTATCAGTTTCTCACTTTAACACCATCTCCAGCCTGCAGTGCAGTTCACACACTTTGCACTGCAGATCAACCAAAGTTTTTCTACCACCTGAAATCTCTGTCCATATTCCCACGCTCTCTGTCTCTGCTACAATCACACTTTTTCTTTAATCCGCTGACAATGTGAGCGACCTTTATCTCTCTCAGGAGTGAACAATGCTCAAGTTCACATTCATTAATTGCAAACTGATCCATTCAGTTCATCGTTCACCAAAAATATGAGCACGTTCATGCACAACACCTCTGTTGAGTGATGTACAGCGTCTTGGGCAGTGCTTGGTTTTGGCTCGTCCATTCAGCAGGAAATGAAGCCTGCCTTTCCCACAAAGTTCCCTGTGTTACAGCTAAACAGTCACTAAAACGTGTTTCTGCAAACATTTTAGTCGAGAAATAGGCAGTGTGGTAAGAATCTTAATTCATGTTTGATCATCACTGCCTAGTTTGACAGTTTGATCTGTGCGTTGCACTGGACAAGCTCACTAAGAATGACCTGTCAATCACACAGTAACCCCGCCCTAAAGCATACCCTGCTTTATGGTTTATTTTACTCTTAATGAGACCATAATTTTTAAAAAAAAAAATTAACATCATGCTGTATTGAAGAAGACTCGAAACTGGTGAAAAGTCGGCTCATTTTGCCATGAGGTTACATACAATCTGACTTGTTTTTGCAACCAATGGTGTTGCCCCCTGCTGGCCATTAGCAAGAATGCAGGTTTAAGGCATTTATGCAGCAGCTTCTTTTTTGAGACTCAGAAGCTCTGTCCACTATTTAATATAGAGTTTATAGGTAGTCATGGTGATGGTTATAGTACAGAACAGCTGGTATCCTTTTTTATTTACAACATCTGCTGACGTCCCATCTCCATGTGTCTTTTCCTCTGACAGGCCACTGCATGGTAGTGCGGGAAGGCTTGACCAACCCCTGGATCCCAGACAACTGGTCGTGGGGCGGTGTGGCATCAGATCACTGCCCCGTGGTGGCTGAGTTATACGCAGATATATCCACCAAGGAGCTGAGCAGGCCCGGCATGGCAGTAGTGGACAGAGGAGACATAATGCCCAAACATGAGCGGTGACAACATCCACAGTCACAGTAAAGACAGCCAGTGGATCATATCAGACTTTGTCCTGCTTTGTCTTGGTTGGCCGGGGAGCAAAGAGTTTCCTGATGAATGTGAAGAAGTGCCAAGAATGCCTTTTGGGTTTCAATTTATCAATGTATAATACTAACTTTTAAGTCATAGAGCCATAAAAATGTCCAGAGAAAATATATATAATGTACTTTAAAAAGAAATGTGCCAAACATTTTCTATATGTATATAAAATAAAGAGAAATTCATAGATGTTCCAGCTGTGTGTGAGCTCTCATTAATGCAAACAAGCAGTATCTAATCTAATCAGGATCTTGTGAATGACCCAGCTCTTCTGTGTGAGCCTGTGCTGCTGCAACGCTCATCTGTTCTGTCAGTCGAGAGGATGATAACATCTCAGCTGGGAGCTCAAATTATGTAAGCCAGGCCTCTGTGTGCACGTGTGAGCTGCCGTCTTCCTCTGTGATGGGAAAGAGGTGCCAGGGCAGAGCGCCATCAGAGGACGTTGCTGCTGCTTCAGCTGCTCATTAACCGGCTCCTACACTGATGCTTTTAAAATCAGAACTTATCACTCAATCATTGTTTTTTATATCAATCAGTGATCACAGATATCAAGCGATCCACGTTAAAACACAGACAACATATGGAAAACAAACAGCCACATACAATTTGATCTCAAGTGGGCAGGACCAGGAAACTATTGCATAACATAAATGACAGGACCTCCAAATTTTTTCCTTTTTTTTTGTGTAAAGAAGGACAATTGATACATTCTGAAAACAGACAATTAATGAACAATAAAATCTGCAAAACAGAGGATGAAAAGTCAGAGATGCCTTAAGAAAAATGGGTGGAATTCCACCAGTGTCAATCTACTGTTATCACATGTGCATTGCAATGTACAGATCACAGCGGTTCCTACAAATGCACAAAACATTTCTGAGACTGTGGGAACTGAACAACAATATATAGTATCTTACTTCTCAATGACTCAAACAACTCGTCCAGATCTAGAAATTTTCCACACATTTCCCCTCCTGTGTAGTAATTCAGTGCCTTCGCAGCAGGGTTTCAAAATATTGTTAAGGAAATAAGTCTGACACAGATGACTTCATACTGAAGATGCTGCTTGACAATATTTTGCACAATCTCTTTAAAAAAGTTCACAATAGTCCCTTTTCACAGCAGCCATTTTGACATGAAATAGTAGTTTAAACACATCAAGGAAACTGAAAAAACTAAGGAATGTTACATCACTATAGGACATTCTGCCTGGTGCAGACTTTGATGCAAGTTCTGTGCTAGAACCTCACTAAAACCCAAACCCAAATGTAAAAAATGAAGGAACACACTTCAGAGAATGACATACTGAAGGACTGTTTTTGAAATGTGCTCATTTGTCTACGTGCTGTTGGTCTCCGAATAGCTATCCTGATAAACCAGATGGTTTGTCACATAAAACATCTGGGGAGTCGTCCTTAGAAACTATTTGGAAAAGGGCAGGCACTTTAAAAAAAAAAACTTGGCAGGTGATTGGATGAACAATCTGTTTATCATGGAATGGGACCTTAATTATTATCACTGGTAACATATGTTTGCCCCACTATTTCATGTCAATGTGGCTGCTGTTGAAAAAGGTCTACCAGTATTCTGCTTTTTTCTAGCAGAATACTTCTATAGCACCTCGCTTTTTTAACACTGCGTTTGTGGTTCAGTACCTCACCCCAGGATACCCTGACACATAGACTGGAGGAAGCCAGGGATTAAATTATTATTATTATCATTATTCATTATTTTTACTATTTGCTTGGGGAGTAATGGATTACATCTAACAGGATTACATCATTTGGATACAAAATCTGGATACAAAAAAGGTAACTGTATTCCATTACATCGTGTACCACCTCAGAAAATATTGAGCCCTCTGAGTACCACCTTACTGTTATGTGCCATTTGGTGCCAGCAGGTCCTGTGGACACATTACTGGTGTCTCTTAAGGAGCAAGCAGCCAGGAGCTCTTGTGCTCACTTCACCATCATCCACTTCATTTTTCACACAGCTCCTCGGTTTATTCTCCTCCTGATCTGCACTTTGCACCAATAGTTCCCATTTGGAGCCACTATTGCAATATTTTTGATGCATTCATTTTCAGTCTCTCTATTCTACCTCTGCTTACTAAAGTTACCATCACAGTTAGATCACTACCTGTTAACTACCAGTAATCATGGATGGCCTATGTATACACTACATGCATGATTCTACATAGCAGGCTGATACTAAAACAAAAATACAAGAATGCAGAACTTATTTTACATCACTGTGATGCCATGTTTTATTATTTTCATTTGAAATTCTGAAGAATTTTGATAGTATTTTATGTTTTTTAATTGATTTATTTCATATATATATATATATATATATATATATATATATATTATATATATATACACACTATATATATTATTTATTATTTATTTTGACACTCTTCTGAGTACCACTAGGGAGAGGGAACCCACGTACCACCAGGGGTACACATACCACAGTTTGAGAAACTAGGGCTTAGTGCATCTTTAAGGTCCTGATTATTTGTCCTGTGTCTCTGTCCTCTTATTCTCCAGAGTTTCCTGTTTTTTACCAGTCACCTGATCCTGCTCCTCCCTGCTCACCTGGACCTCATTGAACCCCACATATCCCATCATCCCTCATTTACCACAACAGCAGGCTACATATACCTGCTCTCAAGTCCCAGAACCTCAGATCATCTCTGCTGTCTCTGTTGTGAGAACCTGATCATCATCTGTTACCCCTATTGTAGCTCACGGGGGCCCCCTAGTGGATGAATCAAGCCATGTTCATTCAAGTAGCCTCCAAATATGACATAGTTTAAAAATTATAACTATATGTTTATAATATCCTATTTTTTATGTTTGGCATGTAAATAAAAATATTTGTCTTTTGAAATAAAAAAAAAAAGTGTTTTTAGGTAACATGTGGTTTAACATATTTTCCAGACAAATTATATTTCATAATTTCATAAATGTACCATTGTCAGTATATTAATATTTTCTTATGGCATTAACTTGATGAGCAGGAACAGCTAAATGTAGCAGTTCACTTTTAGAAAGTATTTTATTTACCTCTCAGCAATCAATGCAGCTAAAGTAAAAGTCATGCAGACTGACTGATGTGATGTTGTCTACATTGTTTGTGGAAATATGACTCGATGATATACATCCCATAGAAGTATGATGGAAAAAAAGAAGATCCTGTAAATTATTATGATGAGAAACTTTCTCAAAATAATGAATTATTATTTAAAAATATTGAGTTAATATTTAAAAATAATGGGTATCTAAAAATAATCACTAGGTAGAAAATAATGAGAACCTTTCTCAAACTAGTCTACTTATATACTAATTATTACTAAGTCATTATTTTGAGATGCTAAATTATTATTGTTCATTGTTTTGAGATAATTTATTATTTTGAGATGCTGCTTTTGAGACAAGTTGCTGTTAATAACTAATGATTTAAGTTATCCTCACCATTCAAGTTAATCCAAAAAATATGAATATTCGCACACCGTTTAGTATGACGACTTTATATAAACTGACATTCTGCCTTCCAGTGTCTTTCAATACCCAAGTGCAAAAATACAATTTTACTTAAGTAAAAGTACATAAAGATAAACTTAAAGTACCAAAAGTAAAAGTGCTCATTATGCAGAATGATGCATTTCAGAATAATACCTGTTATAGTCTGTTAACTGAAAAGAGCCGCCTCCTAATAGTTTGTGTTCACTAGCTGTGATCTCATGAAGCAAAATTCTGGCTCATCATGAATACTAAAAACTGTTGGGGTGAGTCAGCCAATTAGTCAAATAATCGTCTGTAAGGAAGAGATAATTAACATGTATTTACAAGGTAAACCTCTTGACTCCAATTTTTTTTTCTAGCCTCGACTAGTCACTTTTTGGGTTTAACTAAGATTAATTTATTTTAAATCAATTTGAATAATTTGCACAATGAAATATCTCAGAAAAATAATGTTGAGGTTATGGTCTTACTTACAAAGTAATAAACTAAAATAATAAAATAATAAACTATGTGGATGCTGTTGGACTTATTTAAAGATAAAATCTTCAGGGAAACTTCATTGTTGTTGTAGCAAAAGTCAAAGCATTGGTTTGCTTAAAAAAGTTAAAACCATATTGAATGTTTAAAGATGACAATTTCTTTAGCTTAAAAGTTATTAAACCTCAAGTCAAGTTGTAAGTTAACATGGATGATATTTTAAATTGGAGTAAAGGTTTTGTGTGCCTGTGAATTTAATTTAATTTAGGTTTAACTAAAACTGGGTTTAAAGAGAGGTTTAACTGAATCTTTCTTCATTTTGAGACAGTGTAAGTTTGTGCGACATAATTGAAAGCTAACACTTCCCATTCCCTTGTCTCAAAGTCAGTGGTTTTCTGAATGGGTTTTTCATTATTGCGTCAATAGGTCTGTGGTTAACACGGGCTTAAGAGATTTACATTCTACAGCATAAAATAACATCAGTAAATACCACTCTTGTGAATTTTTTCCCAATTCTTTGTTTTGTTCATCACACCGTACCTTGGTCACTTAGTTTGTTTACAGCTTAACGTTAGCTTTTTAATGATCACATTTATGATTCAAAAATCATAAAAGTGGTGTTCATTTGTGAAGATTATATTGCTGAATCAATCAAGTATTATAAACTTTTGTTCAGAGAGTTTAGTTTGGAGTTTATTTTCTAAAATCTAAAATCCAGTGGAAAAATCCCACTGGCTTTTTTGTGGAGGGAACCTGAGCAATGCTGACTTCTGGGTTATCTTACAAAAATACATGATCACAGAAACACTCTATATTGTCTCTTTGATGAGAAACCTGAATCTTTATTAGGCTTAAACACTGTTTTTCAAACTACAAAAAAATGTATTTCTGTGGTGCAAACCTGAGAAAGTCATGTTTTAACTGCATAACTCATGTTCTCTATTTTTTTAAACTAAGAGTGAGAACGTTTTTTCAAAGTAATTCTTCAAATGCTGTAAAAACATCCACACACATTTATACCCTTACATACATCCATATACATACATAAAATCTATCTGAATGTATTGTTTGCAGTTATGAATGTCTTTGTATAAAGTAAACATTGAAATGCTTTGGGGCCCAGTGGTTTCATTGTAGTGTTTTTCTTTTTTTAACTGATGTTTTTTCTTATAAAAGTAATGTGGGAGAAATAAATAAAAATACTACTAATTGCTGTCCTTTTGCTTTATTAAGACAACACTTTGGACCACATGTTAATTGTCGGTGTTGGGGGAAAATGTAAAACTATACCCTGTTAAAAATGTAATGAGTAATGTAACTATTCTGATTACTTCATCAAAGTAAGTCCTAACCCCCACTAGGGGTCACCAAAGCTTCACAAGTATACAGTCGGCTTATATCTCAGTATTTGATTCATTTCTGTGAAGATAACCAAATCAAATTACTTTTAAAGTTAGTTTAAAGTTGGTTTGAATTTGTTCTCAGTAACGTATCATTTTGCCTTCTCTTTCAGCCATTTAGCAGGTAACTAATCCTCATTTACAGTTTTTATTCTGTTAAAAGAAATCAGTTTTCATTTGCAGCTGTACACTAATAATACTGTACTGTGTCATCATGGCTGAATTGGTTGATATTTAAAATCTTGATGAAAATTCTTTGTTATATCTTCCCCTTTTAAAATGATTTCAAACTGTTTTGTTTTGTCTCAAACTTTTCTGTAAATTTGGGTGAAGACCATAACACTTCTAAAGATACTAAACACATGAGGGTTTACTTTGGAGTCTTGTTATAAAATGGTGCAAAAGACAGAATATTTGCATTTGTGTAGCCATAAAAACAGTATTTCACTGCATCAGCAGCTTCAAAATGGTGGAAAAACACGTCATACAATCATGTCATAGAGTTACATGAAGAACATGTTTATTTCTTAATACTGCACTACATGTAATCTCTATGACAGATTGCCAGACTTTGACTGGTCTATAGAACCATACAGAAACCAGGGGACTGCAGAGCAGCCTTAGGTTTGACCATGTATGTACATCAGAGTCACAAGAAGTTCTGCTTTGTAAAAAGGTTACAAAGGTTCCCCAGCATTTCTCAAAAAGTTATGGCTTTTTTCTGAGATTATACATAATCTTCTCTGAGGGTCGCTATGATGAAAACTCTT